>OY728143.1:1331608606-1332233606 GCA_963277665.1 Viscum album
CACAACAAAGCTGACGGCACGTCAATCGGACATTCGTAGCTCAAGATATGAGCGTTTTCACCCCGAGGGCCCGGTTGGTTTTGTGTACGAACCAACCCGAATGAACTCAAAGTATTCCGAAACTTTGGGTGCGATATACCGAATCTACCATCTCGATCCAAGGATCGCATCGCCACTGACGGTTCGTCAATCAGAGGTCCGTAGCTCATGTTATGATCAAAAGACCGAAGTCGATTCGAAAACGGGGGGTCTAGGTCCGGGCCGACCCGGCCCGACCACCCCCCCCCCCCCCCCTGGGTCGGCCCGAACCGGGTCGACCTGAACCGGGTAGACCCGACCTGGGTCCGACCCGGCCCGGCCGGCGGCGCGGCCCGGTGTGGCGGCGCGGTCCGGCACGGCGGCGTGGCCCGGCCGGCGGCGGCGCGACCTAGGCGCCGCTCGGGTGCCACGCGCGGGGGGCAAAGCCCCCGCTTCCCTGCTGGCGGCGCTGCTGAAAGCCGCGCCTTTGAGAAACTAGCCCCCCCTCGTGGGGGCCTGCCTTTGAGAAAAAAACTGGGGGCGCTACCCCCCCCCCCCCCCCCCTTTGTGAACCCCCCCCCCCCCATTATGGGGGGCCAAAAATAACCGCCTGGGGGAATTTAATTCCCCCGGTTTTGCACCGTCCCGGCCGGCCCGTCCTGGCCAGCCCGTCCTGGCCGGCCGACTTCCTCTCAACAGGACCGACATGGGCCGGTCCTCTTCCTTTTTCCGGCACCGGCGGCCCGGCTGGCCGCCAGTCATCACGTCCCGCCGCGGCCCGGAAACGGCCGCGACCTTCGTCGTCCGGCACGGTACGACGGCACCGTGCCCTTCCGCCACGGCCCTGCTCCAGCCGTGGCGCCTTCGGTTTCCATTGACGCGGCACGACGTCATCGCGTTCATGATGAATCTTTCCATGGCGTGGCGCGACGGCGCCGCGCAATAATCGTCGAATGATTCCCGTGTGGTGCGACGGCACCACACCATCTCGTTCATCACAAGAAAATAATAATAATTAAGAACAAAGGAGGGGGGATTCGGCCGTGTTTGTGCGGTCCGACCCCCCTCTCATTATACGATAACCCTTAAATATTTAACCACAAGATTATCATGCTAGAACCAAGAACGAGAGTGAATAAATAATCAACAACAAACCCCTACCTCGGTTTCAAGAACGATGATCGTCAACGACCCGCGGAAGACGAGCGTCGCGGTGGTCGGCGTCACGGAAGAAGGACGTCGATGCCGTGAAGTGAGGATTCAAAGTTCTTTGACGATGATTTCATCGTGGGAAATCATCGTGGAAGAAATGACGTGGAAGGAGTACGTCGTCGGTGTCGCCGGTATGGCGTCGTGGAAGACGATTCCGGAGAACGTGGCGTTCTTCGTCGATGCTCGAAGGTTCTTCGCGTTCTTCGTCAAAGTTTGAAGAAGAAGAAGAAAGATCTCTCTAATCCTCTCAAGAGCAAAGGAAACCAACCCAAAAAAATAAAATAAGTTTAAGCTTATTTTATTACACAACCTTCCTCTTAGAATTTCAAAGGTTTGAAATTCAAATTAACCCTCCTCAATTAATTAAGCCAAGTTGTCAAACATTAATTGAAATGGGTTAAAGGGGAGTTTTTTTTTGAGATAAGTTGAGGATTTGGGGTTCGTGTGGGCCCCACCACACTTAATCCTCCCAAGGTAGGTTAAGTGGTTGTGGGTCCCACCCCCAACTCCCTTTGGGAGGTTTTAAAAAAAAGAAGTTAAAATAAAAATTTGTATTCCACAAATTTTATTTAACTTATTCTAAAAACCCAAAAACTAACTTTCAACCCGCAATAAACGCAACCTCGGAAAAGGTCCCCTTAAGCGAATATTGGCGATGCGAGTTCATCGGTGCCCTCGGAATTTGATTTCTGGCACCGGTTCAAAAGTTAGAAATTCCCGCTCGTTCGTTCACTGAACGTACCCGAGCCAAACTTCGGAAGTTGATTCCAGGCACTCCGTGCCTCGGAATCAGGTGCCGTCAGAAACCGCGTTCTTGTAAAATTTCAAAGAAAATTAAGAAAAAATTTCCCTTGAATTTTACGGGTCTTTACATCAATAGATTTGGAAAATAAGACATTTTCCCTAATTAGCACAAGACTCTTCCTGCACCATTGTCTTGAACTGATTCTCATAAATGTACTATTTATTCAAAACAGAAGTTTAAAACCTTATTTTCCTATAATGTATTAATATTTTAATAACTTGTGTACTTTCATGCAACACCTTATTTTTTAATTAAATCTTTTACTTTTATAAAACACCTTAATTTTCACATAAACTTTAGTTTATCATGAAACTCTACTTCACATAGATCTTTCATGAAGAAGAGCCTCTAGATCTTCATTGAGATATCACATTATTAATGGAAGAGGTATCCACCTATTTATATATACCCCATACCCTTCACATAACTTGCTTGTTTTCCATATACAATGCATTAAACTTTTTAATTCTATAAACATCATCATTTTGACATCACTTTTATCATAAAAATACATCTAAATTTTGTGGGTTCACACAATAATGATATTATTGAAACCCCAATATTTTTACTATGGTTCAATTAAATTCAATATGTTTACATTTCTTTTAGAACATGACATGATTACATTAGTATAAATCACCTATTACTTCATGAAACTATGACTTTCAAAAAGATTCAAAACTTCTGTGAAACACAATCATTTTCCATATTTTGATGTGATGGCCCTAAGTCATCCAATGCACACAACTCTAGACGTATCCTTTACCCTTTCATTAAATAATTTAATTTATAAATAACAATATTTCCTTTTACAAAATTAACATTCAATTCCTACAAATTTTGCGCCTAAATCTTTTTTAAAGCACTAGGAAATATTTCCACCTTCAAAACTGAATCCACTTGTACAGTAAAATCACTTTCTTGGAAAACTCCTTGATCAACCTAGTGTGGATTGACAACAAACAAAAAAATCAATCCATTTCTATCTATAAAAATCTTTTTTCCCAAAAAAACTAATTTTTACCTTATGAATAAGAAAGAGATAAAGAAATATTATATATTTTATAATCAGTAAATAATATTTATTTAATATTAAACTATCATATATATTTTTCGGAATAATTAGTGATTTAATTTTAATGATCAACATGACCTAAATATTTATCATACAAGAATTTAAGAATAATATTTATTTAAATTGTTAATTTGAAATTTAATTTAACTATGATCCTATATATACGTAGTGTGTGACCCTTTAGTCCAATTTCTTAGTAGCACTATGTGAACTAGCATAAATTCTAAGATTAGAATCTTATAACATATTAATGAGCCTATAGATAAAGTTGTTAATACCATAATTATTACCTCATATGAACACTAACAATGTAATATGATCAATTTATTTTGATATATCATCAATTAGGTTAGATACTTGTGTCGTTAAACTATATGATCATTATATCATTATGTGACTTATAAAAATGAGCATGACAATAAAATAACATGATGATGGATTTAATCATAGATTTTCATTATAATGAAATAGACAGGTTAATTTTTATCCCTTAAATGGAAGGGAAAATCATTTCATGACTTATTTATTAACCTCATATCACTTGAGATAAATCCAATGCATTATACCTTTATATAAGAATATTTTGGATGATTTTTAAAAAATATATCAAATTATGTGATTCAGGAAATAAATTAATAATAATCTAATATTTATGGACTAATACACATTCCTGTAGATAGTAATATCAAATGAAATATAAAACATCAGGAATTTCTATTAGCAAGTTTTTCCTCATAACCTCCTCTTTTAAATAATTCTATGTGTGAACATTATCAGAAGAAGTCACAATGTATTATGATCCCCAGACACCTGATTGTTAAGAATCATCTTTATCAAGTTAAATAAATTCCATCCGACCATAGAACATATATTTAAGAATATTTTCATTGTACATAAAGGTTACCATTATAGTGGGGAACTACTATAAACTTTTGATGAGACAAATACTCTTAGAACATTATCATATTACTTAAGAGAACACTCATAATCTGACAATATATTTATTAATATTTTGGTTTATGAATATTCTAGTATTCAAATGAATGAATTTAGTAGTTTCTATAGAACCAAATGAATCAAATGAAATTAGATATTTTTATTATTATTTTTTGATAATTCAGCTCCTATTAATTCCCTTACCTGAAAAGAGAAACCCTTAGTTTGGTCTGAGTTGGGTATGAGTGATTTTGAGGAGAAAAATTAATTGATAATGGGTACTTTTATTCTAAGGTTACCAAAGGAATGAGTTGATTATGTAGTTTTCTATGATTCCATTGAAACTAGGCTTTACTGTATGTTTATGAAATTGATGGAGGTGTTTTCTTATGGGTCAAAACAATTAAGATATAATAATAAAATTATTCATCCCACAATTTGGAGATAATAGGAGTAGTAATTTCCACCTTGAATTCCTAAAGGTATTAACTTCTTTGTGAGAAGTTGATTATTTATATGAACCATCAAATCCTTAGATAGATATTCTCTGAAAGTGATATTAATTTGACATAAAGTTGATGGGAACAGTTCCTTCAAGGCTATGAATTTGTGATTCTCTATAATATAGTGTAAGGGAAATGTTTTTTCTTTTGATTTCATTGGAAGGAAATATCGAGTTTCATTGATGGAAGAGTATTCTGAATAGTTGGGAGTGATGTCGTTATACCTGTTGGATATCAGATAAGTTAAATTTAATTAATCGATAGTGGGTTTCACTTTAATTTTTTATTTTTTGAGGGAGGCTAGGGTTTGAGATATATATTTTAAGGTCATACATGGTCATATATCCTTAGGTGATGCATTAAATGGATTTTTTTTTGTATGGGGGAACATCATCCACTTTCAAGTATGGATAATTGTACTAGACATGATATATAAAAAGTTATTGAGGGACTTCCATACTTCCCCCTTAGTGGTAAATTTTGATGTCATGAAAATATAAAAACACCATAGGAATCAATTTTGGTATCCTAGAATGAAGAAGAGTATTTCTAGGTTTATCTTGTGGTGAATTAATTTCCAGTGGGTCAAATATGGGAACCAGGTCACATAAATAAAGTTTTATGTTATATCTATGGACTTCATGATGGGAACTCCATGATTAGTGAAAGTTCATGAAATTATTTTGATGATCATACACTGACTGAACAAGTCATCCTATTCCCTTCTTATTCTTTATTATGGTTTGGTGGAATTTTGGGATACTTGTACTTGAATGAGATCATCAAGCTATATAGGATAAATTTAACAATTATTTTTTATTGATATTATTATTTCATATTCACATTATGGAGAATCATGTATAAGGTTTTTAGGACTCATTTGAAGTTGAGTATAGTGTTGCATTCTTGGAAATATGGGTATATAAAGATAACCATCAATGTTTTGGATGATATATTGATGTATTTTCACATGGGTATTTTTCAGAGCTAAGTGAATCACTTACCCTTAGTAAAATTTGAATTTAAAAGTTTTATATATCTACTATTGGAATGGAACCTATCTAATACTTATTCAAGAGACCCTACATGAAATGTTTTAGACTTCTATGATCCATTACCTTGTGAAAATCCATTGTTTGGAGTGTTCTGGGAGCTCACAGTAACTCATTTGAAGATTTTGTCAAAAATCCTATTTTTCCAATGGTAGATCATCTAACGGTGCATCATCCACCAGTAGGTGGTAATGGTAGGTCACACCAGTGTGTCAAGAATGGGGATTCATAATGTTTACTAGCACCAGTTACTCACAATGGTGACTCGCAACGGTAGGTTACCAACAGTGAGTCTCCCAACGGTGACTTATCCACCAGTAGCTCACCATACAGTGACTTATCCACCGATAGATCATCAACCAATGACTTCAAATGGTGAGTCACAATGGTAATTCACTAGTGGTTACTTGTGATGGTGACTCATATAAAGGTGTTTCAATAAGTGGTGAGTCACCCAGCGGTGACTCGTCCAATGGTATCTCACTGAACGGTGACTCATCCACTAGTATCACATCCATCGGTGACTCGTGACAGTGATTCACCTCACTGTAGCTCATCTAGTGATGATGCATTCACCATTAAATCACCCATCAATGAATTTCAATGCCGATTCACCCAATGGTGAGTCATTTCCATAGTTTTTCAAATTCCTAGTTTTTCCCAGCTTTCAATTTCTCCACTTTAATGATTTATTTGACGTAAAATGAGTTTAAAACCATATTTTAGTGATTTTGAAGAATTTTCAAAGGATATAAACATATATATTTAAATATTTAATACTCAAGAAGCTTTTATAGTCAAAAATCATGGTCATGATCGAGATCCCACATTAATAGATTTTGAAACTATTTCTTCTGTTAATATAGGATATAGCCTTTCTAAAGATGAGAACATTTCTTCCTTGTATGTTTCCATTTACTATTGATATTGATAATACCAAAACCATTATTCCTCAAGGATTTTTGTGTCGTTGTTGCACCTTTGGATTGTGTTTCCCTTGATACTTCTTCCTACTGCATGCACACAGCCTGTTTTGGTGAAATAAATAAGTGTTAATCATTAGTTATTCCATGTAAGGATACCTTCGTCTCAATTTTTTGTGTATCATATGGGGTCGTTGTATTAATTTTATCTTGTGAATATAGTAAAATTCCAATTACTTAAAGGTAATTAAATCATTTTAAAGAATAACATGCGGGGTTGGGGAAAAGTAACTTGTGTTCTACATTTTAATCTATTGAAATTATGATCTATATGGGAAATATGACTACTAAAAATCATGGATTGTGGTGGTTTTTATTTTTTTCACCTATGATGGTTTGTTAATTCTTGTTGATAGTATCCTATTTAATGGTTGTAAAAGTGAAAATTTGGATAACCATGTATATTTGGTTAAATAAATAGAATCCCATGGATCAAACTATTTTTGTTATCAACCTTCAATTTTAAATGTGGAATTAAAGAATGGGAGTCTTTTTAAAATTTGATTTTGTTCCTTTTATGGTGTTGTGGTGCTTCTATTGAGGGTATTGATATGTGTGGGGTTGTTCGGGTGGTGTACTGAAATCTTAGGTTGAGAGATTGATTGATTGTGGAATGGTTGATCAGTGTTGTATAGTAGTATATCCACTGAGCTATGTGCTTTTTTTAGGGTGTGTTTATGAGTTGTTGGTTGTTTTTTTGTGGTTTATATTATGTATTGGTCATAATGAATTTTAATAATGATGATGGAAATGGTTGGCATGTGTGTAAAGTGGAGAGGAAATATTGAGTGGGTTGTTTTAACTTTGTTCTTCTCCCTCTATATGTTTTCTGTTGTGTCGATTGTGATGTGATGTACTTGGTTTTTTCCTAGGTATGTGTGGAATGAATAAATGTATTTATTATTAAATAAATATAATTGGTTAAATGAATTGGTTGGGGTTATGAATCGAATTGTGGCTTGCTGTGTAGATGTGCATTTAGAGGTAGCACCAAAGGAGGTTTTGTGGGATAGTTGTTTGTTTGAAAAAACCCATAGGTTGGGCTGAGTGTTTGATACCTATATATATAGTTGTACTTTATTTTTAATTCTATATGCACCTATCCTAGTTGGTCACTTTGTTTCAAACACCCCCATTATCATAGGAGAGGGTTTCTTTTCCCAACATCATGGTGGGAGGATGGATGGATGGATATTTTTTCTTCATTGCTCCCTCTTCTATGAAATGGTATCCCAAGACTCTTTGGGTAGGTTTTGGTGGGATTTTGTGGCCCAGGTGTTTGTGGGTGAGGTGTTCTTTCCTAGGTGTCTATGGGATGAGATGTTTTGTTCTTTTCTAGGTGTCGAAAGGATGTGGTATGGTGGTGGCCCATGTTTCTATTGGCAGGATTTGGTAAGGTTGTGGGCAAGGTGTCTGTGTGTGGGTTGTGGTGAGCTTCGTGTTAACATGTTGTGGGACTAGCTTTGTGTCCCAGGTGTGTGTCAGGAGGTTGTGACATGAGGCATGTAGAAGAGTGCGGAAGTGCCCAGATTTTTTCTGTTAGGGTATGATTAGTTAACTAGTGGGAAGTGGTTTTGGGTACCCCAAACATTGATGTGCTTATTATATTACCTTAAATTAATTTCCTTATTTGGTAAGTGTGACTTAGTGAGGTTGGGATGGCCAGTATTTCTTGTTAGGTGTTGTTGGTTTCTACCTTTTTCTCATAGGGGAATTAGTATGCTTGTCCCACTTTGGCATGAGATACTATGGTTTTCCTACTAAGTATACTTGTATTCTCAACACATATATATAAAAAAATCAGGTTTCTAGGAGGATTATTTGCACTGTGTTGGACCTTACTATCTTGGATGTGGGGATAGTTGTTGTGTCACTTTTTATCTTTGTTCTTTTGGTACTTACCTTGGAGTTTTATTTAATTTGTATCATTTTTGTTTTAAACATGCATGTGGGATGTTTTTTGATTTATTATATATATATATATATATATATATGTAGGAGTTTTTTTTAGGCCGATACATCTTATCTCCCAATCTTGTTTACTATAAAAAGGGTAATGCCTCCCATTTTGTCAGATTTGCATACACTTTTTGATGGTCACCACCCCATGGCCTACAGGAGGTGGGACATGAGAGTGATTATATGTCATTCTTCATTATCAGCCAAAGAGGTTAATCTTTGGAGGGAGGCCCTCATCAAAAAATGGTATCAGAGGTGATGACTAAGGGATTTGATGGAGTTTGGGGTTAAGAAAAGTGAGGATTTCATTGGTTGGTAGGGAATAGTGACAGAAGATCTTGGTGTGTGACATAAGATAGGGATGACCAGTTAGGAAATAGGATTTTAGGGCCCCCATGATCTGATGTAAGGACTCTAAGTTTACTGAACGACCAAGTGTGGTGACACCGTTTGTAGGGTAGAGACCCTAGGAATGGTACTTGAATCATAATGACTTTTATTCTTATTTTAAATGACAATTTTGAGGAAATTAAATAAATAATTATTTAAAATGAATCTCAAATAAAATTCCTTACTTATCTGGATTAGGATTTCCCTATTTAACTTTTTTTGCCATGGAACTCAGTCATCTTCCACATGTAGTGCAGGTAGTGGAGTCTCAATAGGCTGAACTGATCAATCAATGAAGGGTTGATCAAGTATAAAAGGATAATAAATGGTAAAATATGATATGTACCTCCCATCAGAAGACTCTATGAAAGTACGAGGGAATAAATTTGGATGTGGATATAGAGAGTTATATCTAGGAGCTCGTGGCCACCTTTAGCTTGATTGGAGCTCTGAAGGAGTACTGGGTTCCTCTCGTTGTGAGCTACATGTGGGGAGTCGTTCATCAGTGGTGTATGTTGTAGCTGGGGGATAGGAAGTAGGTTGATGTTCTTTGGGTCAATTTTGAGAAGGATTCGTAATAATAATTCCTTTCTTTGACCATGAAGGATGAGAAGAGGCAGGAGTTACTCTCCCTCTAGCAAGGGAGTATGCCGGTACGAGATGTGGGGATCAAGTTCAAGGATAAAATATGTTTATATCTGGATATCTTTTTGGATGTGGGGTCTCGTGTGATAGGTCTAGAGGAAGAAGATTTTCCTTATCTCTAGTACATAGTTACTCCCTTTACTTTTCCAATGTACATGGTGGTATAGAAGAAGGTAGAGGTGGTTGAGAGGATGAAATTATGAGGAGTTATAACATAATATGGGAGAAAACAAGGTTCTTCTATGTGAATGGATACCAGTATCAAATCTTAGGTGCTAGGGACATCCAGGTTTCAACTAGCTAGGAGTCAGCCCCAGTATTTCTCGTTTCAGCCTTCGGGTCCCCATACTTTTCCCATGAACTTGGGACTGAGGTTTTTTTATTTTGGAGCCCATGAGAGTCTTCAAAGTTAGTGTTCTATGGTGGTTATAGATATGTATAGTGGAGGTGGGCAGGTCTATTTCCTACCTCAATAGCATTTTCCAAAAGGGCAGTTCCAACAATAAGGAAATTAGGCTCATGCTCCACTGAGGAGAGATGGAGTTGGTAGATTCCAACCTTAGTGTCTCCCTTTGGGACCTTGACCCAGTAATGGTTGAGGAGGTTGTCATCAGTGGAGGGTTAGAGGAGCCAAGAGTGGTCAATTGCATGCCATAGATACAATAGTTCCAGTAGGGCCATAGGTCATTCGAGGTATGATCAATTTTTTCAGCACCATTTCTTTTTCTTAGTTTGATTCAAGAGCTTCACACATCTTTATTTCACCAGTTCTAGACATTCTTTGTGACTAGGCGTAGAGAGGCTTTTCATGCCTCTGGTGTTGTGTATTCTAGTGGAAGGTCATACCACCTTATTTGATGTGTGTCGGGGATGTAGTCTGATGATGGGGAAACATTAGTCTTGTGGGGATATCTTATTAAAATATATGTAGCCATAAAATTTAATTCTTGGAATTGAATGGTTGTATTATCTGCTTTCTATTATCGGCTTCTTATGGATGAGAGTTGTATTTTCAAACATGGATGTCTAGCATGTGGCCTTTATTGGTGAGCAACATTTTCAGATGGGAGGTTGGTGTTTAGAGATTCTTCTTTCGATATTAGCCGAGATTTTAGTGGAATTAGTGGATATTGAGGTGGTGGAGGTTACCAGAGTTCTTGGGGAGTTATTGGATGTCTTCCCTACGGATTTTGTGACACAATACTCTCGATGTGATGTTGATTTTGGGCTAAACTTATACCCTGGTGCTTTTCCAATTTCGATGGATCCTTATAGGATGTCATGTTCTGAGTTGCGGGAGCTGAGTTTTCACAATGATGAACTCCTGGAGAAGGGATTTATCCAGCCTAGTGTGTCATTGTGGGGTGATCCAATATTGTATATGAAGAAGGAAGATAGTGTTCTGAGGTTTTTCATAGACTATTGTAGGATTAACTAAATGATGGTCAAGAACCATTAACACATCCCAATGATAGATGATCTTTTTTACTATCTAAGAGGAGAAAGTTGGTTCTCTAAGATTGATATATGGTCTGGATATCACCAGCTAATGTTGAAGGAGGTTAACATTCTAATGAATTCATTCAGGTTCATGTATGGGTACTTCAAGTTCACAGTTATGTCATTAAGTGTTAAAAACGCACTAGTTGAGTTCATGGGGATCGTGAACTCCATATTTAATTATTCCCTAGATTGGTTTTTCATCATATTCATTGATTAAACCTTGATCGTTTCGAAGTTATATGATAAACATACTGAGTATCTATGGACTTTCTTGTAGTTCCTTCGATGCCACTAGCTCTATGGAATGTTTTCCAAGTGCATGTTTTGGACATATGAGGTATATTTCCTTTTGAATGTTGTGTCACAGTAGGGTGTAGTAGTGGATCCCTGAAAGGTAGAAGTAGTTAATTGTTGGAAAGAACCCATGAATGTTGTAGAGGTTCATAGTTTACTTAGTCATACAGGCTATTACTATATATTTTTATCTGATCTTCACAAGATGCATCTTTATTTATGACTCTAACCATGAAAGACCAGGTGTTTTTGTGGAGTGGGAAGTTTCAGGCCATGTTCATATATCTGAATGGAAAGTTGTTCAGGGATCCAATTTCTACACGAAGGGGTTATGTTTGAGGTTTTTTGTGGTGCTTTGTATCTAGGTTTGGTATGCGTCTTTATGTAGAAGTGAGTAGTGATCTCTTATTGGACTAGGAAGTTGCGTCCCAATAAAAATAAATATTCCACCCATGATCTAGAGATATAAGAGGTCATTTTATGTTGATTTTTTTGGCATAATTACCTCATTAGGGTCTTCTTTGTGGTCTTCACATATCACAATAGTCTAAGGTATATCTTTTCCAATCAATATCTGAACATGTGAAATCAGTGGTGGATAGAGTTTCTTCTGGTTTATGATTTTGATATCTTCTAAAACTCATGGAAGGGTAATTTTGTGGATGTTGTACTAAATAGGGAGTCACGGGGGGAGGTTTTTTGTGAATCTATAGATTCTTGGAAAGAAAATGGAGGATTTGCAGGCCTAGCACATGGATGCAAGAAGGGATGGTGGCTAAGGATCTTTTTTTTAGTTGATAGTGTAGTCTTCTCTGATGCAGCAAGTGGAGGAGTCTTAGTGGGGAGACCTAGAGGTAGAGGTGATGTGTGATTGTGTTAACCACTTTGATTCTCTATAGGGATGGATGGACGATGGTAACAATCAGATGATGTTCCATGGAAGGTTGTTTTTTCTGATGGAGATGTATGAGGGAGTCCTCGGTGAGTTCCATAACTCACTTTTAGCGGTACACCTAGGAATTCATAAGATGTAGCATGTATTGAGGATGAGATTTTTTGTGGCCCAGGATAAAGTGGGAAGTAGCAATGTCTTTGATGAGATTCTTCGTTTTCTAGTAAGTGAGGTCCAAGAACTATGTTCCTAATGGTTAGTTTCATCCCTTAGATATCCTCAAGTGTAAGTGGGATGACTTCTTGATGGATTTCATCCCAAGTTTACACAAGGATTAGGGAGGATGCGATGCCATCTAGATTGTATTGGATCATCTAAAAGAAATAATCCCACTTCTTGGTGATTAATTAATCAAGTGTAGTAGATTTCTTGGCCCTGAATCAGGTGGATGAGGTGGTTTAGCTACATGGAGTTTCAAGATCCATTGTTTCGGATTGGGATATGTGATTTACCTCATGAATATGGAGTGGATTACAACATGGTTTTCACCCCCAGTTATGCCACTACACTGCTTTCTGCCCTCAGACAGATAGGAAAAAAGATCGGACCATCCAAACAATGGAGGACCTATTTTGGAAACGTTTCTTGAACTTAGGGGGATCTTGGGTGTGACACTTTCCCTTGGTATAGTTCAAATACAATAATACATATCATTCATCCAATGGCATGGCATTGTTTGAGGTGTTTTATGGGAGAATGTGTCATTATCTGTTGTGCTAAACGGATATTGAGGAGACAATTGTTCTTAGACCAGAGGTAGTGTAGAGCATGACAGAGAAGGTTTAACTTGTTTGTGAGAGGATGAAGGTAGCATTGGACCGACAGATGTCATGAGGGGATAAAGGCAGCACAGGACCGATTGAATTCATATTCCAATCACAGGAGTAAGCCCTTGGAGTTCGAGGTTGGGAACCACGTTTTCTTTAATGATTACCATTGATGTGGGTATAAGAGGTTCAATAGAAGGAGTAAGCTTTCTCCTAGGTTAATCAAACCCATTGACGTGTTGGGGCGAGTTGGCACGGTGGAATAATTTTTGGCATTGCCACTATAGTTGGATAAGTTCCATGACATCATTCACGTATATCATCTTCGTTGGTATCTTCACGATGACTCCCATGTCATTTACTGGGGATAGATGGATGTCTAAGATGACAGAACATTCATGGAGTGGTCAGTAGAGATTCGGGATCATCATGAGAATGTTTTTTATGGAAATACCATTCCCCTAGTTCATGTGTTGTGAAGGAATGGTGTCTTGAGGAGAGTACTTCGGAAAGGGAGATGCAGATGAGTGGCCAGTACAATGAGTTTTTTTGTGATTTTTTAATCTATTTTGTCTTATATTGCGATGTTTGAACATTTTTTTTAAATATGGTTTCTTCTCCTTACTTTATGATGTGTGTGGTGTTATCCTTAATTATTGATGTGTGCGGTGTTCTCTTTACTTTGTGATTTTTTTATTGGAATGTATTTTTAATCCTTGACATGAAAGGAGTGGAGGAATTGATTCCTAATCAAGACCCATTAATTAAGATGCGATTAAACCTTTTCGGGTGATTCAATGCCACCCATAGTAGATAGTATCATGACATGGAGGAAGTAATTATATGATTAATATGTTCGAACAGTGTGGATTTAGGTGCTTGAATGGTGTGTTGTGTGGTTGTTTGGGGTAGTAGATATCGGAGGAGGTGTTCTTGTATGTTGAGGGCTCACTCCATCTTTCAAAAAACACATGGTGGTTTATCGTCAGACCTTGTGATGTCCAAATCATACCAGTTTTTCAAATATAGAAGGATCCTTGATAGATATTTTTATAGGGTGTTTGTTTAGACACCTTTTCCTCTTAGGTTTTGTTTTGAATTATTGAGGGTAAGAGTAGTTTGAGAGGTATCTGATGTGACATCCTAAACCACAATGGTCCATTAATTTTTGAAAATCTTATTTTGGGAGTTTTATGGGAGGTCAAAGTGAATTATTTCAAGATTATGTCAAAAATCTATTTTTTCCAATGGTAGATCATCTGATGGCGAGTCATCCACCTGTAGGTGGCGATGGTAGGTGGCACTAATGAGTCAGAAAGGTGACTCACACTAGTTACTCAAAAGGGGGACTCGAAACGATAGGTCACCAATACTGAGTCACCCAAAAATGACACATCCACTGGTTGCTCATAAAATGGTGACTCATCCACCAGTATCTCATCCAATGGTGACTCGGGATGGCGAGTCTCAATGGTAGGTCATCAGTGGTGAATCGTTATGGAGACGTTTCCAATGGTGAGTTATCCAAGGCAGAGTCACCAAATGGTGACTCATCCACCGATAGCTCACTAAATGGTGACCCCTCCACTAGTATCTCATCCAATGGTGACTCGTGATGGTGAGTCATCTAGTGGTGAGCCATACACTAGTGACTCACCTACCAAAGACTCGTGAAGGTGACTCGCCCAATGGTGACTCATTTCTATAGTTTGACAAATTTCTGATTTTTCACAGTTTTTCAAGTTTCACCCCTTTAACATTTTATTTGATATAAAATGAGTTTAAAATAATATTTAGGTGATTATTTATCCATTAAAATATATATAAAATATATAATTAAATTCATTGTTCTCAAGAGGCATTTAGATAGTCAAAACGTGTGGTCTTGATCGTGATGCAACATTAATGGCTTTTGAAACCGTTTCTTCCATCGATATAGGATC
The DNA here is from genome assembly GCA_963277665.1 of Viscum album. Lineage (NCBI taxonomy): Eukaryota > Viridiplantae > Streptophyta > Magnoliopsida > Santalales > Viscaceae > Viscum > Viscum album. The sequence goes on from OY728143.1 coordinate 1,331,623,644, forward strand.
TGGCCTTTCAAAAGCTAAGACCGATTAATTGTTGTATATTTCAATATAATCATGACACTTAGTGTCCCCAAACCTTTCTTCTTCAAGGAATCATGAGTCTTTATTGCACCTTTGTGTCACATTTTCCTAGAGGTTTCTTGTTGATGCATGTGCACACCCTATTTTGGAACAACAAGGAAGTGATAATAATTTGTTCTTCTAAGTAGGGATCCAATCATCTGTCTTTTATTTTTGTATCATTTGGGGTGGGAGTATTAATTTTATCTTGTGAATATAGAATAATTTCAATTAATTAAAGGTAATTGAATCCGTTTAAATATTAACATGCTGGGTTGGGGAAAATTGGCTTATGTTCTGCTTTGTTATCTGTTGATATTATGATATCTATAGCCTATATGGATTCTGAAAATAATGTCTATTTGTGGTCTCTGATTATGCACCTATGATTACTTGTGTTTTATTATGGATTTTCTCAAGTTAAACGGATGTTAATGTAAAAATATTGCTAACCTTGTATACTCAGTTAAATAAATAGATGCCTCAAGATAGAACATTTTCAACGATCTCCCTTGAATATAAAAAGTGTAATTAAATAATGGGAGCATTTTTAAAACATTAATTAGTTCCCTTTTTAGTTTTTTGGTGATGTATTTGATGGTATGGTTATTTGTGTGGTGGTTTGGGTGGTATAATGGAATCTCATGTTGAGAGATTAATTGATTGGGGATTGGATGAGTGGTGTTGTATAGTGAGACTGTAATCAGGTTTTGTTTTGTTAATGTTGTTTGGTGTGGAGGTGAGTTAGAGGAAGTCTTGATGTGGTTGAGATGGTGGATTTGGTGGAATGAATTGGAATAATGATGATGGTAGTGGTTGGAATGAGCGTAAAGTGGATAGAAAATGTGTAGTGGGATATTTTAACATTATTCTTCTCCCTCTATGGGGATTTTGATGTGTTAAGCTTGGTTGTTTGACAAGTTGGGATGGAATTAATAAATGTATTTCTTATTAATGAAAAATATTTTTCTAAATGAGTTGGATGGGGTTATGAATCGAATTTATTCTTTTTGTGTAGTTATGAATTTAGAGGTAGCAACAATGGTTGTTTTGTGGGATGGTTGTTTGTTTGGAAGAACTCATAGGTTGGGATGAATTTTTCATATATATATATATATATATATATATAGTTTTACTTTATTGTGATATCTATACACATGCCACCCTAGTTAAGAACTATGTTACAAACACCTCCATTTTTGTGGGGGAGCGTGTCTTTCCCAACAACCTGGTGGGAGGATGGATGGCTGGTTATTAGCTCTTCCCTACTCTCACTTCTAGTCATTGGTATCCCAAGACTCTTTGGGAAGGTTGTGGGGTGGTTGTGAGGCCTAGATATCTGCGGGGGAGGATTTATTTTCATGTTGTCTACGGGATAAGATTTAGGGTTCTTTCCTATGTGTCTTTGGGATGAGTTATGGTTGTGGCACATGTTTCTTCGGCCCAAATATGGTGAGCATCATTTTCCCAGGTTGTGGGACTAGCTCTGAGGCCCAGTTGTGTGTGGGAAGGTTGTGATGTGGTACTTGTGAAAGAGTGTGGAAGCACCAACATGTTTTCTGTTAGGGTATGAGAAATTATATAGTGGTAAGTGTTGTGGGGTACCAAAACATAGATGTTCTTATTATATTACTTTACTTGAATAGAGTTATTTAGTGAGTGTGCCTTCGTGAGGTTTGGATTTCTAGTATTCCTTGTTGGGTGTTATTAGTTTCTCTTGTTTTATCATAGGTACATTACTATGATTCTCCCACTTGTGCACGAGAGGCCATTGTTTTTTTACTGAGTATACTCATATGCTAACCCTATATATAGAAAACTATTTTCAGGTTTCCAAAAGGATTAAATGAACTGTGCTAGACCTTAATAGCATGGAAATGGGGACCGTTGTTGTGTCACTTCTTAGATTTGTTCTTTTGGTACTTACTTTGGAGTTCTATTGACTTTTTAGATGTTTTGTTTTAAACATGCATGTGTTATATATTTAGATTTATTAAATATATATGTGTGTGTGTTTGTGTGTATTTGTGTGTTCCTTGGTGGTTTGTTGAGGTTGATATGTCTTATATCCTGATCTTGTTTACTATAAAAATGGTAATGTCTCCCGTTTTTTTAGATTTGAATACCCTTGGTGTTTATCTCCAACCTAGTGCCTACTAGAGGAAGGTCTTGGGGGGTTATTTTCTCTCTTTATTCATTTCCAGTCAAGGAGGGGATTCTTTGGATGGAGGGGGTTGGGACACTACAAGCCACCCCTGTGCTGGAAATAGATTTTATTATTATCAATAATAGGGAAATATTTAGTGTGGATGATGATGGTGAAGGTAAATCTGATCTAGGAATAGATTATAATAGACTATAGTAATAACAATTCCCAAATAGACTAATGATAGTGACCTTTTGATTTCTATGGGTATACCATGTCTTTCTAAAGTTCCCTCCATAAAGTTGTTTATATTGGTTCTATTGAAGAAGAAAGGTATCATGAAATATCTATATGACATTTAATATTCATCATGGGCTAGGATAGTTTGCTTACCGCCTGTACATTCCATCATATTTGGCTTAATTTCATCATACATTTAACTTTTTGCAGCTGAGGGGATTCATTCATGACTCATCTCACATCATTGAATACAGATATCTAGAAAATGAATATGATTTGACCTTAATAGAGTACATAGGGTCAATTTTGGATCAAAAGGAGAGGACAATTATGTTCAAGTGATGCCTTTGGTGAATATGTGGTGGTGGAATATGATCCTTAAAGAGAGCTTATGGGAATATGAAAGTCAAATGCAGGATCAATACTTACACCATTTTATATAGGTCTTAATTTTTAGGATGAAAATACTTGAATTTGGAGAGAGTGTAATGGCCAAGATTATTTCTCATGAACCCTTTCTAAAAAAATTTAGTTGAAAGACTCGTTACAACATGGTGTCTATTTTTCAACCTGATGTTTTCTCATATGTAATGGTGTTGTGGATTGAAGTATGGATAGTTGTGGAGCCTCTGGATTAATATGATTTAAGATGAATTTTAATCTGGTTTTGGGTTCTATTCCATGGTGGAAATGAAATATTTTTTATCAATCTAATGAATAATATGTTATGGTATGACACTCTTTTTCATGCTACAATGGGGGTAAGGTTGTGTGAAGTTAAATGGTTTTACTATGTTTTTTAAAGAGTAAGGATGATAATTTATCATTCCATGATTTTTAGATGTTGATTTTCCTAATGGAATTTAAATAATTATGGTACTTGTTTTCTCATGATTTTCCCCCATATTCAAGTCATTATGATGTGATATTCATTATCTCCCTATGAAGGGTCCAACCCAAGGATTCTATATAAATAGTGATTGAAACCTCTCTTTAAAATATTCATTTTCATTGCTCGAACTCTAAAATTTTAGTGGTGTTTTTTATTTTGGATATCTTGGAATATTAAGGGATAATTTAACTAGTGATGATCATTTTTTATACCTTAGTTCATCTAGAGTATTAATTTGAGCACTAGTGAAAAACAAGATCTAGGGTAGGACTCTTTTCTTATCCCATACTATATTATTTCTTAATTTTGATTTAAAATAATTTTCTTGTTCATTATATTCTATATTATATTACTTCAATGAATCCCCCCCTTGGAATCTATGATAAATTACCTTTCATATTAAACCTTTTTTGTTCTATTTTTTTATCTAATGTTTCATTGAGAAATATTTCCCTCAAATTCTTTTTTCCTCTCAAAGTGTGATTGAGTGAAATACCTTATCCATTAAGATATAGGTGTGTGATGTTGTTTTATATTAATTGAATCATGGAATATAGTGACCCAATCCTTTTACGCATGCTATTACATGATTTTAATCATAATTATCCATTAAATACAAACCAAGTATCGAAATTCATACTTTATTTAGAAGACTATTTACATAATTAGAAAAAATGAAACTAGAATAAATAATATTTTTATTAATATACATAATGATATCTTAACTCTCTTTGAGCTCCTATAACAAAAAATCATCACCTAAGAAATATATAGACAAAAGAATAAGATAAAAATCATATTAAGGGAATAAATATGTAAAATAAGCATAGCACATGAGTCTAAAGGCATAGAATTATAACATAAAATTCATGGACCATGCATAAGCATATAGATGAATAACATATAGAACATTGAATCATAAGATCCTGGAAATCTAGTAATGTAGAAGAAAAATATATCAGGAAATAAACATGAGTCAATTTTAACGTCTAAGAAAATAACATATGGTGGACAGAGATCTATGATGGATTAGGTTTACTCCCTTACCACATACATAACATCTCATGAGAGACAAAATAAATTACCCAATTCATTAGAGAAATATCATGGTTCACCAATTATAACATATACCTGCATATATGTTCCACATAAATAAATAAAACATAAGTAATAATCATAAAGGTTACCCATGGAATGAAATGGGTTTCATAATCATATCATAAGGGAAAACCAAATGGTGTATCAAAATGGTATCCATGAAAGAAGGGATTTAAATTATATAGAGACAATAATAAAGGTAATATAACAATAGATCATGATTAATTAAATCCAACTAAAGTGAAACCATGAAAAATATTGGTAGCGTAACTTTATAAATATTCCACTTAATTGTAATTTTATGGAAAAGAATGAAGATTATTTATAGAGGATAAATGTATAATTATTTCCATAAAACTAGAAGTGAACTAAAAAGTTTTAATGATAAAATGAGGGGTTTTATAAAAAATTATGGATTAAAATATTCTATTCAATGTACTTTAAAATGGGTAATAAAAATAGAAGTTCTGTTTAATTAGGTTTTCTTTCCGAGTGGAATTTAGAAGGGTACCTTTTAAACCATGTATTTACCATCAATTAAAGATAAATTAAGATAGAAATATATGTGTGGTACATATATAATATATATGGGATAATTATATAGGAATAATAAATAGTTAAATTGAGGTAAATGGAGGTTCTTTTTTCTCAGGCAGGCAGAAAGGGAAAAAAAGACTTTTGGGATTCTGGGGACTTTCCAACACCTGCAAAGAAGAAGACAAAGAAAATGAAAACCCATTCATACCTTCCTAAACTAATGCTGAGTAGAGCTGCGGGAAGGAAGGGCACTTCCCGGGGGGACCTTGAGTCAAAGTTGTGAGGGAACCTTTACTTCAAAATCTCTCTTAGACTCCATCCCCTAGGAGGTGGGTGTATCTTCGGGTGATCAAAGTAAGACCCCTGGTTTTCTATGGAAAGATGATACCAGTGTTCAGTAAGTTCGGGAAGGCTACAAAAAAAGAGATCATTAGGTCAATACTTGGGGATTATGCCTTGACAGTAGAGGAGTGGGAGAGACTTGAGAAGGGGAGGTATCCAGATAATCTCAACCTAGAGCAGATGGCATTGTACACATCTCAACTTGATGTCTTGTTCCTGGATTTTGTCTCTCCAGTTGATATGGAATCATTACTAGAGTTGGTGGATTATATTGCAATAAAATTAGAGGGTTTTGTCACCTTAAACCTAGATATCGACATCAAAGACTTAGCATTGAAGTATTGGGTTGATCCATCTGGGTATCCAATCCAGTGAGGTATGATTTTGTATTCGTATTTTGGTTGTTTTTTACTATAGTGACTTGTTTGTTTTGTGAGGTCTTATGATTTACCCAAAGTGGTCCCTTTTTAAAATGAAATAAAAATTTACTTTGGAGGTAAATGGGGGATAACTGTTACCCAAAGGAAATAGTGAGGTTTGGAGAGATCCCTTACCTTATATATATAACTATGTTCTGAACATGTACTTAATGTACAAGATAATTAAATTAGATTATCTAATTAGGTAATTAAAAACATATTAAACATATATTTTTTCTATTATAAATTTACTAAGATCATTTATGTCCTTTTCGATAAGTTATAATATTTAATTTGGTTGTTCTGGGAGTGTTTGTTTCATGGTTTCATGTTCAGTTCATATGTGTGTAATTATGGAAGATCCTGGAAAATGGAAATAAAAATTAAGAATTAAAATGAAATGGTATTCATGAACTTATATAATTTGAAATTTTCCCATATATTATAATTTTTTTGGACACGTGGATGACTCATTTAATAAAACATTAAATATAAATTGTTAGTTTATTTGGGATGTTATTCTGACCCTCTCGAACTAGTTTAGTTTTATTTAGTGTTGTTGAAATATTCTCATTTTAGAAAGTGAAAATACATATAATATAAATAATTAGTTATTTTTAAAAATCTATAAATGAATTTAAACTGACCATGAATGAATTATTGGAAAATGAAAACTCATCATCCACAAAGGCGGTTAACAGACATAATATGGACAATGGTTTCATTTTTGTTTGAATAACAAGAGATGATAAAAGGTGTAAATAAAATATATGGAAATAAAAATATAAAATTATAGTATAAAAATTATACTACAATTTTTATGTTATGATGCATGAAGAAATACAAGATAAGGTATAATAAGAAAAAAACTAAAAGATATAGTTTGAGAATGTTACCTCTTGAATATCACCACCCAGAAAAACCCCTTAAGGAACATGGAATTGGTCTTTTAGTGATACCATAACCACATGTACAATGGGTAAGTATGGAGGAGATATTTTGGTAGATATGTTTCATGATTCGATTCTTATACGGCTTGAGGAGAATGGGTAGTGAGGGGTGGTATTTATAAAGGGGGGATAGGGGTTTTATTATTATTATATTCATTAGTTTACTCTTTTTTCTCAAGACTATCAATAGTATTGAATCATGTGAAAATATTCAGTAAATGGTGCATGTTATTTCTAAATAATGAGTGTGTTTATAATATATGACTCAAAAATTCATGTATTTGTCTTACAATGTTAAATACCATAAATTACTGTATTTCACTATTCACTAAAGATTCAACAATTTTTTAACAATACCAAAAAATCAACCTAACCATTATTCAATATACATATTTTAAAAATGGAATTAATTTTATTTAAATAATTTTCTAAATGTGAAAATTTTAATTTTAAAATAAAATCCCTATTTACTGGAAAAATTCTTATTTTTATATTATAATCAATTTTATGACCCATTGAAAAAGTATTTATGCTATCATAATAGTATATTATAATTATAATGAAGCATAATGATAATTTATGAATATATTTATTGAAAATAATTTTTTTAAAATGATTATATTCATTATAAAATTACAAATAAAACAATTAAATTTTACAAAAATACTAACAATTAATTTATCATTTTTTAAACATTTATTTACTTGTACCATGAAATAAATATATAATTTTTTGATTTTATAGGATACCTAAGTATTATTTTACATTTACATATGTTAGTTTAAAATTACAATGATCATATTAATAATCCTAATTGTCATATTATTATTCTAATGGTGAGGTTATTATTCTAGTGGTAAGATTACTATTCTAACTGTCAAATTTCTGTTGAAACATACTGATTTATAAGGGCCATATGGGTTACCTATTTCATATAAATACCATTTCTTCCATTAATTATTCATTAAAATCTATTTTTTTCCAAATTTTATATATAATTTCGCATTAAAAATGAATATTGTATTATTAACATTATGTTTTATTTCCACATCTTTGATTACGAGTGCGTTCATTTTGGTGGATTGAGTAGATCCAAATTATCCTATTATTCTTATATTTTTTTCTATTTATAATCTTATTGTAGTGTTGTTCATTATTATTGTTCTATTGGTTGAATAATATATCATTATTCATTTATGAGAATAATGTATTGTTGGTTTCTCCATGTGTTGTGTGTTCTTTATACTATATGACATAATTATAAGAAGGGAAATTCCATTGATAAAATTCTATGTCATTACATTCTTACCCCTTTGGAAATTTCACCCTTGAAGATTCATTTTATATAGTAAGGTGAAAATTAGTGAGGGTAATTCTCTTTCATCGCTTCCTCTGGTTCCCAGGTCACCACTTCATATTTATGGTTCCTCCATAGTAATTTGACCGGGTGTGTAGTATATTTAGGTAGAACTTTATCTATATGGACCTAGATCTTTAATGGATGTTCATCATAATAGATAACATTTTCTAGTTTTATCACATATGAATTCAGTATATTTGAGGGATCTGGGATGTACTCATTCAATAGGGATATGTGGAATACATCAAGTACTTTAGAAATGGTTAATGGAAGTTCTAGTAGATATGTCATAGCTCTAACACAATCAAAAATATCAAAAGGCCCAATGTACTTGGGAATTATCATTACCTTCTTCCCTAATCTCTTGGCTATATTCCATGGAGATATGTGAAGGAATACCTTATCTATAACCTCACACTCTAGGTCTCGTCGATGCGTGTCTGCATAGCTCTTCTTTCAACATTTGGGAACCCATATATGATTCTAAATGGTATTCACCTTTTCTAAAATTTCCTCAACCATTTTTGATACCAACATCTTATGTTCACCAACTTTATCCTAGCATTTAGGTGTTCAAAATTTTTCCAATAAAGGACTTTATATGGATCCATTTGGAGACTTGAGTCAAAACTATTTTGGTTATAGAATTTGACCTGAAGAAAATTTTCTCTCATCCTCCTTTGATGTCCGTCGAGAAGGCTCTAAACTTATAATCTTATGTATTAATAGTTCTCTTAGACCGACCATAATTAGGGGTGGTTAAGCCATACTGATGTTTAAAACAATGTTTAGGGAATGTTTGATATATTTTCAGTACATAGAGGTATATATCATATACTGATCAGATATAATTGATAATTTTACTCAATGGATCCTTGAAACTTCTCTGATATATATCTATGCAAGTTGATTGAGTGAGTATTCATATCAATTTTCAATAAAGATAAAATTATTTATAACATAATCCATTTCAAATAATATAGAATTATTACCTATAGATTTATTTTGAAGTCCGGTGACAAATCCCATAGTGATATGTTTTTATTTTCATGTAGGTGTAGGTAATGGTTTTATAATCCCCTAATACATTTTCAATTCATCATTCACTTTCATAAATACTAGTCACCTGGATGTATATTCAGTGATATCCCTCTTCATATTGTCCCTCCAATAGTTATCTCAATTATCTCAATACTTCTTTATACTCCCTGGGTGGATTCATATTGTCAGGTAATGTAAATCATTCCAAATCCCCCTATTTATCATAGGATTTGATAATAAATATAGTCATAGCCCAAATATTATTAATCCTTCCCCATCAATTTTGAATTCCAAGTATTTCTCATTTAAAATATCTTTCACCTTCTTTAGAATTTCCACATCATCTCTATGACCATCTTTTATCTTCTCTGAAAGGGATGGTTGAAGCATAATTTGAGAATTAATGATGATGTTTCTTCCTTTATTATTCTCATTTCCCTAATTTTCAAGTTTAAAAATATTGTATCCATCTGAATTAATATCATTGATAATTTGCAGTATCCTTTCTACTTTGATCATCTTCCTGTTTATTTTCTTTATCAGGATGGTAGGGGATAGAGTATTCATAATCCTTGATGAGATATAACCATATTCACTATTTCATATTAATATCCTTCTATATGAATATATATTTGAGTCTTATATAATTATTATATATATCACACTTCTCTCTATAGAGATAATGTCACCATATTTTCAATACAAAGATAACAGTATCCAACTTAATATAATGGATGGAATAGATTTTCTCATGAAATTTCATCTTAATTAAGGCATAGGTAATCAATTTATCATTTTTCATCAGTACATATCCTAGTACATTATTTGATGAATCATTTTATACCACAAAGAGTTCCCCACTTATGGGTAGTGTAAGTACTAGTGCAGTGAAAAGCCTCTTTCTAAATCTTTGAAGCAGTCTTCAAATTTGTTGTTCCGAAAAAAATTTACTCCATTCTGATTTAACTTTGATAGTTTGTTTTACAATCACGAGACATTTATATAAAATCTTCGGTAATACCCCTTTTGACAATGGAAACTATGGATATCTATTACAGATGTTGTTCGGGGCCACTACTCAATTGGCTTTATCTTAGAAGGGTCCATATATCCCATTGTTAGTGATAACATTCCCCAGGAAAGGAACTTTCTCCAACCAGAAATAGCATTTAATATACATTTTATATTATTTCTCCCCTCGTAAATTCTATAGAATAGTATTAATATTCTTCTCATTCTCCTCCTTTCTCTTATATTATATCATAATATCATCACTAAATATTACCACTAATTTACAGAGGTAATATCTAAATACATTATTCATTAAGTCTGTGAATTTTTTTTATAATTAGTGGGTCTGAAGGGAATAACTATGAAATAATAATTTTCATAACTCATCCAACAGTTAGTCTTGGGAATATCATATTTCTTCGACTTTAATTGGTGATATCTCAATAGAAGGTTTGCCTTAGAGAACTAATTTCCCCATGTAGATGATAAAAAAATCATCAATACATGGAAGGGGTAATCATTACTTTATTGGGCTTTTGTTGAGATCATTAAAATCATTACATAGGCACATTTATCCGTCCTTATTTTAGATGAAGTGGATCGACATGCACCACAGTAAAGCACTCGATCGTATAAAACCCTTTTCAAAATTCTCTTGAAACTAATTCTTCAGTTCTTCCAACTCAATGGTTTATATCCTGTAATAATTCTTTGATATGGGTAAGGATACAAGTATAAGTTCAATTGAGAACTCAACCAATTAGTTAGGTAGAAAATAAGAATATTTTTCATGGAATACATCAGTGTATTCCCTCACAATGGTCATGTATTCAAGAATGATCTTTGCCTCTATTTTAATAATTTGAGCTAGATATGATTTCTTATAAGGAATTAGTATCAATTCTTAAGAAGGATATTCAAAATTATATTCATCTTGCTCCTTTTATTTTTACAGGATTAGAGGATGCCTCAGGATGTGAAGAGTGATCTCTCTCTCGTGAGAATTTATTTTGGATTTATATAACGATATCCAATCTATACCAAATATAGCATCAAACTCCGCCAAATAAAGTAAGATGATATTTTTCAAGATTTTTAGTCCACAAACATTCATGGGAATGATTCATATACATTAGATACAATAATTTACCCATTCATTTTTCACATTGATAACTCAACCTCTACACTTTAAAGTGTTTTTTGAATATTTTTAATAAACATTCATGATATAAAAAAATCTGTAAAACCAGAATCAAAAAAGTATATTTTCTATTATTCAATAAATAAACAGCATACATGTCACCACATCATTATTAATATCCACGTTAATATTATTTATGGATATGTCCTTATTTGTTTCCTTAGTGGTTCTTGTCATTGATTTTCTCTAGAAACCCATATATTTGGCAATTGGATCACATAATGTTAATGTTCATTATAGTTGAAAAATTTTATTATAGGCTGATTGATGATATAAACCTTCGTATATTCATCTAAATTAGTGGTCTTCTTCATATCCCATCATAAATGATTATCATGATTCCCCTCTTTTCCACATTTGCAGTATATCCCAATACCCTTTGGACAGTTCCTAGGATGCTTCTTTCTACACTTTCGAAATGTTGGATGATGGGTTTTCTTTACTCCATGTGATTTATCTGTTGATCATCCCATTTCAAACTCAATTTCCTTCTTTTAGTCTCTCATCACAAGAGACTAATGAGAGTCTCTAATCTATATATCAAACTTTAGGGAACTATGTACAATCTCATCATAGCTCTCAAAGTCTTAAATCACCATTTTTTTCATAGACTTGGATTTAATTCACTAAATAAGTGATTCACCATTATTTTAGTATTTATGACAAAGCCATAGGCATATCATGCATGCCTTGTGATGTTATACTCATACACCCTGATTGACTCATCTTAATTTTACACCACTATAAATAACTCCCTCTACATCTTAAGATGGAGAGTTTGTAGAAAATATATTTTGAAAAATATTTTATTGAATCCTTCCCTTTCCACGAATCATTTTCCTCTTTATACTTTATATTCTTGATTATTGTACAACACTGATCAGCTTCCCTATCAAAATTATAGACCAATATCATGAGTTTCTCTTATTCTGAGCATCGGTTGAAAGATAATATCTTCTCAATGTAGTTAATATATTGTCCCATGATGAGGGGATTACAATATCTACTTAAGGGAGGAGCCATTTATCACATAAAGGATTCAACCAAATTTTTAACTTTCTTTGGGGAAAGGTGGAGTTCCACAGGAATCCAGTTATTTTTCCTAACTTCAGGTAGTTGATCTAGTATTGTCATGAAGTTCAGATCTCTCGTTACCATCAGTTTTGGAATCTCATTAGTGATATCACCACATTTAATATCAAATTAGTTTTTAGCACAGGTTCTCATATTTCTATCCATTAACTAAAAAAATTTGGGGATTGAATACATAGCTAATGATAATATATTAAACAAAATATAAACATTGAAGAATAAAATTATAATTGAAAATTCTATACTATCTTATGATTCCCTAGGTTTCAATCTAGGTTATCCCTGGTAATAGAATTATCACTAGTGATGTTACTAAATTTTTATCCCTATTCCCAAAAAACTTTGACCGTCATATGATACCAACTATAAAGACACAAACCATTAAAAAATGTTATTAGATGATTTTAAACATTATTAATGATTAAATACAGACCAATAATCGAAAATCCTAGTGTATTTGGAAGACTATGTACATAATTAGAAAAAAAGAAACTAGAATAATTTTTTTTATTAATCTACATAATGTTATTCTAACTCCATTTGATCTCCTTAAAATGTATAGGATAACCTAGAGAATACGTAGACAAATGGATGACCAAAAATCCTAGTAAAAAATAAACGTGGAAAAGAATCATTGCACATGATTTAGAAAGAATAAAATGATAACATAAAAGGAATGGATTGTGAATAAAAATATAGAAGTATAATATATATATATATAATGAAATCATATTATCATGTAATTATATGAATGTAGAAACAATATATATCTAGACATAAACATGAGTCAAGGAATACTACCAAGTTGATATCCTATAGTGGACAAAGGCCCATAATGGATTAGGTTTACTGCCTAATCTCATACATAACATCTTATGAGACAGAAACATTAATCAATTCATTGGAGTGATATCTAGGTGCACCCATCATATCATGTTTGTGAATATGTGTTCCGCATAAATAAATCAAACATAATAAATAATAATAGGGGTTACCCATGGATAGAAATTGGTTTTGTAATCATTCAATAACAAAAAACCAAAGGTTCTATCATCAAGGTATCCATGAAATAAGGCATTATATTATAAATGGACATTTTTAAAAGAAATATGAGAATAGATCATGAATAATGAAATAAAAATTAACTTAAAACAATAAAAATAGTGTCAAGGTATGTTTATAAATGTTCAACTTAAGCATAGTTTTAGGAGAAAAACTAAAGTGACTTTCAAGAGGATAAAGGAATAAGTATTTACATAAAACCCAAAACTATCTAAATTATATTTTCAAGATAAAATGATTTATTTTTGGGAAAATATTTTTCCTAAAATATTTTATGGTGTATACTTGAAATTTTTTATGAAATGGATAAGCTCCCTTTAATCGGGTTTTCTTGTTGAGAAAAATTGAGTAGGAAAAATTTAAAATATGTATTCCCCATAAAGGAAAGATGAATTTAGATATATATATATATATATATATAGATATCTGTGTTTATGATATATATATACAAAATATGATATAATTTTATAATAATGATGAATATATTAATTGTGGAAAAGATAGGTAAAGTGTTTCCCAAAGGATATATAGAGGTTCAGAATGATCACTTACCTTATGTCCAAGTGAATTATTCACTTTAACTTAATGTCCTAAAACTCAAATTAGATTCATTAATTATTTATTTTAAAAATATTCTATATATATATGATTTATTATAATTTTATTAAGTTAATTCATGGCTATTTTGATGAGTTATAATGTTTAATTTCATTGTTTTGAGAGAATTTGTTTCACGGTTTCATGGTAAGTTCAGTTGTGTATAATTATGGAATTTATACTCAAATGGAAATAAAAGTATAGAAGTTAAATTCAATGGTATTAATGAAACTTAATAACTATAAATGGTATCATATATAATTTTATTCTAACAAGTTGATGATTGAATTAATAATATGTTAATGATAAATGGTTAGTTAATTTTTGTAGTCTTTTTACCATCTCAAATTAGTTTCATTTTTATTTAATGTAATAGAAATATTCTCTTCCCAGAAAGTGAAAATTCATATAATATACATTTTTAAGCAAAAATAATTTAATTTATTCCTTTGAAGAAGGAATTAGTGGAAAGCAAAAACTAATCATAACAAATGTGGTTAATCGACATAATATGGATAGTGGTTTCATTTTTATTTGAATAAGAGAGGATGAGAAAAGGGGTGGATGTAAGATATTACATTATAAATATAAAATTAAAATATATACATCATACTATAATTTTTATTCTGTGATGGATAAAGGAGTTGAAGAGAAGGTAGAATAAGAAATGAAATTAAAAGTCGTAGCTTGAGAATGTTACCTCTTGAATATCACCACCTTGAATGACCCCGTACGGAATGTGGAATTTTAGTTTTAGTGAGGAAATAAAAACATGGATGTATGGAGAGTTGTAATGATAGGATTTGGAAGATACTTTTAAATCAAAAAGTATTAGAATGTTTGAGTAGAAGGGGTGGTGAGGGGTGGTTTTTATAATAGGGGAATATGGGTGTTTTTTATTATTATATTCATTAGTTTATTTTTTTTGGCTCTTGAATATCCATAGTACTGATTATTATAGGTATATATATTAAATGGTCATGTTATTTTTAACTAATGGGTGCTTACATCATCAATTACTCAAACATTCTTGTATTTGGGTTATAATGTTAAATACTATAAATTCCCACATTTCATTATTCTACTAAAATTCAACTATTTTATATAAATCATAAAAAAACTAAATATTTATGAACAAGAATATTTATAAAATTGAATCCATTTTATTGAAATACTATTTTAAATTTCAGAAATTAAATTTTCAAATAAAATCTCTATTTATTCGAAAAATATTAATTTTAATATTATAATTGATTTTATGACACATTAATAAATTATTTATGGTCTCATAAAAATATATTATAATTATAATAAATAATAATATTAATTTATGAATACATTTTTTCAAAATAATTTTTCTTTTAAATCATTTCATTCATTATAAAATTGCAATTAAAACAGTTTCATTTTACAAAAAAACTGACAATTAATTTATCATTTATAAAACATTTATTTACATTCAAAATGATATAAATATATCATATTTTAATTTTATAAGATACGTAAATATTATTTTACATTTCCATAGGTGAAGTTGCTATTATGACTATTAGATTACTATTTATAATTGTTATTTTACTTTTCCCATGATCATGTTACTATTCCAATAGTCTGTTTACTATTCTAATGATTAGATTTAAAATGTTCATATGGGTTCCCTAATTCATATAAATGCCTCTTATTCCATTAATTATTCATTAAATTCTATTTTCTATCAATTATTTATATACTTTCACCTTTAAAATGGGTATTTTATAATTAACATTTTGTTTTATTTTTACAACTTTGTTTTCAAGTGTCATCATTTTGGTGGATTAAGCATGTCCAAATTATCATATTATTATTCTCTTATTTTCTATTTATTATCCCTATGAAATATTTCTCATCCATATTGGCTTATTTTCTAACTATTGTATAATTCATAATTTTTTATAATAATTTTTTTATCTCTCAATGTGATATATGTACTTTATAATATAAGACATAATTAAAAGAAGGGAAATTCCACTAATAAAATTATGGTTAATTACATGAAAAGGAACCAATGGTTCAAGATGGAGATAATTATAACAACAAACTTGTGATATGAATGGTCACAATGCAAATTAAAAATTAATATTATATAATGATATGGGGTTTTTTAAATTATCCCCCGATTCCAATATTATTAATCTATACATCAAAAAATATCTTAAAAAAATAAGCTTGATAATATATGAAATAGACACAAATCCCATGGATTATTTCCATTAGTTGATGTACAGAAAATAAAAATACCACACACCCTACTCCCCACCCAAAACATCACTCTTACGCACTCAAGAAAAAACTAAACTCCAAAAACATTAATGATTAGTATAAATGAAACAAAGTAGGAAATTAAAAAAATAGTTTATGTATTTTGAAATTTCATTATACATCCATGTGAGAAACACAATTTCCTTTCCATTATAATAAGAAGACATGAGAATTTCTTTTTCTTTTTCCATTTAAGAAAATTGGGTAAATAATTATAAATATTTTATCAGTCACATTATCCCACATGTATAAGTGGTCCCACATATAGTATGTGTTACCTAGACATCCAATTAAACTACCATCCAAGATTCATAGACAACCCTCATATGATCCATGGTGACTATCTATCATCTATTTCAATTGAAACTTAGACACTATGGTTGATGAATAATGAGAATGTTACTCAGGCCTTTTTTACAATCCTATAAGGACCACATCTTAAATTCTAGTAAACATCACTTGATCCACTAAGAAATACCACTACACATTCTCATTAGAGAATACCTTTTCTGACCAACCTTCCATCCACTGGATATCTTTTTTCACTTTTTCATCCATAAATACTATAGTATCATCTATTTTTTCTCTATTCAGTAGATTTAATTTTCAATTTAACATGATTCATGCAAAAAATATCCCACATAAAAATTTCACCAAGGAACTCAGGGTATCTCTCCAATACACAAGTGAAAATAACATCATAAACTTCTATAACAATAAATATATTTCTCTCTATAATTCTTTTATTCACCCATATCCCATTGAGACACAATATTTCATTAACTTTTATAAACTAACATCTTAGTTAAAATTTCCTCTAGATTTTTCTTCCCCACTATATTCTAAAATAACGTACCTTTTCCTTTATATAATTTCAGATGAAGTGATATTTCAGGTTAATTTATTTCAACATTTCATGAAATATCATATTTTTAGCTAGGTGAATTTCACTATTACAATCATATAATAACACTCCACCCTCATAAAATATTTTTTGTTCCACCAGAAAGTGAACAAATTATATCAGTTCATTTCCCATTTTTGTTTATACTATGTACACAACTTCTAGTGTCTATAAAGTATAATATTTTGGATCAATAATATCCAAATGATTATCATTCCTCCATATTTAAACACAAAACATTTGATTAACCTCTGATTATATGAATCTTCAGTGATTATTTCATCAATATAACCCCTCAATGGATCATTAAACATAAATAAAAAGGTTATATATTATATTCCCCTCAATTTATGGATGACCCATTTCATAACCTCCCAATTTTCTTATCCTAGATTCCACATGAATTATCTCATAGATCCCACAATAAATTAAATGTTTAGATGATTACATGTCTCATCATATATCAGTATTCCGGGAACTGATGAAGAAATAACTTTAATCATATACACAATTCATATTATATTTTAGGATATATAACCTTGGATAATTTGATGTTTATATCCAATGGTTTTAAGAATTTATTTCATCTGGTCATCTGAAACCTTTCGATGAACTTCATGATGCAGATTTTTAAGATAGTACTAATATCACAGATTCCATATCTCTTTAAATATTCATTCCAAAAAAATTTATCATGAAAAGGACATTTTATTTTGAGTCTTCATGAAAGAATCATATAGTCACTTTTTAATCCTTTTAAGGTATGGGGTAACTGGAAACATATCATCCACATATAGGTAAATAATGATGAAGTTCCCATCGTTCTATGTCTTCTAATAGAAAAAGAGGTCTATGTTATTCATCCATAAAAGTATTAAACTTCATAATCCACTACCATTATGCCTACTTCAATCCATAGTGTATTTTATTCCTCATTTACAATAATCATCATTTCCTATTATCCTTAAAACTCACGATTTTCTTTATGTAAATATCATCTATTAAATCATTTTGAATGAATGATGTATTTATATCCATCAAATCAAGAGGTATATTATCATATTAAACCATGTTGAACAGTATCTGGATTGTATAATTCATAAGTAATAAAGAAAAAAATAGATAAATAACCCCCCCCCCATTAAAACCACTTCACAACTAGTAACTCCTTGTATATTTTCCTTCTGTCAGCTTCCTACTTCAAATAGAACACCAACTTTTTCTAAAGTTATATTTTCCACTACAGTAAATTTGTCATCCCACATTCTATTTTTGATTTCAATGAATTTATTTTATATTATATTAATGACTGAAAATTGTTTTTTTATTATGAAAACACTTTTAAGGAAAAAAAATTGAGAAACCATACATGACCTCACCATATAACTGATTCACCACATAAAATCATACAAGAACAATGTAAGAAATCCATTCAAGAAAACCATCACAGCTGGAGCTGAAGTCACCCAGAAAGGGATGAGGTGCCACGAACCAGGGAGAAATAACATCAGGAAAGCGGGGAAAACCTTAGAACCAATCCCTACAAATGCCCACCGATGCGACCATCGACACCAGCCCAAATCTACAAACCCACTGGTGGATTCCAGTCAGATTCCGCCCAACCCTCCAGCAAAGTGAGATGGCCCTGAAAAGAGAACATCCAAAACGGGTGACGAGGAAACCCAAACGAGGAAGCCCAGGCCATCCAGACACTGCACCCTACTCCGTAGGCAACCACAGCACAACCTCAGACCAAACCCTGCTTCGCTGAACCCTTTCCAGCATCTCTAAGTTTCAACAACTCCAAAGAAGAACAAACCCAAATCCAAGAAACTGGAGAGAAAACTCACAGAAAAACAGGACATCCACCCATCAACAGATCCACAACAAATGAGACACATGCCCATCAATAGATCCAAAACATCCACGCAATAAAAGGAAATTCGAAAATCACCGGATTCAGACCTGTAGGAAGAGCGCAAGACCACTGGAAGCCAGAACCATGAAATCCCCCTCCCCACCGCATCAATCCGGGGCTGGCGCCAAGCCACACCGAAAACGATCATAGAACCTTCGCCCACCGATGCCAAACCAGGAACATACTCCGAGCAGCCTTCACCCACCAAGACTGCTTCGCCCTCCATATCCAAAGCAACGCCCACCAGGCTGAATCCTTCGGCTACCATGACATGCAAGGACCCCACTCCATGCATGAGAAAACAAAGCTGAATGCACCGAAGCCTATCTGCAACGAGTCGAGGGAAGCTGACACTGAGCCAAGAGCACCAGAAGCCTCACACACTAGCATTCCTACACCGAGATGAGGGGCACTGACACTGAACCACATGGCCGTTGGAGGAGCGGAGAGGAGGAGGGGGAAAACCGGATGTCGAAACCCTAGCGCTGCGATAAGAAGAAGCGCTTCCGCTCAGAGGACATAGTTAAGAATACTTATTTTTTATATATTATATTATATTAATTAATCCAACTTTTTATAGTCAATAAGAGTGATATCCACTACTATGATTTTTTTCTCATTCATCTATTTGAAGTAGCAAATTAATATTGACCCAAAACCTTTAGACTGGCTAACAGACTCTAAACGATATTCATAATTATAGTTTCCTATCTACACTTTATGTCTCTCCAATTTATTTTCTCTATATTATAAGGCACTGTATTCTAATTATATATCTTTTTAAGCATTCCATTATGTTATAGTAGTCTTAGAGAGTTTTTGGAACATCTCACTTAGGTCTTACTTTTGGACTTCATGTGCTTTCATCTAAACACATTAGAACTTGTTTCCATCAGGTGTCACTATGAAAATCAACTTGGAATTGGTTAGTTGAAACCTTACTCTCAAATTATAACTCAAAAAATTAATATTCGATAAATAGAACCTTCTAATTAAAAAAGAAAATATCAACACCTAATAAATTTCTTATTATCATTATCACATAGTCTAAATCCTATGTTTTCATCTCTATATATGACAAATAAAAATTCCCTTGAATTTTCTAGAATTTTATATCAATACTTGAAATCTTCATCTATATAATAAGAACTATCAAAACAAATTAGGGATATTATTTATAGTTTATTACCAAACTATAGTTTATCTGTGCTTTGTATCCCAAAATAGAGGACAATTTTTTGTTAACCAAGTATCTTATCATTTTATTGTTTCTGTCCAAATCCACATAGTAATTTTTGAGTGTACACACATTATTCATGCCTTCTCAGTTAATTTTTGGTTCATTATATCTAATGAACTATTATATTATGGTGTATCGATCATAGTTTACTTCATCTTGATCTTCTTATTCTGACGAAAGTTCTATAAGTTCCATCAGTTGTACTCGCCAATTTTTTTGGGTAATTGGAATTTTAACTTCTGAACAATTTCTATCTCTAATATATAGTTCAATTAATTAAATTCTACACAAACATAATAATTAATTTTCATGAAGTGAACCCATAATTTTCTCATTGCATCACCAATGAAATTCACTATGTAAAGTGACAGATCCAAAGATTTGACAAGTTAAGTCCACAAACTTCTAATTGAAGAAAATATAACTTTCATAATATTGTATTTCATATGATTAAGTAGAAAGAAACCCTATTAAACTTCCCAATAAAAAAACTCAAAACTTATAAACATAGTGTGATTAAGATCCAATGTTCCTACCACCATTATAACTTTAAAGTTCTTCTCACTAAGATGTTTGATCTAGAATTTCCATAATTCCAAATGGTCAGATTTTGTTGTTCTTGAAATTATTTTTAAATTTAATATTATATTTAGATATAGGGTCTCACCCTTAACTACTCATTTAGAAACATTACATCCACAATTAACCCTATTTACTAAAATAGTTCCATAACATTCCTTATTGACACATCTTTTGAAAATCAGGTAATTTCATAGCCCAAGGATGTGCCTCACTTATTTTAGTTGAAATTACCTTACATTATTCATACAATAATTAAAATCCCCTTTCCATGTGATTTATATAGAATGAAATTTCACTAAATGTTCACTTTTCTGAACTTCCCACACACATAATTGATCATCCATCCATGTTATTTCATTGAGTATAATGATTCTATAGAGTCAGCAACCAATGACTCCACTAGCATATTCACACTAAGGAAAATGGTTTTTCCTCCCTATACTATACATATATAATTTAAACATAGAAAACTTGATCATTTGGATATTGTATTATGATATCTCTATTCTTTTTTCATATTCCCTCTTTTCCCACATTTACATTATGTAGTTTTAAGACCAATCGATTTTACATGGATCCTATATCAAGGAATATCATTAAATTATTCATTTCAACATCATATTTAGAGTGATTTTTTCTCTTATATCATCATTAATAACAATTATGAATGGTTATTGCACTTCCCTATATCTGATTTAATCATTCCACATTACAATTCTTACATCCTCAAACATTATGTTTTTTCCACAAAAATTACAAATTGATGGTACCTTAGAATCTAAAAAATGTGGTAGTGATGATAGTAGTAGAAGCATAATAAAATAGAATAAAAACTTTACCTTTATTGATTTGAGATTACCACAGATCATGTGTAAATGGTTTACATGATCTTCCAATAGTCTACATTCTGATATCCTCATGTTGGACAACCTCTACATCATAGGCACATTGTTAGTATTGTTAGACTTTAATACATGTCTTTTAGGTCCTTCATCACCTCTATAGTGGTTTTAACTTCACACATTATAAATTCCATGTTATATAATAAGAAAATATTTATCATACCCTATTCTTTCTTATCTAGAAGATCCCATTCCTCAAAGTCTATCTTTTTCAGTTTAACTCTAGCCAACTAGCCATCTAGGCCCTTTTGAATAAGATAATAATACATCTGTATTATCCAATATCTAAAATCTATCCATTCAGACATTTGTCTCTATATATTAACTTTTTATAATTTCATTACTTTCGATGATATTAAATTCCCTGTAAAATTGAAATAACATCAAAGAATGAGAGTATGTGTTACCTGAGTAGCATTAGAGTGTGTTACAAAGTGCGTGTTGAACCACTCTATGATAACACTTATTGGAAATCTTCAAAGCATCCAACCAATAGATGAAAATTCATATGATAATATATGCACCATACATAGATCCTTAATAACACTCCCACTACTTAGTGTTTTTTAATATAGAAAATCTATGCACTATACTCATCACACCATGGAACCCACTTCCACAATCAAGTGAGCTCTTAACTCACACAGAATTCAATATTAAAGAAATGAAATGAATTTATAAAGTAAAAAAAACTTTATTTTATGTGGTTTGTGATAGTATCATACACCCATGGGAGGAAAAAATATAGCATTTACACTATAATCTAGAGATATAATAATTATAAAACCAAACATTGTTTTACTAAATTTCACTAAATTTCATCCATTCCACTAAGACTGACTGTTGCACATTCCTATTGCATAATACCATCATCAAACCAAACATTGTTTTACTAAATATATGTCTTCCACTATCATTAATATCAATATTGAGGTATCATCTGGTTTTTTTACTATATATAAAATATAATTAGTATTTGAATAGGATTCACACTCCCAATACCCTCATGGTAATTTTTCACAACAACACTGATTATTTCACTGTGAACACTCCTTTCCCAGTGGTATGTATGACTATATTTATGTTAATATTATGTAGAGGCTTCATATCTCAAGATAATATTATATGAAGTGAGTCATGACATTGATGTTACAGTTATTCTATGAAAGATTCAATTGCAGGATGAATGTGTGGATTATAGCATGTAGCAGAAAATAGAATCCAATGATTGTGGTTTTTGGAGGATTGATTTTTGTATCGAACCATAAGTTATGGAGATTGGGTTTTAGTAGTATGTATTACATCATGACTATGTTTATCCCTATATTGGATGACCTGGTGTGTATCCTTTGAGGGTGTTTAAGTTTATTTTCATCTGTATGTTTTATTGGGGACAGTAGATTCTATTTCCCTTGATGTTTTCATATAGAGTGCTATTGTGTGATTATTTTCACCAAATAATTTTATTTACATCATGTTTCAATTAGGGTTTTAATTTATCTTTGTAGGAATGATTTCTGGGTTTTGACATTTTTAGAGATGCAACAGGTTGACGATATTTATCATTTCCTCAATAGGGTTTTATAGTATGATACTCCCCCATATTAATGAGGTGTGGTTCCTTTATATTTTGGGTTTGGAGTTAGTACTCCCTTTCACACAATAATGAATAATTCCTCCATATGGTTAATATAATTTGGGGCCACCCCTTTCAATGTTCTAGGAATCATCAGGGAATGGATCCTATATTTAGGGACTTAGATACACCCTCATTCAATGACCATGTTCAATGTGGAGTTATTACCCAATCAGGGGTTTAGTACTCCCTCAGAAGAAACACATATTATTGAGGTGTGGTTACCCAATCATAGTCAGGCAGATCACATGGGTATTTTTTAGCTAGGTAGATTGGATTATTGGGTATCTTATGGTTAATAATTTACTTGTGATGTTGGGTTGTTGACTAGTGGGGCTCAGTGTCTCTGGTCATCTAACATAAAATAATATATTCTTTTATTTTCATCTATATGTTCTTCTTTCATAAGTAGTTTATCATTTTCCATTATGGTACTGAGATAACTAGCCCCTTAATTGTTCCTCTTTGATTTTTAGGGTGTCCTCCTAGGTATGAATATTTTCAGCCATGCATGGAGATTTAACCTACATGTGACATTTCTCATGAAGATGGGAGAATTTTTTGGTCAGTATTTTATAGAAAAAAAGGCGGTTCAGTGGGATCTTAGTAGTGAATGAAGATGATAGTAAAATAAAATGTTCATATCTGGTACTAGTTCATCATAAATATCCATTCTCCTCAATTTTTCTAGGTTGGTTTCCATTTAGGTTATTTGGAATGTATTTTATCACTTATTACATTATGTTTTATTAACTTGTACCCCTTTGTGGATATTATCTTGAGTCTCATACATTTATATATATTATAGTTGGTTATTTACCATGTATTTCTATATTATTGTATCTAATGTGAACATGCGTGTTTGTGTTTAGGTGTCTTGGGATAAGTTATTACATCATGTGTGAGATAGACAATAGATACTATTCACTAGCCTCTAGTCTATTAGAGGTGGTATTGTGGTGGGAAACCCCTAAGGCTAGTTCAGGTGGGGCCCTAATGGGTCGATTCATGATGTGTATTCCCCCTAAGACCTATAAAAATTCAACATTGATTATTTAATTTAAATAAATAGGGAGGGAATATTATACATTAATCATGTTGAGTAAGATTGTGGGTCACTTTAGACTAATTAATTTTCTTTATCATTTAATTTTGAATATATTATAAGATGTATGATAGTTTTTATAGAATTCAATACATTTTTATTTTCCTTAGGCTTTATCTTCTTTATAACCTAATCTACATGTATTTCATTCTTGGGTTTAATTTATATAAGTTCCTATCCACTCATCTCTAATCATTATTTTCTTCTATAAATAGTCTTTATACCATTATTAACCATGTATTATTCATTAAATCTCTCAACACATACATTTCTATTGGATATTTTTTCACAAACCAATCCAATGGAGATCAAGCAGTAACTACCCCAAGCCTACTGCCCTAGGCCAAGGATGACCACAAGCACTGAAAGGCATAATTAATTTTGGAAAATTTTCTACTTTACATGTATGCACACACTCGACCATCTACTTGTACACGTGAAAACTAATACTGAAAAAAATTAAACATCTTTAGAAAAAATCATTCAAGTTAAACCTCGAGGTTTTACAAGAGTACGACGTCATAATCTGAAAGGTAAAAAGTGTCAAAATACACGCCCAACCATAAATATGTCCTAACCTAATAAAAATAGAAAAGAAAAATTTTGGGAGATCCCAACTCTAGATATCCAATCATTGACCACCAAAAATGGTCAAATGAACTAGGTATTCCTATTCTCTTCTATAATAACTACTGTACTATGTGTCGTCTTCATAAGACACGATGCGTTTGGGAAATCCCCATGTTGGTGTGAGTATATACATACCCATTATGATGCCTCGAAAGTTGAAGGGGGGGGGGGTAAGATACATGGTAGGAATAGACAACTCAATCCAATTCAAGAGAGTAAAAAAATAAAATGACATGGATACAAATATATATATATATATATATATATATATTCTCATAAAAGAAACCCAAAAGTGGGAGAAAGGGGATCTCCATCTCATAAACCATACTTGAAATAGAGTTTCATTAGTTTCATAAGGTCCATAAATTATTCCCATAATATCATATGTCTTTTCAAAGTAGTAATCATGTAGAACCATGTATCACCACTATGTCACGCAGTTGAGGGGGTGAAATCTCCAAGCAGAGGACCTACAACCTAGTGCATTATGGTGTGCCACTCAATGTAAGTATAGCTTGTTCCCCACCTAATAGGGATTAAAACATGGTAGATAGAGGACTCATTCCCTAACTCCATAGGGTTTACTACTCAACAGATAGAGGACCCACACCCTAACACCATAGGGGGGACCACTCATTAGATAGAGGACCCACACCCTAACACCATAGGGGGTACCACATAGTAGGTAGAATACTTGTTCCATAATTCCATAGGGGTACCACACAGTATATAAATGACCCTCACCCTAATTTTATAGGGGTTTTCAGCATAATATATAGAGGATATTCACCCTAATCCTATAGGGGGTACCACTCTATAGATAGAGGACCCTCACCTTGATTTCGTTGCGGGGTAACATTTTATAGATAGAGGGATTTCACCCTAAATTCATAGGGGATACCACTCTATATATAGATGATGAGAACCCTAACACCATAGGGGGGTACAGCTTAGTAGATATAAGACTCAAACCCTAATTCCATAAGGGGTACCGCTTAGTAGATAGAGTACTCACAACCTAACACCATAGGGGGTATAAATTCATATAGAGAGGACCCATGCCCTAACATTATATGGGGTACCACACTAATGATCATTCAAAGTCACTACAATCATGAAAAACCACCTAAATAATAATCATATCAATAACACCACTAATCGTACCTCTAAATTCACTATGAAGTCCACCATCACATTCTATGTGGAACGACACTCAGTACAGGCTTCTCATAGGCCAAAATATTAGTCTAAAGAATAGTGATACGAGAGTTCAAAGGTTCTTAAAAAATGAAAAATGGATGCATGATATGTAATGGGTCCAACATAGAGTGTGGTCTCACTCCACTTTTTGGTCATGTCCCTTAAGGTAAATATCACACTATTCATGTAGACTTAAACTGAGGGTAGAGGGACTACATGGTGTGTCACATCCACTCTGGGTCCTTCCCATTCTCCTTGTCATGTCGATGTAACTTTTTATTTGTTCGTATAACCCAGTACATGGTGTGTCGCATCCACTCAGGGTCCTTCTCAGGCTTCTTGTCATGTCCATGTAACATTGTATGTGTTCGTATAACCTAGTACATGGTGTATCCTCCCACACAGTGTCATTCTAATGGTCCTAGTTGTGTCTAGTTATTATGGTACATAGAATGTGCCTAGATATGCTTATGTCTATATACTCCTGCAGTATTCATTTAGTCTACAGCACCAAGTCACATGGTGTGTGGAGTTCCCACACAGCATTTGATATTTAACTCACCTGAAACCCTAGTTGATGCATCCAATGTCCCACACACCATGTGTTCTCTAGAATACATTGTATGTAGTTGATTTTTTTATAGAAATTATTTATCTACGTATGTGTTCAATATCCTATCCCATCAAATCTAATCTCACATCTAATCCACCAAAAATCAAAGGGGAAGCCTTTGCTCTTTATTTTACATCTTCTGTTGACTAGAAAATGGATCGTCGGTTCACCCACATGAACTCGTCCATACCTTATACAACTCATGTACCACACCATCAACCACTTTATATCTTATATCCATTAATCAATCCTCAAAATCCCAAAAAGACTCTAATCATATCTCTAATTTTTCAAACCATTTGTCACACAAAAATACTCAACAAATCTGGTGGTCTGATCATGCTTGAACCCGCCTAAAAATTTTCAATCACAACAACATGGTCCAATGATGAATAACATGAAGAAAATAGGGAAAATAATAAATAACTAATTTTAAATGATAAGTTTCTAAGAGTTATTGGCCAACAAATACATATTGGGATTCTTGGGGTGAGAAAACTCAATAGAAAATTTAAAATCGGTTCATGGGCTCATGAAAAGCCATGATTTAAACATAGATCAAGGAAACGGTATGATCGTGCTCAATATATTTAATAAATTGGGGAAGAATCCAAAAAATAATGAGTCCTATATCAATTTATAATTTTCTTCAATGAATAATGTGCTCACCAATAAATGAGATAATTCATTGTGTTTGATGTGCCTCGATTCTCCAAGATCTCGAGTCTCATTGTCATCTGATTCTGATCATCCATTGAGAGGTGGAATAATTTCCTCTCAATAATCTCAAGATTATAGGGCTAACCTTGGTGATCCTTCATAATGATTTATTTATAAGATATTTTTATTTAGGTCAATTAATAAAATAATTTAATTAATTACTTAATTAACCCTATAAAGTTACAGTAAATGGCCATTTTATCTGAACACCCCACGCCAACCCCTTTTAAGTTGCACCTAGAGTAAACCTAGTTTTTGGAATTTAGATGTGGTATCATATTTTTTATTTGAGACTCCATTTATGATTTATTCTATTTTATTTAAGAAACAAATTTTGGGTAATATAAATATATTTTATTTTTTTATAAAATTAATTTTGGGAACATCGGTCATCGGGATTGTATGTCATCTTAGTGCAGGGCTCCAAAAAACAATTATTGATATATTTCAATGACAAAAAATGAAAAAATATTCTCTAGATCATTCCCTCCCTCAATATTTTCATCCCCAAAAAGCAAAAACTAAACAAAAATCATAGAACACTGGGCCCAAATATAGTTCTCTCACTCTGAAGATCTCTCTTCCATGATCCAATACTACCACAACACTCATACCAAGGTAATGATATGTCCACACATGGTCCTCTCCTTCTGATCCTTGATCAACAATAGGTTCCCTACAAAAGGGGATCCATCCTCGATGTCCAGATCACCATATATAAAAATATGTGTGGGTTCATGCATGTATCTCCTCTAATGCGACACATAGAAGATTTCATTCACCATCTCCAACAGTGGGGGTAGGTCAAGGTTGTTAAAGCCTCACCAACCCTCTGCAATATTTCAAATGGTCTGATGAACCTCCAGGATAGATTAACTCCCTGGTTGAATATAAAAAATCTTCATCGTGGGGAGAATCATAGGAAAATGTGTTCTCCCAGTTTGAACACCAAGGCCAAAAATGTTCATCTATATAATATTTCTACTTCTCATGGATATCCTCATATTCTTGGGTATGACTTGGACCATCTCATCATCACATGAACTATATCTATACCAATAAGAGATGCCTCTCTAATCATTTTCTTGCACAATGTTAGCATACAGAGTCTCCCGTATAAGGCCTAAAAATGTTTCACACAAATAGTAGAGTGGTTTCTATTATTGTACGCAAAATCTTCCAATTGAAATTAATCCTCCTATCTCTGAATGAAGTCTAGCATACAATCCCTCAAAAAATATTCCGAAACCTATATAGTGACCTTGTTCTTCCCATAATTTTGGGGGTGGATGGATTTACTCATCCTCATCTGGGTCCCAAATTCCTCATTCATGCCTCTCCAGAATCATTATGTAAACCATTCATCATGAATGGAGACATAGTTTAGGGAACCCCATGAAGGTGAAAGATCTTATATAGATACAACTTCCCTAAAACATCCACGAAATGCTTCTCCTTGATAGCAAGGAAGTGTTTCAAATTCATGAGTCGGTCAATTATCACCAATATGGAATCATGGTCTCGTATAGTCCATGGAATCCCTATCAAAAATTCCATATATATGATATCACATTTCCACTCTAGGATATCTAGGGGATGCAATAAAACTTCTAAAACATGGTGCTATTCCTTCACCTCCTAAAATGTGAGACACTATGAGATGAACTCATCCATTCTCCATCTCATGTTGGACAACCAAAACTACCACAGAAGTTCCCTGTACTTATGATACACACTAGCATGTATAGCCAAAGGAGAAGTGTGAAACTCTTTCATCGCCTCCTCCCACATCGTGAATGAGACCATCATATATCCTTGGAAAAGGATGAAATGATTCTATCCCTCATAAAATCCATCTGGTTAATATAGTGATGATATCTAGTAACACAAGAACTCCTTTTTGATGTCTCACAACTGAGACTCTATCACATTCTGAAGGTGTAGAGGATTCAAAACCATTTACTGAAGAAATTTTTCACTCTCCTTCTTAACCAGGGTTAGCTATAAGGAATACAAAAACTCA
Organism: Viscum album; assembly: GCA_963277665.1. Taxonomy (NCBI): domain Eukaryota; kingdom Viridiplantae; phylum Streptophyta; class Magnoliopsida; order Santalales; family Viscaceae; genus Viscum; species Viscum album. The sequence continues at coordinate 1,331,653,460 of OY728143.1, forward strand.
TACACCTCATTTACTAAATGAGTCAGGGAATTCCTACTAAGGAAATATGATATCATGTTTTCATCCTAGAAATATAGACTATAACAATGTCATAGTCTTGTTGGAACACTAACTAGTGGCTCTATCTTTGGTTCAAGTATCTCTATGTTAAGACATACGTAAGACTCTGATGGTCTGAGTGAAAAAAAAACACTCTCCTAGAATGTAGTGCCTCCACATCCTTAGAATGAAGACCACCTCTATTGTGTCATGTTTGGGAGTCAAATAGTTATCTTCATAGGGTCTCAATTTCCTCAAACCATATGCAATAACATCTTACCACTAAATCAACATGAAGCAGATACCAGCTATTAAGGCATCAAAATACATAATGTACTCTATTCCCTCCTCTGGGAGTCTCAAAATAGGAGAACTCATCATATTCAACCTCAAATCATAGAAGTATCTTTGGAACTACTTAGTCTAGGTGAACAAATTCCCTTTTCATGTAAGGGTAGTCAAAGGTGTTTCAATCCTAAGGAAGTACACCAAAAACCTCTTGTAGTACACCACCAATATCAGAAAACATTTCACCATCGATACAGTCTTGTGTGGCTCCAAGGAAATCATTGAATCAATATTTTCTAGGTCAAAAGATAATCGATGCTAAAAAATTAAATGCCCCATAATGTGAATGTAATGAATCTAGAACTATCAAATAAAGAAATTTCAATAAAGATGGTGCTCTAGAAGAAAATCTTGAATCATCCTCAGGTTCTTTATATGATCCTCTTGTGATGTGGATTACATGAGTATGTCATCAATTAAGATAAAAAAAATAGTTCCAAGTATGGATGGATGATCTGTTTCATCAAATTAATAAAAATTATCAAGGTAATTCTTCAAAACAAAGGGCATAACTAGGATCTCATAGTGTCCATAGCAACATATGAATGCCAGTAATTAAATATAATCCTTATAAACTCTCAAAAGGTGGTAGACAGGATGATGATTGATATAAGATAATCATCTCATTCCTTCCAACTGATAAAAGATTTCATCAATACTTATAAATGGGAAGCTTTTATTTATCATGTCCTTGTTCAGGAGATGATACTCCACACAAATATTCAAGCTCACATACTCCTTTTTCATTAAAAATACTAGAGTTACCCAAGGGAAAAAACTGGGTGTGATAAAACCCTTCTCTAGAAGGACCTCCAACTACAACCACAACTCCTAGTTCTTAGTAGGGGACATCTGATATGATTTAGAAAATATTAGAGTGGCATCGAGATGAAATTTTATGTAAAACTCCATATACCATCTCAGATGTAGTCCCAAAACAACCTTGGGGAATACGTCAATAATATTCTATATAACCGAAGGAATCAAGATTCTTGGAGTGCCTGCTACACCAAGGGATACACTCACCAATTGAAGGATGATGTGATTCATTCTCCTACTTGAAAAACCCCACTAATTACACTATTAGAACTCTCTCACCCATAAAAGAGGATATAGTTTCATTAGTGCAATGGAGTCTGACTCATTTATGGTGATAATCAATCTGGTTTTAGACTATGGAATACCAATTCATATCCAAGATAATATCCTATGGTTTAATAATGATGACCACAAGGCCCCATGAGAACCTCTCTTCACCAAGAGATATCTCACACTACTGATAGAAAAATGATATAGAAGAATCTTTTCCTATAAGAATGTCAAGAAAAATATACTGGGATAAAGCCTTGACTTGGATATCTATCTCTCACACCAGTATTAAATAGATGAAGGAATGACATGCACCTGTGTAAACTATTACTCATGAAAGAGTATAATAAACACATATCATACCTCCAATCATCTCTTGTGTCTTCAGGTCATGTGCATCCATAGCCTGGAGCTGTCTGCAGCCTCAACCACCAATTCATCAAGATTAATGTTATCCACATTGTATTGGGGGTGGAAAAATACAATATCAGCATCCACTACCCACAACTCCTCCTCTATAATCCTATTAGGATCCTCTTCAAGATTTCCCCCCTGGGGGCCACACTGCCCTCTCTTGGAAGATCCATTATCATGAAATCGCCTCAACTTTGGTCGTCCATCTTCTATATGTCTTCCCTACTCAGTATGTATATTTGGGAAATCATTACCCATGTGATCTCACACATCACATGCATATCACCACCACACTCTAGGATACCATTTTCCTTGGCGTGGTCCCTATGCCACATGATCACTTTCTTGATTTTGGTAATGGGGTGGTCTCATGTATCGATATACTTCCTACAAGTTCCTACTAGATATTGTAGATGGATCATCCCTATAACGTATGCTTTCAGAAATACCTACCTAAAGTCCCTCTGATAGTATGCTCCCTATCACCAGTTCCTTCTCTAACACCTCGACATGGGTGGGAATGCACAAGGGCACTACACTGGAACATATATCTATGTAGAGACACTACTAAAACTTCTATTCCTATAAGTAGCCATCTCAAATCATGTCAAGGTAGTATCATGTATGTTATATTAACCTTCCAAGATACTCAGTCACTATCATCTCTTCCTAATTCATTTCCAAAATCTCTTGACTCTAAATTGAGTGCAAGTAGAAGGGGTATTAATCCTCAGAGAACAACTCATAGAATTCGGTCTATGAGAGTGTCAAATCATCATGAATCTACATAAATAAACTCCACCAGTACCCATATACACTATGAAAAAGGATGGATATATACCCAACCTCCCAATAACTCTGTGTCTTGATAAACCTGAAAACATAAATCATTGAATCTAGCCAATTATCCACTTCCTGTGGATCTATCTCACCACAGAACCTCAATGACCTCTTACACTAGAACTCACATAGTGTGATAAGTCTATGTGTATCCTCATACTACTCTACTAGTATGATCTGTTGGTCGACAGGTTGGGGTGATTCTACTAATCCACCAAGAGGAAGGATCTCATGGGATGGCCCTTGAACTGAGGCATCATCGGTCATTAGATCATTATCAAGATATGGATTCGATAACTTGGTCAGTTGTCTTCACAGAGGAATCCTAAAAATATAACCATGATTTACCATGGTCATATGATAATATATATATATATAGTGTGGAGATGACACAAGTAGGATATTAAAAAGACTTAATTCTATATAATGCATGTACCATTTATCTCTACAACCAATGTCTCAGTATGATGATTATATAAGTATGTAGTCAAGGTCCTAGTCAATGGATAAGTAGACCACCTCACCAACAATGGGTTACTAATCCTAAAATATGCACTGGAAACACTTTGATATTTTTTCCCTAAGTCTTGAAAAAATCATCTTTAAGGGAAAACTCTAAACTCCATCCTAAGGAATAGACTTCTCTAAAAATAATATGTCATGACCAGACCCAATGGTTCTCAAGATACAACTACCCCAAGCCCACCTCTGTAGTCCAAGAGGGGGAGACAAGCACTGAATGGAATAACTAATATGGAAGTATTTTTTCTAATGTACCGATATGCACACACTAGACCATCTCCATACATAATTTTATAGGAATAATAATAAAATATTAGACACCTTGAGAAAAACCCATGAAAGAAAAACCTCTAGGGAGTATAATAGTAAAAAATAATAATATAAAATGGAAAAAATGGAAAAATTATATTCCCACCTAGAAAGATGTCCCAACATAAAAAAATTAGAAAATTAAATTGCTAAGAGAGCCTGGCTCTAGTTATCTAAGACATGACCATCAAACATGGTCAAATGAACCAAGTATTCTTATGAACCACTATAATCACCTCCTATCAATCTGTCATTTTTATAGATATAACAAGTATGGAAAAAGATTATAAAGGGGTGAGTATATACATACATATTAGATTTCCCCAAAATTGAAGGGTGAGTAGTAAGAGACAAGATAAGAAAAGATAGCTCAAACAAAGTCAGGAGAGTAACAAAATCCGATGATATGGATAGGGATATGTGTGTGTGTGTGTGTTTGTGTGTGTGTGTGTGTGCATGTGTCTATGTGTGTGATCGTAAAATAAACCCAAATGAGATAGAAAGGGGATCTCCATATCACAACCCGGCCCAAGAAAATAGTTTCGTTCATTATAGAAGGTCCATCAATGATGCCCAATATCTTACATGTCTATAAAAAAAGTAATTTTAAGAAGCAATGCCTAGCTACTATGATGCATAGTTAAGGGGTAAAAATCTACATAAAGAGGACCAGTGACCTAGTACATCATGGGGGTTCCACTCAGTGTATGTAAGACATGCTCCCTACTCGATAAGGGGTACAACTTGGTACATAGATGACCAACTCCCTAACACCATAGGGGGTACCACTCGGTAGATAGAAGACCCACACCATAATGTCATAGGGGGTATAACTTAGTATATATAGGACCTTCACCCTAACTTTATAGGTGGAACCACTAAGTAGGTAGAGGACCCACAACCTAATGATATAGGGGTGACCACTTAGTAGATAGAAGACCTGCACCCTAATTCCATAGAGGGTACCACCTTGTAGATAGAGGACCCAGACCCTAATGACATAGAGGGGACCACTTGGTAGATAGAGGTACTTCACCCTATTTCCATAGGAGAACCACTCAATAGATAGAGGACCCTCACCCCAATGCTATAGTGGGTTACCACTCAACTAATAGAGGACCCACACCTAAACTTTATAGGGGGTACCAATCATTATATAGAGGAGCCACACCCTAACTCCAAAGGGGGTACCACTTAGTAGATATACGACCCCCACCCTAATGTCATATGGGGATACCACTCTAATTATCATTCCCAATCACTACAATCATAAAGTGCCACCTAAATAAGCATCCCACATGGAACAACACTCATCATACCACAAAATCTACTATAAAGTCCACCAACACTTTCAAAATGGAAAAAACTTTTAATAGGCTACTCACAAGCCAAAATCCAATTTCAAACGTAGGAGATACAAGAGGTATAAGGTACCTCAAAAAAGAATAAGGGGTAGAAAACATGTGAGGGGCCCACATGGAATGGGGACCCACTCTTTTGCATGTTTGTATCCCCATTGATACATGATTCACCACACATGTAACAATAAATGGCATGTAGAGGGACTACAAGGTGTGTCTTAGCCACTATAGGTCCTACTCATGCTCTGTGATGTGTATATATAACATTTCATGTGTCTTTGTAACATTTTACAATGTGTGTCCTCCCACATGAGGCCCTTCCACTGCCCCCAAACATGTCCATGTGTTCTGGTACATGGTGTGTTCATAGCCATTTTTGTGTTTGTGTAAACTTGAATTACACACCAAGTCACCAACATTGAGTCACACAACGTGTGGAGGTCCCAAATTGTGTGTGATATTTAACTCACATGATACTATAGATGTTTTATCCAAGGCCCTAGAATTTGTGTGTTATTTATAAGACACAACGTGTTGTCAAGTTTTTTTCAAAAAATCCCAAAATGATCTGGTGTTTAGATCCATGCATTTTATGCCAAATATCTCCTCCATGCCACCCGAAATCAAAGTGGAAGCCTTATTTTGTCATTTTTGGTCATCTGTAGGCCTAAAAATGGATCTTTGGTTTGTTGCAAGAACCTGAATATTCCTCGTAAACCTCTCATACCATTACATATCCCACATCATATCCCAAATCAATGAATAAATCCCCCACAACCTGCAACTCCTCTGAATCTATTCCTAATTTATCAAATCCTTCATCGCATGCAAATATTCCATTAATCATGGGGTCCAATTGTGCTCGGTCTTTCCTGGAAGTGTCGACTCAAAAACCCATAGTCCAAATATGAATAATGAAAAGAATATAGGGATAAAAAAACAATAAATAGAAATGCAATGATCATTGGAAAATTTTTCTTGTCCTAGGGATATTTATTGGGATTCCTAGGGTGAGAAAACTAAATAAAAAATTTAAAATCGATTCACAGGATCATGTAGATGCTTGATTTAAATTCATATCAAAGAAACATTAGGATCATGATCAATCTACATTATCAATTGGGGAATAATCCAAAAATTGATGAATCCTACCTCAATTTGGATCATTCATAGTATAGTAATGTTTTTTCTAATGAATGTTATAATTCATCGCATTTGTTATGCCTCCATCCACCTGGATCTAGATTCTTATTACCATCAGATTATGATCTTCCAATAAGAGGTGGAAGAATCTACTCTAAACAATACCATTGTTATATGGATAACCCTAGAAATCTATCATTATGGTTTATTGATTGGGTATTTATATATAATTCAATTAATATATTAATTAAATTAATTATTCAATAAACCCATTACATATACCGCCAATGTCCATTTTATCCCAATGCCCCGTGATATCCCATTTTAGGTTGCACCAAGGGTAAACCTCACATTACGGATTTAACCATGATCTTGTATTTTCAATCCTAAAATTGATTTAAGATTTATACCATTTTCCTTAAGAAAATATACATGCGTAATATAAAATATATTTAATATTTTTATAAAATTAATTCCAGGAACACTGAGCCTCGAAATCCCATGCAGTCTTAGTGCCTGGATCCAAAAATATTGATAGGTATATTTCAAATTAATACAAGGAAAAACATTATATCTACATATTTCTCTCAATTTATATTTATTTACTTTAGTTGCACATAAACTTATTTTACATTAGAAAATCTAATTCTTAACTTTTTAAGGAACCTTTTTTCAATAAAATATTTCAAACTCCCCATTAAAACTATATTATATTTATATAGTTATTTAAATGTGAAGTTAAAACTATTTATTAAAATAATATATTTACCATTAGATGTATGTTTATTCCCTTTGTATATTCTACCTAAATTTCATTCACATTCATCACCAGAACTAATATTAACCTAGTAATATTTATTGGAATAAATATATACCTTCATAATTATAGTTGGGAACTCCATTTCTAAAACTCCATACATTTTATAGTAAGGAATATAATATAATAATTTATATGAAAACATAAAAATAGGTCATGGTATTCCATAATAAAAGAAAATGTATCCATACTTTATCCTGAAACTAATTATTATGTCCTTTCAACATAGAGGAATAATATTGTATGTTGTTTCATTATATCCAATATTTTACTTTTCATTAGAACATAAATGGTTCTCTTTATCTCAGACTTCAATAGGGTATCCATCAAATCCAATGTCATATTTTTCCAAAAAATATAATTGTTCCACCATCAATCATTTATCAACTTTCTAATATTATTTTTCTTACATTATCTTCATCTCACTATCATTAGTGGAAGGATAATTAAATAAAAAAAATTAAAATAATATTAACCTTGTATTTTGTTATCCCACTCATTTTTGACCAAGATCAATTCCTCTTCAAGTGGTTGGATCTTTTTTTTCTTTATTCAAGTTGATCATTCAGGCCTTAAATTTGTGTCTTCTCTTAAGAAATTCCATCCTATAATTTATGGTAAATATCCTCAAGTGTACCACTTTGTTCCTTCATCTAGTTGTTCATCCAATCAATGAAATCATTAGGGATCACATATTCCTATTTGAGCCTTTTATTATACTCAACCAATTCTACCATGTGTAGAAAAGGTTCATCATTTTCACCTTCAAATTTTTAACTTCTTTTGGGATAAGTCCCTTATCCTTGTAAATAACATGAATCTTATGTATCTTTAAGGATATATCATCCAATTCATTTTATTATACACTATTATTTTCCCTTATATTAATATACACTTCAACCAGTATTTTGTTCAGATTTTTTAGCTTCTATATCTCAATTTTTATCTCTCCAACATGGATCTTGTGAACCTCATTCTACTTTGTTAACTTCATTATATCATTTTATAGTTCATAATATAGATCCTATAATAAGTGGAGAACTTCTTAATTTAGATTTATTGATATCTATTTATAATAAATATATTCAATTTAACTAGTAACATTAGTCACCTTAGCCAATCCTATAGAATAATTGAATGAATAAATTAATTTACAGTCATATTAATTCTTATATTCCTTTTGAATGTTTTTATAATCATTCACATTTATCTCACTATCACTGATCACTTTTGCATTATATGGGATTCCCAGGGACCTCTACTTCTTTTTTTATGTCATTCCCTTCTCCATGTAACCAAAATATTATGAGGGATGAATATAAATAAATAAAACAAAATTCTAATAAATTATGGTATCAACATAGCATAAAAAATTCAAGAATGAAGACATGTTATTTGATAGAACTTGTAAGATCTAAAATGTTATTTAGAGAGAGATACCTAAATATGGGGGATGAATTATGATTTGAAACTTGATCTAATTTAAAAAAAATTCTCCTTAAACTCTAACCACCCTAAATAATCTTGATCTCAATGTTAGTAGGGCCACTCTTTAGTTTTTCTTTTGAAGATGACAAGATTTTAATTTCACTTATATTTGAATTAATCTAATTTCATAAATAATTACTTCACTAATATACATAGTTTTATGTCATGAAAAATTAAGTAAATAAAGAAAAAAAGAAAAATTAATTTTAAATTATTCACCCACATTGGGAAATATATAATAAGTATACAAAGATAGTGTGGAAATGTTCCAAAATCCAATAAATAGACTATTTGGTGGTGGGTATAAGAATATTCACTCTAATCCTGGGATCTCTCCACTTTAAATGGTTTAGGTATGGTGCGCTACCTATCATGGGTCAGTATCCCACTCCTCTATATTTTCACGCTACTCAAGAAAGAAAAAACTTTTTTATGTAAGATGATATAATGAAAACCTTATTTTCATTATCATTGATGCCCTAACTATAGAATTTTTCTCCCTAATATCCTTAAAATTCTCCTTAATAAGAAATATGTGAATAACACAATGAATATAATTCCACATTACTTGATGATCCTCAATAATCCTTTAACAAATAATTCCTTATAATGATCCAAGCCTTTTACCTAAATTAATAAATTATTTTTAACATAAATATACAATAAATAAAGATGAGGGATCAAGAGTTATAAAATATTTGGGAGACTGGGTACATAAAAAAAATACATTAAACCAAAATAAAAACTCTTAATATTAATCTATATATTGATCTCCTAAATTCATTTTATCCCTAAAACTTCATAGGGTAACCTGGGGAATACATCAAAAAATTCGTAAGCTATAAAGCCTGGTAAGTGAATTAACATAATAATGAAGCACAATATAGGAGTCAAAAGGAATTAAATGATATTATAAAATAAAAGTCTAATAAATAATCATATGGGATAACAGTATAAAGAATATGTAATAATAAAATCATATAAATATAGGAAGTTGGAAACAAAATAAAACATAGCAGATGCATAAGTCAAGTCTAACACCCAAGACAATATCACATTGTTGACAGAGTCCCATCATGAATAAGGTTTACTCCCCAATCCCATATATATCGTCTCATGAGATATAAACATTACCCAATTCATTAGAGTTATATCTAGTTTGACCCATAATAACTTGTGTAGTAATATGTTTTCCATATAACAAATCAATCATAAGGCATAAACATAAAAATTACCTGTAGAAAAAATTGGTTTCATGATCATGTCTTATAGAATAACCAAGTGGAATATCATAATGGATTCTCTAAAATCGGGGATATAAAAATTATTAGATGTTAATATATGAAAAATAAGAATTTTTCATGAAAAAATATGCACATGTGAAGTGAATATGAGAAAAATGGTGGATTGGGAGATTTGGAAAAGTATATCCTGAATGGGCCGATGGCATTGATTTTTTATTTATTTTAGATAATCAAATTATTAACTAGCTTTATAGGGATTTCTTATATGACCTTTTCTCCCATTTTAATAAGGCCCAGTACATGACCTGAAGGCCCAGAGGCACAATGCCCAAAACATGACCTGAAGGCCCAAAACAATTACCCAAGAACTCCCCCTCCCTAATATATGAAACCTTAAACGCACCTATCTCCAACCCTCACCATGATGATCGAATATAATTTACATGGGAAGAGATACATGGTTTCTAGTAATGATTTAATTTTTTAAACCCTCTCATTCTTCTAATCTGGTTATCTCTACTCTGGTGGTTTCTAATACTCTGAATCCTATTCTGTGTTTTCTCTTATGCAGTCTTCCCAGGGTTCTTCTTTTGAACTTTTTGGTTTGAAGGCCCACTATCCGGAAGGCCATTAGTGGTATGAAGGCCACTTATGGCCTTAAATCCCTATATCCTGAAGTCCTAATGGTGGTGCAAATTCCCTGAGACCCATAGGCCCAAACCAGTGGCCCAAAGGCCCAAATCAAATGAATAATTCTAGATGCTAAAATACCACATGGTACCTTCTACAGTACAGATACCAAAACCCAGACATCACCTCCACTCAAATTTGATCCGGGATTTTTTTGATTCCAATAAGGATCCTCTAATACTTGGTTACAGTCTCTTTGTCCTTTAAAAATTTACCTCTTCACAGAGTTTTATGGAAAAGGGTAAATAGTTTATAAAAAGGGAGAAAATAATATTAATTTCCATAAAACCGAAAATGAAATAAAGGTGGTTTTTCATAATAAAATTGGAAATTGTAGAAATAAATAATGGTTTAAAAAATTTTATGGAGTGGTACTTGAAATGGGGTTAGAGATAGAGAAATATCGTTTAAATTGGTTTTTATTAACAAATGAAATTATAAAGAGAAACATTAAAACAAATATATCCAAATAAGAAATGTGAATTAAACTAGGTATATATGTGAGATATATATATATATATATATAATATAATAAGTAAATAACATAAATAGAGAGTGATATTGAGGTAAATAAAGAGATAAACAGTAACACAAAGAAAATATGGTGGTTCAGAGAGATCCTTTACCTTATGTTCCAGAATAATTCTTTCCTTGCATTTAACATCCTAAATAATAAAATTAAAATAGTTAATTACTCAATTAAACACCTTTTACATATATTTTTTGTTTAAATAAATTATTTTTTTTCATTCAAAACTATTTCAATGACATATAATGTTTAATTTCACTATTCTGAGGGTGTTTGGTTTCATGTTTCGAGGGTCAGATCACTTGGGGTAGTTATAAATTTTCTTTCAAATGGGTATAAAATTCCATAAGTAAAATGAAATGATATTAATACCCATAATAAAATTTAATTACTCCCAAATACCTATTTGTGTTTATAAAAATTGATGATTCGTTTAGTAAGAAAAATTAATGTTATATGGTTTTTTTATTTGGGATTTTTAATCGATCATCATGAACTCATTTCATTTTTATTATTATTTCAGAAATATATTCATTCCTTGATGTGAAAAGAATAAAATATAAATATTTAGTTTATTTTAAACCATTATAATTTAATTTCAACCTACCAGGAAGGTGATAATATAATATTAATTCTCATCAGCCATGGAGGTGGTGAACCGAAAAAATATAGATAATGGATTAATTTTTAAAATAAGAGGTGATGAGAAGATTATGGATGGTAGATTTTTTTATCACTATAAAAATATATTATATAAATGATACTATAGTTATTATTCTATGTTGTATGAAGGATATTAGAAGAATTTATAATAAGAGATGAATTTAAATGCGTTATTTTGATAATATTACCGCTTGAAAATTATCTCCTTGAAAACTACTTCAGGAACTTAGAATTGATCTTTTGGAGAGACTAATAGAACTAAAGAATAGGGAAGAGTTTTTTAAATATAATTGGGTATAAATTTTTAAATATAAAAGGAAGATAATAATTGAGGATAAGGTGAGGTGAGGAGTTGTATTTATAAGAGAAGGAGAGGGGTATTTTTTATTATTATATTCGTTATTTTATTATTTGTTCTCAAAACTATCAATAACGTTGATTCCTGGGACTATATAAATTGAATGATACATCTAAGTATGAACTAATTGGTTATTACATCATACCTTTTATAATTATTCTTGTATTTAACTTGTAATGTTAAATTCCATATATTTACTGTATTTCACTATTCACTAAATATTCAACTATTTAAGAAAACATTCAAAAATTCACTGTAACAATTTTTTGGATATGTAGATTCAACAAATTAGAAATAGTTTATAAAAATAAATTTTTAAATATGATAAATTTATTTTTAAAATTAAATTATTATGTATTTGAAAAAATACCGATTGTAATATTATGATCAATTTTCGAACCCTTTGAAAAATTACTTAATGGTTTCATAAAATTATATTACCATTATAATACAACATAATATTAATTTATAAACTAAATTTATGAAAATAGTTTTTCTTTTAAAATATTAAATTATTAATAATAATTCAAATAAAACATTTATTGTCTTCAAAATTGAAAATGACTATTTTATAAATTTTAAAACATTTATTTACTAGTATCATGACATAAAAATGTCATATTTTCATTTTATAAGATATATAAATATTCTATAAAACATAATTAAGTGAGCATAGTATTATAATTCTCTAGTTACCATTACTAACTATAACACACCAAGAGTATGGAAGTAAATTATGTTCCATAAAGTGTACCAAATGCTATAAAAAGCTTAAAAAACAACAAAATATTATTATTTAAACTACGTTATGATATATATATATATATATAAACTACCTAATGATTAAAAATATATTGATAAATTCATAATAAATAATCTTCAAAGTTTTAGAAATTAAATTTTCTCCTTCAATAATAATTTTAAAAAAGTAGCATTAACTACTTTTTATAATTGAATATTATAATTAATTTTAAAAAATTAGAAATTTTATTTAATAAAAGGGGTAAAATATTTGAAATCGTCATATAAAAATTATCTTAGGGTGAAATTTTGATATTTTACTAAAATGTTTGATTTTTCAATGAAAAGTGAAATTGTTGGAGGAGTGGAACTATAACACCAACGGCTCTATAGTGGTGGAATGCACTGTAGTAGGAACTGTGGCTATGGCACTATTGTAGCAGGTACTGTAGCAACAAGATATTGTAGTTTTACTATTCATCGAAGGGAGTTTAAGTAATATATGGGCCCTCAAAACCATGTGATAGGGTTTAATTCCCACTAGGATTATTTTACATTTAATGGTTCTCCTCTACCAAAAACATAGGACCTTTGTTTCAATAAAAAAAGAGGCTTTGGCCCTAGCTTTAAAAAAATAAATAGTAAAAAATACTTATTTTTATTAAAAACTATATTTTATTTTAAACTATTTATAGATTAAAATTACATTGTTTTTATTATTTATAAAATATATTTATTTTGTTTTTATTAAACATCATCCAATAATAGTGTTTGAAATAATTTTTATACTTGAATTTTTAATAAAACAATTTTCTACTTAAAGAATTTTTTTTCTGAAAAAAAATGTTTTTTATCACGTATTGCGAGTTTAATTTTAAATTAAATACTTCCATAAAAAATTTAATATTAAAATATTGATTCCATTTCTAAAATTATGAGTTCCAAATTTGTTATATATGACCCTTTTAGTTTTATTCATTATGAATAGTACTCATAGTAACTTTTGTTACCATGATAAAGGTAAATAGGTTAATTAAGGATACAAATAATGTTATAATGACTATGAAGTAACCCTAACACTTGACTTAATTTTATATGATGAGTAAATCATGTTCATAGTAATCCTAAATTTTAATATTTGGGATTTTATTTTTATATGGCCATGATTTTTACCTTTATAATTTTTTTTAAAGAAAAGTCAAAAATTCCATTCTCCTTATTTTATTATCACTAAATTTTGATGTAATAATAAAAAGAAGGTATGTTTAGTTATAAATATTAATTTTCAATATAAATTATTTTTATTTATCATGGTAATATTTTTATAATTTTTAGTTATGATATGATTCACATAAATGTTTATGTAACACTAATATAGTATTTATTCAAATATTAAAAAAACAAACAAATGAATTTAAAATTTTTAAAAGTAATATGATTTGAATGAATTATTTTGTTTCATTATTTTTTTAATAAAATAATTGAATATTATATTGGTTTTATTTTCTTATATTTTAATTATGTTATTATGTTTTAGTATTAAAATTAAAATTATATGATTAGTTATAAAATTTATATTAATGTTATTTAGTGATAAATAATATTTTATTAAAGATTTAAAAATAAAAAACTATGTTCAGAAAAATTATTTCTATATGGTTTAAAATATAAAATATCACACATTTAGAGTATAATTATCCATTTATAGTAATTTTATTGATCCTTAAATAGTATAATCTTTAATAACTCAATAATTGTCAAAAGTGGTTAGCGTAGGTTAAATTAAATTGATAAAGAAAAAATAACCTTAACATTTAAAAAATTTATTTTATGAGATGATATCGACTAAACCTCATATTATATTCTAATGCACTCAATTTTTATCTATTTTAACATGAAAATTTATTTATATTAATTTAATACATTAAGAAATGAAAACAGTGCCCCTCCCCTCTCTGATAAAAGGGAACCTTCTATCCTCTTTTCATCAAACATAAAAAAAAATTATTCATAAAATACCTTCAAAAATCCTTTATTTAAATCCCCCCATTTCATATAGACCTTTTTTTATCAAAAACCCAATCTATGAAATCTTTTGGTGTGAACCTTAAGAGGTTGTCTGAAGAGGAGGTATAGTTTTTAATCAAGCATTTTCATATAATTTATTACTCTAACTCCATAAAAAATTATTAAAACATGATGAAATAATAACGCTAATATATTCCATACACTGATATTTTATTATCTTAATTTGATAACATAGATCCATATCATCTTTTATCAAATGGGAAACAAAACTGTCATTTGTGTGTATAGCAGACGACCGCCTTGTGAACCGATAAAATTGGTTTTATGTCACCTCCCCTTATATATGGTAGTAATGATAATTTTAATTAATACATATTATATTCATGAAATATTTATCATTATTAAAATATAATATTACATATACTTTCTTACCTTTCCATTCACTAAAAAATGATGATGTTGTTCGTGCTTACGTGTGGACTACCACCTATATGAAGATATGTGATTCACTTTTCATCACCACATCACATGGATAGTATATAAATGTGAATTTAAGGAAATAATATTGTATTAATTATGAAATTATAATTCACAAAATATGAAATAAAACTTACCTTCTTTATATAAAGATCATTGAATTTTTTTAAAGTTTGTGATGTTTTTGTACAACCTACTGTCTCTATGAATGTAGTGTAGTTCATTTTTCATAACCATATTTCAGGATTGGTTTTAAAATTATAATTAATGTATAAAAATTATAATTATTTCATGTTTATTGTTCTATAGATTAGGGAATAATGACCTTTTTTACCTTAGTCAACCTAATGAATTTGTTTTTTACATATGAGTCGAATATCGTCAAAACGTCTGATCTGAAATTAATTGACAAAGTAATTATATATAACATGGTGTTAAATAATAAAAAATAATAATAATATTGAAAATTTCATTAATAAAGTAAATAAATAATATAATTTTTTTATTTAGTAACATAAGGAACATAGATTATGAGTTATACTCAAAATAAGGTACATTATTTCAAAACTCATCTTTTAATGTTTTTCTTCCCATTATTTTTCTTCCATGTCCATGTTTTAAAAAAATTATTAATTTCATTAAATGGAAATTAAATAATTATAAATTAAATTTTATGCCTCTTTAATTTTGTTTCAATTATTTTAATGAGGAATATTTTTATAGATAGATTCGACATTCTTTACATAAGAAAAAAAATATTCTATTTTAACTTATACGGTGATAATGAATTTTTCTACTACCTTGACCATTCTTTCATGTTTGGATTACTATAAAATATTTAATATTTTCTTCAAATAAAAAAAATTTCCATTATTTCTCTAATCACTTTATTTTAAATAATGGGTTTTCAAAATAGACAGATTATGTTAAGATCAGAAAGAGTTTTTCATATTAGTTTAAAATCGATTCTCATGGGTTCAATTCATGATATGATCTTTGTACATTTTTTATGATAATATATGATCCTGATATAGCTCATGATGATGGGTCTTACTAATATATCATATACAATGGGTGACCCAAATAACACTTTAATGAACTAGGTATTGATTATGTTCTCTAGCTAATAAAGTTGTAAGTCAACTATATGGTTATTCTAATTACAACGGTTCTGCAAAAGTTCTATTAAGATGACCGCCCAAGACACCTACATGTCTCTTCTATTCTTTCTAATGAGTTTTTTTGGAAATAATTTTATTTAAAACTATAAGATAATAATTTTTTTAAGGAATGATTATACCCTTTTTGGGTAAAAAGGTATGTTTTATGAAATAAAATTCATGGGTTCTTGTTTTTTCTAAGAAACTCCCATGATTATGTTTTTCTATTATGGTTTCTTGAAAAATATATTATTATAAAATTTGGGTAGAAAATTTTCATTCATGATTATTTGTACTCAAGTATTATTATATTAAATGAAAACTTTATTTTTTATCACATATTTTTAAAACGGAACAACAAGTTTATTTTTTTCATTTTATATCCCTTGTTATAATTTTTGTTCTCATCCAGGATTTTAAAATGTTTTTCATATGTTTTATGGATGGGTAAGAAAAAATAATAATTCATGTTTAAAGTCATGAAAAAATTGCATTAAAAAATATTTTTCCTTTTAAAAGATTTATTTAAAAATAATTTTTTAAATGGATACCTAATAGAAGTGTCCAATTTGTAATATATCAGTTGGTTATCTAAGGGTCGTGACCTAACTCTCTAAAAAAACAAAACCATAAAAAATTTTGTGGATATAAGAAGGTGATTTATAGTATAAAGACACTATAATATGTAATGTTTAAGGTATAATCTTGATAATTGGTATTAGAGAAAAGGTTTAAATAAATTTTGATGTTATGATGTTATTTAAGAATAATCTAAAAGTATTTTATGACCACTATGATTAGTATGTTAGGGATAATTATATTTATTCTGGTAAAAGTAAAATATTTTAAGATTAAATGGTTAAAGATATATTATTTTTTATCCTCCTTAAAAGATGATTTATTTTTAATTTACCAATATTCCCACACTAACCTTTTTGGATTCAACAAATGGCTAGATTCAGTGTGAACTGAATTACTAATGGATGTGAGGGACATTTTGGTGGTTTTATAAATGAGAACATAAATAAAATGGTGTAGGTAGTGAAAAAAAATTATTATTCTTTGCTTTCTAACATAGGTTATTATTAAAAACATTAGCCTAGGTGAGTTTCCTAAAACATAACATTAGAGATAATTAAATATCTATGGAATTTCATGTGATAGAGATCATAAAGATAAAAATATTTAGAAACCTATGTTTTAAGGATGAGGGAAGAAGCACTCATGAAAATGACTTAAAATAATGGGAATATGTCTTTTATATCATAAATGAAGGAATAAATAAATAATATTCAAAAAAAAGTAATCATTCAATTAAAAGAATGAAGGAGAATAAATTACATGTGAAATTATAAATTTAATGTTTTAAATTTGAAGATTATTGGTATTGAGAAAATTTATTCCTTGGGAAGATGCTCAAAAATAGAATCTGTAAAACCATATAGATAAATTTTTATCAATTCCTCGGTTCAATATATTTGAAGCTGAGAAAAATGAAAATGAAAAATAAAATGCTTGGATTTTATCTTAGCCTATGTGTTTATATTTTTTAACCATAATACATGATTAATATTTTAGTTTATAGAAATAATATATTAATGAATAATATGGAAAACCATTCTGAAAAATATTGAGTGTTTAATGTTTCTACATATATGGATATAAAAGTTATGAGTTTTATATAGATTTAAGGATAATCATGAGTTTAAAATAATAAAAAAAAATTGGTTGCTTCATGTGATATAATTTTGTTGGGATATATTTATAAATATTTTATATTTGAATGAGGTATATACAACCCATACATTTAAGTGAGAAAATTTTATTTGAGGAAGAATACTCGTTTCATTTTATGGACATGAGTTTAAAGTTATTGACAACCTTTAGGATTTATATGATCATTGATTATTAATTTTATTTTTTAGAATGTTCATCATATTTCTAGGAACAATATGAGAACTATATTAGTATAGTTTTAAAAAAATTAAAACCTGGAGACTAGGTGATAACATGTCACATCTGGAAAAGTTGTGGGGATTGAACCCAAAACTAACGGGATATGAGGGTGAAACAGCTTCCACAAGCCTACCTGATGTTTAGGTTAATATCGAATTATTTATTTTACTTAAAATGATTTGATAGATAAATATTATATTGATTTCAAGAACTTATTTTTTATAATATAAATAACCATGGGATTGAAAATTAATTTAGTGATTAATTAACTATCATTATTTTAGTAGAATTCACTATTTTGGGTACCTTTTATGATTAATGAAAATGATTTTTTTGTATAAGATAGTATTTTATATTTGTAATAATGTTTGAATTATATTTTGGAACTATTTTTTGTTTTAATGTGGATTTATGGTGATTCAAGTCTTTTTTGGAAATGATTAGTATATCATTGAGATTATATTACTGTCATATATATTTTTCATATGAAATTTTAAGAGTGAGTGATTTAATTTTGAGATAAATGTTGGATTAATATGTGATCAAATCATTCTAATCTTTGGGTTTCAAACTTTTCTAGGAATATATTGAACAATTTTAAGGATAGATATTTATAGAATGATTTAGTTTTAACTTTGGGTATTACTATTTAATTTTGGAGATTAGTTAATTATTTCTTCATATAAAGGTTTATTAATCTTTTGAATTACCTTACCTTGTGATAACCATACTTTTAGTTAATTTATAATGATATTAGAATTATATTTTTATCCTTATATAGAAAAATACGATCCAATGGAAGTTGATATTTGTGCTTCAATTATAAGAAAATTATATTGAATACTCATAGTTTGGAGAAAAAGATGATATTGTGGTGAAAATTGATTAAAGACTAAAATTATACCAGTAAAGTAAGTATATTTATTTATTTTTTTACTCTATATGGTAATTAAATTCCACTACACTAGAAAAATGATCTTTAATCAATAAATTTATCCTACTGAATTTATTTCTAATGAAACAATAGTCGTTTTCACTCCTCTTTGGTTTATGGTTTTGTGGTTGTTAAAATTCACCTGATTATTAACTTTCTTATGATCAGTGATCTCTGTCACTCTCCAACATTATTTGGACATTATGATTTTATTCCATGTCCACCATTTCACTTCCCACTAATGTTATCTTATTTTTAATTCTAATTATGTGTTATTCCATATGACCTATATATTTCTTATTCTATTTTATCAATAGGATTTTTTGTTAACTATTTTTATGATGTGGGATTTAAACAAATTTATTTTTAAATGGAAAAGGAATGGTGTGGTTCTCTTCGAGCGGAGATCTATTTCCCGAGATCAAGGGTTTTACCATCATTCTACATGGAAGAACATTCCTCCTCCCTGGTGTTCTGCTTTATTCTATTTCTTCCTCTCATTACTCATCATTTACGGTTCTTTTGTCTCTCACATTTGGGTTTTATATTACGAAGTTCTTCTATGTAGATTGGAAATTCGCTGCTGGTTCATGTTCCCCAACTGTTTCCATCATATTCTTAATTCTTGAACCTTCGTTCCAAGCTCCATTTTGGTTTAACACGAAGGTGCCCTAGTGGTTTAGGTTTTCTTGGTAGTGTCGGTCATAGGATCTTACTTCTATCATTGTAACAACCCAGGTAAATAAATAATTTTACATTCTAATGTTTATCAATATTTGTGAATAAAATGTTAATACTACTTTAAAGAGAATTCTATGCTCGATGGCGTACCCAATACGCAACAATGAGTTTCTTTGAAATCTTACGTTGCACACTAATAATATAATAATATTATAATAGTTAACGCCTAGCCGTTGTAATGGCGGTAATGAATGGAACTAAATACAAAATGATTATATATGTTTTTCAAATATTTTTACTTTTATCCAATAAATGTTAGAGGCTTAAAATTCAAATGAATCCAATTTTAAGCATAAATCTTAAAATATTCTTTAAAAGGTCGATTAACCGTCTTTTGATGGAGAACCATTTTTAAATATACTTTTGATAATTTTATATTTTGTATTTGAAAAAATAAAATCCTTCTTTAGAATCTGGACATCAAAATTTACTTTGTGTTATTTTTTGTTATTTTTCTGATAAAGATCATTTTTATTTAAAATGTTGCATTTTAATTCAAAACCTCTTTTTAATCTAACTTATTTATATGGATAGATTATATTTTTAATTGAGAATAAAGTTTATTTAGAATATATTTTTACCATTTAATCCAATGGTGGTCATTGGAATTAATTTCACTTTGAAATTAGACTTAAACTAGTGTCAATCTTTTAATAGATATTGTTTCTTAAAAACACGCTATTTGTTTTGACAGCGGTAATTAATTATTAAATTAATTAATGCAACTTATATTTTTTGAATTTTTTAAAATAGACATCATTTTTGAATTCATAATATCAAATATATATTAGGGTGAATTTTTGGTATTTTTCTAAAAAACTTCAATTTTTGATGAATAGTGAAACCACTAACTAGCACTTAAAAAGATGATTTTTCATTTAAATGAAATTTTACCACCTCTGTGTCTTGAATTTCAAAAATCCTACATACATGGTTGTCATTAGGAAGTAAAATGTGTTTCAATGGGATTAAAATAATTTTCTGGTGAATAGTAACTTTTAAGTTTTTAATCGCGGTTAAAGGTAATTAGTGTAATTTAAGGTAAAAAAATGTTTTAATAATATGAAATGACCTAGAAACATGTCCTACCCTCATTGGATGTGTCATTTCCGACCAATAAAATTCATGGGTCAACTTGGGGACCCCATGGAGCCACTTTGGTAGGAAAATGACATAAATAACTTTTTATTTAAAGTTAAAATAAAAATGTCACAAACATGAGTTGTTTTACTAAAACAATTTTTAAATGGGGTTATACAAGTCATATGTTTGACTATAAATATTAATTATAAATCTAAAAATATTTCCTAAATCATGATATTTTTGTTATATTTTTTAGACATTAAATAAATTAAATTATTTATGGAACCATGATGATGCAGCGATTACCTCATTATTTAACGATTTAAATAAAATAAAAGGATAATATACAATCTAAGACCAAAAATTGTCAAAACCCTATTTTATGGGTGTATTTCGAAATCTTATCACCTTATCCTAGAAATATATAATTTTGGGACCTTTAAAATCCTAAAATCATTTTATAATAAAGTAAAAGTTTATAACATTCCAAGAGTGCCCTCCTCTCCTCTTATAAAAGGCCCCCACCTCTACCACGTTACCCACACCTCTCAAGACTTTGGCTCGGCCAACCCATGACAATTTTGTCTCTACACATCCCTATATTACTCCTATAAGCTTCACTTTGGGCAGAATTATTTCCAAGTAATCCTTTGATCTCAAATCAAAAATAGTTACCCGATTTAAAGGTAAAGTCATCCCTAGTGTTATTTTGTTTTATTTTGCTTCTCCAAATCCCTAAACTCATTTTATTTATTTCTTTTGTAACAAAAATAGTATATTCAATATACTATGATTTTTTTATGATGATTATTCGAGCTACACTAACACACACCTTCGTCTAATGGTTAAAGAACGTACTGTTTCTGTGGATGGCGAATTACTGCCTCACGAAATGATGATTGTTCTATCTTCTCATACCACCTATCATGGTGGCCATTATGATGGAACTATATTTATTTATGATATATATTATATTTATTTCCTCCCTATGCTTCTGTATTTTATAATTAATACATACCTTTATGCTTTGCATGTTGTCCAAATGCGATAATTTCATTTGAGGAAGTGTGGACTACCGCCCCCTCAAGTGATGTGACTCGTTCGTGCAATACATGGAATGTATAAAGAATGAAATTGATGAAATTATGTGATCTATATAACATATATAATTCTGGAATTATAATATATATATATCTCTCATTTAGTTTTAATTCCATTAATATGACAAAAAAAATGAAAGTAACGTTCATGCGTACGTACGGCCTACCGTCTCCATGAACGGTGCTTTTCATTTTTTATCTCCAAATGTTATGGAATAGTATAGAATGAATATTTACTAGATATATATGATATTTTAATCATTAATAATATTCTGTAAATGATTTACTACATGGGAAATCATTTTCAAACAAGTTCATTTTTGACTCATGTACCAAACATCGACAAAAACGTCTAATATGAACCCACATTATTAACCAATTATTATAACATTATAATATGTGATATGAACTGAATAACAATATTTAAAATAGTTCCTTAAGTAATTATAAATTGACCAAATTTTTTTATTCAGGAATATAAAGAAACAAACAAGACACGTCAGACTTGAGGTAAGGGATCCAACCTCTCTCTTTCTTTTTAAGTACTCTCTTTTTTGTCATTTCTTTTAAGCTCATCATTCTTATGTTTGGGGATATTCCTTTATATTCCTCATACAGTAATTTTTCTGTTCATATTATGAGATACCCTATTTGATCTCATAAATCCATTTTTGGATGTTTTAAGTGGCGCCATTAGGCTGCCGAGTTTTCGTAAGGTATTTTTCATCTCACTTTTATTCCCGTGACATTTATGCTACGTTTGCCACTATTTCCTTTGATTGGTGTATATAATGACCATTATTATACACTTTTTGTAGTATAATTTCATTTATGGGTATTTAAATCTTCATTGTATGACCCTTCTTCCATGGGGTGTACGTTTCGAAAGTTACCCAACTCGGTAAGGGGACCTTTCACCCTCCTCTTTTTTAAAGGATTATTTTGTTATGTCTTTTAATTCACATTCTATTATGTTGGGATATGTTCATCTATATCATTATTTATGTAAATTTTATGTAAAATTTATGAGATACCATTTTCTCTCTCATCAACTCATTTTCTGAATTTTAAAGTGATGTCGTTAGGCTATCAGATTTCTGTAAGGGAACTTCTTAACCCACTTTCAATTCTTTGGGTTAAACCTATACTTCTTGATTTTATTATTCCAATATTATGTGTGGAATATCTATGTTTTAATTTCCACAAGCCTTTGTGTGGATATACTATTTCTACACATAATCATCTCATTGATAAATTCTTACGAACTTGTATAAGAAATCATAACTCAATCTCATTCCATTGAGTTAAATATCTATGTCATTGGTTTTGTTTTTCCAAGATTATGTGTGAATGACCTATGATTGTTTCACACTTAATATACACTTATATTGGGTGTATTTATATTTCTCACACATAATTATTTGATATATTTATCCTTAATTTAAGGATACCATCTTTATAATGGATTTCATCTCAATTTACATTTCCATTGAGACTTCATTGTTGTTATGAACCAATTCACTCTTATATGGTGTGTATACTGTCCTTTGATATATTATATCATGAATCCCTTTATTCTAATGATATTATAAAGTTTGGATTAAATTTTATTCTGCAATTATTTGTATTCAATATTCTCTCATTTTGTGAAAAACTCTTTAACAAAAATATCATTTTAAATGTTTTAAAGATTCATTATTCTAAATCTTTATCTTTAATGTCCATGTTTTCAAAATGGTTTTCAGTATTTATTTATATGGACATTAATGTTTTAAAATTATAATTCCATTAAATTATTAAAAGTGTTATGGGACACTTTGATTCAAAAATCTCTTTTAAATCATTTTTGAAAATGGATTGATTAATTCAATATCTTGGAATTACTTATTGTGATTGAAAATGAAATGTTGTTATTGAAATGTTTATATTTTCAATATTTTATGTGTAATGATGGTGCTTGGACATTTTATGGGTGGTTATGTGATAAATCATATGACGGGTGGTGTCGTGAATACCCGGACGGGTGGTTATGTTATAACCTCCAATGCATTGGGTATGGAAGTCGGTCGTATGTCTATTCCATTAAGTATCTGTGGAAGTCGACCGTATGGTTATTCCATTTAAGTATGTTTATGTCCCAAGTTACCTTTATATATTATGTGTTCTTTATATGGGTTTTATGGTAATATTTTGGTTACAAAAGGGTAAGTAATGGTATTTTATTCAGTGAAGAGTTTTTACTACTTCATAAAGGTGAAAAGTATTACTTTGGTAAAGTATTCATGGTTTACATGTTGTTTTAAAAAACTAACAGTTTTCTTTCTTTGTATATCCCTTATTGAGATTTTTATGCTCATCCCAAGTTTTTTTTAAATTTTTTTCACAGGACATAAAGTTGAATAGGGTCAAGGATGGGATCAAGCAAATGTCAGGCTGTCTAAAACATGGAACTAGACATTTTTCTTTTTAAGAGTTTTTATTTAATGGAAACTTAGTATAAGTGTCTACTTTGTAATATTTTGAGATGTAATAGTTATTTTCTAGTTCTCTAAAACTCTAAACCTGAAAAGATCCTCAATGTGAATTATTCATTTAATTCAATATTAAGTAAGATTTAAGGTTGGGGCCTTATAGTTGTTATCAAAGGTCGGTTTAGATAACTTTAGAGGTTAGGATATTCTCTAAGAATAAGTGACATTACCATATTGGCTAAGATTTCAGAAAGAGTCCTAGTTTTAGATAAATTTAATGAGTAAGTATATGTTAGTATTTATCTTCCTCATTAGTAAATGATGGTTTTGTTGATATATTCACACTGACATTTCTGTTTTTAGTAAATGGATGGATCTTCCAGGAACCAAAGTGATAATGGGTTTGAAGGAATCTGTGGTGGTTCTCTGATTAAGAGACTGGATGAAATGGGGGATTCAATGAGGAATCTCGTGGTTGTTCTAAACCAACTATCAAGGATTCATGATCAACCACTTCAACCTTGGTGAGTTCTCTAATACATCATGTACAAAGATGGCCAACTCAATGTGGAAGTTCAGGTAATAATTATAAAGGTAACAATTAGGGTTTATATGATCCTTACTTTTGAGGTAATTATGGGTTACTATACATTATGATGGAATATGAAGGACATGAGATAAACATGAGGTTAAATTATGTTATGGTTATTTTTGAAGATTTTATCTCATTTTGGGGAATGTTTTAAGAATTATATTGTTTTGGAAAAAGGACAACATGCAGACCATGTGATAACCCGTCGCGTCGGACAAAGATGCCAAAATCGAACCCATAACCAAAGTGCGACTGGTATTTATCACCTACCACTAGACTACGTGAAGTCCCTAGTTAGTTTGACTAATTCTTTTTAGTTAGATGATTTTAGGAATCAAGAGTAAGTTTATTTTGGGTTATCTATGGAAATTATTAACCTATCATGGAGGATATGTGATTAGGTTAATTACTTTTCAATACGAGACTTTAAGAGCAACTGATGTTGTTTGGAGATAAATGTTACGATTTAACTTGGAAGACTATGTGAATAAATCCTTCAAATATTTGGGTTTCAATCTTAGTTTGGTTTAATTTTGATCTTCGTTGAACTTTGGGTCTTGTTGGACAAATTTTGGAGATTAAGAATAGATTTCCTTTTTATAAAGGATTATCCTTTTTGGGTATTATCTGATCTCATACTAACCTTTTTGGTTTTATTTTTGGTTAAGGTCTAAAGACATGGGAAGTATACAGTTCTCTTTTGTGGATTAAGTGATTCTCTAGAAGTTGATTATAGCTCTCTTAATGTAAACAAGTCTTCCTAAATACTCGTCTTTTAGAGAAAATATGAGTTTGATTAAGGAATCTAATAAAAGTTGAAAGTCTACGTGACAAGTTAGTATGTTTCATTATGATTTAGTTAAGCTCAAAAATAAATTCCTCAATTAAGAGTAACTTAAAACAAAAATGTTGTCTGTTAACTTTTCCTACTGGGGAATCGAATACAATTTAACCCATCACAAGTTTGTGATTTTATTATGGTTAACTTTCTCCTAGACATGTTTACTATCACTTTCCATCAAAACATGACCCTTTTGTTTTCCTCCATATCCATTTTTCCATACTTGGAATCCTAGTATGGGTTAACTCGGGTGACCTTTTTACTTCTCTGCCTTTTTTAAAGTGATAGTTTTATTTACTCTTTTCCTGATGTGGGACTTTCAATGAAGTTTCCAAGACCAAATTTGAAATTGCGAGAACGTAATTCCAAAAAGGGGGGAAGGATGTAACATCCCAGGTAAATAAATAATATTACATTCTATTGTTTATCAATATTTGTGAATAAAATGTTAATACTACTTTAAAGGGAATGCTATGCTCGATGGTGTACCCAATATGCAACAACGAGTTTCTTTGAAATCTTATGTTGCACACTAATAATATAATAATATTATAATAGTTAATGCCTAGCCATTGTAATGGAGTTAATGAACAGAACTAACTAAAAAATTATTATATATGTTTTTCAAATATTTTTACTTTTATCCAATAAATGTTAGAGGCTTAAAATGAAAATGAATCCAATTTTAAGCATAAATCTTCTAATATTCTTTAAAAGGTCGATTAACCACCTTTTGATGGAGAACCCTTTTTAAATATACTTTTGACAATTTTATATGTTTTATTTGACAAAATAAAATCCTTCATTATAATATGGACATCAAAATTTACTTTGTGTAAATTTATGTTATTTTTTCAATAAATATCATTTTTATTGAAAATGTTGCATTTTAATTCAAACCCTCCTTTTAATATGATATATTTATATGGATAGATTATATTTTTAATTGAGATTAAAGTGTATTTAGAATATATTTTTACCATTTAATCCAATGGTGGTCATTGGAATTAATTTCACTTTGAAATTGGACTTAAACTAGTGTCAATCTTTTAATAGATATTGTTTCTTAAAAACACGCTATTTGTTTTGACAGCGGGAATTAATTATTAAATTAATTAATGAAACTTATATGTTTTTAATTTTGTAAAATAGACATCTTTTTTGAATTCTGAATATCAAATATAGCTTAGGGTGAATTTTTGTATTTTCTGAAAAAACTTCAATTTTTAATGAATAGTGAAACCACTAAGTGGTACTTAAAAAACTGATTTTTCGTTTAAATGAAATTTTACCACCTCTGTGTCTTGAATTTAAAAAATATGACATATATGGTTTTCATTAGGACGTAAAATTTGTTTTAATAGGATTAAAATAATTTTTTGGTGAAAATTAACTTTTAAGTTTTTAATGGTGATTAAAGGTAATTAGTGTAATTTAAGATAAAAATAATGTTTTGATAATATGAAATGACCTAGATACATGTGCGACCCTCATTTTATGTGTCATGGACAACCAATAAAATCCATGGGTCAACTTGGGGACCCCATGGAGCCACTTTGTTAGGAAAATGACATAAATAACTTTTTATTTAAAGTTAAAATAAAAATGTCACAAACATGAGTTGTTTTAATAAAAAAAAATTAAATGGGGTTATACAAGTCATATTTTTTACTATAAATATTAATTATAAAGATAAAAAGATTTCCTACATCATGATATTTTTTTTATAATTTTTAGACATTAAATAAATTAAATTATTCATGACACCATGATGATGCCGTGATTACCTCATTATTTAACGATTTAAATAAAATGAAAATATAACGTAAAATATAAGAACTAAACTTGTAAAAAAACCTATTGTATGGGTTGATTTAGAACTCTTACCACCTTATCCTAGAAATATATAATTTTGGGACCTTAAATATCCGAAAATCATTTTATATTAAAGTAAAAGTTTATAACTTTCCAAGAGTGCCCTCCTCTCCTCTTATAAAAGGCCCCCACCTCTACCACCTTACCCACACCTCTCAAAACGTTTTCCCAGCCAACACTTTCCCATTTTGTCTCTCCACATACCTCTATTACTCCTAGAAGACTCACGTTGGTCATAATTATTTCCAAGGAAGCCTTTGAGCTCAAATCAAAAAGAGTAACCCGATTTAAAGGTAAAGTCTTCCCTAGTGTTCTTTTGTTTTATTTTGCTTCTCCAACTCCCTAAACTCTTTTTATTTATTTCTTTTGTAACAACACCAGTATCTAAAATATACTAGGATGTTTTTATGAGGATTATTCGAGCTAAACTGACACAAACCTCCATCTAATGGTCAAAGAACATACTGTTTCTGTGGATGGCGAATTACTGCCTCACGAAACGATGATTGTTCTATCTTCTCATACCACCTCGCATGGTGGCCATTATGATGGAACTATATTTATTTATGATATATATTATATTTATTTCCTCTCTATTATTCTCTATTTTATTACATACCTTTATGCTTTTCATTTTTTTCAAATGCGACAGTTTCATTTGAGGAAGTGTGGACTACCGCCCCCTCAAGTGATGTGACTCGTTCATGCAATACATGGAATTTATAAAGAAATAAATTGATGAACTTATGTGATATATATAACATATATATTATTCAGGAATTATAATATAAATATATCTCTCATTTAGTTTTAATTCCATTAATATGACAAAAAATGAAAGTAGCATTCATGCGTACGTACGGCCTACCGTCTCCATGAATGGTGCTTTTCCTTTTTTATCTCCAAATGTTATGGAATAGTATAAAATGAATATGTACTGGGTATATATGATATTTTAATCATTAATAATATTCTGTAAATGATTTACTACATGGGAAATAATTTTCAAACAAGTTCATTTTTGACTCATGTACCAAAAATTGACAAAAACGTCTGATATGAACTCACATTATTAACCAATTATTTTAACATTATAATATGTGATATGAACTGAATAAAAATCTTTAAAAGAGGTCC
The DNA here is from genome assembly GCA_963277665.1 of Viscum album. Lineage (NCBI taxonomy): Eukaryota > Viridiplantae > Streptophyta > Magnoliopsida > Santalales > Viscaceae > Viscum > Viscum album. The sequence goes on from OY728143.1 coordinate 1,331,682,450, forward strand.
TTAATCAATTATAAATTGAACAAAGTTTTTTATTCAGGAATATAAAGAAACAAACAAGACAAGTCTGACTGGAGGTAAGGGATCCAACCTCTTTCTTTTTAAGTAATCTCTTTTATGTCATTTCTTTTAAGCTCATCTTTATTATGTTTGGGGATGTTATTTTATATTACTCATACTGTAATTTTTATGTAAATATTATGAGAGACCCTATTTGATCTCATAAATCCATTTTTGGAATTTTTAAGTGGTGTCGTTAGGCTGCCGAGTTTTCGTATGGGATTTTTCATCTCACATTTATTCTCGTGACATTTATGCTAAGTTTGCCACTATTTACTTTGAGTGGTGTATATAATGCCCATTATTATACACTTTTAGTATTATAATTTCATTTATGGGTATTTACATCTTCATTTAATGACCCTTCTTCCATGGGGTGTACGTTTCGAAAGTTACCCAACACGGTAAGGGGACCTTTCACCCTCCTCTTTTTAAAAGACTTCTTTTGTTATGTATTTTAATTCACCTACTATTATGTTAGGATATGTTCATTTATATCCATATTTATGTAAATTTTATGTCCAAGTGATGAGATACCATTTTCTCTCTCATCAAATCATTTTTTGAATTTTAAAGTGACGTCGTTAGGCTGTCGGATTTCTGTAAGGGAACTTCGTAACCCACTTTCAATTATTTGGGTTAAACCTCTACTTCTTGATTTTATTATTCCAAGATTATGTGTGTAATATATATGTTTTAATTTCCACAAACCTTTGTGTGGATATACTATTTCTACACATAATCATCTCATTGATAAATTCTTACGAACTTGTATGGGAAATCATAACTCAATCTCATTTCATTGAGTTAAATATCTATGTCATTGGTTTTTTTTACAAGATTATGTGTGAATGAACTCAGATTGTTCCACACTTAATATCCACTTATATTTGGTGTATTTATATTTCTCACACATAATTATGTGATAGATATATCCTTAATTTAAGGATACCATCTTTATAATGGATTTTATCTCAATTTACATTTCTATTGAGACTTCATTGTTGTTATGCACCAATTCACTCATATATGGTGTGTATACTATCCTTTGACATATTATATCATGAATACCTTTATTCTAATGATATTATAAAGTTCGGATTAAATGTTATTCTGTAATTTTTTGTATTCAAGAGTCTCTTATTTTGTTAAAAACTCATTAACAAAAATATCGTTTTAAATGTTTTAAAGATTCATTATTCTAAATATTTATCTTTAATTTCCATGTTTCAAAAATGGTTTTCAGTATTTATTTATATGTACATTAATGTTTTAAAATTATAATTCCATTAAAATCTTCAATGTGGTATGGGACACTTTGATTCAAAAATCTCTTTTAAATGATTTTTGAAAATGGATTGATTAATTCAATATCTTGGAATTACTTATTGTGATTGAAAATAAATTTTTTTTATTGAAATGTTTATATTTTCAATATTTTATGTGTAATGATGGTACATGGAAATTTTACGGGTGGTTACGTGATAAACCATATGACGGGTGGTGCCGTGAATACCAGGACGGGTGGTTACGTTATAACCTCTAATGCATTGGGTATGGAAGTCGGCCGTATATTTGTTCCATTAAGTATGTGTGGAAGTCGACCGAATGGTTATTCCATTTAAGTATGTTTGTGTACCAAGTTACATTTATATGTTATGTGTTCTTTATATGGGTTTTATGGTAATCTTTAGGTTACAAAAGGGTAATAAATGGTATTTTATTCAGTGAATAGTTTTTACTACTTCATAAAGGTGAAAAGTATTACTTTGGTAAAGTATTCATGGTTTACTTGTTCTTTTGAAAAACTAACAGCTTTCCTTATTTGTGTATACCTTACTGAGCTTTTTATGCTCATCCCAAGTTTTTTTTTTGAAATGTTTTTCACAGGACATAAAGTTGAATATGGTCAAGGATGAGATCAAGGAAATGTCAGGCTGTCTAAAACATGGAACTAGACATGTTTCTTTTTAAGAGTTTTTATTTTATGGAAACTTAGTAGAAGTGTATACTTTGTAATATTTTGAGATGTAATAGTTATGTTCTAATTCTCTAAAACACTAAACCTGAAAAGATACTCAATGTGAATTATTCATTTAATTCAGTATTAAGTAAGGTTTAAGGTCGGGGCCTTATAATCTTGTTCTCCATCCTCTACTCTTGCTTCTTATACCATTGTACTCGACCCTATCTTGGTCTGGTATGAAGATGTTTATGGTGGTTTTGGGATTGTGTTGGTGGTTGCGTTTGGAATCTAGGGCGTATCTCGACCAGTGTCATCCCCTGCTTCAGTTTTCTCAGTGGTGATGTTTTCTATGGTTTCATCTTCTTCTTTTTTGGTTTTTTCTCATCTCTATTTTTTACCTCGCAGTTTTTCTTTCTCTAGAATCCTGGATTTCAGCTATTTTGAGGTACCAATATTTTGGTGAGATATTTGGTTCTGTTTCAGTGACACATATAGAGGAAGTGTGATGACGATGGAATCAGTCTGGTTTAGAGGCTCGTAGTGTGTCCCCCTTAATGATTAATTGGTGAGGTTTTTCATTAGTGGAACCAATCATCTTTGTTTATTTCATAGTGTGGTGGTGGTTCGGAGGGCAATGGTTGACTTTTAGTCTAAAAGTGTCATGGGATGGTTGTTTCTGTGGTGTTTTGTTTTCTTTGATTATTCAAAGGTGTGGGTTTTTCACGGTGTTATGTGATTTTTATTGCATAATGGTTGTTTGTTTTGTTTTATAATGTATTTTTGTGGTATTTAGGTGATGTTTCTCTCGTTGGAAGATTGCAATGGTGATGGCTTCAGAACAGCATTCAGCGAGTTGCAGGCAGGTGGCTCGAGGCTATCATTTTCAGTTTCTGTGTGATGGTGTGGTCTTTTGATTTTTTAATTATCTTTTTGAATATGTGGTGTGAATTTTTACTATATTTTGAAATGTGGGGTTCACTATTTTTAATTTTTGAATGTATGGTTACCGTCAAACCTTAAAGAGGCTTTTGGGAAAACAAAAAATGGATTTAGAGGTATTTTTAGATGAAAAACCTTTTATCTGTGAGATCTGATTTGAGATTGTAAGGATTTAATTTTTTAAATTGGGGAGAATGTAACACCTTGAGATTTTAAAAGGACATCAAGTTTATTAATATTTAAAACATGAAATATTGATCTTAAACAAACCATGAGATATTATTATTTAAATATGATTATTATAACATAGTCATTGAATTGGTGGTTATAAATATGACTAACAGCATTATAAAATACATATGAAGAACCTAATAAAAGAAATGTATTGATTAATTATTAGTATATAAGTGGTTAGTTTTTTGAAGATACATTTCATTCTTCAAAAATAAATTTTCTTAAAAAAATATATTTATTTCTTTTTTTAAGAGAATATTATAATTAATTACTGATAACTTTATTAATTTTATTTTATAAAAAGGATATAATTTTTCAAATAATCATAAAAAAATAAACTTATGGTGAAACTTTTATTTTTATGAAAAATTTGGTTTATATATTAACAGTAAAAAAGGCTAATTTTTATTTATATTTGTTTTTTCATTTAAAATATTTATCAAGAAAAATTCTATTTTTGGATTATTTTTAAAATTTAATTTGTACATTTTTATTTAAAATAATCCTATTATAGTATTTGAAATGAATTTTGTACTTTAATTTAGTATAAAAACGTGTTTTAATTAACAGGGAATATTTATAAACAAATTGTTTTCATCATGTCTTATGGGTTTGATTTTATATTAAATTCTTGAACTTCTATGATTTGAATATTAACAAATTGATTCAATATTTGTAACTAGAAGCTTTAAATTTGGTAAATATAACCCTTTTATTTTTAGTCATTATGAATACTAATCATTGAAAATTTTGTAACCATAGAAAAGGTAAAATGGGTTAATTAAGGGTAAATATTATGTGATAAAGACTAAAAAGTGTCCTTAACACTTTCCTGAATTTTTTAGGATGTGTATATTTTTCCATATTCATCAAAATATAGAATATATGAACTTTTTTCATATGTAAGATCTTTAGACGATTATAATATTTTATATACATAAATGAAAAAAATGTCACACTCATTATTTTATTATCTTTAGTATTTTCACATTAATATAAATAAGGTATGTTCGGTTTTAAATGTTCATTTGAAAGATAGATGGTTTTTATATATCATAGTAATTTATTTATAATTTTTAGTGATGAAGTATTTAATATAAATTCATACATAATGATGATACAATATTTATTCAATTAATAGAAACAAAATATTCCAAAATTGTTAAAAGTAATACGATTTGTATACATTATTGTGTTACATCAGTTTTCATGAAGAAACATGACATATTAGAGAGCTGTGAATTGTAATGTCCTAGTTTCTAAGAACATTTTTATTTGATTTTCATTACGCATGTGGGTTCCAAATGGGTGTTTTGGAAGCACTATATATATACTAGAAATAGAAAACTTAGTCTGGAAGTATATTCTTGATGTAGATTTTGATGGTAGATGTTGGCGATAGAATAATTACTCTAGAGGTAGATTATGGTGGTAGATAATGGTGTTATATGTTAGTATTAGATTCTATTAGTATCATACATTGTCTGGAAGGAGATATTTGAAAAAGATAGTGGTGGTATAAGACATAGTCTGGTGGTAGATGATGGAAGTAGATATTGGTGGCAGATGCTGGTTAGCGCACCTGGTAGTAACAAGTTACAACTTTCTTAAAAAAAATTCCCTTTTGACATATTTTTTCTATAAACTGATTTTAAAACCTGTATTATGGGAATTAAGAGGCATTTAAAAAGAGGAAATTTATATCCTCATTTTAATAAAAGATTGGATATTTTAAATGGATCTTGTGCTTGAAATTAATGAGACATTCATTGATGGTAAATTAAAATCATATATGTGATATAAAATCCTAATTTTTTTATATTTTTTATTTTGAAAATGAATATATTTCCTTCATTATTTCCTTTTTGATTTCTCTCTATATGGGAGGTTTCAGAGCCTTTCCATTGGAGTTCTGGAAACCTGTTGCTTTGTTTGGTTCAAAATCTTCATATAAGTGGTTTCATCTAGTGTGTGTAACCCCTTCTTTTGGTAAAGTGAGTTGTGTGAATATTTTTTCTTTAGGTTTTGGGGGATCCTTCATTTATCATTATGTGTATCATGTGGTGGGGTTTCATGATTTAGTTATCTTCTAGGAAGATATTATAAACCTAATTAATGAATATAATAAATTAGATGATTAAAATTTATGGGGGGTTCAAATCGCCTATTTTTACATATTTGATGTTATTATTATTATTATATGGGATTTAAGCCTTATTGAAAGTCATGATTTTTTTGTGGCGTGTAATATAGTTATTGTGTTACAGAACCCCTATATTTTTTATTGTTTTATAACACCTTTAATGGAATTGGATAATAACATATGTATGTTTAATAAAATGGTTTCACCTAGAAAATTTTTCTTTTTTGATAATACCCTTAAAATTTAAGTGTAATTGATGAAAACCCCCTCAAAAAATATGAAAATTATATGTGGTATATGATGGAATTTTTTGGGATGTATGAATGTGTGTCATGTTGTGTGGTCATGTTATTAAGAAGTTAGTATGGAAAGTGGTGGTAATGTGGAATTTCTGATGAGGAGGTGGTTTTGGTTGTTATGGTGGTTATGTGGGATTTCTGGTATGAAGATAGTGATGTTGTTTTCAATGTGTTATTGTGATATATTTGTTATTGTGGTTCTGGTCTTGTGCAAGGTGCGCAGGTGGTAATTGAATAAATTGGTTAATGAAAAATTCACAATGGTATAGATTGAATGGTTAATGAATGAAATATTAGTAAAGGGGTATGTGGTTAAATTTTGTTGATATTAAAGGTGAAATAAATGGGTTGTAAAATAAATGGTATTTCTAAATGGAATTGGTTGGTAATTGAATCTATAAATAACCATAATTGAGAAAGAAGATGAAATGTGGATTTTGTTTTTTGGGGTGGTGTTATGTATTTAATGATTTTGGTGAAATGGGTAAATGGTATTAGTCATTGGGGATGATTTTATGAGTTGTGGAGTTTCTTCTATTGTGTACTCATAGGTTTGGATTGTGTGTTATGATATTATATATACCATTTCAATTTCCTTCTAATTTGAATACTCACCCCACCCATGTCAAGAACCTTATACTGAAACCCATATATATATTTATATGGGGGCTCTTTTCAAAACATTATGATGATGAGGATTAATGGTGGGATAGATTCTCCTGCCCACTATCTTGATGTTGATATCCAAATGAATTTATGGCTAGAAGTAAAAGTGCACTGTTGATATGTGATGTAATGATATGGCTTATGGTGGGGGTCATGGGTGGTATGAGGATGGAATGGGGTTGATTCCCTTCATTTTTACGATACTAAACTATTCCGGTTATAGTTTTGGATGTGGTGTGAAGGGCAATGTGTCTACAGGTGAGATGTGATTTCATGTAATGGTCCAAGTGTATATAGTGGAGGTATGATGTTACAATGTTGTGGGGCGGTGAGGTGTGATTTGTTATACACAAGAGATGAGAGCCACAAAATGTACAACTTTGGGGTATGAGAGTGGAAAATTATATGTAAAGTGTTTTGTGGTTCCCTTATTAATATATTTCTTAATATTATTTTATACTTGGATGATTTATTTGGTTAGAATTCCCTGATGAGGATGGGGATTGGTTAGTTGACCTATTTAGTAACTGTTTGGTTCTGCGGTTTTCTCACTAGTGCATTAGTATTATTCGTTAACATATATACAAGAGGTTTTTTTACCCTACTAAGTATACTTTTATACTCACCCAATATATATAAACTATTCTTTAAGCTTCAAGGGGGACTTCATGTACCATTATGGACACTATTAGAATATATTTTTAAACTATTTTTGTGTGACTACTTAAGCTATTACTTTTGTGTTCTTTTAGAGACTTGTAACTATATATGTTACATTTACAGATGAATTCTGGGATGGTTTAAGTTTAATATATATTATTTCATTTATTTTTTTGGTTTATTTATCCTACCTCCCAATATTATTTTCTTTTTGAGGGTAATGACCCCCAATTGTAATATTTTTATACTCTCGATGCTGGTAGCCAACCTGAGGCCTACTGGTGGCAGGAATTGGGGGTTATTATCTCCCTTCCCCCATTAAAAACCATGAAGTGGTACTTTTGGATGGATGGGTTCAGTACATGAATGTTTTAGATTCAAATCCAATTGTTTTATTGTAGTTTTAATTGTCAAATTAAATGAATAGTTTCAAAAATTGACATTAATGTTATTTTATAATAAATTATTTTTTAATAAATGATTTAAAGTTCCAAAAAATCCAAATTTTTCTTAGTTATTAGGATTTTGGTTATAATATCAACTGTCACCTGTTTATACTCTAATTCTCATTTTATAGCAACTTTCTTTACCCCTAAAGACTAAAATCATTAATATCGCAGTAGTTATCAAAATTGGTTAATACGGGGTAAAAAAGATAAGAGTAAACACATCACCTAAACTTTTCAATTATTTATTGGATGGGAAAATTTTGAATCATATGCATTTTATATTGAAATATTTTAAATTTGGATCCATTTGAACTTAAAACTTAATTTATATTAATTTAATACTTTTAGTAATTTTAAGAGTTCCATTCCCCGCCCATACAAATGGGACCCTCCAATAAACATGTTTTCACATCACAAATACATTTTTGTTCATCCAATTCAAACCATAATCGCTTAGTTACATCCCAAAACATGTCCTAGAGGGCATATTTTGATCTTAAAACCAATATATGAATTCTTTGGGGATAAACCATTAGAGCATGTCCGAAGAATAGGTTTAGTTCCCAATCAAGATTATGATTTTATTTCTTCTTCTACCTCCAACAAAATTTATTCAGACTTGATGAAATAATAATAAAAAGTTTCTCCCATATAATAATATGTCATTATGTTAACTTCATAATAAATATTCAACTCATCGTCCATCAAATGAAAAACAAAATCATCATTCATGTGAACGGAGGACTACCCTCTCACGAACTAATGGAATTTTGTTAAATCACATCCTTTTAGGTATAGTTATAATGATAGATTAATTTATAAATATGATATTAATGAAATATTAAACATTAATAAGATATAACTTATCATTTAATTTATTACCATTCCATTCACTAAAATATGACAATGTCATCCATGTGTCCGTGTAGACTACCACCTCCATAAAGAGATGTCATTAATTTATAATCAACATGAAACATATATGGTATATATTTAATTGTTTTTAAAGAAATATTATTTTATTAATTATTTATTTTTTATCCTTTAAAGAAAAACTAATACTTTCCCTTTTTCTATAATGATTGTTGAAAAACGGAAGAGTTATTCATATGTGTGTACGGACTACAATCACCATTATTTTAGGATTTTTCAGTTATATGAACCATCATTCATGGTTTGTTTTAAAATAATATTTTATGTCTAAAAATGGTAATTATTTTATTGTTATTATTCTGGATATGATGTAATAATTACTTTTTTTAGCATAGTCAACCTATCGAAGTCATTATTGACATATGATCTGAATATCAACAAAACGTCTGATGTGAAATTAATTGATTATGTAATTGTATACAAAATAGAATTAAAAAAATGATAATAAACATTAAAGTGGTACTAATAAAGTAAAAAATTAACATAATTCTGTTATTTATAAAGATAAAGAAAATATGTGTTGAGTTGGACATAAGGTAGGTGACCTTCTTTTAAAAATCATCATTTAAAGTATCTCATCCAACTCTTTTTCCTCCATGCCTATATTTTTAAAAAATATATTTTTAATGTATTTATATGGGAATAGAATAATTTTAGAAGAAATTTTATGAATCTTTTTACTTTATTTCAAAGGTTTTTAAAAGTAATATTTTTATATAATGTTTTTACTTTCTTTATAAATGAAAAAATAAATGTTTTATTTTAATGTATATAGTGAAAAATAATTTTCCCATAACTATTACCATTATTTGTTGTTTGTATTCCTTTACAATATTTCATGTTTTCATTAATTAAGAAAATGGTTTTCTTTCTTGGTTCTGGTTATTTTTTTAAATGGGTTTTAAAAAATAATGGGTATTTTGATATCTAAAAGACTTTTTTATGCAGGTCTAAAAGATTTTTTCAAGGGTCTTAATCATGATATGGTCTATCAAATTTTTTTATGATAATGGGTGAGAATGATATGGATCATGAATATGGGTGATCCTAGTATAGATGATATGATGGTTATTGTAATATAGTGCTCCAAAGAATTGGGTAATAATTATATTTTCTGGAGATTTATATTGGAATATGACCCTATAGTTATTCTAATTATAAGGGTTCTATAAGGGTTTAATGAATATCATTTTACAAGGAACCATCATGAATTTTCTATACAAGATAATTAGTTTTTATAGAAAATTTTTAGTTCAAATTTTAAGCTAATGATTATTTTTTAAAAGGAATGATTATGTCCTTTTAGGGTAAAAGGAATGTTTTCTAGTAATAAAATTAATGGGTTCTCATATTTTCTATGAAATCTTCATGATATGATTTTGTCGTTATGTTTTCTTATAAAGTATCTTATGAAAAAATTTGACTGGAAATCCTATTTTCATTATTATTTGAGCTCAAGGTTTATTAAGTTAAAGGAAAACTTAATTTTTGATCTCATGAGTTTAAAATAGACTAACGATATTAATTATTCTTCTTTTTTACCTTACGAATCCTTTTGTGTAAATCCCATTTTTAAAATTTTTTTCATAGGGTTTAAGGATGGGTACTAATAAATAATATGTTAAATAATAGTCATGAATATTTTTCAAGAAAACAAAAATTGTTTTTTTAGTTTTTCTTTGTCAAAAAATTTGATAATGAAAAAAAATATACACTTTATAATATATGGGTTTGTTATGTAAAGGTTATGTTTTAATTATCTAAAATTCTGAACCAGAAATATCTTTGTAAATGATGGTAAATTAATTATAGTATCAAGACACTAGAATATGTAATTTTTAATGTCTAATCCTGATACTAACAATAATATTACTATTACAATGGTCTAATTTATAATGGTTTTATAGGTTCCTTACTTCTTATAAATACCACATATTTCATTAATTCTTAACTAGATTCTATTTTATATCAAAGTTATATATATTTTAATTTCTAAGATAAATATTTTGTTATTTATATTTTTTATTTTCAAATTGTTTTTTATAAAAGAGGTTATTCTGGTGGATCGATTGTATCAAAATTTCCATATTTTAGTTAATTATTTTCTATTTTTTATCCCTTTGTGATATTTTAAATTATTATTTCCTTGCTTATGCTTAAAATGTAATTTTCAAATTATTATAATAAAATTTATTGGGTTCTATCATGTGTTGTATGTGTTTTATATTACACTACATAACTATGTTTGACATTATTTTATAATTAGAGCGGAAATCTCATTGAAAAAAATATGGATCATTTTATTATTCCTCCATTAATAAATTTCTCCCTTCAAATTTTACATTACATACTATGTTCAAAAAAATGTGAGAGTAATTCCACATTATAGTATCATGTAGTTCCCATGTTTCCACCACATACTTATGGTTTTCCCATAGTACTTTGACTTGGTGATTTATCATTTTTCATAGGACTTCATCTTTAATTTCTAAGATCTTCACTAGTTTATAATCATAAGAGATATATTTTTTCAACTATACCACCTATTAATTCATTAAATATGATTGACATAGTATGTACTTACTTAGGATGGATACATGAAATATATCATGTACCTGAGATAGGGTTGGTGGGAGTATTAGTTGATAATCCACGAATCAAATGTGATCAAGAATATCAAAGGGGATATGTACCTAGGAATTAGATTTTCATTATTTCCAAATCTTGTGACCCCCTTCTATGGACTTATGTGGATGAAAATTTTTTCTCAAACCACAAAATCCATGTCTTGATGACGATTAACAGCATAGATCTTATGTTGACTCTCAGAAGCCCAGTTGTGTAGTTCAATAGTCTTGACCTTATCTAACATTTCCTCAACTATTTATGATCCCAGTTGTTTATTTTCACCAACTTCATCCCAAAATATGGGTTCTCAACATATCTTCCCATAAGGTTCAACATTTTCATCCATTTGGATACATGATTGAAATCAATTATTGTATGAGAACTTGGCCATAGAAAGTTTTTGATCCCATCCTTCTTTAAAGTCTATCAGTCATGCTCTAAACATTTCTTCCAGTATATGTATAGTTCACTTAGATTGGCCATTATATTAAGGGTTATAATCTATATTAATGTTCGATTTAGTGTTTATATAATGTTGGATACTCTTCAATAACATGAAGGTAAATATTTTTTCTTAATTAGATATGATCTATAGTGGTATTAGATGACGCCTTACCACTTCTATAATGTATATCTTTGTAATTTTATAGAGATATAAGGCCTAACATATTGAAATTAGGTGAGAAATATTTTTAATATTATCCACCACAACCTATACTTCATTATTTCTATTTCATTTATTTAGATGACCTGTGAAAAAATACATAGTGATGTTCTCCCATTTTCATGTGGGTATGGGTAATGGTTGTATCATCCCCTTGGAATTTTTCATTTTATCATTCACCCACTGATATACTAATAATTTTGATTTATATTCTTTGATACCCATCTTTATATTGTCCCTCCAATAGTTCTCTTGGAGATCTCGAAATATATTTTTTCTCCATAGGATTATGGATATGTTTGAGTTATGTGTATCATTAAACAACTCCTTTTTTATCCTAGGATCTAATTGTACGCATATTTAAGACCCAAATCTTATAACTCCTTCATCAATTTTTCCTCCAATGATTTTCATTTTCTTATATCTTATTCGTTATTCATAATTTCAATATCATCTATTTGAGTATCCTTTATGTTATTCAGAAGGAATGGTTGATAAGTCATCTAATAAAATAATGTTGATGTTTTTTCTTTTATGATTCCCATGTATATCCATTTCATGTGTAAGATGATATGATCCCTATCAATTATCATAATTAATAAGGTCTCTAGATTCTTTTGACTTATTACACCTTACATAATATTTTCTTTCCTATGATGATACTGTATTGAGCATTCATAGTCCTTGATTATCTCTAACCATCATTATTGGAATATATTAGTATCATTATATGTGAATATATATTTGAGGATCTTATGATCTATATATATTTCACACTTCACCTCATAAAGATAATAATGAAAAAATATTCATTGTGAATATTACGACAATCAACTCTAGATCACACATTGGAAAGTTATTTCCATGAAATTAAAACTACCTTGAGGTATAGGTTATCACTTTATCAATTGAATTATTACATAAACCAGTCCCCTCTTTTAATAATCACTATATACCTTGAATATTTCCCCAATTTTGTGTATTATATGAATTGGATTCACCAATTTTTTCAATTTTATAATTCTCTATTGGTAGTCATTGTTCCATAAAAATTTTACCCCTTCTGATTTAGTATGTTTGTATGGTTTTAAAATCATGTTATTTTTATCACAAATCATTGATAATACCCAAATAGTCCAAGAAAAATTTGGATCTTTATTAATTATGTTGGTCCAGGCCACTCCTCAATTACAATTATCATAGAAGGGTCTATAGATAACTCTTTTCAAGTGAAAACATTTCCCAATAATGATACTTCCTCTATCAAAAACTCTAATTCATTATACATTACATATATATTACCATTTCACAATGTCTTTCCAATGGTTCTAAAATGATCTTAATGAACCTATATTATTTTGGAGTATATCATAATGTCATCTAAAAATTCAACAAAGAACATTTCAAGGGAATATATAGAGACTGTATTCATTAAGTTTATGAATATTTCAAGAGTATTATTGACTCTGAAGTTCATCTATATGAAATAATATTAACCATACTTTATTTGAAAGGAATTATTGGGATTATATTCCTTATTAACCTTTAATTGGTGATATATTTAATGATATTACACCTTATAGAAGTATCAAACCTCACACTTTTTATCAAAAAATAATAAATCCATGGTAGGGGATACATATTCTTTTTTTGTGGTTTTTAAGTTCATGATAATAATTCCAAGTCACATTGACCCATCCTTATTATTGAAAAAGAGAACTGGTGAACACTATTGTGAAGTACTCAGGTGTATAAAAACCTTTTCAACATTCTCTTGTAATTTATTCATTATATATTGAAACTCCATGTTTTTCATTATATAAGTAGTCTTTTATATGGGTAGATATCAAGGTATAAGTTCAATTTATAACTCAACATTTTAGTCATGAGGAAGACCAAGAAACTGTTCAAGGAATAAATTATTATATTCCATCACAATTGGAATTTATTCAATAATGACTCTCTCATTTGTATCAATAATTTTATCTTGATATTAGTTTTTATAAGTCAATAATTTCTAAAACTGATATAAATATTCCAAATGATATTCATCCTCCTCCTTACACTTTTATATAATCGTAGGATGATCCAAGAGTTTAAGAGTGATCTCGCTATCCCAACAGTTGAGGTGGGATTTATATAAGGGTAGATAATCAATTATCAATATAGTATCAAATTATACTAAATGAACAATGAAAATATTTTTTAGGAGGTTCAATCCACAATTATTAACTATGGAAGAGTTATATACTTAGCATTAAATAATTACTTCATTTTTTATTCTCATAGATTGCTCGACCCCATGTTTTGAGGTGGTGTTTAAATATTTCTACTAAATATGCTAGATATGAAAGAATATTTAGATATATAATAATACAGTCCATTTTATGCTTATGGATGGATAATGAGCACACCTTTAAATATTTGATTCTAGTTCTAGTAATTTATTTTATCCAAAATAAACTTAGGAAGATAATAATCAAACAAAAAAATATAAAATGAGAAACTATGAATCATAGAAGGAATAACTTATATATGTCAAATAAATCCTAAATTATTTGTATCTCGGTTTAAATTATCTTTATCCATGGTAATTTTACTATTAGATTTTCTAACCTAATAATCTGTTAAAGTCCTTCATAATGGTTTGTATAGAGGATATGAATTTTAAAAATCATACCCCACCTATAGTGTCAAACCAGGTGTGAATAAAATACTATTTTTCATGCATTGGGTGGAGATCGAGTTAATACCCAGTACTCCCTTTTCATCTTCATTACCCTAGGTAAAACTATTATAGATCCATATCCTCTTACAGTATCCATACATTGATGTATTTTCTTACAAACCAATCACTTTATGCTTCGCTAAAATTTCATGATGTTTTTCTATATAAAGACTTATCCCTTGGGTTCTCAATAAATTATTCTAGTCCAAATCAAAAAAATATCTAGACCTTCCTCTAATACCAACTATATTAACTAAATCCTTTTTCACAAATTATTATATTACATTTAACACAAATATACAATAAATAAAAACCAAGGATCATAAGGCTTGGAATATTTTTGAGACTATGTAAATAAAATAATAACAGAAATGTAAAATAAAACAAGTTTATTTTAATCTCCAAATTGAGATCCAAAATCTATTTTATTTTATAAAACATTATAGGATAATATGGGGAATAAGAAAATAAAATGGATGAGAAATATTTTCCAGTAAAGTAACAAATATAATAATGAAGCATACCAAATGAGTCAAAATTCACAACATGATATCATTAAAAAAGGCCCTTGAATTAAAATATGGGATCATAACATAAATAATATGTAATTATAAGATCATGGAAACATTGGAAGTTCAAAAAAACATAAATCATGACCTAATCGAATGTCAAGTAAAACTATCATGACAATATCACATTGTTGACAGAGTCCCATCATATATTAGGTGCACTCCCTAATCCCATACATATCATATCACATGTCATATTCACCAGATATTTATCTAGTCACACCCATAATAACTTATACATGCATATGAGCTCTACATAAGGAATCAAACATATAGTATAAACATTAATATTATCCATGGAAATAAATGGTTGGCATAATCATATCTTTTAGTATAACCAAATAGAATACAATAGTGGTTTCTGTGAAATAAAGGTTGAAACAATTATTCGACCTTAAAAAATGAAAAGTAATCCTAGTTCATGAAAAATTATTTCCAAGTGATGTGAATATGTGAAAAAAGAGTGGATAGGTATATTTGAAAATATACTTCTTAAGTAGGGTTTCCAGGAAAAGGGTAAAGAGTCGCTAAAATGGGAATGATCATATTAATTTTTATAAAATAATTAATGAACTAAAAGGGTATTCAATAGTCCAATGTTAAATTTTAGAAAACAATTATGGTTTAAAATACGTTATGGATTGGTACTTGAAATGTGGAAAGAGATAAAGAAGATCACTTTAATCGTGTTTTCTTAATGAATTAAAATGAGAAGGGAAACTTTGAAATATGTATATAACCACTAAAAATGATAATTAAACTAGGTATATATTTGGGGTACATATAAATAAAATATATAAGGATTGATTAATTAAAATAGATAAATTTTTTGGTAAATAGAGAGAAACTGTAACCCAAATAAAATAGCGTGGTTAGGAAAGATCCCTTACCTAATATTTTAAAATCATTCTAAACATACACTTAACATCCTGAATAATAAAATTAACCTCATTAATTATTTAACTAATAATAATTTAAATATATTTTTTATTTATGATAATTATATTTTGTTTATTTATAATCATTTTGATTATATTTAATGATTCATTTCATTGTACTTAGGGCATTTGTTGCGTGATTCCAGAGAAAGATCACTGGAGGATAATTATGGAGTTTCTTGTCAAATGATGCTAAAACTATAGAATTTAAATGAAATCATATTCATTTACTTACATAAATTTAAATGGTCCCAACTAACCATATGTTTTTCTAGATATGGATAATTCATTTAGTAAAAAATTTAGTGTTATATGGTGAGTGTATTTTGGCAGTTTTACCGACTAATGTGAACTAGTTTTATTTTATTTAATATTATGGCCATATATTCATTATATATTGTTAAAATTTATAAAATATACATATTTAGTTCATTTCAAACCATTATAAGAAAATTTAAACATTCTATGAATGTGTTAATGGAAAAAATAAAACTTATCATCCACGGAGCTGGTGAACCGACATAATATGAACAAGAGTTTCATTTTTAGAATAAGAGGATAATTGAAGAGTATGGATAGTATATAATGCATTAGAAAAATAAAATTTTAGTATATTTATGATACTTGATTTATTATTCCATGTTTTTTTGTGAGGAGAGGAGAAGGAATAAGAAGAAAAATAATTTAAAAATATAGTTTGAGAATATATCCTCTGGAATGTCATCTCTATGAAAAACTACTTAAGGCACTTGGAATTGGGATTTTAGTGAGAATATCATAAATAATATTTGTGGAAAGGGATTTGGAAGATAATCAGTTAAAAATTGGTAAGCACCAAGGCTTAAAATATATGAGGATAAGGGGAGGTGATGGGTGGTATCTATCAGGGGAAGAGAGGGGCGTTTTAGAATATTATATTCAGTAGTTTATAATTTTGGCTCATGTATTCAAATAGTGTTGATTATTATGACTAAACATGTAAAATGGTGCATGTGAGTTATAACTAATGGTTCCTCACATCATCCCTTATAGAATTAATCGTGTATTTAACTTATAAAATTAAATATCATATTTCACCATAATTCACTATTCAAAATAATCAACTGTTCTAGAATGATATAAAACATTAACCATAACCACTTTTCAACATATTTATTCCAAAAATAAAATCTATTTTATGAAAATAATTTTATATATATGGGATTTTAAAAAAATCCTTTTTAAGGGAAAAAATTTGAATTTTAATATTAAGATCAACATTCAAACCCATTGAAAAATTACTTATATACTCATAAAATTATATTACCACTATAAAATTATTAATATTAATATATTTACCCATTTGTTACTTTTTTTATTAAAATCCACATAAAACACCTATAGATTTTAAAAATACAAATACTTATTTTATCAAATTTAAAACATTTATTGAACCTTATCGTGATATAAATATATTATATTTTCTTTTTTAAAATACCTAAATATTATTTTATACTTCCATGAGTGTGGATAAAATTCTAAAAATCAGGTTAATATTTTTAATACTCATATTACTAGGACAATGGTCAAGTTTATAGAGGTCATATGGGTTCCCTGCTTCCTAAAACTACCACATATATCATTCATTATTTATTCAATTATACTATCTCTAGAGGTTATATATATTTTAATTTACAATATTCATATTTTATTATCAATATTTTATTTCATTTCTATTTTTATTTTAATTAATTTGGTTATTCTAGTGGATTAATCATATCAAAAATTTTAGTTTTTAGATATCTTATTTTCTATTTTTGGTCCCATTGTAATATTTTCAGTTATTATATACTTATTTATTCTCCAGATGTAATATAAAAATTAATATAATAAAATATTTTTGGTTCTATCATGTGTTTCATTTTCATTATATAATTATATATTACTTAGTATGGCACAGTTTTATAATCATAGGAAAAATTTCATTGACAAAATTCAAGGTCATTACACTTATTCTTCTCCTCCTTTGGAAATATCTTCAACTTATTTCATATTTCCTTATTTTTTATATATATGCTTCTAGAATTCTTTTTCATTTATAATCCTTAAATATTCATTAATTCTTCTATTTCCATTTTCACAATAGAAAAATACACTTTTATAAATTTAAGTGATATCTCTATGATTCCATCTTTCAAAAATTTCATTTTATCTTTTCATGAGAAATCCTCAACATTTAACTCATTTTTATATTTTTTTCATGAGTATGATTTCAAAATTCATCAATAAATTTTATTAATTTTCATCATGCCACATTAAATTACTATAATGATCTAGATATTCTATAAATATCTCATTCTTTAATTATTAACCATACCTTGTACAACTATTCCACTTAAATTCCAGGGATCCTCCATTAATGATTCCAAAATTATGAGATTTTAAGTTCATCAAAGGATCTTCATGATTATATATGTTTTTATAAAAAGAATATTTCAAAAAATTCTCCTTGTCAACCCACCATGTTTCACACATAAAATGGTCATCAAAATCCTCATGAAATATCAATTCAACCTTACAAAATTTGAGTCTCTTAAAATTCCTTAAAGATCAATAATTTGAATTATAGAAATTATTATTGTCATAACCCAGTTAAGGTGTGTCTATAAATACCATGTAACTATTTCTTCTTTAACCTATAAATTCAAAAATTTATTTTCTACCAAACATTTAATCTTCCTGATTTAATGATATCCATTGTAATGAAAATATTTCTCCTCCAATAATCATAGAAAAACTCCAATATTAATGGCATGCAGATATTTTAATAAAACACCATTTAATAACAACAATTATTCATTATATCTATCACAATGAAAGCTAAATATTCTAGGAATATCTCCAGATCTCTGCATCTTCTTATTTACATTTCATTCTAGCAACTCAAAATGTAAACCATCACTTTCCATCATAACATTATTCTTTATGGTGTGATCTTACATCATATTACTCATAAATATCTTGAATTTATTATAATATGATAAAATTGTTTTTTTATGAACATCTATTATGATTTATCATATCTATTACATTATTACTCTATCTTTAAATCCATACTTTATCACCCATTATGACATGATGGTTCTAGTCTTTCCCTTATACATCATTAGTTATTCATAAGATTCCATGGGTTATTTGTATGCATTAAAGTAACCCGAATATAGTAACCTAAATCAAGTGTTTACATATTATATTTTTAAAATATATAGGTAATCATACTACCAAATATTTAATGGTTTAACAGTCTTGTAAAACTGTATATATACATGCCTTCCAAATTACATTTGAAATTAATAAAAAATAAAGAAAACATTTCTTCCATACTTGAAAATAATTAAAATATTCCCTATTCATATCTTATTGAAAGGAAAACAATTAAACTGAGAGATCATATACTAATTAAGGGTTATATAAAGTAAATGTTATTTGAGTAAATTATGAATAACCAATAAGTTGGAGTGGATAATAATAAAACATGGCATTCAATCAACAAATTTAGTTCAATGAAAAAACATGGTTAATATCAACTCAAAAATAAAATGGTTAATAGAAAATAAATTATAAATAAATTTAATTCATAATTCGATACATTCATGAACATTCTATCAAGGCCCTTCGACCAAGATATCTTGAATTTTTTCATCAAACCTTTCAACCAAGATGTAATTCTTAATAATTGGGTAGGTGTAAACTAAATACGCATCTAATATGTATGTCTTATTTTATTAATGATACATATCAATGAATCGAGGGGGTATTTATAGACAAAACCCACCCATCACTTGAATTCCTATATATTCTTTATATTTTTAATATTCAATACAATTTATTGTCATAATTACTTATAGGTAAATAATCATACATATTGAATCAAGAATATGAAGCATTAATATTTCACTAGAAAATAATATAAATTTATTAATAATATTTATTCAAATGATACCATATATAGAAATATAATATGGTTAATAAAATTATAAATTAATAAAAATTATCCAAGAGACTTCAAGGATGGACATGGTGGAAACAATAATGCCCAAATAAATGTGATATTGATGTA
Source organism: Viscum album (assembly GCA_963277665.1). Lineage (NCBI taxonomy): Eukaryota > Viridiplantae > Streptophyta > Magnoliopsida > Santalales > Viscaceae > Viscum > Viscum album. The sequence continues at coordinate 1,331,702,422 of OY728143.1, forward strand.
GTTAATAGCCAAAAAATCATAAATTAGTAAAGGATCAAAGAATGCCATTAATTCATCATAAATGACGGTTTTTTAGTAAAACCAATCATTTTTGGAATATATTATGAAAAGTAAATAAAATCATTAAAAATAACTTCCTTGTAACTTTCTGTCAGAATGAAGATATAAATAACTCTCAAAATAATTTTTATATCCTTTAGAAAATAATACCCTATTCTTTCAGAATTTTTAAAACCATGAAATTTACAAAATATTGAGAAACATATTTTATTTGAAAACAACCATTGAATGTTTTAAAGTAATATTTAATGAACATATTTGTCTTATTTGCTGTAAAATACATTTTTATGGTGTATACTAAAACTATTATTATAATCAAAATTTTGGTAAAAATTCCAAGAGTACATCATTTGAAAAATAAAAAATTTATTCCTTTAAAAAAATAAAAGAATGTAAATCATTGTTAAAATAATTTTAAACAATCATCATATCATATTGAAGTCATTTTTTCAAAAAAAATAGAGAACATGGATATAGAGGAAAACGATTCCTAACTTAAAAAGAAATAAGGTTATATTTTTTAAAACATTTTCTTAGTATTTTTAAGTACCAAAGAGATGATAAATTTTATTAAAACATGGAAAACCCGTAAATAATTAGAATAGATGAAAATATATGGTGTATAATTAGAATATATCATACAATTGTTTCTAAAAACAATTAACCATAAACAATCTCTATTAAAAATGTGATTGTTATCTAAATCACTATTCATTTAGTAACTTCTAGATAAAAATTATTAAAATTGATAATATGAATAAAAAAATTAAAAACAAGGAATAACTATTAATTAATTATATAATATTTGAAAAGGTTTAGGATATACACAATATAAAATAAATTATGTGCATAATGGAAAGCATGTATCAATGATGTGGAAATGAGATGAAATTACCCTTACCTCAAGTCTAACTTGACTCATATGCATTATTAAACTACAATATAATAAATTAAGATTTATTATAAATATATAATAGAGCCTAATTAATATTCATGATACCATAAATTAATCACTTATAATATTACATCACCCATTTATTGGTAATTATTTATTAACATCTCCATCTCATGTGTTAATTGTTTCATTTTTCAAACATGATTTTATTAGGTTGTTTATTTCCTTACATATTTTTAATGGTTTAATCATCTTGAAAATATTAATTATTACATAATTATAATTTTTATACATTAAATACATATTTATATTCATTCATGAAATCCATATATGAGAAATTAATTATATCACTTTGTGAAGGTGGCAGTCCACATGTACTCATGAACGACATTGTCATTTTCCAAAAAATGAAACAGGTAAGAATTGGATGATTTATTATATTTAAAAAATAATAATAATTTTATAAATATAATATATATTGATACATTATACTTTTATAACCATCCATGTTAATCGATGATGAAAAATGAATAACACCGCTATGTGTAAACTGTTGGTCGTATGTATGCCCAAGCGATGTTTTATTTTTCTATATGATGGAAAGGTGGTTAAAGATGGTCTTTAAATAATCATAACAACATCTTAGTATAATATTGATATTTTTTTAATTATTTTACTATATATACAATATATTTTGGGGATGTATAAGAAGTAATAAACTTCCAAATTATCAGGTAGGACAATTACATATTCTTTAAGAGACCTCCTATTGTTAACACCTTAAGACTTATTATGATGTTCATAGGGTAAGAATAGGAGAAAAAAATTAATAAAAGTAAAATATTAATGTTTTAGGATAGGTATTTGGTGTTCTATAAGTCTCAATGTTTATGAATAATGAATTAGAGGAAGTGACCTTATATAAGTGTGAAGAGAACATACTTGAAATTACTTAGAAGATATGAATATAATGAATGTATTTCTCATTTAAAATGATTCCAAATGACCATGTATTAAATAAAAATATTATAAGGTATAACCTTAATAATAAAATACAGTTTATATTGGATTTAGTATCATTTAAATCCTTATGTTTTGGATTGACTGCTTTATTGACACTTTTTAATATTAACAACGGTAATATATTTTTTAGCCTTTAAGGGTTATAAATTTAAATATAAGGTGAGGAGCTACTCCATAATGGTCGTGGTATGAATCTTTAAACCAGTTAATATTTTCATTTTTCTCTTTTGAAAATTATTTTTATTTTTTATATCATTTTATAAAATATTATTTTGCATAAGATTTTTTTTAAAATCATTTTTGGGACTATACATTTAATTTGACATAAAATCCATAAATATTAAATTGGAATTAGAATATAAATATATTTAAAATTACCCATAAAATTTTTTTAATACTCAAATTCATCTAAAACGTTATAATCTTATTGTTTTTAATATCATTTATGATGATTTTCTAATGCTTGCAGAAGCACTGTGTCAGCATTGTGTAAGTGTTTAGGGTAATTATAATGTCACTAAAATTTAAAATAAAATTATAATAATAAAAATACCTTAATTATTCTAAAAATAATATATTGTATTCATTCATAACATCTTTTTATCTGGGTAGAAATATAAAACATAAACTAAAATGATGAGAGTGGAGTTTTGTATTTATCCTTTTCTTAAAATAATATAATTATTATAATCAAAGTAAAGTGGAAATAGATTTAAATATTTTAGAATATTTGGTTAATATTATCAAAATTCACTCATAAAATAAAAAATTAAAAATTTTAGGGAGATTTTTTGGACTTATCTCAAAGTTTTAACACTATTTTACCCATTTTACCCTTTCCGTGGTGACAAATTTTTACCATTTTTATAATTTATAATGTAAAAAAATAAAAGGGACCTATTTACCAAATTTTAAAATACTGAGTCTATATATGGAATAAATTTTTAAATATTAAATTTATAGACCATAAAAAATCAATTTTAATATAAATGCATAAAATGAAATAAAAAATTGAAAAATTGTTTTTTAATAACGAAATATAAATTATAAAAAAATCAGGAGTAATGTTGATTCACATGTAATTGATAAGATTATTTATAATTAAATTACTCTTATTTTACATTAATATCAACTTAAGAATAAAATGTATAAGGCCCCAGCCTTAAACCTTACTTAATCTTGAGTTATTACAAGATTACACATTGAGGATCTTTTCAGGTTTAGAGTTTTAGAGAATTAGATCATGAAACATGCATTACATTCCACATTTAAACAAAGTGGTTACATAAAAGACTGTATTCATTCTTCCCATCAATGGAAACATATTTAAAATATAACACGGATTCTTTCATGACACATCCTTGACACTATCATCTCATCATGTACCTTTCCCTTGACCTGTGAAAAACATTTCAAAAACTTGGGATGAGCATAAAAAGCTCAGTAAGGGTTACAAAAAATATGGAAAGGAAACATGAGTTCATATATACATGAGAATGAAATCATACTTTACCCATAAAACATAGGCACTTTAACATACCTCATCAAACCATGAATAAATCATAGAAAACATAAGACATAAAGGTAACTTGAGGCATTCATAACATTCTTACGTAGGGAGTAACCCTCTTGGTTATGTTTGGAATACCCATCACAGTATATTCCCTAAATCTCTTCGGAGAAACCTTAACGTTTCACTCCTTCGCGTTACCCAATGCATTGGAGAGCTATAACGGGCTCACCCGCCCTTAGTTTATCACGGAACCACCCGTTCTTCATAAAAATGCCCAAGAACCATAACATAATCGTATCACATAAACATGAATAAAGGAAACATAACATTTCCACATTTCAATCACAATATAACATTTTAGGATATTGAAATAATGAATCCATTCAAAAAGAAACCATTTCCAAAACCATTTAAAACATTTAATAAAGAGATTTTTGAATCAAAGTGTCCCATACCACCTTGAAGCTTTTAACATTTTAAACCATTAATATCCATATAAATAAATCCGTAAAACCATTTTGAAAACATGGATATTAATAAGAACAAATAATTAAAACATTTAAAACGATATTTTGGTTAAAGGGGTTTTACCAAAATTAGGGACACTTGAATACAATAATCGAGGAATAACATTTAGTCAGAACTTTATAATATCATGAGAATAAAAGGATTCATGATATAATACTCCAAAGGACAGTATATACACCATATAATAGTGAATTGGTGCATAACAACAATGAACCCTCAATAGAAATGTCAAATGTGATGAAATCCCTTATAAAGAAGGTATCCTTAAATTAAGGACAAATAAATCTCAAAAATATGTGTGAAAAATATATATACACCCAATATAAGTGGATATTAAGTGTAAAACAATAAAATGTCATTCACACATATTCAATGGATGACATATTCAATGACTACAAGTTGAACCCAAAGAAATAAAAATTGGGTTAAAAAGTTCCCTTGACAGCCTAACGACATCACATCAAAATGAGTTGATGAGAGATAAAAAGTGTATCTCATCACTTGGACATAAAATTTACATCAATAAGGATATATGAGAGCATATCTCAACATAACAATATGTCAATTAAAAGACCCAACAAAAGAAGTCTTTTAAAAAAGAGGAGGGTGAAAGGTTCCCTTACCGACTTGGGTATCTTTCAAAACATACACCCCATGAAAGAAAGACAATAGGTCATTGATGTAAATACTCATAAACGAAATTATATTAAACAGAGAGTAGAATAATGGGCATTACATACACCACTCAATGGAATTTGCGGAAAATGTAGCATAAATCTCACGGGAATAAAAGTGAGATGAAAAATCCCTTACGAAAACTCGGCAGCCTAACGGCGCCACATAAAACTTCCGAATATGGATTGATGAGATCAAATAGAGTATCCCATAATATTAAAATAGAATTTACAGAAAGTGAAATATAAAATAAAATCCCCCAACATTGCAAGGAGGAGTTTAAAAGAAGTGACATAAAGGAGAGTACTTAAAAAGAAAGAGAGAGGTTAGATCTCTTACGAAAGTTCGGCAGCCTAACGGCGCCACTCAAAACTTCCAAAATGGATTGATGAGAGAGAATAGGGTCTCTCATCACATGAACATAAAAATTACAGTAAATGTAATATAAAATAACATCCCAATCATAAGAAATATGAGCTTAAAATAAATGACATAAAAGAGTGTACTTAAAAAGAAAGAGAGTTGTAGGATCCCTTACCTCGGGTCCGACTTGACTCTATCGTTCTTTAATCTCCTGAATAATAAACTTGAGATAATTTATACTTCCTTAAGAACATTTTTAAAGTTCATTATTCCTTTTATATCACTTATTACCATGTTATAAACATTATTTAATCATTTAAGTTAATAATATTTGTTTTGCCGATATTTGGTTCTTAAGTCGAAAGTGGACTTCTTACAATTACACGTTGTTCGTGTGTCCAAATGTTTATTATATCCAGAATTTTATTCATTATGTAGATATCATATATGTCATATATATCCAGTACATTCATGCATTTATAACATTACATAATCATTTAGAGGTAAGAAATGAAATGCACCGTTCATGGAGACGGTAAGTCGTACGTACGCATGAACGCTACTTTCATTTCTATTTCGTATTTTATAGAATGGAATAATAATTATATAAAGGTATATTATAATTCCAGTATAATATCATATATAATATCATATTTCCATCCTTTATACATCCCACATATGGTATTTAACGAATCAAATCACTTTGAGGGGGCGGTAGTCCGCACTTCCTTAAATGAAGATATCGTGTATACCCATAATGGAAGCCATAAAGGTAAGACAAAAATGAAAAATACAGAATCATAAATAGAATATAAACATATTATATATCATATATAAAAATAGTGACATCATAATGGCCACCTTTGAAGGTGTTAAATGAGTATTGAACAATCATCGTTTCGGGAGGCAGAATTTCACCATCCACGGAAACCGTATGTTATTTAACCATTTGATGTAGTTGTGTGAGAGTGTAGCTAGAATAAATCTTATAAAAACATCATAGTATATTTAAGATACTGGTTTGGTTACAAAATAAGTAAATAAAAAGAGTTTAGGGGGTTGGAGAAGCAAAATAAAACAAATGAACATGAGAGAACGAATTACCTTTAAAAGTGTAACTCCTTTTGATTTGAGCCTAAAGGCTTCTTTGAAAGGATTCTGCCCAAAGGTAATCCTCTAGGATGAGGATAGGGATGTGGAGAGAGTAAATGGGCAGTGTTTGGCCGAGCCAAAGGCTTGAGGAGTGTGTGAAATGAGGTAGAGGTGGGGGCCTTTTATAAGAGGAGAAGAGGGGCACTTTTGGAAAGTAAAGAAATATTACATTATTTGAAAATGTGTTTCGGTTTCAAAAGGTCCCACATTGATATAATTCGTGGATAATGTGATAGGGCTTCTAAATCCACTCATCCAATAAGTTTTGGACATGTGTAGTTCATAGATTTTACATTATCTTTCCATTTTATTTAAATCGTCAAATAATGATGTCATCGCTGCATCATTATTATGTCATAAATAATTTAATTTATTTAATGTCTAAAAATTATAAAACAAATACTATGATGTAGGAAATCTTTTTATCTTTCCAATGAATATTTATAATCAAAAATATGACTTTTATAACCCAACTTAAAAATTGTTTTAGTAAAACATATCATGTTCGTGTCAATTTTACTTTTACATTAAATAAAATGTTATTTATGTCATTTCCCAACCAAAGTGTCTCCATGGGGTCCCCAAGTTGGCCCATGGCTTTTCGTGGTCGGCCATGACTCACCCAATAGGTGTAGGACAAGTTTCATGGTGTTTTCACATTCTTATAATATCATTTTTACCTTAAATTACACTAATTACCTCTAATCGCGATTAAGAACTTAATAAGTTACTATTCACCAAAAAATTATTATAATCTCATTGAACCACATTTTACTTCTTAATGACAACCATTTATGTTGGATTTTTGATATTCAAAACACAATGATGGAAAAATTTCATTTAAACGGAAAATCAGCTTTTATAAGTACCACTTAGTGGTTTCACTATTCATCAAAAATTGAAGTTTTTCAGAAAAATCTCAAAAATTCACCCTGAGCTATATTTGATATTCCGAATTCAAAAATGATGTCCGTTTTATAAAATTAAAAACTTATTTGTCACATTAATTAATTTAATAATTAATTCCCGCTGTCAGAGCAAATTGCGTGTTTTTATAAAACAATAAGTATCAAAAGATTGACACTAGTTTAAGTCTGATTTCAAAGTGAAATTAATTCCAACGACCACTATTGGATTTAATGGTAAAAATATTTTCTAATTTCACTTTAAAACTAATTTAAAATATAATCTAATCATATAAATAAATTATATTAAAAAGAGGTTTTGAATTAAAATACAACATTTTACACTATTCATTAAAAAATGAACTTTATCGGAAAAATACCAAAAAATTACACAAAGTAAAATTTGATGTCCCGATTCTTAATAAGAGTTTTATTTTGTCCAAAAGAATGTTTAAGAGTGAAAAAAACTATATTTAATGACAGTTCTCCATTAAAAGGCGATAAGTGAATCTTTAGTGAAAACTAAGGCATATACGCCTAAAATTGAATTCTTTCCGTATTTTAAGCCTTTAGCTTTTATTGGATAAATGTAAAAATATTTAAGAACATATATAATCATATTTTAGTTATTTCTATCCATTCCCGCCATTACAACGGCTACATGTTAACTACCATTTAAAATAATATTATTTTATTATTAGAGTGCAACGTAAGATTCCCAAGAAACTCGTTGTTGCGTGTTGGGTACACCATCGAGCATAGCGTCCCCTTTAAAGTCATATTAATATTTTATTCACAAATATGGATAAATATGAAAATTTCATATTCCTTATTTACCTGGGGTGTTACAAAATTTTTCTTTTAAAATGATTTATTTAATGAAAATAAATGAGAGTTTTACAAAAAACGATATTTTTTCATTGTTCACTCAACTATCAAAATTTTGAGGAAAATATCAAAAATTCATCCCAAGATTATTATGAAATGATTATTTGAAAAATTATATACATTTTTTCAAAGAGTTTTTATAAAATTGGGAGAAATTAAATCTAATATCCATGCACGAAATTCAATAAAAACCATTTTTTATGAAAAGTAACTTTAAATCATAAAATGAATTTATTTATTTTCTTTAACTAGTCACAAAAATTTGATGAATCTAAAATTTATTTATTGATTTCATTCTTTTTATTAATTAAATACTTTCTATATATATTTTATAATTTTTTACTATAATTCATACCAACTAATGCAACGACTGGGTTAAAACATTCGTATCTAAAACATTTTATTTCAATATTTGTTTAAGATCAGGGTTGAGTATACCAAATTTTATCAAATAGAATGTTATTTCAAAATGAAAATATAAAATAAAATATCATGGTATTAGAATCTCCTTTCAAAATTAAAATTTCATCTCTGTGATTTTAATTCATTATTTTAAACTAAAAATAATATAATATAGTAATAAAATTAGATATATTTTTTATCATGGACTTTAAATTCTAGGTTATGACTAAGAAAGTTATTATGTATGTTCCTATATAACACTTATACTTTAAAATGTGTTTATAAAAACATACCTTGGTAGATGAGTGTTACATTCCATATAAGACTCGATAGAGTTACCTTTAATTTTTATGAGTTTGAGAAATTATTTTACTACTGGGATTGAAAATATGATAAAATTTATCTACATAAATTTATATCATTTTATAGGCATGATTTCATATTTCAATGTGATTCATCACGATCATGATGAATTTTTCATTCCTGAATCACTAACATAAACTTTTCCTCGACTATAAAATCCATAAAATGATGAAAATTTATTTCTCCAATCTAAAACACAAATGGTTATCACAAATTAAATAATAATAATTATTAATAAACATTCATAAAATTTAATCCAAAAAATATAAATAGTAAAAAAAGATCAATTTTAAATATCCTAAAATATTTTTTATTAAATTTTAACCCAAAAATTATATAGGTTTCATCATTATTATTCCAAAATAATTATAATTTTTATCCCAAAACAAACTTTATCACTCAAATATGTACATAACATAATTACATATTACTAAAAAAATTGTAAACTTCACCAAGGACTGCCTTATCATATCACATAATAACCATAATGGTAATTTATACATTTTTAAATAAATATATATATACCATTACTTTTTCAGGTGACTGATTCAATTCAATTTATGTTTCAAAAATTCACATATTTTAAATTATCCATAAAACTTAATATTATTATAGTAATACTTGTATGTTTTCTTTTAGTCCTCATACCAAACTAAAATTTAAAAATATCACTACATAATAATTGTATTTTCAATAAATAAAGCATAATTACCCAGAATACAAATCCTTAATGGTCACATTTATCCATGAGGGATATTCTTTGATTTATTTATCTTATGAAGATCAATAGATATTCCATATATGGATATAATATTACCTAGAAAAGAAAAATCCTAAAATAAACATTCAAAATTACTAAATTATTCATATAACTCCTTTTTCCCTAAAATATTCAAGAATGTTTTTCAATATATTCTCTCACTCTTCATAAACATTAGTGTATAAAAATATATCATCAATAAATACCAAAACAATGTTACCAAGGTAATCCAAACATTGAACATGGATTTTTATTCCATTTCATACTCTAGGGGTTGTCCCTAAACAATAGAACTCACATAGTTATCCAAAATTCATCTTTAATATTGATATGGGAAATAAAAATCCAAAAAAATCTCAAATACTCTAATGGGTTATCATAATGGTTCTATTAACTATTTTTTTATAAAATCATGTCCAATAGAGTCCATCTAAACTTTATTTGATACCAATTGAAGAAAACCAAGTATAGTGACCAAGAGCCGACGTTTAATTATTATGGTTTTATAGGATATAAGGTATCATACCACCCAATATCTATCAGTTTAGAAATGTTGGAAAAATATATACATACGCGACTTCAATATTATATTAAACTGAACAACATTGCATGAAAAAAAATTATTACATCCTTGAAAATCATTCAAGGATTACTTCTTCATATCCTTAAGAAAGAACAAAAAATAAATGGTAAACTTAGATGCTCCTTAAGGGTTACCTACACTATCATATTTCATGATTAAATAATGTACGATAAATAACGTAGAGAGGATAATCAAAAAACTTTCCATTAAATCTAAAAATTTAGTTCAATGAATATTCATGGGTAATAAAAACATGGAAATAACAAGGATAATGGAAACTTAATTATAAATAAAGTAAATTCATAAATCTATATATTCATAAACATTCATAAAGTCCTATTGATAAAGCTATCATGAATCTTACCATCATATCCTCTCGACCAAAACATAATTATTAAAAAATGGGTAGTTGTAAACCAAAAAATCGTCTAACATGGCCACCTACATTGTCTCATTAGACCTATTAGTAAATTTAGTGTAAATATATAACTATACCCCAATAATTAATTTCATATCCAATTCATTCCTTATATTTTTAATATTCAATACAATTCATTCTCAAAATTCTTTATATGTCAAAAATCATCTGTATTTAATCAAAAATAACGAACATCAATATTTTCCCGTTAAATGAAATAAGATTCTTAATATAATTCCTCAAAATGTTACCATTGATTGAAATGTTATATAATTAAATTGGTATTAAAGTAAATGAAATCATCAATGATATTTAAAATATGTAAACAGATGAGTATAAAAATTCCAAGGAAATGTGACCATGGGAAAGATAATGACCACAAAACCATAAATTATTAAAGTGTGAAGGAAGACCATAGATTTATCATAAATTAAGCATTCGGATTAAATTAAATCCTTTTGGAAATATAAATATAAAATATAAGAAAAAATATATAAATAACTTCCTCATAACTTTGTTTAAGAACAAAGTTGTAAATCAATTTTAAAATAATTTTTATTCAATTAAAAAAATATTTAATTATTATATTTTTTTAAAAAAATACCATAATATCGAGAAAATGATTTTATTTTAAAATAACCCTATAAACATGTAAATTAGTCTTTAAATAAAATAGTAGTCATGATAGTGGGAAAGTGGATCATGGTATCTATGTTACAATAAATATTTTGTTCAAACTTTTGTTAAAGTGCCCAAAAGTATCTCATTTCAAAAATGATAAGACTGTCATTTTAATAACTCATTAAATGAGGAAAAAAAGTTAAAAATGACATTAATCAATGATTATATCGTATTAAAAACATTATTTAAAATCATTTTATATAACATGGATATGGAGGAGAAGGATTCCCAACCAAAAGGAGAAATAAAGGTAAGTTTTTCATGAAACATTTTCTCAGTAATTTCAATTAAAAAAGTGATGATAAATTGGTTGAAAACATATAAAACACATAAATAACTCTAATACATGAAAATATATTGCATTTATATATAATATATCCTGAAATTATTTCAATAAAAATGTAAATATAAAAAATATCGATTAAAAATTAGATTGTGAAGTAAATCATTATACTTTGGTAACTTTTGAATAAATACCCCTTCAAATAGAAAATATGAATAAAGAATTTAAAAACATAAATAAAGAGGAACTAATTATATATTTTTTTAAATGGGAAATTATATACAAAATAAAAAATAAATTGGGTGTATAAGGTAAAACATGTCTCGTTGAAGTGGAAATGAGATGAAATTACACTTACCTAAAGTCTAATTTTCATTGTATGCACTCTAAAACCCATGTATAATAAATTATGATTTATTATAAATATATAAAAAAACAAATTAATTTTTATCATACCATATATAATTCACTTATAATATTCTACCACCCATTTATTAATATTTCATTATCAACACCACTATCTCGGGTGTTAACTATTTTGTTTCTCATACAAGATTTTGTTTGGTAGTTATGGTCCATCAATATTGGTCATGGTTTAATAATATATAGACTATTAATCATTAAATATATATAATGTTTATAAATTAAATAAAAATTTATAATCATTCAGGAAATGTGTTCCTTAGAAATTAATCTCATCACTTCATGGAGGTGGTAGTCCACACGTATGCATGAATGGAATTATCATTTTTAAGATAATGGTAGGATAAGAATTATATGAGATTATATAAGTATAGAATCATAATAATTTCATAAATATAAGAAATATTATTTAATTCTACCATTACTACCATCCGTTTAAAGTGGTGATGAAAAAATAATTTCGCTGTTATGCGGAGATAGTAGGTTGTTTGTACGCACAAGTGATGTTTTCATTTTTCATAGTATGAAAAGAATTTTCAAAATGTTTGTACCATAATAATACTAAAATATCAGTATATTTTTGATACTATATTTAATTATGTTATTATATATTCATCATATATATAGGAAATAGAATAATAGATATATTTTGAAAGAATTGGTATGATGATTACCTCTTCTTGGAGATACCTTCTTTGGATTACCCATTAAACCTTATTAGGATGGTATTAGTGTAAGACAAGAATAATAAGAAATAATTAAAGGAAGATAAGACTGTATTATGGTATAGATTCGTAGATCTATATTGGTAAATTTTTGTGAATAAATAAGGATAGTAAGTTCCCTATTATAAGGAAAGAGAGGGCACACTTGGGATTACCTAAAAGATTTAAATATAATTAATTAATTTTTCATGTTAAATGATTCCAAAATGACATTTATTTGAATAAAATAAGATATAGTTAAACAATAGTCATAAAATATAATTTATACATGATTTTAGTGTAATTTTAAACCTCATAACTTGGTTTAATCCATTCATTAACCCTTTTAATCGCTAACTGTAGTAAAGAATTTCATATACATTAAGGGTTATGAAAAACATATAAGGTGAAAAGGGGATAAAAATTAATCCAAGTAAGAAATTTTAAACCATTTCCCATCCAACTTTTCACTTTTATTTTAATTTTTTATTTTTAAATAATTCCATAAAATATTATTAAAGATAAATTATAATTAAAGTCATTTTTGGTCAATTTAATTAATTTGACTTAAAATATATAAAGACAATAAAGAAATTTGAATATAAATATATTTAAATTTAATTATAATTTATAATTACCAATTAAATTCATTCAATATCACAATTCATCAAACTCATATTAATTTTATTATTTTTAAAATCATTTACCATGATTTTTCTACTGCAATCACAAGAACAACATCAATATTGTGTAAGCATTTATTTTAAGTACACTATAACTAAAAATAAAAAATAAAAATAAACAATAAAAATAACTAATTTATGTTGAAAATAAAATTTTATATTCATTAATAACATATTTTTATAACTATTTCAACATATAAGATAAATTAAAATGATGAGAGTGACATTTTTATTTATCTTTTTTATAAAATAATATAAATGTTATAATCAATGGAAATTGGTAAAAATTTAAATATATTGAAATAATTTATTTTAATGGTTTAAATAGACTCATAAAATGAAATAAATACAATTTTTATGATGTTTTTTATCCCATATCACATAGTTTTAACCTTTTTTAGCCATTTTACCCTCACCATGGTGACAAATCATTACCTCGATTACTATTCAAAATGGCCAAAAATAAAATAGGCCTATTTATAAAATTTGACAACATGATTTCAAATATGATATTAATTTTTCAATATTTCTTTTTTATTTGTGTAATAAATCAATCATAATATAAATTTCTAAAACGTAATGATTAATAGTTTTTAAAAGAAAAAAAATTTCAAGCCCAAAACTAAACATAAACCAAAATCAGGTATAATGTTGATTAATATATTATTAATAATATTATTTATAATTATATGATAATAATATTACTTTAATATAAATTTACAAATATAATTATTCTTTTAAATTAATTTATTTAATGAAAATAAATGACAGTATTACAAAAATCGGTATTTTTTAACTATTCACTCACAAATCAACTTTTTTAGAAAGTTTTAAAAAATTCTTCATAATACTATTGTGATGTTACTATTTTAAAATGGATATCTATAGTCAAATAATATTTATAAAATTGGAATAAAATTATTTATAATATTCATGCATATAATTTAATAAAAAAATTATTTGAGATAAGTAACTTAAAAGCATCAAATGAATTTATTATTTTCATTTTCCTAGTAACAAAATTAGATGAATGTTAAATTTAGTAATTGAATTAATTATTTTTATTAAGTAAAGCCTTTCTATATATATTTAATTATTTGGTTGATCCTATTCATAACTACTAATGCAATGACCAGGCTATAAAATCCATAATTAAGAAATATTATTTCATAGTTTGTTTAAGCTTGTTTTTGAGTATGACACACATTATTGAATATAGTGTTATTTAAAAAGGAAACTATAAACTGAAATATTATTGTATTTCATGAATTATTTGTTGTGTTATGGTCACTACTATCATGTAATAATACTCTTCGAGCTCTAGAAAGTGTTCTACCAATATTTCATTGGGTCCCTATCAGGACATGATTTTTTCTCACAGGATAAAAAAATTAATCATACATATTACTATTACGGTGTTTCATAATTATTTATGGATAATAAATTTATCTTTCCATAAAACTTTATTCATATGGTAAACATGTTATGGTGTAATTATTAGTGTTGCGACAAGATATATGTCCTCTGGACTGGAGTTCCTCATCTCCATCCAAACACCTCAAAAGAATCTCATGCTGCATATGATAATTACTCCTAATACAAAGGTCTATAAAATGTTATCTTCCATATTATTATAAAATTTATACAATTGTTTAAATAATCCACTAAAAACTATATAAATGGAAACTCTAATCATACCTTATTTCATTGTGAATGACAACTCAATCATCAATATTATCTTCATTCTAGATTTCTAATGTGATGGACAACAACTCAATTGTTTATAACAAATCTTACACCTACTTCATCAGTTGAAAACATAATAGGAGGTTAAAAATATTACCAACATAAATTCCCAATTGGATTCTAACAACATAGTTTTAAGGATGAGTATTCCACCACAATTAGGAAATCCCAATGAATATACAATTATAGGTTATTCCCTTTGGTTTAAAGAAATGTTGGGTTACATTTAAAAGTGTGATTCAAAAAAATTTAGCGGCCAAGTTGTTTTAATTAAAGTCTTAAGGAACCCTGATTGGTGGTCATAAATCAATTTTTGTCAAACTTTAACTTTTTATTAAAATATTAACCCTTACCCATCAACAAATCTTATTCCCATTATTTAAAGGAACATGTTCAACCTATACCTCCATTTATTTTTCTACCACTAAATAACAATCATATATGTATAATAGTAAACTATAAAGACGCATAAATTTTAATTTGTTCACATGTATTGGGTTACATTTCAGAACTATACACATGGTGATGTGATGGTGTAACAAGATCAACTATATAAACTATTCAGTGGATACAATTATTTGACCATCAACACAATATGTCAATGAGAACATCCTTTAGAATGATTATGGTACTGTTCACCACCTCCCTAGGTGCACACACAATTTATAATTATATTTTAACTTCTTTGAGTAAATTTTTTAATTTATAGACTTTGAGGTCTCTTTAAGGTTATAATTGAAGATTGAATAACTATTTAACCAAAATTACAAATTTGATGCAACATTAAACCCTTTGTTATTTCATTCATCTAAACATAATTAGATCAGTTCCTTGTTGATAGTTAAACCTATATCATCTAAACAAAAAAATTGCAGAAATAACTCATTTAGAGAAAATAATTATTCCAAAAAGGAATTATCTTGTTTTGATCTATCTTATTCTCTAATAATATGGATTTAATCAATTTAACTCAATGAAACTTTATCCTTCCATTAATAAAACTATATGTAGCAGTGAACCCACTATCAATAAGAACTCTTCATCTTTGAAAATAGCATTTAGTAATGATATTGAAACTTATCTCTAGAATTTACATAATAGTTTTTATACTAATATATAAACTTCAATACCCTCAATATACAATTAGTATCAATATATATTCATCTAATGTTCCAAGAGCATACCATGTGTGAAATATAATTTTATGTGTTCAAATTCATCCAATTAAACTAAGTAATCCTTTAAAAACATAAACTATATCTTCCTGATTCAAATTCAAATAGAATATTAAAAATATTTAGATATTACCATAGTCGCATTATAATGAAATCCAATGTGTAAAGGTATTCTTATATTGTGGGTTCCTAAAAAAATCATTTAGTTATTGAAATTATAATTTTGAAAATCATACAAAAATCTCAACCATATATTTTTCATAAGAACATTTCTAAATTACAAATTGATTTGGAGTGTAATATAAAAATCTTGATAAATATAAAATAATCATAACTTTATATTCCTTTAGTGAAACCTCTATTTAATACTGTTCCATGATCTACTCAATCAAAACATTCAGCACAGTAAGATATTTTCATTGCATTCTCATTACGGTTTAGTATTCTACTTCATAGTAAAACCCCATATATTATGGGACAACTCACCATCATATATTCTTACATCATGGGATTATACTTATGTAAAAATCCTATCATGATACCCAACTAGCTCTACATTGTGCAGCACTAAATAATCATGGAACGAAACCTTGTGAGTTGTAGTGTGGTTTGTTCTTCCTTCACCGAAGTTAACTCCAAACATCTCCAAATTATTTTATATGGGTTCAATGTTATTATAATTATTCTCAAAGTAGGTTCCCTATATAAAAATTGAGTAGTAATTTTCTATTACCATATCATGTATACCGAGTTTTATGCATGACTTAGTCTTATGATAACAGTTTTATTTTTTAGACACTATTTATATATTAATGTCCTTGGATTACATATCATTTCAAAAGTTTATTTTATTTTACAAATATATTGTGAACCTCAATATACAATGATATTATTATTAAATATTTGTATTATGGTCAAGATATATAATTCTAAATAATCATATATAAATTCTGACTACCAGTTGATGGAGGGTCATAGGCTTTGAGATTTATTATATTGAGGTTCTCACTTAGTGATCTTTGGTATAAGAGATCATGAGGAATAACCTACCAATAGGAACCCCACATATTTTGTGTTCCACTAGGTGTTCCTATATACAGGAATGTACATCAGTATCTCAACATTAGATTATTATAAATGTGTATCATTTGATCATTTATTTTTATGCAAGACAAACAAATCATGACTTTTTATGTTTGTGGATTAGTATCTTATATCAGGTGCATCATTCATGGTATAGCATTGATTTGATGGTCAAGATGAGATTTTTCTATCCCCAATAGAAGAGGATCTATTTAGACATGTGATTGGTATGGTAATAAATTGACTTAATCCATGGACAAGGTATACAAGGGAATGTCTGTCCAAAATAATAAATAAAACACAAATAAAGAATAAAAGGATAATGACACAATGTATGCATTCAGATTTATAAAATATCAAGAAGAAAAATTGATTATATTACACAGTGTGTTGTTTATTAAAAAATTTCATATCTATATATTATCATTATCTCATTAGAATACATGATATGTTGTTAGCTACCACACTTGGTCTCTAAGTATGACTCATTTCTATTGAGATAAGGTCCTAGAGGATCACAAAAATAGTGTATCTACAAGTTCCACCAATTTTGATGAATTTGATTTTAGGAAAATATGGGCCTCATGTTTGGGGTTTGGTGAAAATTTGAGAGTGAACAATCTTAACTGAATTCATTCAATTATATTAATTAATTTTTGAATAAAAATAATTCAATTTATTTCTCAATGTATTCACAAAGTATTTGATTGTATAAATTAAATATGAGGCAATATTAATTTTCAAATGAACATTACACATTCATGGTTTGTTAAATAATTATAAGAGGAAAGATCTAATTTATTATATAATAATGAATCACATGGAATTTAATAATTTCCCAAGTCAGTCGTGAAATATCAATGACCTTTAATAAATTTTTACCTAGTCATTTTTTTTGTTTTGAGTTAATTTTAAGTGTTTTAATTGCCAAATGAAGTAAGTGAAATTTTTTGAGAGAATAACCAGACTATTTAAGATATTTTTAGAACAAAATATTGTGTGTTCATCCTAACATGAATTTCTCTTCTACTGCGCCTTCTCTCAGGATTTATTTATAGAGATAGAGTGGTGGGAAGAACAAGCTCAGATTAATCTCATCATCTCGAATCAAGTCGACATGGTTTTAGTGCTCATCTGTTTATTATAAATAACTCTATTTTCACATGGTATAATTAAAGGGTTGTATAATAAAGAAACAATAGATTTAGGATCATAATGGAAATTGAATCCTACACCAGTTAGAGAAGATCGCATCCTTGCAAACCATGTGGAAATATTCTTGTATTTAAAAAAATAATATTATTTATTATGTGTTTATAATATATTATCTCAATGTTTTCTTAGAAAAAATAATATTTTATTTAATTTTTCAAATAAATTTTGTTATAGTATACCATAAATTAAGGGTATTTTAATTTTAATTTAGTCATAGATATCATATATTATTGATTAATGTTGAATATAAAATATAAGACTCATATAATACCTAGTTGTAACATCCTGACCCGTGATCCACTAAAAGTTTCTACAATCTAGTGGGTAACATGGAATTAAGAAAACCTCCCCATAATCCAGAGTATGTCAATGTAAAGTCTTGTAAATTTCAAGGAAATTTTTTTCTTAAATTATTTGGAATTTTACGAGTACGTAGTTTCTAACGGCACCTGATTCCAAGGCCCGGTGTGCCAGGAATAATTTTTTGCAGTTATTCTCGGGTACGTTCAGTGAACGAATGAGTAAGTTTTTCTATCTTTTGAACTGGTGCTTAGAATTGAAATCTGAGGCCACCGATGAACTCGCAGCGCTGGTATTCACTTAAGGGGACCTTTACCGTAGTTGTGTTTTATGCGGGTTGAAAGTTAATAATTGGGGATTTAGAATGAAATAAATAAAATTGGTAGTACACAATTTTGTTTATATATATAGTAGTTATATCCTACAAAGGGGAGTTAAGGGTGGGACCCACAACCACCTAACTTCCCATGTGTGGATATTTGTTAGGTGGGTCCCACACGAGCCCCAACATTTCATCTTCCCAAAACTCCCTTTAATCCCCCTTTATTTAATTCTTTGATATCTTCCCTTATTAAATGAGAACTCTTCCTCTCCCTCTCTCTCTCTCTTAATTATTTTCCAACATACCTTAATTAATGAATTCAACCTCTTCAATTAATTAATTAAGTGATTTGAATTTTGAATTTCAAGTGTTAATAAAATAATAGCCATGGCTATTATTTTATTTTGGCATATGTTGTGTATGGAGGATATTTGAGAGAGCTCTTTTGTAAAAGAAGAAGAGAGTTCCTCTTTCGTTGAAGAACGCCATCCTTCCACGAATAACGATGCCTCTTCAACGAAGAATGCTGACTCCACGAAGGGCGATGACGTGCATTCCTTACTCTTCTCCGCAACTATGGTGGAGATGTCGCTTCCTCCTTGGACGCACTCCGACGTCATCTAAGAATCCTCTCTCCACGACGCAGTCTTCTGTGATTCCTGACGTGCGATGCCAATTATCGAGTTAGGGGGATTATAAACAATTTTAGTTGATTAAAATTGTTCTTGTTCTTCGTTGAATTTTCTGAAATGAATTCGGACAACTGTTACCACTTAACATGGAGGGAGTGGTCCGAACACACATGGCCCGAAAACCCCCCATAGTTTGTTTTATTTTCTATTGATACCATGTTGGAAAAAGGTGGTGACGAATAGAGGCAGCGGCAAACGAAGGCGTCGACCGTGTGAGGAGGAACCGCGACCCGCAACTGCGGGCCGCTCGACCGAAGAAGAATCGGCCGGCTAAAGCCGGCTGGGCCGTAGGAGGACCGCGGTGTCACAAGGGGCATCGCGCTGTAGAAGACCACGGCCCGCATTCCGCGGGCAGCTTCGACGAAAGAACTGGCCAGCCCGATGGCCGGTCGGGGAGGGGAGAGCCGCGACGCCAGGAGGGCGCCGCACCGGATGAACCACGGCCCGCCCGAGCGGGTCGCTTGTTCCAAGAAGTCTGGTCGGCATCAGCCTGCCAGTTTGGTAGGGAGGAACCGCTTGGCTCCACCGGTTCAGGCAGCCTCCCCCCCCCCCTCGGATCACTCGACCTTCGGGTCGAGCCGCTCGGCCAGCCGGCCAAGCCGCGACCATCCGGGTTGCACTCTGTCGGGCCGCGCCGCACCGCTCCAGGCCGCGTCGTGTCGTGACAGGTCGGGTCGCACCCCGTCGGGCCGGTCTGATCCTCTGCCGGGTCGGACCGGCCAAAATTAGGTCGACCCGACCCACCAGCCCACTTGGCCTAACAGGCCGGACCCGTTTTCACTTAATCGTGAATAACTTAAAGATTGTGCGTCCGATCGACACGCCGTCTGCGGAACTGGGACCCTTACGATGAGGTGGTCCTTTTTCGATACTTTAAGTGATTTTTGAACATGTTTTTATAACATCTAGGTTAGAAATGATCGTATTTCTAACCGATCCCCTAGAACGAAAATGTCAATATCTCTCAGACTGGACGCCCGATTGACGCGTCGTCTGTCGCATTGGGCTCCTTTTGATAAGACAGAACTTCGGGATTCATAAAATCTAGACTTCATGATAGTTGATGTATCGACCCCTTGGCTTGGGGAGCAGACCCTCCCAGAATCGAGCATGTTGTTTGTGGGAACCCTAGAGCTGGCTGCAACTACGTCAACTACCACACTGGGATCCTCCGTGGGTTCGATGACGACGACTACCGTACTGAGATCATCTGTGGGTTCGATGACGATGACTATTGTACATGGATCCTACGTGGGTTCGGCAGTGATGACTGCTATACATGGATCCTATGTGGGTTCAACAGCGATGGTTATTGTACTGGGATCCTCCATGGGTTCGGCAGTGACGACTTCTATACTAGGATCCTACGTGGGTTCGGCAGAGGAGATGATTCAGAGGCTACATCTAATCATCTCCACCCCTCTTCGTGAGTATTATACCTCTATGAGCTGAGTCTTGGCTTTCAATCATTATCATTGATGTGATTAAATTCTTTCCTGTGTGGACTGGGATATGCTTGGGCTCGAGAGTTGGAGCTGAACTGTAATTGATAACTTAGGTATATGTATGGGCATATACCTAAGTATAGTCGGTTGATACATTGTGTTTGTATCTTTCCTTTGTGGTTTATCCTTCGTGGATTCTGGGAGATGTTCAGGGGTCTAGGGGTCCCTATTGAGTATCGTATACTCACCCATGCACGTGCCATGCCCGTACTACATTTTTTTGGATGCAGACGACGGACAACACTAATCGAGGTGGATGCTTGTGGAGATGGACGGTACCCGGAGGTGGACCAATTGGCGGGACATACACGGAGTTTTGTTGGATCGAATATGTAGATGTATACGTATATTAGATGGAACAATACAAGAGGGGGGTGAATTGTAGGTTTAAAAACATAAGAGTTTAAACACATAAAGAGATTAGTTTAAAAGATATTAAACTAATACAAATACAAACACCCACAATTGTATTGAGAATAAATGATTTGAAGTAATGTAATACTAATAAAATGTAAAACAATTTTATTCGAGTTGAACCCAATAATTAGAGTCATATAAAGAGGAATGATTCTACCTTAAAGTGTATAGAATCAACCAATACAATATGTAATAGAATGATTGTAATTGAAACAATTACAATTGAATATGTAAAGAAGAAAGGAAACAATACAAATTCCTTTCTAATACAAGTATCAGCGGAAAAGTAAAAGTATTACAATTCTTTTGACCCAAAGATAAGGGTTATCCTCTCACCTATGATAAAAGGTATATCTCACCAACACCTTGGTAAGCCCTCGATACGATGATCGGTTCGTTCATCTGCCTATCCCCGACATCCCTCGATACGATGATCGGTATATCTGTCTGCCTATCCCTGGAAGCCCTCGATACGATGATCGGTTCATCCGTCTGCCTATCCCCAGTAGCCCTCGATTTTGTAGGTAATCAGCACCTCTGTCTTTCAATCACTTGAAATCCCTCGATATGATGATAGGACGCACAAGGCAGATGAGAGAAGTCATAGTGTCTCTCTCTAGAACTTGATAAAAGTAGAGTATCGCAGTTGTTCCAAGTCTCTCAGTGGTCTATTGTACTCTCAGCTTCAAATGACCTCCTATTTATAGGCCTCGGGTTCCAATGGTCACATCTCCTCCAACAGTCATATTTTTTCGAAAAACTCGGAGGGACTTGGACACCTAGCATCATAACGGTCATATTGAAACAGAAAGCACGACATCGTTTTGATTAGTTTGTAACTAACTCAACGACATCGTATTGGTTAAAACAAGATATATGAACAAGATAATCATGAGTAAGATTTATTTGAAACATGTGTTTTTGACTAAGTACCGAAACAAGTATGTAATGAAAGATATGAGTAGCAGAGTCAATGCAATTTCCATATTCAGTATGATCAGCATTGTACGATTGGCATGGTCAGTATGATCAGTTTGATCTGTATGATACGCATGGTCAGTACTATCATCATGATCAGTATGATCAGCATGGTCAGTATGATCAACATGATCAGTACGATCAGCATGGTCAGTACAATCAGCATGATCAGTACGATCATTATGGTCAGTACGGTCACCATGATCAGTACGATATGATAGACAAGGTCAGTACGATTAAAAAGACATTTTTGATTTCCAAAACAAAACATAGAAGTCAAAAGAGGACTTTTGACTCAACAAGTTGACGGTCGGACCTCAGGTGCTAAGGAGTACATATGTACCCACCCTCCAGGTGGGTTTTCCGGAGGACAATTTAGTAGTAGCTGCTTTACTTTACTGTTGTTCTACTTTATTTTCATTTGTACTGTACTTTCAGTTGGGTTTGTATATTGGCCCATTTACTTTTCAGCAATTACTTTTGTACTTAGTTTACTTAGTGCTTTCTTCACTTGCATACTATGTTGTGTTTTTTTGCTTTTATAAAGGAAATTCCTTCCCTTTTATCAGGATTTACACCTTTGGTGCTAGTCGCCAGCCCATGGCCTATGGAAGGTGGGCTTGGGGTAGTCACGGCACAGGCCCCGAGGACGGGTCGTGACAAATTGGTATCAAAGGATTCGGTTCTACCACATTACTCATGAATCCGATTATTCTTTTCTATGAAGCAATAGTGTTAAGAGTATTGAGTGTGGTTATCTGTCCACGGAGCCTAGTGTTGGGGTGGCGACCAATGTATCCATACACCAGGACTCTGACTCCTGATTTCTGACTCAGTGCATGAAAAAATTGATTACATATGTGTTTCAAAAGTTTTCATTGGGATTACTTTGTGTCAGCTCACCAGGTATATTGTTTGACTGTGGTTCACCTGTTTCATTTTAGGATGGACCCAAGAAGGTAGCCATATAGGGTTCCGAGTCACGTGTGAGATTGCATCCCACCATGCGATGAGGCCTCGATGCAGGGCCCCATCACAGCGGAGGCACCAGCGGTACCACTACCCACTGGGCCACCGATACCACCAACCCCAGTAGCAGAGAGGGCACGCCGCCTGAGTTCACTGCATGAGTTTCAGTGACAGAGGATGCCCAGGTTCCACAGAGAGACAGACCCTCAAGCAGTTGAGGATTGGATGGAGGCTATCATTAGAGTATTCAGATTAGTAGGGACACCATCTGATCTTATGGTGATCCTTGTTGCGAGTCTCTTGCATGCAGGAGTATGTAGATGGTGGGGCCTGATTCTCTAGGTGCATGATGAGGAATCTATACTTTGGAAGGACTTCAAGAGTCTCTTCTGCTCAAAGTTTTTTCCAGCCACCCTTCATGTAGTGTGGATTCAAGAGTTACTTCATCAGCGGCAGGGTAGTATGACATTAGCTCAGTACTCAACGAGGTTTACTGACCTCTCACGCTACTCCATGAACATGGTATGGGACCCATTATTCTGGGCCCAAACCTCCGAGCAGGGACTAAGGAATGAGATCAGGGCTTCGATGATCTCCCTCAGCATTCTGACTCAAGCAGGAGTGCTGTAGTGAGCCCTTCTTATAGAGAGCTTTCTTGCTGAGCTGACGCCAGTAGTGAGACCCACCACAGGGTGACACGTATCAGAGTCTTCTATAGCCGGCAATAGACAGATGTTTTAGAGGTACAACCGGACTTGGCCATTAGGTGTACGACCCCAAGATACTCGTTTGGAGGTGCGGGGAACACGAAACAGAGCCATCCATTCGCGGGGCAGGTAGTTCTATGCTTGCGGCGGGTAGGGTAACATGGCTTGGGACTACCCGACCCACCATGAGGATGAGAAGAATACAGTAGAGGGACCTCCCAGGCAGAGGCAGAGGTTCGACCGTGGTAGTCCCCAAGGAGCAGGCAGACAAGGCAGAGGAGTTGGCCAAGCAGCGGGTGGTGGACGGCGCTTTGAGGCTCTACCACCACCACCAGGAGGACCACCCCGACCACAGGGAGCTAGCAGATAGGGGCAAGCTCAGCTCCAGGTAGTCGAGGCCTACGACCACGGCGCACCTGAGATGATTAGAGGTAATATCTGTGTCTACTCTACCCTTGATGTAGTACTTATAGACACAGAAACGATTCATTATTTTATTACCACTGCCCTTGTTCGGAGCTCGTAGATTCCGATGGAGCCGTTGGATCGATCCTTAAAACTAGAGACTCTTATGGGAGAAGACTCGATGATTACGCACTGGTTCCTGTAGTGTGATCTTACTCTAGGAGGTGAGAGCTTCGACTGGGATCTTCTTGCAGCAGCATCGAGTCCTTACAACGTCATCTTGGGTATGGACTAGTTGTCTACAGTCCATGCTCATATTTACTACATTAGGTGCAAAGTGTGGTGTGACTATACGGATGGGACGAGGTTCACTTTCACCAGTGATATGGAAGACTTTGTAGTGAAGGATGGACTTACGTAGAGAAGAGGGCAGCCGATCACACATCAGTTGGCTAGTCTCATCCTAGGAGCGGCTGATGTGCAGAGTCTGAGTTTTCCTGTTGTGGTGGATCAATATGCGTACGTTTTTCCTAATGACATTCCAGGACTACCTTCTCGCAGAGAGGTAGACTTCTATATTGACCTGAACCCTGTGACAACACTGATATCTACTCCAGCATATCGGATGGCTCCCGCTGAGCTTCGTGAGCTGCGGGTACAACTAGAGGACTTACAGTGAATGGGATTCATCCGACCAAGTGTTTCACCCTGGGCTTCTCCGATTTTGTTCACTAAGAAGGCGGCTGGGAGCTTACGACTATGTGTCGACTACCGTAGCCTAAATCAGGTGACTGTAAAGAACAAGTACCCACTCCCGAGGATTGACAACCTCTTTGATCAGCTCAAGGGAGCACGATGGTTCTCAAAGATAGACCTCAGGTCAGGCTATCACCAGCTCAGAGTTCGAGATGAGGATGTGCAGAAGATGACCTTCATGTGTCGGTATGGCCACTATGAGTTCTTGGTTATTCCCTTCGGTGTAACAAACGCTCCAGTCGTGTTCATGGGTCTCTTGAAAAGGATTTTCCAGCCTTACCTCGATCATTTTTTCGTAGTCTTCAACGACAACATACTGATTTACTCGACTACTGAGGAGGAGCATGCCTACCACTTGTGGGTTATACCGGACACACTCTGAGAGCACCATATTTATGGTAAGCTCTCGAAGTGCCAGTTCTGGATTCGAGAGGTTCATTTCATGGGACACATCATCTCAGAGGATGGGTTTGCAGTGGACCCAGTGAAGATCGAGGCGGTACTTGCTTGAGAGCCACCTAGGAGTGTGACAAAGGTGTGGAGTTTCCTAGGTATGGCTGGGTACAATCAAAGATTTGTGCCAGACTTCTCCAGAGTTGCAGCACCACTTTCAGCTTTGACGAAGAAGGGAAAACCCTTTGTGTGGTCAGATAGATTCCAGAAGATCTTTTATGAGCTGAGACATAGATTGACCAGTGCGCCTATCTTGAGGCTACCAGAGGAGGGAATTGGGTACGTAGATTACTGCGACGCATGAGCAACCTGACTCGAGTGTGTCCTGATGCAGGAGAGAGTGGTGATCGCATACGGTTCACGGTAGTTGAGGTAGCTCGAGCAGAACTACGCTACCCATAACCTAGAGTTATCAGCAGTGGTCTTCGTCTTGAATATGTGGCGGCACTATCTGATGGGCCAGTGCTTTACAATCTACTCTGACCACCAGAGTCTTAGGTACATCTTCTCACAGAAGGACCTAAACCTGAGACAGCAGTGATGGCTCAAGTTCCTTCAGGACTATGACTTTTAGATTGTCTATACTCCTGGGAAGGGGAACGTAGTAGCATATTCTCTCAGCAGAAGATCGGGCATTCAGCTACTAGGAGAGGCGACGGAGCAGCTAGTCGCCTTGTAGATATACTTTGTGGATATAGATGGAGAAACCTTTCTACAGTCACTCATAGTCACTCCTCCACTCCTTCGGCGAGTCAGAGAGGCACAATGTGGGGACGTTGACTGTGTGATGCGATGTTCTCATATATCCACAGGGCAGGCGCCTGATGGGTTTTCTGAAGGAGGGGATCACGTCATCCTCTTGAAGTGACGTACTATGGTACCAGTTGCATTACAGGAGGAAGTGATGGAGAAGTTTCACACTTCCCCTCTAGCGATACATCTAGGAGTGGCGAAGATATACCAGGACCTCAGACAACAGCACTGGTGGCCGGGTATGAAGAAGGTTGTAGTAGAGTTTGTTTCACGATGCCTCACTTGTCAGTAAGTGAAGGCGGAGCACAAGGTACCGGTAGGTTTGGTATAGCCCTTAGAGGTCCCTAAGTGTAAGTGGTATGGTATATCCATGGATTTTGTGATGGGGATTCCACATACATCTAGACGGAATGACTCTATCTGGGTGATTGTTGACCAACTCACCTAGTCGGCCCACATCCTACCGATCAGAGAGCAGGGCTCAGTAGAGAGCTTGGGATGCCTCTACATTCAGAAGATCATACAGATTCATGGTGTGTCATCCTCTATCATCTCTGATCGAGATGATTACTTTACTTCCTGATTTTAGAAGGGGTTATAGGAGGCTTTTGGGATGCAGCTACATCTGAGCACTGCCTTCCATCCTTAGACGGATGGCCAGATGGAGAGGACCATTCAAACTCTCGAGGACATGCTCTGTGCATGTGTCCTTGACTTTGGTCGCAGCTGGGAGGATCACCTACCCTTGGTGGAGTTTGCGTACAACAACAGCTACCACTCCACCATCGGGATGGAACCTTGTGAGGCATTTTACGACTGACCTTGAAGATCACCTCTATGCTAGACTAACCCTGGGGAGTCAGCACTTGTAGCACCAGAGATGGTTCAGGCTACAACAGACAAGGTGAAGATCACCCAGGAGTAGATGAAGACTGTATAGAGTAGATAGAAGTCCTATGTTGATAGGAAACGGAGACCACCGGTGTTCGAGGATGGCAACCACGTTTTCCTACGGGTCTCACCTGGACGAGTTCTACGGATATTTGGTCGGGGCGACAAGTTGTCTCCATGATTCATCAGACCTTTCCAGGTCCTTAGAAGAGTAGGAAAGGTGGCTTACCGTCTTTCCCTTACACCTTAGTTGCACAGGGTGCATGACGTCTTCCACGTATCTCATCTGAGGAGATATGTTCATGACCTGACCGACATCATCGATCACGGGGAGCTGAACATCGATGAAGGGGCGATGTTTGCGGAGGTCCCGGTGGAGATCGAGGATCAACAGGAGCAGCTCCTATGTGGATGGTCGATTCCTCTAGTGCACATTCGATGGCAGTATGGGAACCTCCAGGAGATCACTTGGGAGCGGGAGGCACATATGCAAGCTCAGTATCCTCATTTGTTTCCATAGTCTATGTTGTAGATTTATGGTGACATAAAGACCTGAGGTGGGGGTAATGTAAAGACCTGTAAATTTCAAGGAAATTTTTTTCTTAAATTATTTTGAATTTTATGAGTACGCAGTTTCTAACGGCACCTAATTCTGAGGCCTGGTGTGCCCGGAATAATTTTCTGAAGTTATGCTCGGGTACGTTCAGTGAACGAATGAGCGGGTTTTTCTATCTTTTGAACCAGTGCTCGAAATTGAAATCTGAGGGCACCGATTAACTCGTAGCATCAGTATTCTCTTAAGGGGACCTTTACCGCAGTTGTGTTTTATGTGGTTTGAAAGTTAATAATTGGGGATTTAGAATAAAATAAATAAAATTAGTAGTACACAATTTTATTTATATCTATGGTAGTTATATCTTACAAAGGGGAGTTAAGGGTGGGACCCACAACCACCTAACTTCCCATTGTGGATATTTGTGAGGTGGGGCTCACACGATCCCCAATCTTTCATCTTCCCTAAACTCCCTTAAAACCCCCTTTATTTAATTCTTTGACAACTTCACTTATTGAATGAGAACTCTTCCTCTCCCTCTATCCCTCTTTATTATTTTCCAACACACCTTAATTAATGAATTCAACCTCTTCAATTAATTAATTAAGTGATTTGAATTTTGAATTTCAAGTGTTAATAAAATAATAGCCATAGCTATTATTTTATTTTGGCACACGTTGTGTTGGGAGGATATTTGAGAGAGCTCTTGTGTAAAAGAAGAAGAGAGTTCCTCTTTCGTTGAAGAAAACCATCCTTCCACGAAGAACGACACCTCTTGGAAGAATAACGTTGACTCCACGAAGAGCGACGATGTGCCTTCCTTCATCTTCTCCGCAACTAGTGTGGAGACGCCGCTTCCTCCTCGGACTCACTCTGACGTCGTCTAGGAATCCTCTATCTGTAATGTCGTCTTCTGCGACGCCCGACGTGTGATGTCAATTATCGAGGTAGGGGTATTATATAAAATTTTATTTGATTAGAATTGTTCTTGTTCTTAATTGAATTTTCTGAAACGAATTCGGCCAACTGTTACCACCTAACACAGAGGGCGCAGGCCGAACACAAATGGCCCAAATACCATCCATAGTTTCTTTTATTTTTGATTGAGACCATGTCAGAAAATGGTGGTGACGAATACATACAGCATCAAACGAAGGCACTGGCCGTGTGAGGAGGAACAGCGGCCCGCAACTGTGGGCCGCTCGACCGACGAAGAATCGGCCGGCTAAAGTTGGTCGGGCCATAGGAGGACAGCGGCGCCACAAGGGGCGCCGCGCTACGGAAGACCATGGACCACATTCCGTGGGCCGCTTCAGTGGAAGAACAGACTGGGCCGATGGCCCACCGGGCGGGGGAGAGTCGTGGTTCCAGGAGGGCACCGCGCCGGAAGAACCGGGGCCCACCCGAGCGGGCCTCTTGCACCAAGAAGGTCGGTCGGATTCAGCCGGACGGTTTGGGAGGGTAGCGCCACCTGGTGCTGCTGGTTCGTGCAGCCCCCCCCCCCCCCCCCCCATGTACTACTCGGCCTCCGAGCTGAGCCACGGCCAGTCGGGCCGCGCCCTGTCGAGTCGCGTCGCGCCGCGACGGGCTGGGATGGGGCGGGCCAGGCCGGGCCATTCCGGGTCAGGCCACGCCCAACTGGGGCAGGCCGCGCGATTCACCGGGAAGGTTCAACCCTCTACCGGGTCAGACCCGCCAAAACAAGGTCGACCCGACCCACCAACCCACTGGGCCTAACAGGACGGGCCTGTTTTCACTTAATCGTGAATAACTTAATGATCACAAGTCTGATCGACGCACCGTCTATGACACTGGGACCCTTACGATTAGGTGGTCCTTTTTCAATAATCTAAGTGAGTTTTGGACAACTTTGGATAATGGCCGGGTTAGAAACGAGCGTATTTCTAACCAGGCCCCTGGAACGAAAACGCCAATATCTCTTAGACTGGACATCTGATTGACGTGATGTCTGTCGTGTTGGGTTCCTTTTGACAAGACGGAACTTTGGGATACATAAACTCTAGACTTTGTGATATTTGATGTATCGACCCCTTGGTCCGAGGAGCAGACCCTCCCGGAATCAAGCGTGATGTGTGCGGGAACCCTAGAGTTGGCTGCGACTACGTCGACTACCGTACTGGGATCCTCTGTGGGTTCGATGATGACGACTACCGTACTGGGATCCTCTGTGGGTTCGATGACGGTGACTACTGTACTTGGATCCTACGTGGGTTCGGCTGCGATAACTACTGTACTTGGATCCTACGTGGGTTCGACAGCTATGGTTACTGTACTTGGATCCTTTGTGGGTTCGGCAGTGACGACTTCTGTACTAGTATCCTATGTGGGTTTGACATAAGAGATGATTCAGAGGATACATCTAATCATCTCCACCCCTCTTCGTGAGTATTATACATGTGTGAGATGAGTCTTGACTTTCAATCATTATCATTGATGTGATTGAATTCTTTCCTATGTGGACTGGGATGTGCTTGGGCTCGAGAGTTGGAGTCGAACTGTAATTGATAACTTAGGTATCTTTATGGGAATATACCTAAGTAGATTTGGTTGATACTTCGTGTATGTATCTTTCCTTTGTGTTTTATACTTTTTGGATTCTAGGAGACCTTCAGGGGTATCGGGGTCCCTACTTAGTATCGTATAATCACCCCTACACGGGCTATGCCCGCACTATGTTGTGTTGGATACAGACGACGGACAGCATTGATCGAGGTGGAGGCTTGTGGAGCTGGACGGTACTCGAAGGTGGACCAATTGGTGGGATGTACACAGAGTGGAGGGCGGACCTAAGGTGTTGAGGAGGACATCTGTACCCACCCTTCAGGTGGGATTTCCGGAGGACGATTCAGTAGTTGCTGATTTACTTTACTTCTATTGTACTTTATTTTTAGTTGTACTATAATTTCAGTTTGGTTTGTATACTGGCCCATTTAATTTTATCACTTAATTTTTTACTCAGTTTACATAGTGCTTTCTTCACTTGCATACTCTGTTTTGTTTTTTTACTTTTATAAAGGCAATGCCTTCCCTTTTATCGGGATTTACGCCTTTGGTGCTAGTCGCCAGCCCCTGGCCTATGGAAGGTGGGCTTGGGGTAGTCACAGCACGGGCCTCGAGGACAGGTCGTGAAAGTCGACTAGAAGCAAGGTCCTAGGGTGTATCTGTGATGAGACAATTCCCTCCTGTAAAATTATAGCATAGTGGTGGTAACCATAATAGTCAATATAGAAAGTAGCATATAAATCAGATAGGTGATAAACACCAAAAAAATAATAGATAACAATTCCAAACGAAATATCATATAAAAATGATGTCTCATTTCATACCTCTACAAAGAAGGAAAATAGGTAAACAATAATCCAGTACAATACAAGAATCAAAAGTACAAAATGACCAAAAAGGACTGTCTCTGGATATTATCCTGATCCTAGATCTGTCTCATGCTCCCTAGCTCTTAAAAAATGAACAAGACAAGAATCGTACATTGCGAACATTCCCCAATCCATACCTATATCGATGAAGTCTGTCCAGGTTCCAAATAGTGACTCGAACAGTGTGTGATATTACACATAGTAGTCCACCACTAATGGTTTATGTAACGAATCCATCATGTTTGCTATAAAAAAGTAGTTTGAAATATATCAAATGTATAATAGTAATTAAATTAAAGTGTGCCCCTGTCCAGTAAAACGTGGCTCCCTATAAACAAAAGTCAAGATCCCATAAATAGGGTAAGCTGTAAAGCATAAAGAAACAATCTATACTATCCAGTCTAATAATTCTAAACGGATACCTATACCAGGGCTATATATAATCATAGATAAGTATCCACTTTAGCTACACCGTATAACCAAGTTTCAATATCCATAATGGCCACACCTTGTAATCTAATATATAACATCAAAACGGACTCTCCATGTAATAAAAAGTGTTTTGACCATGAAGGGACAGATCCCAGGTATAGAAGACCAAGGCATCCCCATTGAGTCCCAGGATAATCTATATAGAAACTTGATAAAGACATGGTTAGATTCCAAGGATTATATTAATAGAGAATGTACACTATGAGTCCATGAAGTCTGGGTCCAAGGGGTTTCAAGGCCTACAACATCTAACATAACTAAGATCTAAGGAGTAAACAGGTCCAAGGAATCCAAAACCATAATCAAGACCCAGGGAGTAGAAATGTCCATTGAATCCTATGGAATTATGATCTGAGGATTGTGCCCAAGGAATCCACTACCATAGACAATTAATCATCTCATTCATTAAACTATTCACAAACATTTATATTCCATGAGTCCTTCTAAATCATTTCCACAATTCCTATAATATCCATTTAAAAATTAAACAATTTAATCATCAGATAATCTCATGGAAAATATGATTTAACCTTCTCCTAATCAATGAAATTTAGTTAATTCAATTTATCAAGGATCCAAAAATTAGTGGAGAGCTCACATTCAAACATCGGGGTTGTACAACATAGGGATGAAGCAAGAGTTCACCCCATGGGTAGCTTAGGTTGAGGATAAATGACATCCAGCCATAAAATGGTATAGAAGGGGAAACCTAAAAGGTTTCAATTCATTAAATTTAATAATTAAATTAATTTCTATGGCCACATATGAAATTATGGTGTGTATAAAATAGAAACCATATATTATAAAACACCAAACAATAAGGTAAAGGTATATACCACCTACCATAGGTCTGTAGTAGAACATGAATCCAATGTCGATCTCTGATTCGGTCCAAATCAATAGAAAAAGTGAATAAAATATAAAAATAAATGAAATAGATGATTTTATCTTGAACCTAAATAACTTTCTCAATACCAAGACACATGATTAATGACATAGAGGAATAAAGAACTCACTAGTGTGGATCCAATGAGACTGACAATGTTTGATTCTAAATCTAAATAAATAAATGGGAGAAAATACTATGGTTTGAATTAAAATGGGATATCATAATTCCATTTCTATTCATTGTAGAAAATAAGGATAGGGGTTTGAGTTATTAAATTGATAGTGGAAAAAAGGCATCTCCCACTTTTTTATTGGGGAATATGTATTGGATGCACTATTGGTTAAACTATGTTTCAGATATGCGATGTTCTCAACCTCAAGGTGGCCTTACACAATCATGGAACAAGTTTAGACAAACCATGTGTCAAACGTGATCTAAGTAAATGTCAAAAACAAAATATCCACCTACATGGTTGTGTGCCTCAAGTTTTACAGTTTCCTCAAACCAAACATCCTCCTACAGCCCTCTATCCATTCATGCATGGTTACTCATAATTGTGCATCTTGGGTTATAGAATATCCTATAATAATGTGGCCCAACTGTTTTCCTCAAAAATTTAGGATCCAAGATTCAAAAATCCTCTGATGCCCCCCGAAACTCCTATGATCTCATTATACACTCACATCAGGTCAAAACCAAAGAGTTAAACCGAAATTGAAAATATCCATACCTCTTTAGAAAACGAAGGATCTGACCATCTTCCCCCCATTAAAGAAATTTTTCCCGGAATTTCCCTTCCAAGGGTGGTTAAGATATGACTAAGAATAACTTTAGTCACTAAGCATGTACATCAGCCTCTTTCTCCCAAGTATCATCATGTAAATGGTCATGCAACCATATCACCCGTACTAGAGGAACTAACGGGCCTAGAATAACCTTCATGACCCTATCAACAATATGTATATGATGCTCCTCAAAGGATGAATCTATATGTAGCTCAACCTCATGTGGCTACAAAGTGTGAGATCTTTTTGAGTGATAATGATGTATCTTAGATACATGGAAGAGTTGTGCATGGCCCAATACCTCAAAGGTAACTGAAAATGATAGGATATCACACCAACTCTCTCTAGAAACTCAATTGATCCAATATATCATGGTGAAATCTTAAATTGTATTCTAATCCATATTTTTACCATCCTTGATGAAATAGGTAAAAATACATGATCCACAACATCAAACTCTAGAGGTAATCAACATTGATTGGTGTATGATTTCTTCCTTTACTGTGTGGTATTCATCCATTTTTGAAACAACTGGATCATCTCTAAAATCTCTTGAATGATATGATGTCCAAGTAACATCTCTCCTACTACCTCTAACCACCAGAGGGGTGATCGGAATGGCCTACCATAAAAATCCTTATATGTTTTCATCTATATAGTCTCCTGATAGCTATTGTTGAAGGAAAACTAAAATAGGGGTATAATCATTTCCCAAGATCCCCTGAAAACAAGAAAAATTCTCTCATCATGTCTTTAAGCACCTGAGTCATGTACTCAAACTGACCATCAGTCTGAGGGTGGTATGTCTTTCTCAGAAGAACATGTGTTCCAAATTTTTTCTGCAAAATATTCTAGTGATTAGATGTAAACCAAGTGTCCCTATCCAATACAATGATATGAAGAACCACATGAAGTCACACTATCTCACATATATAAAAAATCCAAAGCTCGTCTACTGAGAAGGTCTCTGTGGTTAGTAGGAAATAAGAGATCATGGTGTACCTATCCAAGACAACCCAAACAACATCACCTCCTCAAGGAAACCTCAGAAAACTAGTCATGAAATCCATTACAACATCTTCCCATTTCCACATAGTAATGGGTAACTCCTGTAAAATCTCAGTTGGTCGATGATGTTCTTCCTTCACCAGCTGACAGGTGGACATCTCATGACAGTACTAGCTACCACTCATATCATCCTTGGTGACCAATATTGGATATGTAAATAAAGATACATATTGGTATCATCAGGATGTACTTACAAAAATGAGGCATGAAAATATTGCATCATCTCCTCACATATGTATGATGGATCCCAGATGCGACCAACAATACATAGAATTTCATCCTCACCAATGGTCCAAACTAAAGGTGGTTCCTCAAATTCCACACTCTCTTGTAGGACTAGTCCCCCCATCATATGATAATTGTCTCATCCTCACTCTATCCAAAAGGGTTGATGTCACTACTAAGGATGAAATAAAAGTTTTTCCTTAGCCTTCCTACACCTCCAAGTGAATATCAGAGAATAATTTCATAATCTACCACTGGCTACTAGCTTCCATAAATTCTAGTATCTAAGTTTTCCTACCTAGTTCATCAACCACTATATTTTTTTACCATGAATATGGGAATGATCTATGTCCAAAATATTGTAGGTAATCCACTTGATTCTGTTTCCCTAGATTAAATTCATTCTATTTAAAAATATACTTGAGTATTTTATGGCTTTTGTAGACCAAAAAAAATTCTCCCATTAAATAATTCCTCCAACTGTGAAAGGCATGAACAACAACGTCTATATCAAGAATGTAAATGGGGTAATTCCTATCATGTGGCCTCAACTGATGATACCAAAATTCCATGACTCAATACCCATATATGAAAACTAATCCTAGAATGATACTTTATGCATCACAGTACACAGTATATATCATGACCAACTCTGGAAGAATCAGGACTGACACTGAAGTTAGTCTCCCTTTCATCTTCTAAACAACTATCTCATAGGTATCTAACCATATAAACTTCACACCATTCTTATTCAAGCCTACAGGAGGTGTTGATAAGCAAGAGACCTCTTATATAAAATTCCTATAATATCCAGCTAGCCCTAATAAACTCCGTATATCAAAAAAAAGCTTGGGACTCTCTAAGGAAACAACATCTCCCACATTCTCTCTGTCAACCGATACTCTTGTCTCTGAGATAAGATAACCTAGGAGGTGGATATTATCCATCTAGAAGTTGAACATTGTGATATTAGAATATAACTAATTATCTCTCAATGTATCCAAAATGATGACAAGAAGTTTATCATGGTCATGTTTATTGCGAGAATACACCAAGATATCATCCATAAATACCATAAAAAATGAATCCGGATATGGATGGAAAACTCAATTCATCAGTTGCATGAAATATTCTAGAATTTTTATAAGACTAAATGATATAACTAGATACTCATATAGAACATAAATTCTATGAAAAGTAATATGAGGTATTTCTATAGGTCATACACATTCTTGGTGATATCCTGACATCAAATCAATATTTTATAACACCCAATATCCATGGATCTAGTCAAAGAGATCATCTATCTACAGAAATGGACAACAGTCCATAACCATAAACTGGTTAAATTTTTTGTAATACAAACATATCATGAGGTTACCATCTACATTGTTCGCAATGAGAGTTAGAAAATCTCGTGGAGAAGTATTGGGTCATACAAACACCTTTTCCTCTAAGTCCTCTAGCTACCTATTGAAATACTACAACTCCATATTATCAATCCTATATGGAGGAATGGATACTGATGTAGCTCTTGTAAATAGCTTGATTGGAAAATCCACCTATCTCTCAGGAGTTAAACCTTTATATATTTCCAAGAAAACATACCAAAAACAATCAACCACTGGAATAAAGTATACCTTACATGATACCTGGTCATTTAGATACATGATAGCAATCTAGGTTGTCATCCTACATATCCCAGGATGATTTGGTCCAGCTCGTCTTACCTAGAAATCCTATTAACCCATGTTAACACAAGCCTATTCCTATGGTGATGTAAATTTCAGCCTCCGATGACAGCAATCAACACGGTATTGATTCGAAACTATATATTCTATCCTAGGTATAACATCAAACCATATAATCTCGAGAAAAAAAATATCCCATATTAAGTGACACACTCCCTTCTAAAGGGGTACTCTCTAAACTTTCATATACTCTCTATTCTTATTCCCAATAGAGTATCCAAGGTCATAATGCTATCACAGAACTAAAAAAAGCACAAGGATTCCCACAATAGGTGATCTTATGAAACTATGAGAAGAAACTGTATTGAAAATTGAATATACAAGAGTAAAGACTACTAATATCATACTTATCACCATATAAGACTCAATTATTTTCTCTTTAGGAATAGGTTTTACATAATTCTGGCATGAACAACGGCTTTTTGACATAACCTCACCAAATGGTATAGACCCACTCTGTTGTCTAGGTATAAATAGATTCTGGCTTCCTCAACCATGGCCACCACCTTAGGCTGAATGACTGACACTAATCCATCTCCCAACCTAACGCGAAGCTATGAATACCACTCCTGGACCAAGAGTCAAATCGGATCCCCTTCTAAAGACTGCTGGAGGGAAGGACCTACAAAAATGTTTAATGTGGCAAATCCTAATGTAAGCTTGTCACTCAACTAGATCTTAATCACACTAATTACTAATATGTCCTTGTATTCTGCACTGATGAAAGAAAATGGAGCTACCAGCACTGCCAGCCTGACTAGTAATCCCCTCAGAAAAAGAATCAAAGTGGTGATTATTGTCTAAAGTCATAGAACCACTCGGTTGAGTGACTTAGCTACCCTACTCTTCCCCACATCATCCCTCATTTTTTACTCAGTAATAAGAATTTGATTCACTATCTATGTAATAGTAGTCAATTGGAACATGTTGACCTGTGATAGAATGGAAAGTATGAGACCATCCTTGAAGTTTCTCACCTTTGATGGTTCATTTGTAAGATAAATCAGCACAAAATGTTGAAGCTCTTTAAATCATGAAAAATATTCCATAACATTTATCGCACCTTTCTCCAGATGCATAATCTCACTGGCCCTTTAATCTCTCAAGGTCATAGAAAAAAAATTAATCATTAAACCTAGATTGTAAATCCCTCCAAACCATACATCATATCATATCATCATGGTTAAAAACATCCCAATTGTGCTTAGCTTCTCCACAAATCATATAATTCAATAGCTTCACTATCCTCTCAGTATGTGTCTCCAAATTATAAAAGATAAATAAATAATTCTCATTCCATATCTCTGAATCCTTTTGAGCTCCATACCCCAAAACATTGGGTGGATGCTACTTCTAGAATACACATGTAAACTCAGTTATAAATGAGTCGGGATGTGGTTCTCCCTAGATGGTATGTATAAAGCGCATAAAACTCTCAAAAAATTATTCCTCATCACCCATATCAAGAACAACCATTGGTTCCTCGGCTTGAACTACTAGAGGATCAAATAGTAGCCCATGCCCCCAACAACTTTGGATTATGTTAATCACCCCCCTCATATCGTACGATTGAAGGTGATCATAGTGCAATTTCTCTACAATTCCAAACACACACCTAAAAAAAGATTGATAATGGGAAGATCACTATTTCAAATGTAGGATAGTTCAAAACCTTTC
This sequence comes from Viscum album, assembly GCA_963277665.1. Lineage (NCBI taxonomy): Eukaryota > Viridiplantae > Streptophyta > Magnoliopsida > Santalales > Viscaceae > Viscum > Viscum album. The sequence goes on from OY728143.1 coordinate 1,331,740,923, forward strand.
TATAAATAAGAAACACTCCCATTATTACTCCTCAATCTACATCTGGGTAAAAATAAATAGTTTTAAAAATCACTAGAGACACTGATTACTATCTACTCTATAGTCAAGTAATGGTCAAGTTCTCTCTTTCACAAATTCGCTTTCCATTTAAAATTCATATTTATTTCAAAAAAAAATTTAATTATTAAACATAACAGGTCACCACATCTGCTATATAAGGTCCCATACACCTCATGAATCGAAATATGAAATCCACTTAATCCACACCATAAGACATTCCAGTCCATCTGAAAAATGTTCCATGACTCAACCTTCCATAATTGACTGGTTAGGGTGTCTGGTGTCAGAAAACACTATTTTGGTTATGAAAGGAACTTTAAGTACCAATTATGTTTCTCAAATCCCTATATAAACAATTTATCAAAAAATAGATATATCACTCAAGGAACATATAATAATTTCATGCAATCAAGCAATGAATCTAATATGTCATGTCATAATTCATGGAATGTGAATTCCAATAGGTTCCTAAAATGATGCATGATATGGAAATATCTCATATCATCTAGACATGAGGAAATAAAATCTTAAATAACAACAATAATAACATTAAAATTATAGTATATCACTCAATAGTTGAATCAAACCAACTATAATAGGAAAAATAGAGAAAACAATAATTTTCATTCCTATAAATTTAGATTTTTCCTGTATGTGGGTTAGCTGCTCTAAGGCATATCTCATTACCAAATTCCAATAACTTTATAATCCATGTCTTTTATAATAAAATATAAAAACTAGAAAATAAATCTCCTTTGATTACACTTTGTAACATCCTGAGTAAGGATCCACTAAAGGGTTCCCCAATCTTGTAGGTCACATGGCCCCAAGAACGCCTCCATGTATGCTAGAGGCTACCAACTAGTGGCGATGGCTTAGGGTGTGTCTGTGGGGAGACTATACCCTCATGTATGAGTGTAGTAAAATAGTTTTAAATATAATAGTTGATATTTGAATTAATATATAGATTATAAAGAAGATAAACATCCAAGATGGTAATAGATAACAATACAAATATAAAAGTTAACTTTTTATTGAAGAATAAATGAAAGAGTCCAAAGAAGAAACAAAAAGGATCATGGGGACCTGAAATGATGAAGAAAAAGTGCATCATCAATAATATCTTGTCTTCAACTCTTTGTGATAGATGCCACACTATTATAGATGATAAGGGTCTCACCTTCTCTTGCTTTGCGGGCCATATTGTCCGCTGCAAAATTCCCTTCATCCAAACATGGTTGATAGAATAGCCCTGGATGATGAAGCTCATACATGTCCGAATGAGGTAGAGAAGTTCCCAAGGAGGTTTATCCTTCCCTTTGATATAAAGGGTGGTAGCGGCAGAGTCAGTTTCAATGATCTCCACCTCGAGGTTTGAAGAGCCTACAGAACTGCAGACTAGTGTGCATGGATCTAATCTCCTCTCCCACAGAATTGCCCAGTCCATAAAAGGAAATGAAATAGAATAAAACAGAGTTGATCGTATCCCTGACCAGACCTACACCCCTCATTTTACCATACATGAAGGATCCTTCCATGTTGAGCTTCAAACCTCTCCCAGGTAGTGACCATCTCACCCAGTTTCTCCATGTGTTTCTACTTGCACCCACCATATTATCCAGCCTTGGGTTGATTCTTCTAAAGGATGGTGAGCCATCACTACCACGAAGGGAACTCCCCAACACGACCAACAAGGTGCGAGTTCTAAACAGAAGTTCACCATGCGACTTTTTGACACCCTCTCTGGCCTTGTTCCTCAACTCCCAAAAGTTCCAGCAATCTGCTTCCACTATGATGGCCCAAATTTTCCTTTCTATATCTAGAGCTCCTGGAACCTGTATCCAACTCATGAATATCTCCTAAAAGGAGTTCCCACCACCTGTAATAGTCTTACATGATTTAAAATATCCCCAAATATTCCAATCCCAATTTTTGTGGATGAAGAGGTGCTTTGTGGTTTCTATTTGTGGGATGGTGCAACAGTGACAACGTGAAGCTGTGCAAACGCCATGATGCTGAATGTTCTCATCTGTCGGAAGTTCCTGATGCTAAATATTCCATGTTAGAAAAATGATCTTGATTAAGATCCCTTTTCACCACTAATTTTCTGAGAGTTCATCGTGGTCATTTCGATCATTCAAGGTGGAGCGGTAACTACAACTTGAAAACTTTCCAGATGGTGAAGTCGTGAAGCAACAGCGGTCCGATTCATCAACTAAGATAATTATGTGGAATATCTATAGATTCTTAGGACTAAGGATGGAGTTCAAGTACTTATTGGGTAATGGACTCCCTAAAGGACATGTTTAGCATAGTGTATCCCAGAATGTGGAGTTTGTTGCATGCCCAATTCGCATCCCTGATATTGATGTCACCACTCCCGATCTGCCAATGAGATTTGTCCTATAGAAAAGGATGATGGAAAAACATGCTCTTGGATAGGTTGGATAGGGACCGCCTCTTGTGATATCATTCCTCTCATTTGGCACCATATATTTTGAGAATTAACCTTTCCCACGGTGAGGATCCTTCGATGATTTCCCACGCAAGCATTTCCTAGATGGGTTGCATGGTTTCGATCACACTGCGTAGACCAACACCACCTTCATCAATCGGTTCTTCCATGCATCTCCAGGAAGCCCAGTGGCATCTCCCTAGTTTGTTAGCATCCCATAAAACGGCTATCATTATGTTTCAATCCTATAGAGAGTTCCCTTGGGTGGTTTTATGATCGAGAGCATGTGCATGGGGTTGACGTTATGACACTATTTATAAGGTTAATCCTGCCTCTGAATGAGGGGAACATGTTCTTCCAGTTGAAAATTCTTCCAATAATTCGATTGATGATATATTCAAACAGGTTTTTTTCAACTCTCCCATTTGATATCGGTGCACCCAAGTACATCATAGGTAGTTGTCTTTTTGAGAAACGCAAGATGTCCTGGATAGCGTTTCATCACCTTCTCAAGCATTTGTTGGAGATGAAAACTATACTCTTCATATAGTTAAGAAGTGTCCCACAAACCTCCCCATAGGCCTTCCAAATTAACTTGAGTTCCTTCAATGACATGTGCCTTCCATTGCTGAAAATTAAGATATCATCAGAAAACATGAGATGAGATATATTATTCTCCCCATACTTGGTAACAAATGGTTTGATTCTTCCATCCCCTTGTATCTTGTTCAAATTCAAGGAAATATATTCTTGTTCCAAGAAGAATAGTAAAGGAGACAAGGGATCACCCTGTTGTACCCCTATAAAATTTTTGAAAATCCAAAACTATTTTCCATGAGAGATATTGACAACCAAAGATATGAGTAGCATCTGAAACATAAGTCACAAAACCATTCTTGGAAGCTATGTTTCCTCATCACCCGAATGATGAAGTCCCATTTGAGCATGTCATATGCTTTTTCTATTTCTTCTTGAATAATGATGTTGGACCCCACTATCAGTTTGTTGGTATCTACCAAAAGATATTTTGCAATATCAATTTTCCCTTGAATTCTTCTTCCATTCAAGAAGTCGTTCTATTCACCAGACAAAAGTATTGGAACTAGGTGCCTGATTCTTTTGGACAGTAAGCTGGACAGGATTTTATAAGGAAATTTTGAGAGAAAAATCGGCATTTATTGGGAGAGATTTGTAGGATACTTACACTTGGGGATGAGAAACAGCTAAGAGGAACACAAACCCCTTGGTATTGATCCCCCCTGAAGAAGTATTCAACAACCTGTATCACCTGAGTCTTGACAACCTTTGATGTTATAACATAAAAGGTGCTTGGAAAACCACCCAGACTGGGGGTCCTCTCCCGGTTTAAGCCAAAGGTGACCTCCCTGATCTCCTAATCCTTTGGGATTTCCACTAAAACCTCATTATCAGACTCCCTGACCAGACTGTGCATACTTTTGAGAAAGTTCACCCCCCCATGATCCACATAATTTCTTCCCACCCCAGGCCGAGCTGTGCCAGTCAATAAAGCCTTAAAATTATCTAATTCGAATTTCCCTACAACATTAATGCCCGAGATAAAAGACCCATCATCTTGCTTCAAATTTATTCAGGAGTTTACTCTTTTCTCCTTCAGGCATGAATGGAAGTAGGATGTGTTTCAATCTTTTTATTTGAGCCAGAGCACCCTCGACCGAGCTCAATAAGTCATTTAGGATTCCAAAATCCATTCTTCCAACATGGATCGCATATCTTGCAGCACTGTGAAACTATAATAATCCCAAACCTCTTGCAAGGAAACCTCCAGTTAATCAATTTCAGCCTTGAGGTCATCCGGTTGAATATCGGCAATAGGTTTTTTCTCTATCCACTCAAGAATTCTCCCTCTAAGTTTGTGTAGCCAGAGGAAGATTTTTTCCCAATAATTCCAATCCATTTTGGTCTTCCATGGGGTCTCCATCATTTGAATAAAACCATCCATCTTGTTCTATTATAATAAATGAATAAATAGTGCAAAAATACCAAAAATAAATGTCTCCCAATATCATCACAAGCCTAGATCGGTCTCGTGCTCCCATACTCCTAAACAATAAACAAGACAATAATAGAACATTGGGTAATTTCCAAAGTCCCTACCTGCATCCATGAAGTCTTTTATAGTAACTAAAGTTTTCCCAAATATATTTTGAAACAACACTCATAAGGTCATCACCAATGGTGTCTATAACAAATCTAGCATGTGTGATATAAAAAGAAGCAGTGTGTAAAATATCACCGGTATAACAGTAATGAAAGTAAGTATAATCTTTTCTAGAAAAATATGGATCCTTATAAACAACAGTTTATGTAGAGACCCAAAGCTTGAGATACATATAAATTACATTAATTTTGCATAATACTTAATACATTACAAAAACAGATGCCCAAAGACCGTATTAGTTTAGTGTCTTTGGAAACACAAAATATAATCTTTTAATCATGGTGAAATATCTTCAACATCTCCCATAAAGATCTTCCACTTTGGTTTTATTACCTATAACCTTTCTTTATATCCTGGTAAAAATAAAACATAAAAAGGGTGATCTCAACTGCTTAGTAAGGGTAAACATGGAGAACATAAAACAATCCCTGAACATTTGAACATATGAGCATGAACATAAAACATCAAAATCATGAGTAATTAAATAAATCTTGGCAGTGAATAAGGCATATATAATAAAGGAACATTAAACATGATAAAATATCATGGGAATAAAACATGTAATTGTGGAAACCATTAAGAACATGATATGATTTCCATAGTAGCCAAGGCATTGCTGCCAAAACCATCATAGTGGATAAAGTCCCTTATTGAACAGGGTTTACTTTCCATTCCAGCCATGTCTATCTCATGAGATATAAATCTTTACCCAATGCATTGGATGGAGATATAGGTCCCACCCAACTCATAATTAAATCATTTTTAATTGGGAAACAAAATAAACATAAATCATTCATCATAACCCAACGAATAAAATGGGTTTCATAAACATCATCCCAACATAATATAATCATTATTAAAAAAATGGATATCATTTCATCATATGAAAAATCAAACCATGTAAATAATAAATAAATTGTACTTGAAACATAATAATACTAAATAATGTCATCTTAGATGGAAAAAAGTTTTGATAAAACACTTGAAATGAATTCTTGAGGAAAATATCCTTTCTTCTTCAAAATAATTTTCTTTTCACAAAATGCCATGAAATTTAAAAAAAAAGGATTTTGTTGAAAATAATCATGAAATATTGTAGAGTATTCTTAATTAAAATTAGGTATTATGAAACCGTAAAAATCAATTCATTCCATATAAGTTAAAAAACATTCTCCTCGTACTTTTGCCGGAAAAGTCATAAAGTTCCTTGTATGGTAAACAAAAGAAAGATTCTTTCCATAACACAATGTAAAAGTAAAAGAGGGGTAAACATGACATAAAAAATACATGGAATAATATTAAACACTTTATGATAAACATTTTTATGGACATGGATGAAAAATATAACCCCAGTAAATACTTGCGTATAAGAAATCTCGGATAAAAATGAGATTTGAAAAATTATCCCTTACCTTAGGTCTAATTTCTTCTATACATGTCTGAAACTATTGTATAGTGGGTTTAAACATATTATTAACTTGTAACAAAACCATAATAATATTGATGATATCATATATGATTCACGTATGACTTTATATTACCAGTTCTTTTGTCAATTCCATGTTAAAGAAGTGTTTTGGGTAAAATTTGTTTCATTTATCGTATGTGTTTGGACTTGTTGTTCTTGATATTATCATTACATATATCATGATTTAATTACTTCCAGAATGTAAAAAATGATTTATATATCATATATATTCAGTATATATATATATACATATATATATAACAAATAGATAAATGAAATGAAACACATCGTTCATGGAGATGGTGGGTCGTACGTACGCATGAACATTGTTTTTCTTTCCATATTGACTTGAATGGAAGTAAGTAGATGACATATATATATATACATAAATTCAGTATCATTATTATGTCATATATATCATTAATATTCATTGTATATACTTTATAATTATTCTTAAATGGTTAACATGGAGAATGAATCTCATCGCGTCGTTGAGACGGTAATCCGTACGTACGCATGAGTGGTGATATCGTTCCCATAATTATTGAATAGAATTAGAGTGGATGATATAATATCTCAGAATCAGTATGATTTTAAAATAACCATATATATTTATTCTTTACACCATTATACCCATCCAAGTAAGGTGGTGGTGGAAAAACATATTACACTACGGTGTGGAGATAATATTACGTACGTACAAAGGTACGGTGATTTCGTTTTCCGTAGGATGGATAGAAGGTGAAATGGGATTGTTTAATATTTATAATAACATATCATTATATTATTTATACTGATTTTAATACTTTATAATGAAACTACTAAAGAATAGTATGTATAAGAATAAATAAACTTGAAAGAATTGGTAGAAGAGACTACATCTTCTTTGATGCTCCTTCTCTTAACCTCTTATTAGGGCACTAAATTTGGTCTTTGAAGAACACCAGGACCTCTAGTATGTTCATATGGAAGTGGATAAGTGAAATGGTAAGGTGTTGTCTGAGCATGAAGGCTCAAATATTTTTGAAGATGAGAGGTGGGAGGTGCCCTTTTATAAGAGAGGAGAGGGGCACCTTTGGAAGCCTCAAAAATATTAATTTAATATAAATTCAAACCCCACATAAAATCTTCCAAAATGACTCAAATACGAATCTTATATGATATAGGTTTGTAATTTAATCAACCAATAAAATTTAGACATGTTGGAAATTTATTTTAAACCTTATCAACTTGATTTATCTTTAATTAATCTATTTAATTTTTTTGTGGTATTAATATTATAAATTTTAAATTGTTATAAATAATTACTTTTGTGTTGTGAATTGTATATAATTTTTTACTTTATGACATTGTAGACCATATAAATTTCAATTTATAATTTTTAAATATTTTTGTGATTTTTAAACAATTCTATAATATATATTTTTTATAAAACAACAATAGTGTCAATTTTGACACTATTCATTTATTTGAATTTAAATAAATTCCACACAGAGGATATATTCGAAAAAAAATTTAATTGAATCATAACATGTCATATTCATCTAGAAAATTTGTGTATAACATTAATTAGTTCATATAATATTTATTTTAATATTTTTAAAACCATTTATTTGATAATTCAATCAATAAAATAATTTCTATATCACTATTGTGTCATCATTAATGATAACTATTTAATCCCTAAAAATTCTAAATAAATTATAATTATGTAGATAATTTTATTAATTTTCTGGATATTATTCATGTTTTAAGTTTAATTAAGTTTATCACTAAATTAAAATTATTATACTTATAAGATATAAGAGAGTGACATGTTGTCACATTCTTTGGTTTTAATAATAATTATATAATATTCATAATCAAAAGTCCATGAAATGAATCTATTCAAACCATTAGGTTATATGGGTATGTTTTTATTCATCCAATAGAATTTTGGAAGGTGTTAGGGTAATTTTATAATCTTATTTTTACCCTTAATTACCTGATTTACCTTCAACTATAGTAAATAAAAATTACCATAGTTATTATTCATAATATCAAAAAAACCTATTAACATAATTTGGACCCACTGAATAAAAATATTGAATCCATTTCTCAAAATTCAATACACATAAGTTTAAGTAATTAATTTAAAATTAAACCCGCGTTTGAGAAAACGGATTTTAAAAGTTAAAACGTTGCAAAAGATTGAAAAGTTTTTACCTATGAATTCAATGTAAAATTAATGATAATGACTTACATTATATTTAATGGTAAAAATATATTCTATTTATAATTAAAAACCATTAAATATTATAATTTAACCATATAAATTATCTCGACGAAAAAAGTTGTTTTTAATTAAAATGTAGCATATTTTTACTATTCATCAAAATATGAAGGTTATCAGAATAATCTCAAAAATTTATCCGGAGTATTTTTTTATATCCTGATTCCGAGGAAGAAGTTTTTTTTGTCAAATTGAACTTATAAACATGTCAAAAACTAGATTTAAATTGGGTGCGCCATCAAAAGGTGGTAAAACTGTATTTTTTGAAAAATACTTATTTTACCTGAAAATTTTTTTTTGTTCTCATACCATGTTCTATAATATGTGTAAGATGAATTATAATCTCATAAAATTAAAAATGTATTTACTACTATTAATAACATCTAGTTCATAATAATATTATAACAATATATCATTTTTTAGAGAAACTAAGTATTGCGTACAACACAAGCTATCGAAGAAGGTTGCTCTTGTGTGTAACACAAGCCAAGAATAGTGTTTCCATATACTACGAGCTAGTAGGGTGTTTCATATAGCACAAGATAATATTGGTGAATCATACAACACAAGACATAAAAGAAATTAAAAATAATTTTTCTCATAAAATTTTGGGGTGTTACATTCTACCCCCCCCCCCTAAAAAGAATTTCACCCTCGAAATTATTCGGGGTTATAAATGGTTTACTACTTGAATGTTTCTTTCATAGAAACCCACATCGTAAAAAGGAATACCATAACTTAATTTTAAAAACTAAAGTATGAAACGTAATGGTTACCCAAATTAACTCATCACTGGGTTTCCACATAGGAGAACGTAGGTGAAAATATGGATATGGAAGAGAAATATAACCGTCAAGTTCTGATGGACAGTGGTAGAAAACATGACTGTGAAAAAGCCAACAATCACAAAGTCCTAAATTTGTGATGATATAAGGTAACATCTAATTCATCGAATATGAGGGTACTAGGACAACATTTTTGTTTTTTAGGATCATTTCCCTAAAGTTGAATAATTTTTGAATTAAAAGAAATAAATACTTGATTTTGGTACAATATCACTGTTGTTTGTTCCTTAAACAATTTCCACTTCATCTCTTAAAGAAATGAATCTGAATTTGTCTTTTGTGATGTGTTAGCAGATCATGCGATAGAATGATAAGTCATTCCATCTGACTCAAACATAAGGTTAGCAAAAGTTATATACATAAGTCCATCTTATGGTGGGATTAATCGTATATGGTTCAAAAAATGGACTTGTACTTCATCTATCATACTGCTTGATAAAATACAACTAGCTTCTACTAACCAGGGACTTCCTGTAGGCCAATGGTAGGCGATAAAGTCCTATCTCACTTTGTTTGTTCGAGTCATGCAACCTTATCCGACGTGATGAGTTGTCATCCTTCCTACAGGTTTTCCTTTTTCTAAAACTTCACCATTATAACATTCCAGAAATAATACAAAAAAAAGGCTATAGCTGTAAACAATACTATATGATGTCCAATATTTAGGCTTATCCAAAATACTTCTTTCCAATTTCATAGTGTAAAGTAAACTATTACTAAAAATGTCATCTACCGAGCATGTGAATACCATCATCTATAATATGATATATCTTGTTTGTCATATTCCAAACATTTGAATACCTTAAACATGTATTCTCTTGAAAAATGAATACCCATTGAACCTTAGTGAAAACATGAATGTTGTCAAAAGCTAACTCTTTCCACATACCAAAATCCCAAAATTTATATATACTCAAACAATGATATCACTTTGTCCTTATATCAGTCATGAGCTCATTAATAATATCAAACATATTATTTTCTCCTTATCCCTTCATTATGCGCATATAATCTACTTTCCAAATATATTTCAATCACTTTTCATGGTTACGGGTACCGTATAATTATTGAATACCACAATAAACCAATACATAGATATTCCAATATTCCACAATATTATAAATGAGATTCCACAACATTATTTTGGAATCCTGTTATATAAACACATAATCATTCCACCACATCATTTTCATACTCAACATCGCCAATAGTGATCGCATGTGACTTCCCTTTGTCCTTTTCCTTAAGATTTTGTTGATTTCGATCATCATTAACCCTTGGATTAGGGCATTGGTTAGAATAATGCCCCATTTCCTTGCACTTGTAGCATTGAAGTGTTGATGGAGCGTTCTTTGTATTCTTTTCTCTATTAACTTCATTAGGAACCTTTTTCCCATTACGTCGGCACTCAGATGATCAATGTCCTTATTTTCCACACTTGAAAATTTTTCTAGTACCTTTTAGACAATCTCCACCATGCTTATTTCCACACTTTGAGCATAAAGAAAAATTGACCTTCTTTTCACCATTGTTCTGAGGTTTTTCCTTGAACTTCATCCTTCCTTTCTTGTCAAACCCATGAGATGGATATGTAACACCAACTTCCAGTTCTACCTTGATAGCACAATTCACAATTTCTTCATAGCTACTGAAGTCTCATATAGCTAATTCCCTTCGAAGACTTGGTTTTAAGCCACTAAAGAATCGATCAACTTTAATTTCAGGTTGGATGATAAAGCCAGATACATACCTTACAAGACTTGTAAAATTTGCTTCATATATACCAACAGATTCATCCTCCTTTTTCTTAAGCTCAAGTAACTCCTTTTCCATCTTTGTTCAAATAATACAAGGGAAGTACTTATTGAAAAACAAGTTCTTGAACTCTTCCCATTCCATGGATTCAATTTCATCTTGGGGCCTTGTATTCTTAATTAGAGTCCATCACGGGTCTGTTTCACCTTCTAATTGGTAAACAACCAAAATGGATTTTTCATGCTCCATACAGTGAAGTATGGAAAATATCTTTTCAATGGTATTGATCCATTGTTCAGCAACAAGTGGATCAGAAGACCCACTAAAAGAAGGTGGATATTGCCTCATGAAGGACTCAATATAATATTATTCCTTTCTCTACTCATTTGGAAGTATAGAATGATTCATAGATTGTGTAAGTATAGAAATAAGATTTTGCACTCCATATCCCATCATAGTTGGTTGTTCAGGAGGATAATAATTGCATTGTTCATTACATTGATCAACATGGTTCCTTCAGGTTCCAGCCATTGTCTAAAACCCAAAAATAAAAATGTGAGAGGCAAAAATCATGCTAGGAAAACAACATAATAAAGGGGATTACATTCAACATATAACATCTTAGGATTAATTTTATGATCGTTACCATAATTCTAGGACTATAAACTATACTTATACTTAACCTTAGGGACATCCCTAGACATACCTTAGAAATATCTCTAGGAATTTCACTAAAGTTTTCGCATCCTAGTTTCCAAATTTTAACTAATACTTTTCTCTGATACCAACTGTAGAGACCCAAATCTTTATGTACATAGAAATTACATTACTTTTGCAGAATACTTAATACATGACAAAAAATGATGTCCAAAGACTGTAATAGTTTATTGTCTTTGGAAACTCGGAATAGAATCTTCTAATCATGGTGAAAGATCTTCAACATCTCCTATAAAGATCTTACACTTTGGTTTTCTTACCTAAAAACTTTCTTTATATCCTAGGGAAAAGAAAACATAAAAATGGTGAGCTAAAATTCTCAGTAAGGGTGAACATGGAGAACATAAAACAATCCCTGAACATTTGAATGTAAGAAGAGGAACATAAAACATCAAAATCATGAGTAATGACATAAATCTTGGCAGTGTATAAGGAATAGATCATTAAGGAACATTAAACATGATAAAATATCATGGGAATAAAACATGTAATTGTGGAAACCATTAAGCACATGTTATGATTTCCATAGTAGCCAAGTCATTGTTTCCAAGACCATCATAGTGGAAAAATTCCTTTACTGAACCTGGTTTACTTGTCATTCCTGCCATGTCTATATCATGAGATATAAATATTTACCCAATGAATTGGAGGTAGATATAGGTCCCACCCATATCATAATGAAATCATTCTTACTTTTTCCAAAAAATAAACATAAATCATGCATCATAACCAAAAGAATAAAATGGGTTTCATAAACATCATCCCATCATAATATAATCTATATTAAACAAATGGATATCATTTAATCATAAGAAGAATCAAACCATGTAAATAATAGATAAATTATACTTGAAACATAATCATACTAAATAATTTCATCTTATATGGAAAATAGCTTTGACAAAACACTTGAAATGAATTCTTGAGGAAAATATCCTTTCTTCTTCAAAATCATTTTCTTTTCACAAAATTCCATGAAATTTTCAAAGAAAATGTTTTTTTTAAAATAATCATGAAATATTGTAGAGTATTATTCATTAAAATTATGCGTTATGAAACCATAAAAAAAATTTCATTCCGTATAAGTTAAAAAAATATTCTCCTCGTACTTTTTCCAGAAAATTCAAAAAGTTCTTTGTATGGTAAACAAAAGAAAGATTCTTTCCATAACACAATGTAAAAGTAAAAGAGGGGTAAAAATGACTTTAAAAATACATGTAAGAATATTAAAAACTTTATTAAAAACATTTTTATGTACATGGATGAAAAATATAACCCCAATAAATACTTACGTATAAGAAATCTCGGATAAAAATGAGATTTGAAAAATTATCCCTTACCTTAGGTCCAATTTCTTCCATACGTGTCTGAAACTCATGTATAGTGGGTTTAAACATATTATTAACTTGTAATAGAACCATAATAATATTTATGATATCATATATGATTCACTTATGACTTTATATTACCCGTTCATTTGTCAATTCAATGTTAAAGCAGCGTTTTGGGTAAAATTGTTTCATTTATCGTACGTGTTTCGACTTCTTGTTCTTGATATTATTATTAATTATATCCTGATTTACTTACTTCAAGAATGTAAAACATGATATATATATCATATATATTCATTATATATATATATATAATAAAAAGATAAGTTAAATGAAACACCTCGTTCATGGAGACGGTAGGTTGTATGTACGCATGGACGCTGTTTTCCTTTTGCTTATTGACTTGAATGGTTGTAAGTAGATGTAATATATATATATATATAAACATAAATCAAGTAGAATTAATATGTAATATATATCATTATTATTCATTATATAAACTTTATAATTATTCTTGAATGGTTAACATGGAGAATGAATCTCATCGCGTTGTAGAGACGGTAATCCGTACGTACGCTCGAGCGGTGATATCATTCCCATAATTATTGAATGGAATTAGAGTGGATGATATAATATATCAGAATTAGTATGATGTAATAATAACCATATATAGTTATTATTTACACCGTTATACCCATCCAATTAAGGTGGTGGTGGAAAAACAGATTACACCACGGCGTGGAGACGGTATTCTGTACGTACGAACGCGTGGTGATTTCGTTTTCCGTAGGACGGATAGAAGGTGAAATGGGTTTGTTTAATATTTATAATAACATATAATTATATTATTTATACTGATGTTATTACATTATAATGAAACAACTAACGAAGAGGTAGTAAAAGAATAAATAAACATGAAAGAATTGGTAGAAGAGATTACCTCTTCTTCGACGCGCCTTCTCTTAACCTTCTCTTAGGGCACTAAAGTTGGTCTTTGAAGAATAAAAGTACCTATAGTAGGATTATATGGAAGTATAGAAGTGAAATTGGCAGGTTTTGGCTGAGCTTTAAGGCTCAAATTGTTTTTAATAGGAGAGGGGGAGGTGCCCTTTTATAAGGAAGGAGAAGGGCACCTTTGGAAACCTCAAAAATATTAATTTAATATAAATTATAAACACACTTAAAAACTTAAAAAATGACTCAAATCATAATCTTAGATGATATATGGTTTTAATATCATCAACCAATCAAATTTATACATGTTGGAAATTTATTTTAAACTTTATCAACTTGATTTATCCTTATTTAATCTATTTAATTTTTTTGTGGTAATAATATTATAAATTCTAAATTGTTATAAATAATTACTTTTGTGTTGTTAATTATCCATAATTTTATACTTTCTGACATTTTAGACCATATAAATTTCAATTTATAATTTTTAAATATTTTTGTGATTTTTAATCAATTTCATAAAATGTTATTTTTATAAAACAACAATAGTGGAAATTTTGACACTATTCATTTATTTGAATTTAAATAAATTCCACAAAGAGAATATATTCTAAAAAAACTTTTAACAGAATCCTAACATGTTATATTCTTGTAGAAAATTTTTGGAGAACATTAATTAGTTCATATAATATTTATATTAATATTTTTAAAACCATTTATTTTATAATTCAATCAATAAAATTATTTCTATATCACTATTGTGTCATCATTAATGATAATTTTTTAGTCTCTAAAAATTATAAATAAATTCTAATGATGTAGATAATTTTATTAGATTTATGGAGACTATTCATGTTCGAAGTTTCATGAAGTTTATCACTAAATTAAAATTATTATACTTATAAGATATAAGAGGGTGACATGTTGTCACTTTCTTTAGTTTTAATAATAATTATATACTTTTCATGGTCAAAAGTACATGAAAAGAATATATTCTGACAAATAGGTGATATGGGTCTATTTTTATTCATCCAATATAATTTTTCAGGTATTAGGGTAATTTTATAATCTTATTTTTACCCTTAGTTACCTAATTTACCTTTAACTACAGTAAATAAAAATTACCGTAGTTACTATTCATAATATCAAAAAATTAAAAGTAACCTATTAACATAATTTGGACCCACTGAATCAAAATATGGAATCCATTTTTCAAAATTCAATACACATAAGTTGCAGTAATTAATTTAAAATTAATCCCGCTGTTGAGAAAATGGGTTTTAAAAGTTAAAACGTTGCAAAAGATTGAAATGTTTTTACCTATGAATTCAATGTAAAATTAATGATGATGAATTAAATTATATTAAATGGTAAAAAACATATTCTATTTATAATTTAAAACCGTTAAATATTATAATTTAACCATATAAATTATCTCAATGGAAAAAGTTGTTTTTAATTAAAATTTAACGTATTTTTACTATTCATCAAAATATGAAGGTTATCAGAATAATCTCAAAAATTTATCCAAATTAAATTTTTATATCCTAATTACAAGGAATAAGTTTTATTTGTCAAATTTAACTTATAAACATGTCAAAAACAATATTTAATGTGGATGCGCCATTAAAAGGCAGTAAAACTGTATTTTTTTAAAAATACTTATTTTACCTGAAACAATTATTTTGTTCCCATACTATGTTCTATAATATGTGTAAGATGAATTATAATTTCATAAAATTCAAAATTAAGTTACTACTATTCATAAAATCTTGTTCATAATAATATTATAACAATATATCGTTGTTTAGTGAAACTCAGTATTGCGTACAACACACGCTATCGAGGAAGGTTGCTCTTACATGCAACACAAGCCAAGAATAGTGTTTCCGTATACTACAAGCTATTATGGTGTTGCGTATAGCGCAGTCTAATATTTTTGTATCATACAACACAAGACATAAAAGAAATTAATAGAATCTTTCTCATAAAATTTTGGGGTGTTACATTTTAGCTCCCATAAACAAGGGTAGCTATAAAGAATAAATAAACAAGTGATACTTTCTAGTATAAAAACTATGAAATGGTACCCATAAAAAGGATATCTATAATAATAGTAAAATTATCCTCCATAACATTCCATATACACAAGTTTCACAATCCACTATGGACACACTGTATAATCCAGTATATAACATCCAAAATTCCCTGATCGTGTAGTCAAATGTGTCATACCTTGATGGTATGGATCTAAGGTATAGAAGACCATGGAATACTCATTTATTCCTTGAGGAATCTCTATGGAAACTCAGTAAATACTTTATTGGCTTCCAAAGAGCATGTCAACAAAACATGTCCACTATAAGTCCAATTAGGCCAGATCTAGGGGTATTAAGGGCCTTAGAATCCAACAGAATTAGGATTAAAGTATTAAATTGGTTTTATTCATCCACTACCATAATCAAGGCCCATGAATTAAAAATTTTCATGTCATTCTATGGAATATGGATCCAAGGATCTCATCCAAGGAATACACTAATATAAACAATTTATCATATAATTCATTAAAAATTTCACAACCACATACATTCCATGAGTTCTTTCAAATAATTTCCAAAATTGCTATAAAATCCATTTAAACAATCAAAAAATAAATTATCATATACCCACATGGAAAAGGATATGTAACTTTGTCCTAATAAATTAAATTAAATTCATTTAATTTATCAAGGCTCCCAAAATTATTTCTGATCTCACACACACCTAATGGGGTGGTACAAAATAGGTAAAATGGAAGAGTACACCCCAGGGTGGCCTAGTTTGAGGATAAATGACCTATAACCATAAAATGGTTCTAAAAAGGAAACCTAATAGGTTCTAATTCACTCAATTTAATAATTAAATTATTTTTTGGGGAAATGATGGAATGTTTGGTATGTGTCACAATAGAAACATGGATTATAAAATACTAAACCTTAGGAAAATGATATAGAAAACTTATCATTGGTCCATAGTATAACACTTATCCGGTATCAATCTTTTATTTGGTCTAGATGAAGAGAAAAATTAATAATTTATGAGAATCCTAGAAATAGTTAATATTAACTTGCACCTAAATAACTATGTTGGTACCCAGACCAATGAAGAACGACATAGGTGGAATGACGAACTAACCAGTATGGATCAAACGAGACTGATGGTGTTTGATTCCAAATCTGGATGGGGAAATGGGAGTAAAGCCTATGTTTTAAGCATCAAAATGGATCTTCCAATGACAATATTTTCATCTAGTAGAAATAATAAAAGGGGGTTTGAGTTATTAAAGAGCTTGGGTAAAATGGAAATTTCCCACTTTTTAACGAGGCAACACGGTTTGGTTGCATGGTTTTCCAAACCTTGTGCCAACTATGCACCCTTTTATACTTAAAGGGGGACCTCACACAATTATGGTGCAAGTTTAGAAAAACCATGCAAAAAATGTTCACTTAGCCTCTATCAAAAATTTAAAGTCCCCCTGCACATGCGTGCACCTCATGTTATACATTTTTTTAAAATGTTTAGCCTTCGGTAGACCTCTATCATGCCCTATATGGTAAATCCTAACCATGAGTCTTGGGTCACACAGTTTCCTCTAACTGTGTGGATGAGCTATTTTTCTCCAAAATTCAGTTTCCAGGCTCTGAAGAATCCTTAAAAAACCAAAAACTCCAATGATCTCATTAAACACACACATTATGTCAAAACCAGTGATTTAAACTGCAATTATAAATATTTTTACCTTATAGGAATACCTGAGATCTTACACTAGTTTTATAAAGATAGTACTTGGTCCAGTAAAACAACAAACAAAATCCCAAGATTTACCAAGTAAGTTCTTTGGGATTTTTGAGTAAAAAATCTCAATTTTTTTACATGATTTCTTATAAGATATAGTTACAAAGACTCCATAATCATTATAGGTGACAAATCCACAAATATTATAGGATTACTTCGACAAGATATGTGTAAACAATTTCATGTCAAATATAGTGGTAAATTAGTGTAGTTAATTAGTTTACTTTAAGTGGTTTAAGGAATTTTTTGAGAATTATATAATAATATTTTTAAAAAGATAAGTGATGTTTTTTTAGGTATACCAAGGAATATATTAACTAAAACATCATAAATCATTAAAATATAGAGAGTCTCTATTCCTATACTCACATTTTCTTATACACATCAGTGCCATACTTTTATTAAAATAGGGATCTATGAGGAGTCTTATATTCCTTAAAATTCTTCCATTATTTCTTTATAAACATGGTTTATAAAATAGTTTTATTAACACTTAACTATATTCCAACTAAATTAAAAATGGTTACCATAAAAAATATAATATGTATTAAATAATTTATGTCCAAAATTAAAGTGTAGTGATAAGGGGATTTTTAAGGATTATTCTAGAAGGAAATTGACATTAAAGAAAAAACCAAGGTTCAACTTACTGAAATTTTCTAAAGTAACATTAGATACAACCTGAATCCCAAATATTTAAATATAGCAGTCAAGTTAGAGTATAGTGACCTAGAAATTTATATAAATAATTTCCCTTTTATATATATATTTGTGACATATTTAGTATTATAGTATAACATAAAACATAATGATAAGACTTTATTTCATTAATTGATAACATTACATTTAGTCAATAATAAAACCTAGTAAAATAAATTATATTAAAATGTGAAAATAAAAAGAATAAATAACTATAATAGGAAAATTTTGAACATATAAATCACCTAGAATTATCACAAAAAGACAAAATAAAAATTAAATATAATATTATTAATGTAACTGTAAATTTGAAAATGATTAATACATAGCCTCAAATGAAATTGATGTAATAGATTAATTAACAGAATATGAGGTATTTATCTGAAGTAGAAAACAATTATGATCACTGAGTATTTTTTATTAGGTATTATGACTATTTGGGGTTATGATTGTTAGATATTTTGAATATTTTTCATACAGTCATTATAATGTGACTATTATAATCGATGTATATTAAGGTTAATTAAGAGAACTAATTGATCTTGTAGGGGGAAATGGTAGCCTCCACCAGTGAAATCATTCCTTATGAAACAAATTTATCAGATCTTGGGAGGGACATAACATCACTGAGGTTTTCACTTGACCAAGCACAATAAAATATTCAACTAGTGAGGTTTAATTGGAAATGTCTATAATAAAATATCTGGTTAGTATAAATCACCATTAGATAATTTTTAGTAGATCCACCCCATGAAATTATCTCCATCACACACCCTATCCTTAATGCTTATTCTAGTGTAACAATGGGTTCAGTATCTTGACCTTTGTATTATAAAGGTGTAACTTTTTTATAAATGAAATAGTGGTTTCTTTAATCCCATTTTCATTATTATTTTATTTCCTAAAGTATGAATGAACGGAAGAGGAATATAATAAATATATTTTTCAATATAAACAAAGCATAATTGTATTTTTGTAAAATATAATTTTATGATAAATTAAATAATTTTAAATAAAATTTATTTTCCTTAAAAATTATTTTAATAACATTATTTATAAAAATATAATTTATAATACGGTTTTATAATCTCTTGGGTAATTTTTATAATGGCTAGAAAGTAGATTATGACCTAAAAATATTATTTTTAAACAAATAATAATTTTATTTTAAAGTTAAAACTCTCAGATTTCAAAAATTGTTTTGATAAAATAAATATTATTTTTGAAATCAACTCATCAAAATTAGCCAACAATGAATTTTTCATAATTTTATGAGAAAGTCAATTTTTTATGTAAAAAATATGTTATAAGTATAAGGTATTAATTATTATATAACAAAAACCTAAAAGTAATGTAATAAATGATATAAAGAGTTTTCTCAACCAAAACTTGTGTTTCTTAAAATAATTTATTTTAATGTGACAATATTATTTTTGTTAAACGTATAAAGAACCTTTCATAACCTAAAGTATATTCAAATATTTTAAAAATGAATCTTTGAGAACATGTATCACTTCCACATTATGAATGATATTCTTTTAAGATGTTTAGTTCTAAAATTAATAAAATATTAAAAATCACTCATACAGGTAAAATACCATGGGAAAAACAATAGTAAGTACAATGTGGTGGTATTTTTAACAAGGTGTCTAAGTCCTATGTTTGGAAATTAATAAGCAATCCCGTCTATTTTTCTATAAATAACCACTCATTCACCTATTACTGTTCACTCGGAAACCATGAGGCATTAATTTACTCTTATTTTCTTTTTCTAGAGCCCTATTAAGAAATTTTTAGGGTTCTAATGATCTTTAGACATGATTTATGATGTATCCTATCAAGGTAAGGGATTATCTCCTTCCTCTTTTCCATTCAATGACTTCCTTTGTAACATGCCTTTTGATTCTAAATTTATGATTTTTTATTGTGTTTATGAACATTCCATTAATTTAAAAACCCTAAATAATGATTAAATATCTTTCTCTCCCACTTTTTCCTTCCATGAACTTTTATATTCACCCAAAATAATGTAAAAATTATCTCTTGATTTTCCATGCCATACCATTGTGTTGGGAATACCAAACCATATTTTTATTGAAGGGTTATTTCCTAAATATAATTATCAATAATTGATTGGGAAATTTCATGTATTAAAATCATATTACTTAATCAAAGGATTGAAATGATGAAATATTTTCTTATGTTATATGATCTATGTGGCACACGTAATGTTTGAAAAGCGCAGTTTGTTCCCTGATATCACTCTAATATATTGTATAATGTTTTTATCTCATGAGATACCATGTATGGTTCAAGAGTTACTATACTATTTATACTATGTTATAATGACTTGGAGGTTATCCTTGATTTAGTGTTATGATGTCATGTTTTATAATTTTAACACATTGTTGTAATACCTTAATTTTATAATATCGGTTTCTTATACCATGTTTTTTCCTGATTATGTATGATTTATATTTATGCCATCGTCATATTCCTCTTGAAACACATGTATTATTTATCATCATACTATGATTTGATAATTCTTTTACTAGGCTTTATATCTTACCCCTTTCTATTATATCCCCATGTTATCTAGTGTTGTATAAAGAGTTCAATGGAAACTAGGAGTACATTATAGTGTTTAAAATAATAATATATTATTTTATTTTTTGTTAATGGTTTATGTATCTAATTTCTCAAAGACACTAGACACATAAATTTTATTAGAATGAAATATAGATATATGTAGGTCAAAATAATGAAATAAAATATATGTCAAATATAACATGGATAACCTATATTAAAAATTAGATATTTATAAGATTGGATATATATTTAATTACTTATATAATAATTAGATTTCATTTTTATATTCTTATTTAATCATGTATCTTAATCCTAAAAATTCCATTATTTTTTAAAATGGAAAAAAATATAATTAATTGTGTTAATAATATATATGATGGGAATGTGATTACTGTCTTAATGAAAATTTTAAAATGATGGGAGTGTAATATGTGAACTTCATTGAAGTACTAACAAAACTAACTAAAGTTATGAGTACTAACATGAGATAAAATTAACTCACTCCTTCCATTAAGAAACTAAAATTCATGGTTGGTTACATTATGGGACAAAGGAATATGAATTTTAATAGATCTTTTAATCCTCTAATTATGGATAAACGAGTTAATTTAGTGGATAATACATTTTCTGACCTCAAATTCTATAATCAAGAGAAATACTAATTGATTATTTATCACCTAAAGAGTGAAGTTTATTAGTGGCGGACACTGATCAGGAATACAAATCATAGGAACGACACTGAATCTACAGAATGGGGTTGATTGAATAAAATATTTTTCAATAAATATTTTCCCTACACTCTATATCTTAAAATGGAGAGGTAAACACTATGAATCAAATAAAATGAGGATGAATCTATTGGGTACTATGAACAAAACATCACAAGGTATTCAAGATACACCTCTAACTTGTTCATAGATTTTGAAGTTAAGTTTGGTCACTTCTTTAGTGGGATAAATCCAGTTATTTTAAAATAATTAGTGATTTGAGACTTCAAACCCTATGGGTAAAGTTTCAAGTGTTTACTCAATGTTAATATGGAAATTGATGATTCTTAATTCTCTCGTGGAACTTGAGATAATAATTAGAAAACTGAGTTCTACACTGGAAGATCATCGAAAAATCATCATGGCGGAAAGAGATAACAATTACCTACTTTTCAAAAATATGGGAAGAATGATCCAAGAAATTACCTCAACAGAATGAGGAGATACTTCATCTATGGAGAGGATGGGAATCAAGGTTATAAATTTCATAAGGAGATAAATAATTACACTAATGTGATGGAGGAAAATAAGGTATTGATCAATCCACACCCCATTTTAAAATGATTCAACTACAAGGAACATGAACACTATGTGAACCAATGACCTAATCCAAGGGTTTTAAATGATAACTGATGATAGAAACCTTCAAAGACTATGGATTAAGTGAGGGAATATTTTATCTCTAATTTTGACATGGATCCTAGTAACGAAGTGATGATAGATACACTGGTTGTTAATTTAATAATAATGGGTATATTATTTGATACTTGATCTATTAATTCGTTCATATCTTGTAATTTTATTAGAATTATTCAAACAACACCTCAAAATATTGAGGTTGAGTTATCAATAAATATATTAAATGGGGAAATTATTTTATTGAAATAATATAAATTATCCTTTGATAATTTTTGTGGGGTGAATCTCCCATCATACCTTTTCATAATACATTTAATGTAATTCGATTCTATTTTGGGTATGGATTTCTTTCCCTTATATAGAACCAACAACAATTTTCATGAGAAGTAAATAAATTTTAATATTCCAAGTCATCCATCAATTATAAACAATTGAAATTAGTGGGATGAATCTCCAATGGAAACCACTTCTCAATCATGGATAATATTGCCTAATTAGAAATAATATCTAACTCAAATTATTGATATAATAGAGATGATCACACTTGAATACATGCCCATTATAAGGTAATATACTATTTTATTCACTAATGAGTTGTGTGGACTTCCCCTTAAGAGGGAGGATGAGTTTTAAATTAATATTAAACATATGGATCTGTTAATATCCAAGACTCCCTATAGAATGACCCAAATTGAACTATAGGAACTAATGAAGAAACTACAATAGAATTGGTAAAAGAGATTTATACGACCATGTGCTTCACCATGGCTTTACCAATCTTATTTTTCAAGAAGAGGGATATTTCAATGCATCTATATATTTGTTACCATGATCTCAATAATATCATGATAAAAACAAGTATCCCCTTCCATGTATCGATGAATTTTTTATCACCAATATGGGGCCCAATAATTCTCTATACTAACCATCAATTAGAATATCATTAATTAAATTTTAATAAGGAATAGAAAATATGAGTTTATAGTGATCCTATTTAGACTCAATAATTTTCCATAAATCTTTATGGACTTAATGTATATTTTATTTAGAGATTACCTCAACAGATTTTTGGTCATATTTATAGATTATATTCTCATATACTGCAAAATTAAATAGGGACATGACGAGCATTTATGTACTATACTAATCACTCTAAGAAATTAGAAATTATATAAATTGAAAAATAAATGTGTTTTTTTGGATGGAATAAGTATCATTATGGGGGTATGTTATCACAGGAAAGGTGATATCTATTGGTCCTTTGATGAAAATGTGGTTAGATAATGGACCAAACCAAAATCTCTAATATATATCGATGGATTTATAAGATTTTTTGTCTATTATAGGTTCTTTGAGGGAAAAAATTCATCATTTTCAAATATACTAACAATGATAACTTAGAAGGAAGTGATGTTTTTTGGGACTTATGATTGTGAAGAAAGATTAAAAGAGTTAAAGAAAAGGAAAATCGTTGCACATGTACCCACAATAATCACCTTTGGTGAAGGATTTTTTATCAAAAATAATTCATCAAATAAGGTATTATTTTTTGTCCTCATGAAAAATAATAAGTTATAGCCTATTCCTCTTAATAGTTGATGGTGCATGATCAGGATTATCTTAAGAATGATATGGAGTTGCCTACAGTAATATACACATTAAATATTTTTCAACATTATATCTATAGAGTTTTGGGTTCCATATATACTAATCATAAGATCCTATGATATATATTTACACAAAAAATTTCTCAACATGTGCTAATGAAAGTGGTTAGACCTGATCAATTATTATGATAGTTCAATCCATTATCATCCTAGGAAGTAAAATAAAGTAGTAGATTATTTGAGAAGAAATGACCCTAAAAACTTATCTGTGATGGGGATTGATAGGGATATAATATTCCTAGACATTTAAATGATAGACATTGAAATAAAAAATTAAAGAACATCACATTACCTTTATGAAATGATTACTCAATCATCCCTTTTAGATAAGATTATGGAAACTCAAATGGATGTTATGGAGATAAAAATAAGGTGGATGTTATAAGTAAGCGGAAAGAATCAAAATTCAATATTTATATATATGGAGTTATGATATTTGTCACATGACAATACATATCATAGAAGATTGAAATAAAGAATCAGATCTTGAATAATTCTCACTCCTCAACATTCTCTATCCACCCAAGGAGTACAAAGATGTATAGAGATATCTGAGATCACTATTTGTTGGAAAATGTGAAGAGGGATATTGTATAATATTAATAAAATTGCATGTTATGTTATAAAATGAAATTAAAAAGTTAAAATTTCAAAGGGATTATGTAACCATTACACGTACCTATATGTAAATAAGAAAACATCACTATAAATTTTTTCATGAGTCTTCCAAAGATAACCAATGAAAATAATTTCATATGGGTTCTGGTGGACTATCTAATAAAGAATTATTATTTAACTCTCATTCAAGAGGAATTCACACTCGATCAACTTTCAAGGATACACATTAGATAAGTGGTGGGGTTTCATGGAACATCACTATCA
Organism: Viscum album; assembly: GCA_963277665.1. NCBI lineage: Eukaryota > Viridiplantae > Streptophyta > Magnoliopsida > Santalales > Viscaceae > Viscum > Viscum album. The sequence continues at coordinate 1,331,766,057 of OY728143.1, forward strand.
ATTATATCATATCAAGATCCAGTATTAACTTCAAATTTATCGAAAACTTTCCAATATGCTATGAACAAAGAGTTAAATTTCTGTATATCCTATCACCCTCATACTCATGTCTCATTTTAGTAGACTATCTAGACACTTTAGTATATATTGAGATCTTTATCAATGGACTTCAAAGGAGTTTGGGATCAACATCTTCTATTGGTTGAGTTCTTATTAAAAAATATCTTTCACTCGATCATTATGATAGATCCCTATGAGGACCTTTGTAAATAAATATATAACTTTAATATGTTGGGATGAATTTAGAGAACCAGAGAAATTTGGACCCAAAATAGTAAAATAAATAGTTGAGAAGGTCATGACTATTTATCAACACATTAGAGTATCACAAATTTGATAGAATAATTATGTTGATAATCATCAATGTGACCCAGAGTTAGAGGTTAGAGATAAAGTGTTTATTTATATTTCTCTCTAGAATATAGTCATGAGGTTTCGAATGAATGGAAAGTTAAAACCTATGTATGTTCTCCAAAACAAGATAATTAATAACATTGTATCTTTATACTATAAACCTTTACTACCAAAAACCTTATCTCAATTTAATGATGTATTTTATGTATCCCTCTTAATGAAGTACATACCAAATCCCTCACATGTAATGAATTCAGTGGTGGTATAGTTGTAGAATGATCTCCCTTATGTGGAGTAGTTGGTGATGATCTTGGACTATAGATACAAGGTTTTGTGAGATAATAGAACTCACCAAGTAAAATTTCATTGACAGAATCATAAATTTGAAGAGGCAACATGGGAACCATAGGATGTTAAGAAATAGAACTACCCACACTTTTTTCACCTTAGTTCATGAAATGAAATTTTTGGAGAGAAATTTCTTAAGGGGGAAGAATATAATAACCAAGAAATTTATATATAGAATTTCCCTTCAATATAATAGTGTGTGACATATTTAGTAATGTATTATAATATAAAACACAATGATAACACATTACTTCATTAATTGAGATAATCAAATTTACTCAAAAATTAAACCTAGTAAAGTGAACATTATTAAAATGGTAAAATAACAAGAAAAAAATAAAATAACTAGAATGGGAAAATTTAGATCATCTCTTTCTCTTTGGATTATCATACTCATGGAAACAAATGCACAAATAAAATAGAATGATAGTAACATAAAATTTATTTTGAAAATGAAGAATGTCGAACCTTGATAGAAATGAAGTAATTGATGAATTAATTCAATGTAATTTTTTTATAAGAAGTAGAAAACCATTATGATTTTTGGGAATTATTATCCTCGAGCATTATGATCATTAGGCCTTATCTCCATTTTGAATTATGACTATTGGTAATGTAGTCATTATAATTTTACCATTAGAATCAATGTATATTAAGGATAATTAAGAGAGGTAATTGATTCATAAGGGATAAATGATGGCCTAAACCAATAGAATCGTGACTGATGAAGATCATTTATTAGAGATTTTGAGGCAAGTAGCGTTGATGGGGTTCACATTTGACCAAACCCAAGTAGATGTTTAATAAGTGAGGCTCGAGTAGAAACCCCCACATGAAAAGTTCAAGTTAGTAGTAGTCACCAGAAGATTGATGTTATCAAAGCTACCTCATGAATGTAACACAATTGTACATATTACATTTTGGGTATATTCTAGTATAATAATGTATTATTTATCAAAAGCGAAACATTATAAAGGTTCCAATTTATTTTTATAAACATAATATTGGTTTATTTAATCCCATTTTCATTATTGTTTTATTTAATTTAATACCCATGAACATAAGATAAATATGATAAATATATGCTTTGATAAAAAGAAAACATAATTGTATTTTTGAAAAATATATAATTTTAATTAAAATACACTTTTATGATAAATTTATTAATTTTAAATAAAATTTATTTTCATGAAATATTCTTATAAAAACTCTTTTAATTTAAATATAAATGATAATATGATTTTATAATGCCCCATGTAATATTTTTATGGGTCATAATGATGGTTATTTTATGAAAACTATTATTTTTCAATAAATTAATATATATATTTCTTAAATTTATAATATTTAAAAAATTATTTTGATAATATAAATATCTTTTTTGAAATAATTATTTTAAAATTAGCCAATCATTAATTCTTAATAATTTATTAAGACAGTCGAATTGTTTGGTAAATATTAAATATATTATGATTATATTTCAAAACATATGACAACATAATAACCTAAAAGTGATCTAATAAATTCTAAAAAGGGTCTGATCAAACAACAAGAGTTTATTATTAAAATAAGGTATATTAATGTGATAAAATTATTTTTTTCAAAACTATAATAAACCATCTGAGACCAAAATGATATTTTTTATTTTAAAAATAATTATTTTTTGGAATGACTCACATCCACATCATAAATGATATATTTTAAGTATTTTGGAAATTAAAATAATAAAATATTAAAAACCACTTCTCCTTGGAAAATATCAAGGGGAAATACATGGTAAGTACAAAGGTTTTTTATTTTTTAACTATGTATACAAGGTTTATGTTTATAAATTAATAAACAATACCCTCTATTTTTCTATAAAAACCCACACATTCTCCCATTAATCTTCACTAAAAATACTTGAAGCATGAATTTTCTCTCATTTTTCTTCTCTAGATCCTTCCCAATGAGTTCACAATGCTCTAAGGATATCTTCCAATTATTTAAGAAGAAACCTCTCAATGTAAGTTATTCACTCCCTCCTCCTTTCAATTCAATCACTTCCTTTGTAATAATATATTTTACTCTTAGTTGATTATATTGTGTTGTGTCTATGAGCATTCATTAAGTTTTCAAATATAATAAATGACTACCTTCCTATATCATTTATCCCATATATGAAATTTTATGAATGCCCATTATGTTTCTGAAATTATCACTTGATTCTACATGTCATGACTTTGTATTGTGAATACCCAACCCAATTTTCATTCAAGTTAATTCACCTATATATAACTATCTTACATTGATTGGGGACTTCCATGTATGAAACCCACATTCTTTCATAATGTGATAGAAATGATGAATTATATGATCTCTGTGGAAGATGAAAAGTTATACATATTAATGGTGAGGCTTTATAGATCCCCAATAAATTTGGTGATATTATCATCTAATGAGTTTCCATATATGATACACATATAGTTGTCATAATAAGACTATGTTTTTATTTATTAGCGTATATCCTTGAGTTATGGTTATTATGTCAATTCATATGTTGTTTCCACATTCCTATGACACCATGATTATATGATGTCATTTTCCCATGTCATTCCTCCATGTGAGTATGTATGATTCATACCTATTTATTTTATCATGATATACCTCCTGAATCACATGTATCATTTATCAACATGTTATGCTTCGATTATTCCCTTACTAGGCTTTGTAGCTCACCCCTTCCTTTTATATGTCACTGGGTTATCCTATGTAGTATTAAGAGTTCAAAGGAAACTATGAGCATATTATAGTGTTTTTAGAAGTGATTTTGTCTATTATTTTAATTTAATGGTTTATGTATCCATTTTATATAAGACACTAAGACTCTCAGTTTTCTAGGAATGTATTATATAGATCCTTATATTAAAAAGCATAAAATAAAATGTATTAAAAATATTGGTTATTATAGAGAGATCATATTTCTATAAGATAATGTGCATATATATATATATATTGGATTTTTGAAGAAAAAAAAATTTTAATAAATTATATGATCATGATGAAAAAGTGTTTTACATATGAACAAGTTCTATATGAGTTTGTGAGTAGAAAGTTTCAGTGACACATACTGAATATAAAAAATAAAACTATGAGATATTGTTTTATAATCATCAAGATAGGTGATATAATATTCATAATTAATAATGATTTTTTTCTTATATGGAAGGGTTAAATGGTCATAAGAAAAAATTGGTAAGTGTATGTTAATATAGAAACGGATTCCATGAAACAAATTCATTATGGTATCTCAGTAATTTCTCTATTTGATGTAAAAAACCATTGGGTGGAAATGGATATTCAATTAAATCTAGACATGGGTGTAAAATTATTTACCTATAAAAAATATTGGTTGATAAATTATTAATATTATTTAAATTTATCACTATGTCGATGGATTTTCACCAATAGTGATGATAAAATTTGTTTATATTTATATTTTCATAGTATCTAACATGATTATTATATTAATGATGAAATTTTCTATTTATATATCAATTTAGGAATTAAAATAATTGAATGATAATTTTTCCATGTGTTTATAATAGGTTAGTGGGAGATCTATAGTTTTCCAATTATAATATATTAATATAAAATAGAAAATATTTATTAGTCTTATAGTTAGTTAAGACTAATATGAAATAAACTCTTCAAATAATGAAGTATTAACCTATATTATTGGTAAAATAACTATTGAGGTATATCTAAGGGCTTATTAGACCAACTCAAAGTAAATATACTAGAAAGGTATTTAAAAATAAAAGTTAGAATAATTGAAGAGGGAATTGTTGCTTATGTAACATGGAGTAAATATCTCTAAGAATTTTAGTATAAGACATGGGAAGAGATTAAGATCATGAAAATAATTTTATGCACTTCAATGGTGGATCTATCAAAATTTCAGGAAAAGTACTATATTTAATATTTCTAATGCATGAATTATGTCATTAAAATATAAAATAAATCTATGAGAACTATATAGGTAAGTATTATATGTAATCTAATAATACTAGAGAAAGTAAAATGGATATATTATAAATAATTATAAATTATATAATTATATGTTTCATGGAGATGAAAAAATAGTGTTCCTATAGATAAATTTGAACTTGTATCACAATTAGGCTAATATAATGATCAACATAAGCTCCTTGAATCTAGAAGTATCTATATCTAAAAATATAGGGTATTTTATGGATTTTGAGGCATCTAAATGAGTAGTATAAAGTATAAAAAAATTCTAGTTATTAAAATCAAACCTAGAAGGTAAATTATTATTTTAATATAAATTATTATAATACTATAATTATGATACTAACCAATATTTCAAGGTTATGATATAGGAAAATATATATATACATTGAGATATTATCTCTTGAGGGATATTTACTCAATAAGGTGAAGTTGTATAAAGTAGAGTGGTTTTGTAGGAAAAATGTGATAGGACCAATGACTAAATCCATAACATAGAAGAAATATGATATTACCTTGTGATAGATAATTCATTGACGGTTAGAAGTTAAGATCTACTATAAGTGGGATGATTGTAAAAGTGGGTTCCATAGACCCAACTTGGGAAGTAATTTTTTATTACCAAATCATGTATACATAGAGTTATGCATGATATGTTCATACCATAATAGTTTTATTAATTATGTATACCTTATTTACACATTAATAGCCTTGGAATAATTATTAAATCCAAAGTCTGATGTCATTCGGAACTATAATGAGAACCTTTAGATACTATGATAATATTCTTAAACATATATAATATATTCAAGATACATAATACTAGTTTGAAACATATGATATCAGCATATCAGGTGTTGGGGGATCATAAGAATTAATAATTATTCTCATGAAGTTCAAACTTGGTGATCTCAGTTATAATAGTTTATGGGGACTGTTCCAAAAATAGAAAATCCATATGTTTTCCATGTTATTGGATTTACCTATATATGAGAATCTATATTGATATCTCCACTTGAGATCATTACAATTGTATGTCATTTGATCACATACCTTGATTAATGCTGAAATCCCTGAAATTTTTTGTTATTGGTAATTTATATTTTGTTAGGTGAATCATTTGTGGCGTAGCATTGATTGAATGGTAGAGATAAAATTTCTCGCTTTTGAATGAATGGGGATATCTTATCCACATTACGGGGATGGTAGAACCTTTAAAAATCCATGGAAATGATTGATAAAAGAAAATTCCGTCCAATATAGTAAAAAAAAATAAATAATTAATTAAAGGATGATGATACAATGTATTCATAATATTTTACATTTCATCTTGAAGGAAAAGAGATTATATTACACAATGTACATTCATATAGGGTTGTCAAAGCTATGAATTTCCATTATCTCATTAGGTTACATGATGTGTTTCTAGATATTACTCTTGGTTTATGATTATGAGTCACTATTATCAATATAAGTTCCTAAAGGATTACACATATAGTCTATCCATAACATTTTTCAATTCGGATGAATTTGAGTTTACGATGAATTGGTCCCTATATTTTGGGGTCTATGATCTTGTGAGAGTGAATGATCACAAGTAAATTTATTAAATTATATTATTTTAGTTTAGAATAATAATAATTGAATTTATTTCTTAAGTTATTCACAATTTATTTAATTATAAAATGTGAATATGATAAAATATTATTTTTCAAATGAACGTTACACATTATAGGTTTGTTAAATAATTATAGGAGGAACAAAATAATGTCTTCTATTTCATTATATGGTATTTAATAATTTTCAATGCCATGGGTAAAGTTTTCATGACCTTTATGAAACATTTAATTATTTATTAATGCCATTTTAGGTTGTTTTAAGATGTTTAGATTGTCTAAAGTATTAAATGAAATTTTAGATAGTTAAACCACACTATTTAATCTCTTTTAGATAATTTAATATTTTTGGAAATCACATTTCATTAATTTCATTTCTCACATACCTTATATCATTTTTTTGATAGTGAAAATGTCAGTATGAACAAGTTTAGATAAATCTCGCCTTCTCAAATCTTGTCAGAATTCATCAGTTGATCATGTGTTTGTAGTAATACACTTGGATCTCTCTTTTTAGAAAAAGAATATTGTATAATGATTAACCATGAGATTCAATTTTATGTTTGGTTAATCTATAGGGATAAAATCTCTGATTTATTAGTAATATAAAGTCCCTTGTGGGAATTCATGACATAAGAATTGATATAAGAACTGATACAGGGAGGTGGTGACCAAATGAAGGGACGTGAGAGTGATGTAAGAATGGGTTCAGACCCATGTAATGGCCTTCAATCCACTAGTAGTTTTTTACAATAAATTTAATAGTATTTATATTGATTTTTTCATCCCTTTGAGGGTAGTGTGGAATTCCCTTGTGATCCCGGAGGTTTTTGAGTTGTTTCCTTTCCATATAAACCCCAAGACCTTAAATAAAATTAATATCTTATCATAAGAGAATTTTTATTTTTCATAAATTTTATGTGATAATGTATTAAATGTTTTTTTTACATCTAAAGTTTACAATTGTTTCTAGTTATAATGATAACCTATGGGTTCTATGAAAATTTTCTTAAACATATGTTATATGATCGAGATAACATCTTCCTAATAGGACACAGATGATGATTGGATATTTATTGTTCCAGGATCATGAGACGTTGAGGCTTCTTATAATGAAGTTGACACATTGTAATATATAATAATAGAGATTATTAGGATACACACACAAATATAAATTCATATATTATATGTGTCATTGGATATTCAAATATAGGTACATGTGTATTAGTCCTTAGACTTGATATTATTATTAATTTATATCATTAATTAGTTACATTAATGTATGGATAAAACCCATTACAACATATTCCCATGTAGAGTTAGCATACTTTGGGTGTGTCATAAGTGATATGAAATTAATTAAATAATTCAAGAAACAATGTATCATTTTTGCGTTAATGAAATAAGATATCTCTATCCATGAGATTGAGATGTATTTTTCTAATAAAATCCATGGTAATAGTAGTTCATCAATAAGTTAATTTCATATATTCAATAAAATATAAAACAATCATATAGTTTAACGAAACAAGTATTCAACCTTCTTGATGAGATACTGCAACAAAAATATTATATTGAATATTAATGTTTGTATGAAGGTTGTTGTTGTTATGATATTAAGTTCTTTATATATGGGTTCCTTGATGTATTTTTAGACACTAATCTTGGAGTTTATGTAATTTAACCTAAAGCCACTTATAAAGAGGAATAGAGAGGATTAAACCCTAGGTATATCCAGAATCTTAGTAAAATTACTTTTGAATTTAATATTGAGAATAAATATTTTTGATAGTGGAATAATAATTATTCAAGTTACATTGAATGTATAAATTTAAACACCACATATTTGAGTTCAGAAGTTTTGATTTTAGTATTATAATAAATATTTATTCATGATTTCAGTGGATATAATATTTATTTAATCTCTTATATATTATTCACAAGGTAATAAAAATCTTATTTTTCATCAGTTTAGTGAATAGAGTAATATTGATATTCATTTATTTATATGAATATTAAAAAAATGTCTATTTTCAAGTTTAGTGGATATAATATTTATTTATTTATTAAATAATATTTGTTTAATTATATATTTATTAATCAATGTTCAAAAAATTCTAAGGAGGATTGACGGGGTAATTTTTGGTCCTGATGAAAATTATTTATTAATCCATGAGTTTAGTTAATGTTTTAAGGATATAATAATAATATTATTATTATTATTATTATTAGTTTACTTACGGTTTACATAGAATAAACAATTAGATAACAGTATTTTATGAGACTATTAATTTTTTATCCCTAGGTATAAATTCTTGATTACATCATTTTAGAAGGAGTGGTTGTGCACAATTTAACTTCTCTAATATAATATCAAGAACTATTGAATAATACCCCTTTCTCACTCTCAATAATAATATGGAAGAATATAAAATTCATGTTTTGATCAATGGATAATTCCACAAGGTACTTGGTTCTTCCATGCTAGCACCTAGAATACAAAGAGCGACGTTCAAAGATTCATGAAGTGTGTGTTGATATAACAAGAAGAATCAAAGGTTGGATTATCCTTCACAAAAATGACATGATAAGAGGGGAAACTAAATTGATCAAAATGAATTTCTTGGTTTTATGTAATTATAGTTTAAAATGAATTATAAATTAAATGTGAAATATCCTCTCTTAATAGATTTTGGGGGTTCTTTCATCAAGTTATTTGGAAGTTATTCATTGAAACTTATGAAAACCCATTATTAGGAATCAGTTGGACTGATTCCACTACACCTTGAAACATTTAATTGATATCAAGTTAAAAAAATTATAATTTATAACTATTTATTATTTATTTGATTATATTTTTTATTTTTCCAATAGTATTTGTTTCTAGTGTTTCTTTATCTAATTTAAAAGTACAGATAAGATGTTTTTTCAAATTCTTATGAAAAAGAATATTCCTAGAATACATGTAAAATTCATGATGATATTATCTAGAGTTGTAAATGATTTTCTAACAATGACACTAACATGCTTAATTTAATGGAAAATTATATGTCGTCTATTCATGGTTAAACAAAAAAAGGTGCTCCATGATAATTATAACATGCTATGTGAGGGTCAGTACGAGACATCATTGTAAATCATGTATTGAAAGCTAGCTACCACATGGATTGATAGGGATTATGTGACACCCTAAGATTTTACAATATTTTTTTTTTAGAATAAATATAATTTTTTTGGAATTAATTATACATAATGTTAAACTTACACTACACACAACCCTGAATTAACCTGTGTTACATGCAAGACCGAGTTTTGTAACCATTTAATGGATAACCTATTTTAAAACTAAATTTTGACACTTTTTGGAATTTTATTTTTAAAAATAAACATCATTTTTGAATTCATAATGTAGAAATTAGATTAAGGTGAATTTTTGGCATTTTCTGAGAAACACCATTTTTTATTATATAGTGAAAATTACTATAATTTAGTTAAAATCAACCTTTTTGTTTAAATAATTATTAATAATAATTCATATTGTAGATTTTATTTATTGTAAATTTAGACAATTAAAAATATTTTTATACAATCAAGTTCATTAGAATAAATTTTACTATGAAATATAAAATAAAACTGAACAAACATTTGAACATTTTTCTACATTAAAAACCTGTTATTTCACCCCACCTGAGGGATTAGCATTATTCATAATTTTCCCAATTTTTTTATTTGAATTTTGAAGATATAACATAGACGTAGGTAATTAGTATGATATTTCTGTTCTAATAATATCAACTTATTTTTTTGACCAAAATGATCAGTGTAAGTGATTAAAATTAGTTAAACAAGATAAGGTGTGACTAAGCTTAATAAGGGACTAAACCTTAATATTAAGGAACAAAGGACCTAGAAACTTTTCCAAAATCAATTTTATAACAATGAATTGACCATTTACCAATTTGGTTTGAAATATATGGTATATTGGGATATTATTAAATGGAAGCACCCTATATAAAAGGTTAAGGAAAAGGAAAAAAAGTAAACTTCTATTACCTTTAACATTTATTAAATTTTGAGATATGTAAAAAACATCATATTTTAGGTTATATATTTCATTTTAAAATTTATATGGGTATTTTTATCATAATAAATTATAAAAAAAAATTTAGAGATGGTTTAGGTACTTAAATTTCGTAAGAAATGCCAATGTAGTGATTATTTAGTTAATAATTAACTAAACTAAATGATACTATAAATATTAAAATTAAAGTTAATTTATTTAATTATATTCTTTATTTATTTATTTTAGATGAATATATCATGATGAAAACATGTAAAACTAATATATTTTGATTCATATATAATATTTATATTTAAAAATTAACATTAAATAAATAATGTCAAAATTGACATTATTGTAATTTTACAATAAATGAAATTTTTTTAAATGATTTAAAATTAATAAAAATCCTATATTTTACCAAGTTATTTTTAAGAGTTAATCAATATTTAAAAAATTATATTAATGTACCAATTAATCTTTTATAATTAACATATTTACCCATATACAGTAAAAACGTTGCTAACACGGTCTGGGTTCAAGAAATGTTTTAGCATGTCATGTACTCTTGTTTTAAAATTAATTTCCAAAAAACATTGGAATTTTATTTTATAAATTAAATATAATTTTAATAATTTATTTGATCTATATTTTCTAATAAATCATAATTTATTTTAATCTTAATGGTTAAATTAATTAGATTAGAAATCTGGATTCTTTAATAAAAACCAAAATGATAAAATTAAGGAATCTTAGAAGTTAAAGAACCAAATTATTAAAATGCACATATTTTTGTGTATATGAGGTTTTTAATGACCATTATTCTCATTTAATCTACTATTTTTTTCATTTTTGGAGTAACTTTAGGTAAGGGTGACCACTCATTATTCAATATATTTTGGTATTTACAAAAGTGTCATTCCCCCCTCCACTATAAAAAGGCAAGCACTCTGCCCCTTCCTCACACATCTCAAGCCACATTAGATTATAAAAAATATGTCTAAATAGACTCAAAACATCCCTCCGCTAGACCTAGAATCCTCCCATTTTTCATAAAATAATCTAGTGGTTCTTTTGGTATAAACCAAAAGTGGTTACCCAAATAATAGGTAACACATTATCTCATTATTTCTATGTTCATTTCCATTATCCACTCCCTATAATCATATTATTCTATGATTACACAACAAAACCAGTATCCTCAATATGATAGGTCATTTTTATTTTAACGTTCCTACTTACACTTATGCACACCTCCATCTAATGGGTAACGAACATACTGTTGTTGTGTGTGGAAAACTATTTCCCCAAAAAACATTAGGTAAGGTATAACATCCATTATTGAATACCTTTTGGTATTTAAAAAAGTGTCACTCCCCCATCCACTATAAAAAAGGAAAGCACTCTACCCCTTCCTCACACATCTCAAGACACATTGGCTTATCCAACCTTTGTCCAAATAGACTCACAAAATCCCTACCCAAGACCTATAATCCTACCCTTGGGCATTAAACAATCCAAATATTTTTTTTGGTACAAACCAAAAGAGGTTACCCGATTAAGAGGTAACGCCCTCTCTCATGATTTTTAAGTCTATTTCAATTATCCACTCCATATAGTCTTTTTATTATATGATTACACAAAAAAACCAGTATCCTAAATATACGAGGAAGTTTTTATGTTAAGGTTATGACCTACACTCACACATACCTCCATCTAATGGGTAACAAACATATTATTTCTCTGTACGGCGATCTACTGCCCCACGAAAATATGATTGTTCAATTTTTCCCTACCACCTTTTATTGTGGCCATTATGATGGAAAATATATTTACATATAATATATATGTTATTTATAATGTCTTATTCTTCTGTAATTTTTATTTAAGGCAAAGCTTTATGCCTTCCAAGTTTTTTAAATACGATAATTTAATTTTAGTAAGTGTTGACTACCGCCCCCTCAAAATCATACAACTCATAAATGACAAACATGGAACGTATAAAGGATGGTGTTAATAAACCTATGTATCATATATATAACATATATAATATATTTTAATTATAATATGCATATGTATCTTTTGGTTTCAGTTTTTTCACACAATAAATAAATGAAAGTAGAGTTCATGCGCACATTCGTCCTACCATCTTCATAAATGGTGCACTTCATTTCTAATCTACAAATATTATGGAATATTCTAAATACCTATGTACTGAATATATAAGATAATTTAATCATGGTTTACATTAAGGAGATTATGAATCCATGATATATTTAATAAGAACAACAAATAAAAAATCAAAATGGACTTGAGAAAACTAGGAAATTAACACCCAAAATAGTCAAAATAATTAATGATTATTAACAAACGGGTAATAAAATATTGTAAGAAGTTAATAATGGTATTGTAAACATGATTTTGGTTCTGGTATTAGTTAGTAAATTATTTTAAACCACTATATTTGAGGCTAAATACCACACAATAAGGGGAAGGTTAAGGTAAGGAAATTTCATCTCACTTTTTAAATCTATGAGATTAATATCATATTCAATACTTAATTATTTTTTGGGCCATACATACTGACCATTTTGATATATTATATCATTAATCATATTATTCTCATTATATTATAAGATTCGTTTAATTTCATACCTTTATGGTTATTATGATTTAAATGTTTTAAATTGGTATAGGACACTTTGGAATATTTAATATTATTCTCCTCAAAAGTTCTTAATCTCACTTTCTTTTGTAATTATTAACTTCCGTTGAATAAATCACTTTATTGTAATAATTTTTCATTTTAAATATAATTAAATATCCAAATTCTCAGAAAATTGATATTAGTATTTATAAAATCATATTATATTTTTCAAACATTCGTTACTTTAACAGTTATTTGATTATTGGGGAATTATTGACAGATCTTCATTTCTCATAAAAACGGATATTTGATAAGGCATATTATTTAATTTGATTATTAAATATGAGTAATTATTTGGAGTAGAAAATATGTGTGGAGAAAGAAATTTATACAGCTTCTCGATGCATCAACAGGTTCTCATGAGATAAATAAGTTGGCCAAATTAAACGGGTTTTTATCCATGTTTTAAACAATCATGTGGAATGTATTGAAGGTAATAGGTTTTTAGGTACCTGATACAAGTTGTCTGATAATAAATTAATTTTCCTCATTTAGTATCAGATATTTTTTATCCATGATATTTAGTGTCAACATATATATAGACGTAGTTCATTCTCAGTTTATTGATTTATGGCATATGTTTCAGTTTCTTACTTGCCCCGTTATTTATGCCTTATCTAGTTATTTTTATGGTAATTGTACTAAATTATTTACATTTCCATGTGGATTGATTAATTATTTATTCCATGGTACTTACCCTTACTGTGTATTTGAGATCACCCTTATTATGTTTCTTTCCCCGGGTTATGAAGAAGAGAACTTTGAATAAGCTTTCAAGGATGGATTTTACTTTAGTTTATTGTGTAGGTTGTTTTGTTATATTTTCCTAATGTATTATGGGTATTTTTTACGTAATATAGAATTCCAATACTTCTAAATAGAACGGTCCTTCCGTATTTGATTCCTTGTAATTATTCCATTGTAATGTAATAATGCACTGGCTCTGGGCTTCTCAGGTCAGGGCATTACAGATTACGTAGAGTGTAGCTTGTTTAAATGTTGCCCAACCCCATATGGAAATGATACCACATAAATCATGGAAATACATGTGGTCAAAGTATGTGATTTCATTACACACCACATATTGGATATCAGTCATGTGACACCACAAAATGTGAAGTACACAGTGTGTAGCTGGATATACAGGCCATTTAACACATGATAACCCATGTGAGATAAATGTTGATTCCCAAGGCACATTGTGCAAGTGGCCAAAATGGATTATAAAATATTTAGATGTCTATAAACATTGTGTATATAACACCACAAAATGTTATAATATTTTCTTTTTAGAATAAATTTAATTTTTTTTCTAGCATGCATTATAAGTAATAGAAAGTTAATCTTACCTCACTCACAATATAGATACTTTATGTGAAACATAACACTTATCTTGATCTATAGGTAACACTGAGGTTGGATTATTTAATATTAAACAATTAATTTCTTCGGTGGGTTGCATGACACGTAAGACCAAGTTTTACCCAACAATAATATATTGTAAAAATATTATAATTTAATATAATATGATGTATCCTATAAATTAAATTGGAAGTTATGAATATTATTTACTATGTTATAAGAATGTATGGTTTAATTCATCAGTCACCATGTATTTAGAAATGAATATAAGAACCAATAGAATATAAAGTGAACTTTTTATAAAAAACTATTTTTATGCTCACAAAGTGGTTTTATCCTAATAAATTAAATTAAATACAATTATTGAGTGATATTAATGTAATATATATATATATATATATATATATTCAATAAAAAAATTTACATTCATCTAATATATTTGATAATCATAATCTAAGAACAAACCAAATATTATGCATAAAAATAAATATTTTTATAGAAACAATTTTCCCTCATTTTAATTATGCACATATTTTAAATATTAATTTTGAAACATTAATAAATTTAATATGAAAAAATAAAATTATTTTTTGAAATTTAAACAACAAAATTAGATTAGGGTGAATTATTTGTATTTTTTTAAGAAATTTCATTTTTGTAATGAATAGTATAAAATGTTGAATTTTAATTCAAAACTTCTTTTTAATCTAATTTATTTTAATGTTTATATTATATTTAAAATTTATTTTATCAATTATACATCGATTAATATAATTTATTTCATTATAATAAACTTCACATGGAAATTAGATGTTAAAATATCTCAACCTTTGAAACTTTTTACTTTAAAACACCGCTTTGTCGCCCCATTTGTGGGAATAATTTTAAATTAATATCTACCAATTATGTGATTGGAATTTGGAAAAATATATTCCATATTTGTAATAATAATAATTTAAAATTTTTAATAAGTTTAAATTATTTTTTGACCAAAATATTAGTAAAATTCATTAAAATTAATTACAGCGATTAAGAGAAAAATTAGATTAAGAAAGGACTAAACCATAATCTTATGGCCCAAAATGACCAAGCAACTTGTCCAACATCATTTACATGTTTATATATCAACCCTATACTCCATATTATCCGGTTTAGAACATTATTGGATCCACATTACATTACAAAAATGTGGGTGGAATTCCCTTCTCAAAAATTCACTACTACAAAACCCGTGTTTAACAGCACTGGTATTCATCAGCACTAGAAAAAACCACTTATAAATGGAATTTTTTTAGAGCTAAAGAAAGAGTTGATAAATATAACCATTTATTAGTGATTTTTTAGCACTGATAAAGATCTCATTTATCATCACATTATTTTTAACACTGATAAACAGTACCATTTATTAGCTCCTTATTTTTTACACTCACAGAGTAATTTATCATTATTTTTATAACTCATAAAGGACCAAATGAATAAAATTAAATAAGTAAATAAAAAAATAAAAATTGAGTATTAAAAAATTACAAATTTTATTAATTAAATAATTATTGATAAAAATGAATAAATTGATTATACTATATATAAATTATAAATACTAATAAATAGTATGTATTAAATATATAGATATGATAAATGAAAAGTAAACTAATTAATATTAAAAATAAGTAAATTGAGAAAAATATAAAACATTTTATTAATTAGATTATTATTGATAATGTTAATAAATAGTATATATTAAATATATAGATATATATTGATGTATATAAATATGATTTATATATTAAAAAATATGTATGCACTATATTTAGTGAATAATGGTTTATAATTAAAAATTAATATTAATTATAAATACTAGCTAATTGTATAGAGTAATCGACTTATAATTGAATGTCGTTGGATTTTTCAATTTAACATATATCAAATCTGTGTTATATTGATTTCACATAAAAGTACTTAATGAATTTTTATATACAATGTACACACACAAAACATGCCCATTTTTCAATATTATTAAAGTGTACTTATTTTTAATTATTCAATTTCACTCATTTTAAACATGCATGCACATAAAATAAGATATTCATTAATAATGTTTAAAAACATTTGTAAAAAGATATTTATAAAAATTATTTATAAATAAATATATTTAAAAATGTAAATAATATATTTATAAAATAATGTATTGATAATAAATAAATAAATAAATATTTTTTAAAACTATTTATATAATTATAAATATATAATTATATATTTTTAAATAATTATACATTAATAATTATATATATTTAAATAATTAGAATTTTTTTATAAATTTACTTAAATAATGATTATATTTACTTTATTTATAATTATATAAATTTTTTAAATATATATATATGTATAATTATATAAATATATATATTGATATAAATATTCATTTTTAAAAATATTTATATGATTAAAAATAAATAATCATATATTTAAATAAATATAAAATTATAATAAATTTATTTAAATAAGGAATATATTTACTATATTTATATTTATATATATTATATTAAGTATATATGTATATTTATATATTTACAAATTTTTTATTTATAATTATAATTATAAATCCTTTATCAACACTCAAGTAGTAAGTGGTCATAAACGAAATCTCTATTAGCACTAAAAAAGCATTGATAAATATAGATTTTAACATCACTAAAAAAGAATTGATAAATATGTCTTTTATCAGCGTTTAAATAATAAGCGCTTATAAAAGGACTCCTTATCACTGCTTTTTTAAAAGCGATGATAAAAGTGTCCTGATCTAATTAAAGACACCTAACCTATTGTGAAACCTTTGGGGGTGCTTCTCATTCATTCTAACCTTTATCTATCCCAGATTTTCTCCAACCATTTCCCCAATCGATTCACCTTATGTTCCCAAATCTATTCAATTGTGTTCTGAATCTTTTAATCTTGACCTCGGAGTACAACGTGACATCATATCTTCTTAATATCACCTTGATTGTGTTTTTTAAGCAGTGTCACCCTTTGGTGGACACCTTCGATAGGTTAATATTTAAGTCTTATGGGTTTAAAGATCGAGGAATGGTAGGTTTTCTCATCAAAAGTAACATCATGATTCAGTTTTCTTTAGAGGGAGATCTGGTCAGGGCTTGATCCAGAACCCCCCATAGCTTCAAAAGCTTCCGGTTCTATCTCTTCAGGTGGTTATATGACTTTAATATGAAGTGTGGAATTCCAACAGCAGCGATTTGGGTTTGTTTCCACAAGCTCCATTTACCTTCTCAAAATACAGTGATTATACACATGCTAAGGAATCGTGTTCGTATATATTTATGTTCTGATAGTAGAACCAGGTCAATTTCTCACCCTGTTTCTCCTCGTATTTTTTTTGGAAGTTGATGTCTCTATATTTCCTATGGATTATATTTGGACTATAATGGGGGAATAATTTTGATACAATCTGGTTGTGTGGTTTGAATCGGGGGTCAATTTCTACGGTTCTTGTATAAAATTGGGTCATTCTATATCTATCTCTATTTGCAGGACCAAGAACCATGAACAATAGTAGGTTTTTGTTTCTAGAGATAACAACATGGGATTCAATCTTGGTGTTGGTGAGGGGAGGATGGGGCAGAGGTAGTTGTATGTTTATATTAACCCATGCAAGACAATGGTTATTCAATGCGAGTCTCGGGGGTGCATCTTCTCAGTGAATGGAAGTTATAAAATTAAATATATTAGAAATTATTATTATATATTCATCATTTTAGGTCTATATATACTTTTAAGGTCTATATATAAATATAATTAATAGTAATATAATTTATAATTAAATAACCAATAGAATATTTTAAACTCTTGTTACATTCAAAATAAATAAATGTGTAAGTATGTATACATTTTTGGAAATAATTAAGCTTTCCAAAATTTAAATAATTATATTTTATATGAAATTACCCATAATAATAATTATTTATAATGAATATAATTTAAAAATTATTATTAATAGTATTCTTTAGTTTTATTATACAAATAGTATTATATATATCAAATAATATATTGTATACTAAAATAAATTTAAATATGACAAATAATATACATAAATGTATATATAATTATATTCAAATAAATATACTAATATAATATATATAACATATATATATAATATTTAGGTAGATTCACTTTATTTATCTATGTATCGAATGAGGAGTGACCTCCATTTTATAGTTTTCGATTGTGGAATGTGTAAACCTCATTCTGATTTATTGCCAATCGAGGTAAGTGTGAATGAATTACACAACTCATTAGACATATTTTTATAATCACATAAAACCCTATCATTTTTTTAATAAAATAAATCCTATTAAAAAGCAAATTTTTTATCAAAAAAAACAATAAAAAATCCTCAACCAATTATTCTATTAAAGTTTTATTTGAATCCTTGTGGAAAATTTCAAGGATAAAAATGAAATTAATTCACAAATTACTTTTCCTCAACAATAAGTAAAATAAATTAATTTCAGTAACATACACTCATCATCTGAAATTACACTGTAGCAACCCAAGACCCTCTTATTGTGAAACACTACAGTTTCATATTCTAATTCTCCAATCTCCACACTCTTCATTCCTTCCCTCCCTTCACTCTATCAATTATTCGGTTTTATGGATCTTTGATTTGGAAGTAGTTGGTGGAAATGGAGGCATCAAGTTAATAACTAGTGTTAATGGTGTAATTCTCACAAATAGGCGGTGTTTGCCATTTTAGAGAACACAATGAAGTACAATTGTCATCCTCATCAGTTTCATCTCTCGATTAGTTATCATTGCATTTTGTTTCCTTGAGACTCATCCATCATCTCTTGTGGACATGCACCTATGTTTTTTATATTACTCTTGGAATTAATCATCCCATTGATGAATACTACTTAGATTATTTTAACCAACATAGGTGCATGTACAAAATAGACGGAGAATTTTTATCCAAAAAAATCAATGATAACTATTCGAGAGACGGGATGATGAGGATGAAAATTTTACTTCATTGTGTTCCTTAAAGGGGGGAATGCTTCCCATTTGTGAGAATTAAACCATAGACACTAACTTGATGCCTCCATTACCACCAAATCCTTCTAGATCAATGTTCCATAAAACAAGATAAATGATAGAGTGAAGGGCGGGAAAGAAATGGAGAGGGTGGAGACCAAAGAATCAGAATACGCAACTATAGTGTTACGCAGCCCGAGGTCTTGGGTTTCTACAGTGTAATTTCAGCTGACAAGTATATGTTACTTAAATTAATATATTTTATTTGATGTGTTGGTAGAGTTAATTATGAATTACTTTCATTTTTATCAATGAAATTATCCACGAGGATCTGAATAAAACTTTAATAAAATAATTGGTTGAGGATATTTTAAATGTTTTTTTATAAAAATTGGAATTTTTTAATAGGTTTTATTTTATTAAAAAATTAAAAGGGTTTTATATGATTGGAAAAGAGGTCGGTGGAGGCATGTTCTTCATTTACACTTACCTCAATAGGTAATAATCCTAAAGGGGGTTCACGCCTTCCATTTTCACGAAATATAAAATGGAGGTCACTCCTCATTAGATACATAGATAAATAAAGTGAATATACCTAAATATTATATATATATATATATGTTATATACATATGTATTATATTAGTAAATTCATTTTAATATAAGTATACATATGTGTGTATATTATCTATCATATTTAAATTTAATTAAATATACAATATATTATTCGATATATATATAATACTATTTTTTATAACAAAACTAAAAAAACTATTAATAATAATTTTTAAATTATATTAATTTTAACTAATTATTATTCTAGGTAATTATGTCCATTAGTAGTTTCAAATCGACAGTTCAGTTTAAAAATGTTACACTCTAAAAAAATCAACCATGCTCAGATTGTCTTGATAATTTAAGACAAGGATTCATAATTCTTTTGTGATGTGTAGGAATCAGTCTCACATAAAACCAATACATGATGTGATTTTCATAGTTCAAAGTGAGTGTTTCCAATTTAAAATGATATTTTTCTAAAAAAATAAGTGGCATACTGAAAACTAAGTAAACACATTCATATTGTTCTAATACTTTAGGAAAAAAATTCATAAGTCATTTTAGATGTGTAGGAATCATTTGTGCCTCAATCTGATGCATTTTGTGACCGGTATGAATCCAAGTGTGTCTTTTTACTTAAAATTGACATCAATTTTAATAAAAAGGGCAACTGAACTACTCAAAATTGAGAAAAAACATTCACATAGTTTTTATACTTTAGGGAGATGATCCAAAAGTCATTTGTGATGTATAGGAATCTACTACACCTTAATCTGATGCACGGTGTTCCTGGTATGACTCAATGTGTCTGTTATGAGTTTAAAATCAAATGTTTATTTCAAAAAATGAGAATCACTTTAAGAAAAGAAAATGAACTCATATTTTTAAGATAATTTAGGATATTTATTCATAATTCATTGTTTATGTGTAGTAATCGGTCTCACATCAAACCAATACATGATGTGATAGGTAGGATTCAAAGTGTGTGTTTCCAGTTTAAAATGAAATTTTAGTAAAAAAGAAACCTGATATACTCAAACCTAATAAAACACATTAATGTTTTTTAAATACATTTTTAAAAAGATCCATATTCCATTTAGAATGTTTAAGAATTATATGCACCTTAATCTGATGCAAAGTGTGACTGATATGAATCAAAGTTCATCTTTTTATTTAAAATTGATATCGGTTTTAGTAAAAAGAATAACTCAGCTACTCAAAACTAAGAAAAAAAAATCATATTGTTTTGGTAATTTATGGAAATGATAAATATGTCATTTTAAACATATTGTAATCTGTCATACCTCAATCTGATGTACGGTGTCACTGGTATGACTCCAAGTGCATCATTTTATTTAAAAATGACGCCTATTTTAATAAAAAGGACAACTGACCTACTCAAAAAAAATAAAGTGAATTCAATTTGATTTAATAATTTAGTTAAATTATTCATAAGTAATTTAATATGTGTAGGAATAAGTTCCACCTCAATCTGACACACGGTGTTCCTCGTAGGACTCAATGTGTCTGTTATGAATTTAAAATGGATAGTTTAGTTCAAAACATTTCACTCATTGAAAACCAATAAAATGAACTATTATTTTATAGATAATTTTATACATTTATTCATATGTTATATTTGATGTATATTAATCAGTCTCACATCAAACTGATACAAGATGTGATCGTTATGGGTCAAAGTATGTGTTTCTAGTTTAAAATGGCATTTTAGTAAAACAAACATGTGATGCAATAAAAACTGAGTAAATGAATTCATATTTCTTTGATAATTTATTAAAACTATCCATAATACATTTGGGATGTTTATTAATTAGCCTCACCTCAATCTGATGTATAGTGTGACTGATATGACTCAATATGCGTCTATTTATATTAAATTGACATCAATTTTTGTAAAAAAGAAAACTCACCTACTCAAAACTGTGAATTCATTTTGTTTTGATACTTTTGTAAAATGATCCATAAGTCATTGGAGACGTGTTTGAATTAACTATACCTCAATCCGACACATTATGTGAATGGTATGACTCCAAGTGCATCTTTTTATTTAAAAATTACATCAATTTTAATTAAAAGGACAACTGACCTATATAAAACTGAGAAGATGCATTCATATTGTTTCAATAATTTTATTTCAATGATCCATGGGTCATTTGTGACATGTAGGAATTAGTTTCACCTCAATACAATGCATGATGTGCCCGGTATGACTCAATGTGTCTGCTAACTGGTTAAAATTAATAGTTTAGCTCAAAAAATGTCACTCACTTGAAACCAAGAAAAAGAGATTGTATTTTCTTGATAATTTATTAAATTTATTCATAATTCATTTGTGAAATTTAGGAATTGGTCTCAATAAAACTGATATATGATGTAATTGGTATGAGGTAAAGTGTATGTCTCTAGTTGAAAATGATGTTTTAGTAAAAAAAAAGACATGTGCCATACTCAAAACTGAGTAAATACATTCATATTGTTTTTATACTTTTCTAAAATTATCCATAATCAGTTTTGGACATGTAATAATTAGTCTCACCTCAATATGATGCATTGTGTGACCAATATGAATCAAAGTGTATATTTTTATTTAAAATTGATATTAATTTTAGTAAAAGGGACAACTCACGTACTCAAAACTGAGAAAATGAATTCATATTGTTTTGATACATTAGTAAAACGATCCACAAATCATATTTGATGTGTAGTATTTATCTTCACCTCAATATAATACACAATGTCTCTAGTGACTCAATGTGTCTATTATCTATTTAAAATCAATACTTTTTTTCAAAAAGTGTCACTCACTGAAAACTGTGAAAAATCACTCAAATTTCTTTTATAATTTAGGAAAATTATTCCTAAGTAATTTGTTATCTTTTGTAATTTCTATCACATTAAATAGAAACATGATATGACTGATATGATTAAAAGTGTTTGTTTCCTATTTAATATGACATTTTAGTAAAACAGACAAGTGACGTACTCAAAAGATGTAAAATACATTCAAATTGTTTTGATACTTAAGGAAAATGATCCGTAAGTCATTTGAGATGTGTATGAATAAACCACACCTTAATCTAATGCATGGTGGGACCATTATGACTCCAAGTTCATTTTTCCAATATATAAGTATAATTTTAGTTTAAAATGCACATAATATCTCCAAAACTGAGCAAACGAGTCTAGATTGTTTTCACTTATTTTAAATTTTGTATTCATAATATTTTTTTTTGATTTTGTGGTATTGTTGGTGATGTACTGTGATGTTTCATCACACTACACTGGTGGGGCAGTGTGCTATAATAGCACACTATAGTACGCCCCTTTATCAGTTCTTTTATAAGCATTGATAAATGAGTCCTTTATCAGAGATTATAGAAGCGCTGATAAAAGACAATGGAATTTAACCTTTCTCCCATATTTAGTGCTTCCCTAACATAGATAAAGGCCATTGTTAGCATTGTTAAATGCTTGTTTTTTAGTATTGATTTACAAGAATGTCTCTCATATTCCACTATAAAAAAGCAATCACCCATCTCACTTATTCACACCAATAACCAAAATATGAACAAATAATCTCCCAAAATCCCTCCCCTCATCCTCGAATCCCCAATTTTTTTATAAAGAAAACCAAGTTATTATTTTAGTATAAACTAAAAGGAGTTACCGAATTAGTAGGAAACCTTCTTCAATGATCACTTTTGTATCATTTGCTTCTACTCCCCATAAATTATTTTTATATCATGATTATATAACAACCTCAGAATATTAAATTTACATATATGTTTTCATGTTAATGGTTCCACCTAATCATACACACACTTCCATCACATGGGTAATGAACTTAACGTTTTTGTGTAAGTCGAACTACTGTCTCATGAAATAATGTCGTTCATTTTTACTTTACCGCATCTCATGGTTGGGAATTATAATGGGCACCCTATTTATATTTTATATGTGTGATATTTGTTATTTCTTGATACTTTTTTATTTTTTATATAATTCTTACGTTATTTTTTCCTTTTTTTGTAAACATAATAACATCGTCTATGGATGTTTGGACTACCACCTCCCCAAAGTAATGTGATACGTTCTCACATAACATGGAATGTATTAAGGATATGTTTAATTAAACATATGTGGCATTAAAGTCATATATATGATATTTATAACATAATTAAATTTCTAGAGATATAATATATTACTTTCTTTATTAACTTTTCACACACTGAAAATGTGATAATGTCTGGCGTGGATGTGTGGACTATCATCTCATTGACGCGATGTGATTCCTTTTACGTCACAATAATTATATATATGAGTATATATGATTAAATAAAATTTTATTTACTATATAATGATCATTATGGAAAGATATAATGTTACTTACCTTCATTACATAAATATTATTGAAAAATGTGAACGTTACTCATGTGTACATATGGCATACTGTCTCCATGATTGCAATGTTGGTTCATTTTTTATGACCATATTTCATGATTATTTTAAAATTATTATTGATACATAAATTTTATAATTATTTAAATATTATTATTCTATATATGTTTATATAATTACCCCTTTGACCATAATTGATCTTCCAAAGTTGTTTTAACACATGAACCGAATTGGTCAAAACACCTGATGTAAACTTAATTGTTTAAGTAGTTTCCTAAAAAATTGTAATAAGTGAAGTAAAATTAATAATAAACATGATTAGTACTATGAATTAGGTAAATAATTAATCTAAGTTTATTATTCATAACTATAAAAACACATGTGACAAGTTGGACTCAAGGTGAAGGATTTTCATCACACATTTTATATCTTTGAGATAAATGTTATATTCACCACCTAATTCATTTGTGTAGTGTATATACTATCCCTTTTCATTTAAAATAATTATTTACTCATTAATAATGGTATTTTAAGTCGCAAATTGAATTATCTCATCCAATGGGTTTTACTTGAAAATTACCAAGTGATAAAAGTTATCTTTGCAATCTCGCTTTCTTTTTGTGATTGTTAACTTTCTCTTGAAACAATCACTTCCTTATGATCATTATTATTATACAATACATTTAACCTAAATATCCATGTTATCATGTAGTAGATATTATTATTTCTTAAACTATATATAATATTTATTTCACTTTGATAGTAATTTGATTAATTGGGGAATTATGGATAAATCTGTATTCTTTATTCAATACAGATATTTGATAAGGCATATTGTTTGTTAATTAAATCGATTAATCAATATGAGTAATTCTTTGGAAAGGTAGTAATGGCTGGGGCCCAAATTTTATATATCCTCTCGATGCATTGATAGGATATCATGAGATAAATAATTTATCCAAATTAAACAAGTTTATACCCATAGTTTTAAACCATCTTGTGAAAGGTCTGGATGATATAGGTTTTCATGTGGCACAGGCATGACGTCAAATAATTAAGCATTTCCTTCATTGATATCTCAGTTATCATTGTTATTATCCATGATATTTTCATATGATAAGGTCAATGGATTCATTTCATTCTCATTTTAGTGACTAAATGGAATATGAATCAGTTATTTACCTGGCCATATAGGTCATGCCTTTTCGATTTAATTAAATGGAATGTGTTCTTGGCTATTTACCTTTCCATATTGATTTATTCTTATTGATTCATTATCTATTACACTTTACTTTCCCTTAATGAGAATTTCAGTTCACTCTTATTATGTTTCCTTTCCATGGGTTATGAAGAAGAGTTATTTGAATGAGCTTTCAAGGATTCAGTTTATTAGATTTTGTTATGTATTATGTTTCATTTTATTTATAATTATATTAATACTTTTAAAAAAAATAATATTTATGTATTTATGTATTTATATATTTATGTCATTATATATATATTTATATAAATATATATATATATATACATATCATAAATATATATAAATATAAATATAGTAAATATATTCATTATTTAAAAAAGTCTTCTATAATTTCATAATTATTTAAATATATGTAATTATTTATTCTTAATATTATAAATAACTTTTTAAAAAATATTATTTATATACTTATATTTATAAATATATAAATCTATAAAATTTATAAATATACATTTATAAATATATTTATTTATAAATATTTATTTGAAAATATATTTTTAACATTATAAATGAATATTTAATCTTATGTGCATGCATATTAAATATGACTAAAATTGAATAATTAAAAATTAGAACATTTTAACAATATTAAAAAAGATAAGTTTTTTTAATTAAATATACATTATTAAAATAATATGTATCTATATTGAAATAAATATGGTTAAATATTAAAAATTATTAAAAATTATAAATAAATATATATAAATATCTAATATAAATTGATTAAATTCCAAAAAATGTTAAAAATAAATTTATACCTAACTGTAATAAAATTAAAAATAAATAAATAAAATTTGTTGATTAAATAAATGATATGTTAAATGTATCATGTTATAATGAAATTATAAAATAAATACTAAAATTTGAATAAATTATATAAATATTAGTTGTATGTGCTTTTATATAAGAATTCATTAATTACGTAAATATTTTCCTTTGTGATTTGTATATAAAAATTAATTAATTATGTATATGTATTTGATATAAATATAACACACATCTGATATATGTTAAATAGAAAAATCAAATGGCATTCAATTATGTTCATTACTTGATGCCATTACTCAGTATTTTTAATTCCTATCAATTTTTAATTTTAAAATATTTCTTCACTAAATATATGACTATTTAATATAAATCATAAATATGTTTTATTATATAAATCATATTTATATACATTCATATATATCTATATGTTTAATATTCACTATTTATTGATTTTATCAATAATTATTTAATTAATAAAATATTTAATATTTTCATTAATTTACATATTTTAGATTTTTATTAGTTTAATTTTAATATTACATGTTTGTATATATTTATTATATACTATTTATTATTATTTATAATATATATATATATAGTATAATCAATTTATTCATTATTTTCAATAATTTTTAAATTAATAAAATGTTTGATATTTTTTTAATAAAATTATTTTTATTTTTTATTTATTTAATTTTTTCATTTTATTTTAGATCTTTATCAGAGCTAAAAAAGTGATGATAAAGTATCTATTTATCAGTGCTAAAAATAAAGTGCTAATAAAGGGTACCGTTTATCAGCACTGATAAATGTTACCCTTTCGTGCACTTTTTTCTAGCACTGGTAAATGCCTGCACTATTAAAGGCATTTTTATGGTAGTGATTCCATAAAATCATAAAGCATTAGTTATAATTTATTCCAATTATGAACCATATATTGAACTAATTGATACAACTTGTTATAATAAACTAAATATACCACTAGGTGAAACAATGTTTGAAGTGCCTAGGATCAGATGGAGCACTAGTGGCGGAGGACTGAATTAGTGATCCATTTTTCTTTTTATGATTTATTACTTTTAAACAAACTTCTATAGTCAGCTATGATTTTGATCCACTCTTCTTGTGCCTCCCAACCATACCCAAATCTTATTATAAATAGGGGGACATGACACTTTATTTTTTATATGGTTGACCTTAATGTGAAAACGTACTCCTCAATAGGTTCAGGTTAAATACAGAGACTTGGATTTTGGTTATAAAAAATTATGAGTAAAATTTAAAGTTTTATAATAAAAATATTTATAGAAAATATCATAAAATTCCTATTTCACTAATTAATATAGTATTATCCTCATGACATGTGCTTTATAATCGGTCCTTCAATTTAAATATATCTCCCAAAAAGCTTATCCTTTAACTGTATCGTGATCGTTTATTCAAAATGGCTTCCCTATACACTCATGTGGATAGGTCTTCAACAACCTATAATGAATTATATAGTGGTGTGTTGCCTTTTTTCTCTTCAATTCTATATTTCCAGATCTTTTAATGGATCACTAGCCTCTATCACCTTTTTCTTTTATCGATGTGATGATATCATAGGTCATATGAATAGTTATTTGTTTATCACATTCTCTAAACATCCAAAACTATAGATTCTTCTCCTATTGATCACAATATACTATTAACATTTATTATAGACCTTTTTGTTCCCCATCGACGCATAGGTTTTTTCACCTGAAGGTTGTTAAGGTTTTCTTATTCTTCATCTAGATGTATTTCTTCAAAATAATAGCACTATCAAAGGAATCTTTATTTATTTTTTCTACTCCATTCTTCTATTTTTATATTCACATCATCCCATGAATATTTTTTTCAATTTAAATTATGGAAACTCCATATATCTTGGAAGTAGGGAATCTATTTTATTAAAATTGGTAGATATTTCCATTTTTTGAATTATTCAAAAACATATTCTCAAATCTTGGTTGATATTTTTCATCTAATTCCTTCTTAATAATCAGGATTATTTCCTTCTTGGTAAATTAAAATATCTCCATATTTTTCTCTATAAAATTCACTTCTTTATTTCACTTTGAATTCACCACACGTTCATGTCATCATGTTTCACAACGATGTGGCACTCTCATTCACTAAGTTACAACTTCACTATTATTCCATCATGAATCACAATTATTTAAATTAATTTTGATATTTATCAATTTAATAATCATGGAAATAATAATTTCAATATTTTTTTTTCTAAAAAATAATTCATTCATGTTTTCTTTATTTCATATGTTTCTATTGAATGTACAATCTCATGTTGATCCACTCGATTATCCAAAAGTATGGAACCTTACAATGTTACCCATAAATTCATATAACTTTTTAAGGTTTACTAAACTTCATGATTTTTCATAACTTAGTTTGAACCTTACAAAGTTTTTATGTACCTTAAAATTAGTATATGAACCTTAAAATGTTCTATAGTAACCTTACAAAGTGACACAGTTTTAAATTAAGATGATTATTTTATAACTTAATGAGACCTAATAAACCTTACAAAGTTCAACATAAGGTTCTTGACTTTAACAAATTTTCAGAATTCTTCACATTGATAAACCTTATGAATATATATATATATAAACTTTATAAAGTCTATGTTATACCTTATGAAGTGACTATGTTTCATGAAATTCTATTTATAACTTCAATAATAAAATACTATATTTAATATGTCACATATAAAATCTTTTCAGGGACATCAACATAAACTCAATTCAATTCATAATTATCATCCAAAATGTATTTATCAATTGTTCATAGTATCCTTGATTTCCAATATCCTTTATATAGTTTCTCTAATCCTCTCAAAAATTCATCTAGAATTTATTTCTTTATATAAATTTTGGAGTCTTCTCACTAGTTATATTCCACCAAAACAACTTCTAATGTATTATGGGTAGTTTTTACATTATAAATTATATTTATCTTGAAGAAAAATTCCAAAAATCAAGACATGGGTAATGAATACTATATTGAATTTTTATAAGGGTTATATATAGAATTTGTCTTCATCAACAAGTATCATCAAATATCATCTTTCATTTCCATTAAATAATAATTGGAGAAGCATTATATCATATTACATTTCTCATTTTCTCATTGATGTATGATAAGTTCATCTATCTATTCAAAACACATACTTATAATAATATCACAATGATATTTTTCATTTTTGAAAAATAATATAATCCATACATTGTCTCTTTAATCTCCTCCATTGTGTTTTTTGTAAATACCCCTAATTCTTTTTTTCAATATGTGTGCATTTTTCTTTTCCCCCTTATTGATAAGAAATTCAAAGAAATTTAGGGTATGGTTCTCACTCCTCTTAATCCATTTTATTTGGTTCTCAAAACACCTTATTCTACCACTTTTGTTCTAAATTATATCCTCCATAGAACAATGAGATAAGGTTGACACTATATGTGTCTTAGAAATGATCCATAAACTATTTAAATCTAAATATACTTTGGCTAAACTAGGGTACAAAATAAGAGTTAATAAGCAATGAAATTAATTTGTTTCTATTAATATGTTCAACATGTGATGAAAATTAATATTTCTCATATTAGGGGTTGTATAATAAAATTTTACAATAACATTAACACTTGATCTCCCATTCAAATTATTCCTTAAAATATTTCAAGTGAAATTCATAAAACTCACCATTCGATATATCGTTCACATTAACCATCACTCTACATTTATAAATAGATTTAATAAAATTAAATAAAGGATATAAATGGTGATCTTCATACATAAACATCTATTTTTTTATAGATATATTCTAGATTCCATATTAAATAGAACTTATCATAGATAGCCGCTTCACCATGCTTATTCCCTCTAAAGGTATGCATTAAATAATCAACGAATCATGGAATTATTCCATGATAGAACATTTTCTTTGGTATATAACTGCAAAATAACTCAATTATCTTGTAATGAACTGGCCTAGGCTAACCCAACACATTACCTGCTCCAACTCACATGGCCTAAAGGGCATTCCCAATACTCAAGGGCTGGAATCCAATGTGAGGGAATCAAGGAAAACATATTGTGAATGATTTTTCCCTAGAAAGAGAGTAATAACACAAAGTAGATCATTGCACTAAAAATACTACATGTACCTTCCATAACATAGACATACATGAAATATATAATAAGTAAAATCATAATTAATAAGAAAGAAAAATGATTTATAACCAACCATAATAATTTAACCTAATTGATTAATCATGCATCATGACATCTATAAACAAATACATAACAATTTAACTAAATAATAAAATATAGATATATGGGAGGCCATATTGGCTGATACAATAATACAACCTATATAAAATAAACAAAAACCACCTCAAGATAACCATCAGTTTCCCTCCTCATCCCAAATCACTATCATAGGCCCAAAAAATGATAAAAAATCTAAAACAAAACCTATAACTTATATAAAACATGAGAAATACATACAGGCACTTGATTATATTTACAAGGTGTGAATTAATAGGACTTTTAGGATATCACCAAGGATTTAATAAAATTTTCTTAATTAGACAGCCATGAATTCTAGTTTTAAATAAAATAAAAATAAATCTATTTTATAAACCATAATGAAAAAAGACATATTTCTTATTTCAAGAAGATAAAAAATTTTCCCATTTTGAATCCAACCTAATTAAAATTTTAATTTACCAAAAAAACCTTTTTACTTTCAACAAATTCATGACCATCCATTTTTAATTTCATTCTAAAAACTATCATAAAAACAAAAGAACACATTCTACTTTTTAAAAGAATCATTTAAAACTAATATTTAAGATAATTTCAAGTGCATACCCACCAATAAATAAAATATAAAAATCATGTAAACACAAAACGATCAATAATAATAATAATAATAATAATAAGAAAAATATAGATAATCCAACATGTCATAAAATTTAAAAGGGATACAATAAAGATAAATAAGATATCCATTACAAAGAACCGCCTATCAAGGCATAAGTCTCATAGGCTAAAAATCTACCTTTCCAAGTAATGTAATCTAGAAATAGAAACATGGACCATAGGTCAGAACTAAAAATGTGTTCATATTTTCTATCTTTTCAAACTATCTAGGATCTATACCCATCCCAATAGTGTGAACATATCGTGAGAATATAATTCATACAGGTAAAACATGGCTTCCACAAGCAGTGACCCCCTATTAAGAGTATAATATAAACTCATAATTTGAACTCCTCCAAGTATCTATAATGTTACCAAGTAATCTCAGAACTAAATAATAATGGTGGTTAAATAGAAATTGTGATAATTACATAAATAAACAAGAAATTTACCACACCTTACCCCAAACATACTCATATAGAATATACTCTTTCCACAAAATACGTCCATCAAAAAGGATAAACAACCCTTAATTAGAAAAATAAATATAATGTAAAATAGTGAGGGTCTCAAGAGAAATGAACCCATTATAAAGTTACAATAAAGACTTTAAATGAAACCTAACTTTGAATTTTAATTTATTTCCTTTTTAAAAAAATATCATCCTTTTAAATGATTTTGAAATATCTAAACACACCCCTTTCAAACCTAAATTAATTCTTTGAAAACACGAAACTTTCCATTGAAAATTAAAAATAAGGCTCAAATATTAGTTTTTCTTTAAAGTCCATTTCAATAGTCCCCTTAGAAAATTCTATAATCACTTGAAATATTTAAAACATTCAATTCAAAACATTATATAAGTTCCATAGGAAAACTCATTTTATGATAATTCACAGTCTCATAGAAACAATTTACATTTTCATTCAAAAAAATATATACATAAATATCCATTTATTTAAAAAATAATTTCTTACACTCAAAAACCCATGAATTACTTAATAAAGGAAGTTAATAGAAACACATGAATCAAATAAATATGAATGGTGTTTCAACGAATCACTTTCCATGGTGAATACCTAAATGATACATGAATCACCCTCTATAAGTACTAAATGATTAAAACCCATAGATTATATGAACTAAAACCCCAAATACCAACTATAAAAGTATTATAGTTATAAGAGATAAAGATAATTGAATGGGTAATAGAAGAGGAAATAGGGGAGAAATGTAAAATACAAAAATATGAGTAATTAACATGGTGAATCACTTGAGATTTGGGAAGGAGTCACTATGAAATGAAGATGTGGAATAAGGAATAACCATAGGGACCCGAGATAGGTCATCTAAATTAGTTGAATGTTATGGGAGGAGAACAAGAGATAAAAATTAGGAGGTAAAGTTGGTAAATTCACGTTAAAATGAAAATTTGGTAGACCACATGGTTTGGCTTCACAGTTTGAAAAAAATTGTTCAAACTTTATATATTTTACTATCAGGGTTACATTAAGCTGCATGATTAACTCGCATGGTTTCTACTAATTGTGTTCAAATCATACTCCATCACCCTTATACACACTCACACAAAAGCGTAATCTAAACAGCTTCCCTTAAGCCTCATCTCCAACCATACGTTACTCATGCCCATTGACCATGCATGTTCAAAAATGAACTAAAGACCCCTCTATTGAAGGATATAAAAATTGTTTTGACTAAATCATGTGCTCTAAACTGTGAAGATAATATTACCCTATAGAATAGTCATCTTTATAGTTTACAAAATAATATATTGATTGTGCAGAAATTGTGTAGTGATGATGTTTTTTAGAAAATATAAAAATCCAATCCTAAGAAAACTAAAAATTCAAAATAACACGAAATAATATTTAATAATTTAATCAACAGTTACATGGTGCGTTACAATCTCTCCAACATAACTCTTTCTAACTTCAAAATTACCTTGGTCAAAAAATGGAGATTAGACATGAAAACACCATTAAAATGGAGAGAAAAACTAAACATAGTCCATCCTCGAAAGACCATACATAAAAATCCTCAAACAATAGAATTAAAATCCTCAAACCACATTAAACCCAAAACTCAAAAGAAATAGGGGCCCATTAAAGGTAATTATTCCATTCAGAGTTCCTCTAAGATGGTTTAATGAAATAAAAATCCTAATAGGGAACCCCCGCTAAGGATAAACATATCCACCAAAAATAAACAACATTTTTTATAATAATATGAGAAAAAATCCAATTGAAACACCCCAAGATCATCTAAATAGGCACAAAAAAGATATTATTAAGACTATAAAATGATCTCTTAAAACCATTCGGGCCCAAATATGTAAGGAAAATAACCACAACTAAACTAAAACAAAAAAACAAGGGTAATCACCTTAGGTTATCACTCCACATGGCTAAAATTGGACTTCAAATATAGGTAACCAACTCATGTTGAACCCTAAAAATATAACCAATACCATTGGGTTCTCACTAAAAGGTAAATTTGTTCCTAATTACCCAAGAATGGGAACAAATATATCTTATTGAAACCCATTTTAAATCAACCTCAAATGACCCAAAAACAAAACAATAAGGAATATCAACACAACCAGATAAACTCAAAACCTCATTACCCCAAAGATATAGAATCCCACCAAGAAAGAAAAATCATAACCACAACTAACAAACATCCTATATTAACTAATATAAATAAGAATGGTCAAAATACCTATGAAATAAAACCAAATATTAACTAGATATTAATCCATAAAAGGTTACCACTAAAATAAATAACCACAAAATAATCCTAATATAAGAGACACTTGATAGAACCAAAAATTACCTCTTCCCAAAATAAACCAAAAACATCAGGAAATACTAACCCCCAGTACAAAACTCAGGTCTAAAAAAAGACCTCTTTCTATGAAAATATATTTCAACAAGTAATTAGAGTATTTATTAATAGAGAAAAGAAACAAATAAAATGAAAAAAATTAATAAATCCCTCACCAAACTCGGATTAAATCAACTTAATAAACACCGCCTTGAGAAAATCCCAGTACAGATTTTATAGGTAGAGAAGGTACTAATTCAAACACTCTATTCTCAGTCTAGGTAGAGTCCATAACTAAAGGGTTTTTATCAAAATGATGGTAGGATTCTCCAAGGGGGATCCATCCTTATAAACATACCTTCTCTTTTATTTATTAACCATCCTAGGAGTCATTTTTTAATAATAGAATTCATGAATAAAAAAATCATGAATCTCAACTCAAACCAAATTAATCTCATTAAAAAAAGGTACAAATCCAAAAAATATATAAATTATCCATCCACACATCATAAAACACTCTTTCCTTTAAAATTAATAATTTCCATCAATAATTTTAAATAAAACATTTTACCAATGCAGACCTTTGAAGGAGAATTCACCCTTTTTTAAACAAAAAACTATAGTAACATATTTTGACTTTTAAAAAACTAAATGAACAATTTTTGTAACATTATTAAAAGTAAAAAATCCACCAAAAATAATTTTTCACTTTATTTTAATTTTAAATCAACTCTAGATTGAAAAAAATCCTATCAAAATATTTACATAATGGTCCACTTGAATTTCAAAAATTCATTCCTCAAATAAAAAAATAAAACCAACCAATTTATAAAAAATTTCATGTATAACATGGGAATAATTTTCAAAAAACATTCCAAATATAGTTTTGAAATCCAATGGTTTATAAAATTTCTTATAGTTTATATAAAATAATCATTAAAACATCAAACACATACACACACAAAAATAATATAAAAAAAATTTCAAACAAATTACTCCTTCAATCATATCAAAACATAATTAAAATCCTCTTCAATCTATTACCAACAAGTGAGAAATACTTTATGGGAAATTTGGAACTAAGAGGGTTTAAAATATCTAATTTTAAATGTATCTATAACAATGAAAAGTTTAGCTACATGGTTTATCAGGATGTGTGTCAACTGTATGATAGCCTCTAAGAAGTGGACATAACCATATATGTGGTATCCACATGGTTTGACATACCATGTGAGCTATCTATGAATCCCCGATTCAAATTCTACTTTCATTAAAAAATCAATGGTACACCCAAAATCACCTTTCAAACTCATCATAAATACAAATATCATTGTGATTGTACAAAAAAAATTAAAAACATATTGAATGTAATAAAGATAAAAGACTCAATACCAACTACTCCTGGAAGCTTGATCTTCTGAATGAGAATGATCATTCAAGGCCCTTCCCCACACCTACCTCCCAAGTTATAACTTTTTTGTCTCATTACTACCCTAACACACCCAAAATATTGATATTGTGTCCTATAGAACCTAGTACCTTAATATGAACTTAATCTATGATACCATTTTGTAACCAACAATCCTGGTTGGACTCAACGCCTCACCAAACCCGAATCACCACATGTCGTGAAGGAAGTTATCAATCCCCTTGAAATAGAAACTTGTGATTTGAAATAAATTAAAACACATTGGGAATTATTTCACCCTGAAATCATAGTTCTCACACATAGTGGGTCTTTTTACCAAAAAAATAGCATTTAATGTCTATAACATGGACATACACTCAACATCCATTAAGAAAAATAAAATAAAAAATCAAACCAAATAATTCATGACCAACTCTAATGATTTAACCCATTTGTATAAACATGTATAATGACATCAAAAATAAAATACATAATAATTTATAATAAAATAATTGAATAAAAATACAAGGGACGTCCTCTTGGCTGATATAATAACACAACCTAAATAAAATAAACCAGAACCACCTTTAAGAAATCCTCAGTTTCCCTCCATATCCCAAATCACCATCACTGACCCAAAAAATCGATAACCAAGATGAAACAGAACCTAAAATATGTATAAAGCATCAGAACTATATAAACACATATGTGTGTGAATTTATGGTATAAGTTAATATTCCTAGTATTATTTCAAAAAGGATTCTATGAAATTAATTTAATTATACATTATATAATTTACAGCTTGAGATATAATAAATAAAATAAGTTTTTTCATTTATAAACCATAATGAAAACAAGACAAAATTCTTGTTTCAAGAAGAAAAAAATATAGCATCCCTTACATTTAATACACAGATATTACTTCTAAATAGATAAATATTATTTACATGACATAATGATCGATGATTGACTCTTATTACTGTATAATATTTGGAAATTTGAAAACATAAATAACTAGTTCATAATAGTTCTATATTCTCTATCACTTAGATCATCATACCTATCACCCTTCATTGACATATCATATATAAAACCTTTCTTTATTACATGGGAAGGGAAATATAAGAAAGGGTGAGGTCTGATGCATAGTAAGGGTAAACAAGGGATATTTCAATGATAATATAAGAATAAAATGGGAAAAATGGTATGAGAACGTGATATTAACATTTGAAAACTATACCAAATATATCATAGATCATAATCCTGATTTAGGTTATAAATCTTGGTAATTTATAAGACATTAATCATAAAGGAATCAAATAACATGATCCATGAGAGATAACATCGACAAATAATAGATTTTAAAAGTATTCCATGAGGCCTTTGATAAATATAAATACCATTAAGAGATCATTAAAACATTATTGAGGAAATTAACCTATCCATTTTGAAATCACTTATTAGAAAAATGATGAAAATATAAAGGAAAACATTTTTCATTGAAAATAACTATGTAAAATTATAACAAAATCTATAAAGAAAAAATTAGTTATGACAGTGAGAAAATATATTACTTTTATATAAGAACTATTATAAAAATATTCTTCAATATCTGCACTTTAACTTCAGTTCTTCAAGATTTATGTTAAAAGTATTCCATGAGAGATCATACTATAGGTGATTCAATAACTGACACTAATATCCCACTGTTAAAGTCCATTCTAGAAAAAATGATGGTAAAATTCCTCATATAATACTTTTAAAATATAATATTCAATAAATTAATTTAAAATCCTACTTTTAACATCGGTTCCAAAAAAAAGTTGTTTAAATTCATCATATAAAACTTTTACACTAGTTTTTTTAGGAATAAATGTTAAAAGTTACATTTAATGTCATTTTAAAAAACAGTTATGTCAATAATGTTTTTCAATATGTTTTTAATTTTCCAGTATTTGATTTTACTAGTCGTGGAGCTCAAATGGACTTACGGATCAAAAGTTATGGTCATCAAAATTTTAAATTTTCTAATAGATATAAGACTTTTAACATTTGTTTTCTTCAAGAACCAACGTTATAAGTCACTTTAAACAATAGTTTTTCAAAAAAATATAAAATAAATGTTAACCAAGTTTGAGTTAATTTCCCAAGATTTTATTTTACTTTCATGTAGCATAAATAGACTTACAAATCAAAAGGTATTGTCCTTGGGCCTACGGGTCATGTACGGGTTCCCCTTCAACCCTTAAAAGTGGGATTATCTATAATATAATAAAAAATAAGGCCTTCGGTCCATTCGGGCTAAGAGATATGTGATTTTTAACATATTTTTTTTCAGTAAATGATATTAAATGTCACTTTTAATGTATGTTTTTCAAACAATAAGACATCAAAAATTTTAATCATATTTTAGATCATTTATCAAGCTTTGATTTTCCAAGTCATGTAGATCAAATGGACTTATGGATAAAAAGTTATATAAATCATAATTTGTACTTCTCTAAGAGACGTGAAATGTATTTTTTTTACATTTGATGTTGGTATTTTAGTAAACCTATCATTAAAGGTAATTCATTGATCGTTTAGCATCTATTTTGTAAAAAACTAACATTAAAACCCTAATACAAAATGGTTGTCAACTTTAGTTATAAATTTAACCAAACATTAAAATTTAAATTTCAAATATGTGGGATCGTTATTTCAATTTTTTCAAAAAGTGTCCTTCAATTTCTAAAATCTTACAAAAAATTTAATATAATACTGCTGAAAATATTTTTGTTTGTAATATATAAAACCATATTCTCTACTTTTTGAATTTTTACCACTTTGATCCAAAAAAAATTTCAATTTGTCTTCAATCGAAAATTTGAACATGATATTTATTTTAATAATTTATTATATTTATTATTGGTTTCCTTCACCACTAAACATATTGATAATTTGTATTATAATGATGAATAGGTCTTCCAATCAAGTTATTAAGATAAAAATTTTGAATGAGAATCATCAACCGAAGTGAAAAAATCTTTATCAATCATCTTTTTTATTTCTTCTTGATTTTTTTCATAAAAAGGAGAGAAAAAAAACAAAACATATTGATTTAAAGGAAACTGCCGAATTAATTGGAATCAGGTCAAAGACTTAAGTTTATTTTTTTCTTTTGGTTTCTTTAATTTTAAATTAATGTTTAGCATTTGTTCATTGAAATTAATAGTATCTATCGAAACATAGATAACTCTAACTTCTGATGGCCACAACTTTTGATATGTAAGTCAGTTTGAGCTACACAACTAGTTAGATAGAATCTTAAGAAACAAAATATTGTATAGTATTAATATATTTCATGTTTTAAAGTTAATTTTTTTTTAAACCAACATGAAAAGTATTTTTTACAATATAACATATTTTTTTTGTAAAACCGGCGATAAAACGTACATTCCACATTTGTTTATTATCAAAACTCGATGTCAAAAACCTTATGGAATCAGAATTTCAATGTTGGTTTTCCAAAAAAATTGATTTTTAAAGTTCAAAATATTAATTTTTGACATCTGTTTATAAAAACCAACACTGAAATTACCACTTTTAAATTAAATGGAAAAACATCAGTTAAAAACAGACATCAAAATAAAAAAATACAGAAAAAATACATTTTTCTACTGGTGTGGTTAAAGAAACAATTCTTCCATACTTTTAAAGAAAATGTCACAAAGTTACTCATTTGGAAAATGACCATAATATTACTTTAAAAAAATTAATTCAACATGGATAAAATGACTTTAAAAATCATATTTGAATAGTAAAAACATTCTTTAAATTTTTTTTTGAATACATTTATATGGATAACAATGGTTTTCCTTTTGAAGAGAGAAATGAATTTGATTTTCTTTAAAAAAATATTTTCGATCTGTTGACTATATAAGGTGAGAAAAATGAAATTAAAGCATGTATTTTCTATAAATAACTAGATGATAAGAAAATTAATGAATATCTTGAGAGGTAGATCATAATATTTCATCATCTATGGCATAGTTAAAATCAATTTTGATAAATAATGTGATTGTGAAATAAAACACCTACATTGAGTTCAACTTGCTTTAAAAGCACTATAAACTCTTGTATCATAAATTAAAATTTTTTATAATTATATATCAGATTCATGTTGATAATTATATATCATTTATGATATATTTATAATATTTTAACACTCCCTTTTAGCAATAATTCCTTATTAAAATTTTCATTTTTTAGGTGTTAACTGTTTCATTTTTCATAAGTACTCCAGATTAGTAGTTCGGGTAATTATATATTTATATTCATTATATAATAAAAATAATATTAATAAGGGAATTAATATCATATATATTCAATATATAAATATTTATATTCATCTTTAAAATTTATATATAGAAAATTTGATTGCACTTTTCACGGGGACAGTAAGCTGTACGTACGCATGACCATTGTTTTCATTTTTCGAAGAATGAAATGAAAGAAAGGTAAATATTAATTCAACTTTATAGGATTATTTTATATCATATATATTCATTAAATTATTCTTCATTACCATCCAAGTAAAAGATAAATGAAAAATAAATTACATCGCTTCCTGGAGGTGGTAGTCCACATGTATGTGTGAATGGCCTTTTAATTTACCATAGCATTTAATGGTAAGAATATAAATTTGATATTATCATTCCAGAAATATAATTATGTAATAATATAATATATATAAATACTAAAACAATAATAATACACATCCATAAAATATGGTGATGAAAAATGAATTGTATTCCAATTTGGAGATGGTAAGTTGTACGTGTGCATGAGTGATACATTCACTTCTTGTTTGATGGGAAATAGAGTTAATTATTCTATTTTCATAATAATAATAAAATTTATATTTATTTATGATACTGAAGTTATTATTTTATGATAAATACCATAGATTTATAGTAGGTAAATAATATTAGATAAGAAAGTGGTCAGGTAAGGAAATTACATCTTATTATAAATATATCCTTTAGATCTCCTCTAAAGGGATCTATAGTTGATATTTTTGGAAGACCAGAACCTCTAGAATGTTAATAGGAATGTTTATAATATAATTTTTATATTTTTTTCTAACTATAA
This sequence comes from Viscum album, assembly GCA_963277665.1. NCBI lineage: Eukaryota > Viridiplantae > Streptophyta > Magnoliopsida > Santalales > Viscaceae > Viscum > Viscum album. Next base: position 1,331,806,976 of record OY728143.1, read on the forward strand.
TTCTCAAATTAGTGTCAATAAGTGAGGGATGAGCTTCCCTTTTATAATTGAGGTGAGGGGCACTTTTAGAATTTCTCAATAGATTACATTATAAGAAATCCATTCTCAATGAAAATTCTTCTAAATGGAATAGGATTCAATGATAATATAGAATAGGGTTTTAATATTATCATCCAATATAATTTAGACAAATTTTGGTGTCATTTTAAAACTTATCATTTTTATTAACCCTTAGTTAACCAATTTTAATTTTAACTAGGTTTACAAATTTTTCAATATTAAAAGGTTTTAATCTATACTTATAATGTGATAATTGGGCCTTATATGGGCTTTTAATGCCATATTAGACCATATTAAATCAAAATTTTCCTATTTAAATATATTTATTATGTTTAAATAAATTAAAAAATATTATTTAGATAAAATATCATTATTGACTATTTTGACACTATTCATTTAGTTGGACAATATTCATTTAGTTTGACATTAAAGACATAAAAAAATATGGAATTCTAATATAATTTTTTTAACACAAAATTAATTTTACATACTATCCTATAAAACTCTTGAAACACTATAAATTATCAAATTTATCACTTTTAATTTATAACGACCCATACTTTACATACATGGTTATTACTTCAAAATTAAAGCATACTTATTAGAACATATAACAAAACCATGAAAGGATCATATAGGTATAGCGTCTTTAGAAACTGGGAAACATAAACAACTGGTTCATAAAGCATCTAAATTTTCTCCCATTTATTTCATCATATCTATAGTCCATTTTGGCATATCTTACTTAATATCCTTCTTCCTGACCTGGGGAAACAAAACATACAAAAGGGTGAGCTCAAATGCTCAGTAAGGGTAAACAAAATAAATATCAATTACATTATATTTATAAGAACATAACATTTTGGAAATCTTAACCTGCAAAAGAAATCATACTTTCATAACATGGGATAAATCATAGTAGTGATATGTAATCCCAATAATCATAACATAAAACATTATTCTTTTTGGAATACACACATAATCATATAGAATCTTTTATTATTAGTCAAGACTCATTTCCAAAACTATCTTAGCAGACAAAATCCATTTCTGAACCGAGTTCACTCCTCGTTTCAGCCCTGTTTCACTGAACCGGTTTAACCTGCCGTTCCAGCCATGTATATCTCATGAGATATAAATCTTTACACAATGAATTGGAGGGATATATAGGTCCCACCCATCTCATAATTATACCATTCTTATGTGTGCCACAAAATAAAAAATCACACATCATTGCATAACCCATGTAATAAAATGGGATTCTTAAACATCGTGACATCATAAATCAATTCATATAAGATAGAGTAATTCATAAAAATAATTCAATCACAACATAATCAAATCAATGTAATTATAGGGATAGAAACAGAACCCTATATTCTCTTATATGGAAAATAATTTTGATAAAACACTTTAACTCTATTCTTGAGGAAAATATCCTTCCTACTTCAAAAACATTTTTTCCTTTCTTAACATGTCATACTATTTTAAACTAAAATAATTTGATTAAAAATAACCATGAAAACATTTTATGGAAGATTCTTGGAAATAATTTTTTAAAAATCCATTCATGCCGTATAAGTTAAAAAAACATTCTTCTCTTACTTTTGTCAGAAAAGTCAAAAAATACCTCGTACGAAAAACAACAAAAGATTCCTTTCATATCTTTTACTAAAAACTCACCGAAGGGTAAAATTGGATTTAAAAAATTGTAGTTGGATGGAAATAATATTAAATATTTAGGAAACATGGATGTGGATGATAAAATACACCCCAGTAAATACCAAAGTATAAACAATCTCAGATAAAAATGAGATTGTGATATTTTCCCTTACCTTAGGTCCAATTTGCATCGTAAGTGTCCAAACCTCGTGTATAATTATTTCAATAATGTTATTGACTTGTTATAGAATCATACTTCTTTTTATGATATCATATATGGCCATATTCTTAGCTTCATATTAGTAATATTTCATTGTTACTTGTTATTCGGGTGTTTATTGCTTTTTGTTCTTATGCGTGTTTTGTCGAATAAATTCTTATTCTTCTTTTTATGTTATAGATAACTCATTTACAGAATTTTATTAGTGTAATATATATCATATTCATTCATTAAATTCATTTATATAATCATTATTCAATGAAAATCATGTAGAACGAGCCGCATCACATCGTGGAGACGGTATTCCGTACGTACGCACGAGCGATGATATCGTTCCCATGATCGTGTAATTGTATTGGAGTGTATGTATACTATTTAAGAATCAATACCACTTTACAATAATCATATATAGTTATTTATTTGCACCATTATACCCATCCAAGTAAGGTGGTGGTAGAAAATAGATTACACCACGGCGTGGAGACGGTATTCTGTACGTACGCACGTGCGGTGATTTCATTTTCTGTAGGATGGATAAGTGATGAAATAGGTTTGTTTCATACTTATAATAACATATAAGTATATGAGTGACATTTATTTTATTAATTCATAATGAAACAACTAAATAAGAAGAAGTGGAAGAAGAAATAAAGTTGAAAGAATCGGTAACGGACATTACCTCTTCTTTGAAGTGCCTCTTTGAGACCTCCTTTTAGGGAACTAAAATTGGTCTTAGAAGAATACCAGGACCTCTAGGATATTTCTAGGGAAGTGGATAGGAGAAATTGGAAGGGTTTGGCCGAGCATGAAGGCTCAAAGTGGTGTGAGGAAGAGAGCGAGGAGGTTCCCTTTTATAATGGAGGAGAGGGGCACCTTTGGAAAAACTAAAAATATTATTTTATTATAAAGTCATATTCGGTATTTAATAGATCCAAATTGATTTATTTATAATCTAAGGTGGGGATGGGTCGAAATCCTCTCATCCAATATAATTTAGACAAGTTTAGGTTACTATTTTAACCTTATCATTTAGATTTAACTTTAAGTTAGATAATTTAACTTTTACCGTGTCTTCTTGTTTTCTTAAACAATAAGGTTAATAAACATACCATAACAAGCCAAACGAACCCCAAGTTGTTTATTATTAATATATATAACCGTATATAAGTCATTTGGACGAACCTTAGATTTTTAGGAATAAAATAACAATTAATAATATAATATTTGTTTTAAAAACTATTTTATGTCCATTTTGACACTATTTGGTAATTGATTTTTGTGAAAATTATAACAGAAATATTAGTTCGAAAAAAGTTACTTAAATCAATAATAACATGTCATATTAACATATAAAATTATTGTAATCCATAAAAAGTCTCAAATTACATTTATTTAGGTATTTATAACATCAATTATTTCAATATTTCATTAATATGATAATTACTACATCATCATTGTGTTGTAAATAAATTAAATTATTTATTGTCTAAACATTACAAATAAAATACCATTATGTAGTAAATATTTTTATATTTATAATTATTATTTATAGTCGAATTTATCTAATGTATAACCCTATATTAAAAATGATTTACTTATTAAACTTTGATTTTAACTATTTTAACCTTTCTGTAAATAAATTAATATTAAATGTCCTAATCTAATCCAAGTGGGCCTAAATGGTCATATTTTATTCCTGAGGTTGTTTTTGGTAGAATTACACTTATACAATAGAATTAAGACATGTGTTAGGGTAATAACAATATCGTTTTTACCTGTAATTACCATATTTACTTTTAACTGTGGTAAAAACAAATTAAAAAGTTACTATTCACCAAAAATTATTTTCATCTCATTGAACCACATTTTACTTACTGACATCAACCGTGTCTCTCGGGTTTTTGAAATTCCATTCACAAAATTGGTAAAATTAAGTTTTATGTAAATTTTCAAATTCTCCTAAGAGGTGGGTAAAAGACGGTCAAAAGTTCAATAAAATTTTTATATATCTAAATTTATTATAAAATGACTCCAATGAATTACTTTAAACTTATAAATGTATTATGTATCAATTTTTACCTAAGATAAATTTAAATAAAATAAATAATTATTTAAATAAAAAGTCAGTTTTTAAATAGTAACCTAGTGTTTTCACTATTCATCCAAAATTGAAAGATTTTCGAAAAATACCAAAATTTCACCATAGGATAATTTCGATATTCCGAATCCAAAAATGAAGTCCATTTTGAAAGTTGAAATTTACAAAATTTTAAAAAGTGGTTATTACTATTCATAACAGGTAGTTTTAGTAATATTTTAATAGCATATCGCTGTTTAGTGAAACTCGGTATTGCGTACGACACAAGCTATCGAGGAAGGTCGTGATTGCGTATAAAGCAAGCCAAGATAGTGTTGTGTGTAGTTAATGATCCATTTTATGATTTATATAACATAAAAACAAAATATTTCTCATAAAATTCTTGGGTGTTACATTCTACCCCCCTTAAAATGAATTTCGCCCTCGAAATTCGTCACTTTGTAACAAACAGATGAGGATACCTCTCCCTCGTCATATCCTCAAGCTCTCATGTAGCTTCTTCTAATTGGTGGTTCCTCCATAAAACTTTCACCAAGCGAGTGGTCTTGTTCCGTATGACTTTTTCACTATGATCGAGAATCTCTATCGGCTGTTCTTCATAAGACAGATCTTGTTCGAGCGGTACAACTTCTGAGCTGAGTACATGTGAAGGATCAGGTATGTACTTTCTCAGGAGAGATACATGGAACACATTGTGAACTTGAGATAGATTCGGTGGAAGCGCCAATCAGTAATCTACCTTCCCAACACGATCCAGTATTTCGAAATGACCGATATATCTAGGGCTCAACTTTCCCTTCTTTCCAAATCTCATGACCCTCTTCCAGGGAGATATTCGTAAGAACACTTTATCACCCACTTCAAACTCTAATTCTTCTCTTCGGTTGTCGGCATAACTTTTTTTTCGGCTCTGAGCTGCTCTTATGTTTTGTTGAATAGATCAGATCTTTTCTGCCATCTCATCAACAAGATCAGGTCCTAATAGCTTTCTTTCCCCAACTTTATCCCAGCAAGTTGGAGTCCTTCATTTATTTCCATATAGAGCTTCATAAGGATCCATCTAAATACCGGAGTGAAAGCTATTATTATAAGAAAATTCCACCAAAGGTAGGTGTTGATCCCAACCACCTTTGAAATCCATAGAGAAAGATCTCAACATATCTTTAAGAGTTTGAATTGTCCTCTCAGACTCACCGTCTGTCTGAGGATGATAAGCAGTGCTGAAACTCAACTCTGTATCCAGAGTATGCTGAAGACTTTGCCAGAACTTTGAGGTAAATCTCGGATCCTGATCAGATATAATAGAAAGTGGTACTCCATGCAATCTTACCACTTCCTTTACATATATCCTGGCAAGCTGATCTAGAGAGAAATCCTCTCTAACAGCAATGAAGTGTACAGACTTTGTAAGATGATCAACTATGACCCAGATTGCATTATTGCCTTTGGATGTTTTAGGGAGTCCGGTGACAAAGTCCATAATGATGTTTTCCCATTTCCATTCAGGTATGGGTAATGGTTGTAACATCCCCTTAGACTTCCGTCTCTTATCTTTAACTTGCTGACAAACCAAGCATCGAGAGACATATTCAGCAACATCTATTTTCATTCCATCCAACCAGAAGTACTCTTTTAGGTCCCTATACATCTTCATGCTTCCAGGATGAATAGAGAATGAATAACTATGATCCTCATCCAGCAGCTCCTTCTTTAATTCGGGGATGGGAGGAACACAAACCCGATTCATGAACCTTATTATTCCATCATAATCAAGGTTGAATTCAGGAACATTTCTCACCATCTTTTGTAACTCTACATCTTCTTTTTGTGCCTCTTTAATCTTCACATGTATAGATGGTTGAACATTCATTTGAGAAATATACGATTTTTCCCTTTTCATTATAATTCCAAGATCCATCCTTTATAAATACATAAATATTGGATCTTTTCTTATCCTTATCACGGATAAGCTAGCATGGTCTTGTCGACTTAATGCATCTGCCACCATGTTTTCATTCCCAGGGTGGTAATAAATTGAGCAGTCGTAATCCTTAATCATCTCCAACCATCTTCTTTGGCACATATTCAGCTCCTTTTGTGTGAAAATATACTTTAAAATTTTATGATCTGTATAAATATCACACCTTTCTCCATAAAGATAATGCCTCCAGATCATTAATGCAAAGATTACCACAGCTAACTCCAAATCATGAGTTGGGTAATTTTTCTCATGGATTTTCAACTGTCGTGAGGCATAAGCTATCACAATATCATTTTGCATGAGAACACACCCAAATCCCTTCTTGGATTCATCACTGTAGATAACAAACCTTTCTCCACTACAAGGAAGTGTGAGAAAAGGTGCACTGGATAACCTTCTTTTCAACTCCTTGAAATTCTCTTCACATGCCTCCGTCCACACGAACTTAACTCCTTTTCGAGTCAACCTAGTTAGTGTATTAGATAATTGTGAAAAATCTTTCACAAAACGTTGATAATATCTAGCCAAACCAAGAAAATTTCAGATCTCGGTTACTGTTGTTGGTCTCGACCATCTTTCGATAACCTCTATTTTTGCTGGATCCACAGATATCCCCTATTTTGAGATTATGTGACCCAAAAATGCAACTTTTTGAAGCCAAAATTCACACTTGGTAAATTTTTCATAAAGCTTCTCTTTTCTCAGGGTCTTCAATATAATTCTCAAGTGATCTTCATGTTCTTCCTTTCTCTTTGAATAGACAAGAATATCATCTATAAAGACTACCACAAACTGATCAAGATAGTCTCTAAAGACTCTATTCATCAGATCCATGAAGATAGCATGGGCATTATTAAGACCAAATGGCATCACTATAAATTCATAGTGTCCATACCTTGTACGGAAAGTCGTCTTTGGTATATCCTCCCTTTTGACCCTTAATTGATGATACCCAGAACGAAGATCAATCTTTGAAAAGTATTTAGCTCCGCGTAGTTGGTCAAATAAGTCATCAATGCGCGGGAGAGGATATTTCTTCTTGATAGTGATCTTTTTAAGTTCTCGATAATCAATGCAGAGTCTCATTGATCCATATTTCTTCTTAAAAAATAGAACAGGTTCTCCCCAAGGTGATGCACTAGAGCATATGAATACCTTATCAAGATTCTCTTGGAGTTGCTTCTTCAATTCCTGTAACTCAATTTGGTCCATTCTATAAGGTGTCTTTGAAATAGGAAAAGCACCCGGTACGAGTTCTATTGAAAACTCTACTTCACTATTTGGTGTAAGACCCGGAAATTCCTCTGGAAAGACATCATTAAACTCCCGTACAATGGACATATTCTTAATCATGAGTTTCTCTCCAACCATTTGAGATAAATAACCCTAATTTAGTGGAATCAAGACCCATAAGATGGAAGAAATTTCCACTAGAAGGTTATGTTCATCCTTGCATCAATAGACGATCATAGATTGATCTGGAATATGAAATGTGACTTCTCTTCTTTAGAAATTGATATGAGCTCCATATAGAGAAAGAAAATCCATGCCAAGAATCACTTAAAAGTCCACTATAGGAAGGATCACAAGATTTGCAGGAAGCACTTTCCCACAAACTTCAATCGGAGAAGAATTATAAACTTTTGATGCAACTGTTGTGCCATTAGGGGTTGTCACTTCTAACTCAACATATAATTGTTGAGGTAATAAAGAGATACCCTTAGAACATTCTTCAGAAATAAAAGAGTGGGTGGATCCAGAATCAAATAAAACATTTTCTACTTTAGAGTGGATGGTAAGTGTACTTTTCACCACTTCGTTATCGTACTCCACATTGCTGATAGAAATTGCATGTGACTTTCCTTTGTCTTTAGCCTTCAGAGTTTGTTGACATCAATCATCATCAACAACCCTTGGATTAGGTCATTGATTGGAATAATTCCCCATTTCCTTTCACTTGTAACATTAAAGTGTAGGAGGTGCACTCTGTGTAGCCTTTTCTTTGTTCGCATCACTAGACATCTTCTTCCCATCATTGCGGCATTCAAATTCCCGATGACCTTCCTTTCCAAATTTGAAACATTTACTTGTCCCTTTAAGACAACTCCCTCCATGTTTCTTTCCACACATTGATAATAAGGGAAAACTCATCTTCATTTCAGTGTGCTCTTTAGATTTTCCTTTGAATTCCATTTTCCTCTTCTTATCAAACCCATATGACTGATGGGTTACTCCAATCTCCATATCAACTTTGAGAGCACATCAAACGATTTCCTCGTAGCTATTGAAGTCCCTTATGTCTAATGCCCTTCGAAAACTTGGTTTTAATCCACTAAATAATCGATCGATCTTACTCTCAGGTTGGATAATAATACCAGAAGCGTACCTTGCAAGTCTTGTAAAATTTGCTTCATAGGTACCAACAGATTCATCATCCTTTTTCTTCAGTTCAAGAAACTCCTTCTCCATCTTTGTTTGAATAATACGAAGTAAGTACTTATTGAAAAATAAGTTCTTGAACTCGTCCCATTCCATGGAATCAATTTCATCCCTTTTCCTCGTATTCTTGATAAGATTCCACCATTGATCAGCATCATCTTCAAAAAGATACACTACTAAGATGACTTTATCATGTTCAGAACATTGAAGAACTGGAAATATCTTTTCAGTGGTACTGATCCATTGTTCAGCAACTAATGGATTAGTAGACCTGCTGAATGAAGGTGGATGTTGCCTCATGAAGGATTCAACAGAATTTTTCTCCTTCCTTTGCTCGTTTGGAATTCCTGCATGATTCATAGCTTGAGAAAGTTGTGTGAGCATGGCTACAAGATTTTTCATTCCAGCTCCCATAACGTTTGGTTGCTCAGGGGGACAATCATTGCATTTCCCGTCGCATTCCTCATTAACACGGTTCCTTCGAGTTCCAGCCATTGACTAAAACCAAGAAGAATAGTGTGAGCAACACTAATTATAATAGGAGAACCACACAATCAAGAATAAAATTTCACACTTAAGGTCTTATCATAGGTTGTTCATGGCCATTTCTAAAACACTAAGATTGTGTTCTATGCTTAGACTTATCCTTAGGGTTCTTACTAAGTCTTTCACATCCTAGTTTCCAAAGGTTGACTATACCTTTCCTCTGATACCAACTATAACGACCCATACTTTACATACATGGTTATTAATTCAAAATTAAAGCATACTTATAACAACATATAACAAAACCATGAAAGGACCGTATAGGTATAGTGTCTTTAGAAACTGGGAAACATAAACAACTGGTTTATAAAGCATCTACATTGTCTCCCATTTATTTCATCATATATATGGTCCCTTTTGGAATATCTTACTTAATATTCTTATTCCTGACCTGGGGAAAGAAAACATACAAAAGGGTGAGCTCAAATGCTCAGTAAGGTTAAACAAAAGAAATATTAATTACATCATATTTATAAGAACATAACATTTTCGAAGTCTTAACCTGCAAAAGAAATCATAATTTCATAACATGGGATAAATCATAGTAGTGATATGTAATCCCAATAATCATAACATAAAACATGAATCTTTGTGTCATACACACATAATCATAGAGAATCATTTCTTATTAGTCAAGACTCATTTCCAAGACTATCTTAGCGGACAAAGTCCATTTCTGAACCAAGTTCACTCCTCGTTTCAGTCCTATTTCACTGAACCGGTTTAACCTGTAGTTCCAGTCATGTATATCTCATGAGATATAAATCTTTACCCAATGCATTGGAGGGAGATATAGGTCACACCCATCTCATAATGATACCATTATTATGTGTGCCACAAAATCAAAAATCATACATCATTGCATAACCCATGTAATAAAATGGGATTCTTAAACATCGTGACATCATAAAACAATTCATATAAGATAAAGGAATTCATAAAAATAATTTCATCACAACATAATCAAATCAATGTAATGATAGGGATAGAAACATAACCCTATATTCTCTTAGATGGAAAATAATTTTGATAAAACACTTGAACCCCATTCTTGAGAAAAATATCCTTTCTACTTCAAAAACATTTTTACCTTTCTTAACATGTCATAATATTTTAAAATAAAATAAGTTGATTAAAAATAAACATGAAAACTTGTAAAGGATTATTTTTGGAAATAATGTTTTAAAAATCCATTCATGCCGTATAAGTTAAAAAAACATTCTTCTCATACTTTTGTTGGAAAAGTCAAAAAGTACCTCGTACAAAAAACGACAAAAGATTCCTTTCATATCTTTTACTAAAAACTCACCGAAGGGTAAAATTGGATTTAAAAAATTGTAGGTGGATGGAAATAATATTACATATTGAGGAAACATGGATGTGGATGACAAAATATACCCCAGTAAATACCAAAGTATAAACAATCTCGGATAAAATTGAGATTGTGATATTTTCTCTTACCTTAGGTCTGATTTGCTTCGTAAGTGTCCGAACCTCCTGTATAATGATTTAAATAATGTTATTGACTTATTCCAGAATCATACTTATTTTTATGATATCATATATGGTCATATTCTTAGCTTCTTATTAGTAATATTTTATTGTTACTTGTTATTCGGGTGTTTATTGCTTTTTGTTCTTATGCATGTTTTGTCGAATAAATTCTTATTCTTATTTTTAGGTTATAGATACCTCATTTCCATAATGGTATTAGGGTAATATAAATAATATTCATTCATTCAATTCATTTATATAATCATTATGCAATAAAGATCATGTAGAATGAGTCACATCACATCGTGGAGACAGTATTCCATACGTACGCACGAGCGACAATATCGTTCCCATGATCGTGTAATTGTATTGGAGTGTATATATACTATTTCAGAATCAATACCACTTTAAAATAATCATATATATTTATTTATTTTCACCTTTATACCCATCCAAGTAAGGTGGTGGTGGAAAATAGATTACACCACGACGTGGAGACGGTATTCCGTACGTACGCACGCGTAGTGATTTCGTTTTCCGTAGGATAGATAGATGGTGAAATAGGGCTGTTTCATACTTATAATAACATATTAGTATATGTGTGATACTAATGTTATTACTTCATAATGAAACAACTAAATAAGAATAAGTGGAAGAAGAAATAAAGTTGAAAGAATCGGTAACGGACATTACCTCTTCTTTGAAGCGCCTCTTTGAGACCTCCTTTTAGGGCACTAAAATTGGTCTTTGAAGAATATCAGGACCTCTAGGATGTTTCTAGGGAAGTGGAGAGGATAAATTGGTAGGGGTTTTCCAAGCTTTAAGGCTCAATGTGGTGTGAGGAAGAGAGGGAGGAGGTGCCCTTTTATAAGGGAGGAGAGGGGCACCTTTGAAAAAACTAAAAATATTATTTTATTATAAAGTCATATTCAGTTTTTAATAGCTCCAAATTTATTTATTTATAATATAAGGTGGGTATGGGTCTAAATCCTCTCATCCAATAGAATTTAGACAAGTTTAGGTTACTATTTTAACCTTATCATTTAGATTTAACTTTAAGTTAGATAATTTAACTTTTACCGTGTCTTCTTGTTTTCTTACACTATAAGGTTAATAAAATTACTATAACAAGCCAAACGAACCCCAAGTTGTTTATTATTAATATATATAACCTTATATATGTCATTTTTCCAAACCTTGGATTTTTAGGAATAAAATAACAATTAATAATATAATATTTCTTTTAAAAACTATTTTATGTCAATTTTGACACTATTTGGTAATTGATTTTTTTGAAAATCATAAAAGATATATTAGTTCGAAAAAAGTTACTTAAATCAATAATAACATGTCATATTAACATAGAAAATTATTGTAATTCATAAAAAGTCTCAAATTACATTTATTTGGGTATTTATAACATCAATTATGTCAATATTTCATTAATAAGATAATTATTGCATCATCATTGTGTCATAAATAAATTAAATTATTTATTGTCTAAAAATTACAAATAAAATACCATTAAGTAGGAAATATTTTTATATTTCTAATGATTATTTATAGTCGAATTTATCTTATGTATAACCCTATATTAAAAATTATTTACTTATTAAACTTTGATTTTAACTATTTTAACCCTTCTTTAAATAAATTAATATTAAATGTCCTAATCTAATCCAAGTAGGCCTAAATGGTCATATTTTATTCTTAGGGTTTTTTTTGGTCGAATTACACTTATACAATATAATTATGACATGTGTTAGGTAATAATAATATCATTTTTACCCATAATTACCCTATTTACTTTTAACTGTAGTAAAAAAAAGTAAAAAGTTACTATTCACCAAAAATTATTTTCATCTCATTGAACAAAATTTTACATACTGACATCAACCGTGTCTCTCGGATTTTTGAAATTCCATTCACAAAAGTGGTAAAATTAAGTTTTATGTAAATTTGCAAATTCTCCTAGGAGGTGGGTAAAAGACGGTCAAAAGTTCAATAAAATTTTTATATATCTAAAATTATTATAAAATGACTCCAATAAATTAATTTGAACTTATAAAGGTATTATGTATCAATTTTTACCTAAGATAAATTTAAATAAAATAAATAATTATTTAAATAAAAAGTTGGTTTTTAAATAGTAACCCAGTGTTTTCACTATTCATCCAAAATTGAAAGTTTTCAGAAAAATACCAAAATTTCACCCTAGGCTAATTTCGATATTCCGAATCCAAAAATGAAGTCCATTTTGAATGATTAAATTTACAAAATTTCAAAAGGTGGTTATTACTATTCATAACGGCTAGTTTTAATAATATTTTAATAGCATATCGTTGTTTAGTGAAACTCGGTATTGTGTACGACGCAAGCTATCGAGAAAGGTCGCGATTGCGTGTAAAGAAAGCCAAGCTAGTGTGGTGTGTGGTGAATTATCCCTTTGATGATTTATATAACATAAAAACAAAATATTTCCCATGAAATTCTCGGGTGTTACATATTGTTTTTAGAATCATTTATTTTATTTTCCCATTAATTGAAAAAATATTATTTTGGGATAGTGTAATCATTTAAGGTAATTATAGAATACCTAAAAATTATAAATAAATTATTATCATGAAAATTATTTCATTATTCAAAAAATTACTATTAATATTCATTCATAAATAGTTTGTTTCCCAATATGAACACAAAAAAAGGATATTTAAAACTAAGAGAGTGACATTTTTAACTTTCTTTGATTTAAATAATATATAAATCATTTTCATTCAAAATATTCCATTAAAAAATTAATCCTAAGGTGATAAGGGTAAATTTAGCTTTATCCAATAATATTTATGATAAAAATTTATGGTTTTATCAATTATTTTTAATCTAGATTAACCAAATTTTCCCTTTACTGAGGTGACAAATTTTACCATGGTTACTATTCATGTTGACCACAAATAAAAAAAATATTTACTAAATTTGAACCTCATGATTTCAAAAATGGAAACCATTTTACCAAATTAAATTTATAAAAGGTTCATAAATTAATTTTAAAATTTTCACGCAACTTTCGACAAAACCCACTTTTTAGAAAAAATACATTTTTAAGAAAAAAAAACTAGATTTATTTTTATCCTATGACTAGAAAAATATTTATTTAATGTTTAAAAAATTTTATCATGTAAATAATATATAAATTTCATTAAAATAATTTACCAATAGTTATTAATTAATATTAAAAAACATTGCATGCATAATTTTTTTTTCCAGAAATATATTTATTTTTCTTTTAGATGATTTCTTTCATTTATAATCAAATGATAACCAATTAATTAACTTTAAACATGTATTAACAAAAAAATTAATAATTTATTAGGTCTTATTCATATTCACAAATCTAATGGATAGGTGAAAACTTTAATTTTAAATATTAATTTTTTAATAGTATATCTCGATTCATTTGAATTCTGTGTTGCGTATAACGCAAACTATTGACAAAATTAGATTTATTTGAAAATAAATTCATAAAATACCAAGGTTTTATATTCAACCCCCTTTAAAATTAATTGTATCATCAAAACTTTTCACTCTAATGCAAATATATGAGGATTATTATGCCTCATCACATCCTCAGGTTCCCATATAGCTTCTTCAAATTGGTAGTTTTTTCCCAAAACATTGACCAGGTGAGTGGTCTTGTTTAATAGTACTTTCTCTGTATGATCCAAAATCATTACTAGATGTTCATAAAAATAAATATATTTCTCCATATACATGACCTTTTATTTTAGTATATTTGAAGGATTAGGTATGTACTTTCTCAGGAGATATACATGTAACACATCCCAAACTTTAGATGGATTCGATGCACGAGACAATCGATAAGTTATCATATTGATAAGATCAAAAATTTCAAAAGGAATAGTATACCTAGGGGTTATCTTTTCCTTCTTTTAAAATATCATCACCCTCTTCCAAGGATATATTCATATGAATACCTTGTTACCTACTTTAAACACTATATCTTTCTGATGACTTCCATCAAAACATTATTATCTACTCTAATCTCCTCTTATGTGATATTAAATAGATATAACATTATCATCCATTTCATCAGCTAGATCAGGTCTCAATAAAATAATTTCTCCAAATTTATTTCAAAACATTTGAGTCATTAATTACATATAATATAGGTATTCATAAGGATTCCTCTGAATTTTTGAGTGAAAGCTATTGTTTTTGAGAAAATTCCACCAAAGGAAGGTGTTGGTCCCAACCATCTTTTAAATCCATATAGTTGGATCTCAATATTTTTCTAAATATTGACTGGTCCTATCATACTAACTACATATATATATGGATGATAAACAATGATAAAACATAACATTGTATATATCCTGATCAGATACAACTGATAGTGGTACAACATGAAATCTTACCTATTACATAATGTATAATCGATTAAGTTGTAAAAGAAATAAATATTATCTAATTTAAATGAAGTGTTATTAATTTTTAAGGATATTGACTACTACCCAAAAATAATTATTCCCTTTATATGTTTTGGGGAGTCTAAAGACGAAATAAATGGAGATTTTTTCCCATTTCCATTTTGGTTTGGGAAATGGTTTTTACATCCCCTTAGACTTATATCTCTCATCCTTAACTTGTTGACATAACAAGTACCATGAAACATACTCTACAAATATATATCTCCATGCCATCCCACCAAAAAATTTAGTGACCCTATTTTTTCCTTGAATGACTTTGAAATATTTTAAGGAATATTTTTTGTGGTAGGCACCGAGACGGTCTGAGATTTTGAGGTCTAGTGAGCTAAAAATTGATATTATAAAAATAGTAAATATATTAATATCACTCAAGTGTGATTTTTTTGGTTTAATGGAATAACTATTAAATGTATTATTTATGTAAATCTTACACCACCATAGAGTTTAAAACATAGGTTTTACCTTGGGAATAAACTAAGGTTGTTCAAAACCTGACTTTCGATTGAGGCATTCATTAGTGGTGCATTTAATTAAAATAAATAATAAAATTTATTTATTTTATTTCAAACAAAAATGACATATAATACTCAATATATACCTCATTTTGGAAATTATCTAGGTTTATCCCTTAAATTATGGGATAATTGAGAGGATATATGATGTTATTTATTAGAGGATCAAGAACATAGGATAATAGTTTATTAGATTGAGTTGGATCAAGAGGCAGTGGATGCAGGGGGGCTTATCCTTCACTAGATAAATAATTCGTCACCAAATATTCATCCCCTTTTTAGGTAGGTCTCATCGATTTTAGATTTCTTCCCTTTTGATTACAATATTTATCATTCATTTGTATCTTCTATTCTTGGTCTACATTTTCACACACTTCGCAAGATCCCATTTAATGAATTAAATTTCTTATTCAATTTATTCTTCATTATACCATGTTCTCACCCAAGTTTCCATGAACTATGATCATTTTAAAATAAAACATGTCCAACAACATTTTCACTAGTGTTTATGTTCCTTACCCCTGCTATTTTTTAACATTATTCGTCATTGGCCCATAGGGTCATATTCGACATTTCTGGGGTGGTTTTAGGCATGATTAAACCACTGGATTAGTGGTGGTTTAGAGAATGATGAATGGATTGGTGTTCTATGGTAATATCAGGATTTATTGAGGGAAATTCATCATGTAACATGTTTTTTGAGTGGTGAAGAGTGGGGACATGAGGCACTACGGGAAATAAAGGTGATGTAGACTTCGATCGGATCACTGGATTTTGATTTATGGCCACCGAAGGGCCAAAATTGATATTTGGAAGAAAACCACACTAATTTTGGTTAGTCAAAAGGAGGGATTCGTAGAGGCTGGAAGATATCTGGAAACTGTGTGGAAGAAATTGATTTTTTTAGTAAACGATGACTACACAATGTGTATTTTGATAAACACACACCATGTAGTAACACCCAGGATGCAGTGGTAGGGTTTTGGGAAAGATAAGAATCATACACCATGTTTCTAGGCCCAGACATTGTGTGACCCTCCCTAGGTGGTTGAACCATGTTCCAGCTACACACGTCTAGAACCCCATGTAGGAGGAAGTGTATTGTACACTAGATGTATACTGGCATGGGTCGGTCCCTGATAACAGATAGGTACATGTCTAGGTACACGAACCAAGACTGACAAACATGGTCATGACCAAGATGACACGGTTAAGTCATGGGTGGTTAATACATGTCATGTGGACCCCTTACATGCCATGTATACTGACATGTCCTCTGATATATGTTCATAGGAGAACACAACCATGTAGTAGAATAGTTCCACGTACTTTGTGGGACCCCTTACACGTCTTGTATCCCTTTGATAAAATTATACCATGTTTATCTCCATCTTTTTAACAGATATTTTTTCTCATTAGTATAATATCCTAAGTGTTTTCCCACATAGAACATGATGGTGGCCTTTGTACTGTCTTTTGTGATATAATGTTATATGTTCTGAATGATAAGCTTATCCAGGGAGATGATTTATAATGGAAATGATTAGGTGGGGTCATCATATATATGTTGGGGTGTGCACTCCCCTATAACACCAATACATGGTTTATCCATTCTAGTAGAGAGATGTTGGGTTTAGTACTCCCCTGTAGCTCCATGGAACAGTTTATCCATGGTATCAGAGAGTTTAGGTTTATTACTCCTCTATCACACCAGGTCACAGGTTCTTATGGCTATCAGAGATATATCAAGGTCAGTACTCCCCTTTCACACCATAGCATAGGTTCTCCATTTCCTTATATTGATAGGGTCAGTATTATCCTTTAATCAAGTCATGGGTTCTATACCTATGTATTAGTACTCCCTCATCTTTGATATTTGGTGGGGTGTGGGTTCTCCAAAGGATATGTGTGCCCCCTTGACTATGGAGCATATTTGTCAGGTGTGAGACCCTCCACTCATGTTCTGGTGAGGTTGCATTTGATATTGGTCATTGGTGTTGGAATTCTAGATCTGTAATCTTACTAATTGATTTTGTCTGAACTATTATATGGATATCCCCTTTCAATCTCATATTGGTTTCTTTATAATCTTATATATGTGTGTGTATCAGTTGGGTTTTGTTTATCTCTTTCTTTGGGTTGAGATAACTATTTTCTCTCTCTCTATCTCTCCCTTTCGGTTTCAAGGTATCCTATTAGGTATGCATATACTCAACCCAACACGGGCTTTTACCACATGTTTCAGGTCTTATGTAGATTATTGATAGATATATGAGGATTATGGTGGAATATAGGGATATGTGGGTTCATTAACCACCTACAATAATCGGTCTTGGAGATTAGGTGTTGGGATCTCCCATTATTCTCTATTCCATTTTTTTAGGTTGGGACATCAGTTATGGTTGGGTGTTTATTTTTCCCCTGTATATTTCAAATTACACTATCATACTCTTTTATATTTTTTAGAGGTTATTAAAGTCATGTTTTTACTCTATATGTTACTCTATATTATTATTATTCCTCTACACTTATGTATAGAGACGGTCGGTAGTGTGCATAAAGATACATTAGACAAAGGAATCCCATTTTAGTTATGCCCTCTCAACACTTTTCTCTAGCCTGGACTATGGGGGAGGGCTTAGGGTTATGTCGGCCCACTCTTCCACAATCCAGGGGCCCTGATGGGTTGGGTTATTACAAAGTGGTATCAGAGAAGTTCATTACATGGGATGGTTTTCAATGTTTTCCCCTTAAAAGAAATTGGTTGGGACTTATGGAAATGGTGTCAAAGTGTCTTGAGTTCAGATTCAGGCTAGGAAACCCAATGATGGTGTGGTGACCAATGTATTTATACACTAATACATAGACTATCTCCTTATTGACTCTACAAACCGAGACATTGGTTGTAGGAAACAATAGTACAAGCATCATATAGGATTGAGTCCTTTGAGTGTCCTTCCTAAGTCATATCCCCATATATATATTTATATATATATTCCATATGACCATGGTATATCATGACTGCTTTCAGAATTCCATTGTGAAGGTATCCATCTAGGTTATCGATTTAGGATCATGAAGATGATCTGATGAGTGATGAAGCCTTAATTAAGGGGCTATCATGTGATGTGTTTCCTCCTTATGGATAGTTAGTATCACCCCCACTCATTGATTAGTAGTTAGTACTAGAAATTTATGTTGAGTATGGGCGCATGATTATATCACTCAATAAGTTCCAGTTCCTGATACCGTTGAGGTTCTGTGGTGACCCAGATACCCATGAAATAGAGGATTGGATAGAGTCAGTGATCTGAGTCTTCGAGCTCATTTGGACCCTGCCAGATAATATGGTTGCACTTCTATCCATCCTTTTCCATGGATTAGTTGGGTTCTAGTGGTGTTTAGTTGTGTAGAACCATGATGATACAACGCTCCCATGGTCCAACTTCTAACAGCTATTTTTTAAGAGTATTACCCATTATGATTAAGCTTAGTTTAGATACAAGAATTATTATTTTTTATTAGGTTAGTATAATAGTAGTCGAGTATGTCATGAGGTTCACCAACATTACACAGTACTCCCTCGATATGGTACGAGACAACTTATTCCAGGAAATGAAGTTTCATCTGGGTATTTATAGATACATTTGAACCATTTTGGACTCCTTATTCCTACCCACTTATATTGGATACCTAGAGTAGGCTCTAGTGATTGAGAGATTCCTATAAGAGGGTCATTGAGAAGTTAGATCCTCTAGTGGGTATCATATGGATGAGTTCTCTTCAATGTTTAGCAGGTGTTAGACATTGAGATCATATTGTAAGATGCATTCTCATACTTTGAAACATATGTATATAGCTCAGGGATCATGTGAGGGTCAAGTCATCCTGAATAGGGGTGATGTTATTCTTTTTATGGGTGTGGTCACTTGTCTCATTATTTTTTGATCTATTTCACTAAGAAAGAACGGAAGAAATTGTATAGACCTCCATGAAGGAAAAGTCCGTTGTTCCCAAACGAAGCTCCGGATGCGGGAAGCAAGGTCATATTTGGAGTCGGAAGCCCGTTTCGGAGGGCCTGGAAGCCCTGCGCAGAATTTTGGAGAGCCGCGCGCAAAGTTGGAGTGTCGCGCGCAAACCTCCCGGGATGCGCGCAATGCGCTGGGCCGGCGCGCAATTTTGCGCGCCCGTGACCCGCGCGACTCCCTTGCGCGGCGGGCCCGATTCCGCACCCGCGAAGAGAATTCCGTGCCCGCGATCCGGATTCCGCGCCCGGGGTTGCCTATGAATATAAGGCGACCCCTGACGTTTTGAAGGTTGCCGGAAGTCGAAAGGTCTCTCGTGCGCGCAATTCAACCCCTTCCGCGCGCAATGCCGATCTTCAGGTAACCTCCTTTCTTTCTCGCAAGAAAGCCTCGGGGTTCACCTTCGCACGCAATCCCTTTGGCTCCTTTCCTTTGAATAATTCTTCACCCAAAGGCCTTCGCGCGCAAAAGAAGCCTCTTGCGCGCAATTGCCCCCGGGGTGCGCGCAATCCAGCCCGATTGCGCGCACCCCCCGTTTTAAAGTGGCCATTCATCAAAGAATGAGTCGTTTCCCCCGCGCGCAATCTCTTTCTTCTGCGCGCAAATCGCTGGCCCAATTGCGCGCCAGCCCGCCCATTTGCGCGCCGACCCGCGGTATTGCGCGCCATGCTTCTCTTTTGCGCGCAATTCGCCGAGGTCGCCCCCTTTGACCCCCTAAGGGTACCCGCCTGCGTGGCGCCCGATGATCTTCATCCTGGGTGCCCGCACCGTGCGTTGTCTTCCCGTGCGGCCCTCCAGGCTCGCGCGAAGTGATACGGACCCATTGGCGGCAGTATCGTCCGAGCTACAAGACATTAAACTGTTCAGCATTCGTCCTGCAGGACGTTAAACTGTACTTCGTCCGCGCGACAAGATGTTAAACTGCCAAGCATCTTCGTCCGCACTGCAAGACGTTAAACTACCAAGTGTTTCGTCCAACATGACGTTAAACTGTACCACGTCCAAGCTGTACAATGCTAAACTGCCTAGCCTCCATCATCAGCGCTGCAAGACGTTAAACTGACAAGTGTTTCTTCCTCAACACACGACGTTAAACTGTACTTCGTCCAGCAAGACGTTAAACCGTCCGCTTCTTCCTCAACACACGACGTTAAAATGTACTTCGTCCGGCAAGACGTTAAACCGTCCGCTTCGTCCTCAACACACGACGTTAAACTGTACTTCGTCCGGCAAGACGTTAAACCGTCCGCATCACCCGATCCCGTGTCTCGCACGCAGGATCCCCCCGGTTTGGATGTGGCCCCCACCCGCGCGTCTCTGCAGGGATTTCGGGATTGGAGTGGCCTTCGCCCACGGGGGTAGAATATTACAAACAGAATGAACTATGTGGACTTTGATCCCTGTCTCCTAAACAGGGTACGTAGGAAGCCTCTCCGAGGTTCAAGCCCACCACCTGGTCGTCCCGGTCGTATTCACGTCGGTTCGTCCATCCGTGGACCCCTCCCGGGTTCACCTTCGCGTCGATTCACCTATGAATCCGCTCTTGTGGGGGACTGCACATGTGTATCTCCATTGCACTTCCCCACTGCCTTTTTCTATTTCTCTCTCCAGAACGAACTACGTGGACTTTGATCCCTGTCTCCTAAACAGGGTACGTAGGAAGCCTCTCCGAGGTTCAAGCCCACCACCTGGTCGTCCCGGTCATATTCACGTCGGTTCGTCCATCCGTGGACCCCTCCCGGGGTCACCTTCGCGTCGATTCACCTATGAATCCGCCCCTGTGGGAGACTGCACATGTGTATCTCCATTGTGCTTCCCCACTTCCCTTTTCTCCTTTCAGCGTCCAGCATGACGTGAAACTGTGATCCACCCGGCCGCTCCATCCCCCTCTGTGTGAGGTGGTTCGGTTCAATCCTCCGCCCGGCGGCCTCGACCTCTTCGTGAGTCGGCTTGCCGACGTCCAGCATGACGTTAAACTGTATATTCGAACTACGCTGACTTTGATCCGCGCCAACGCGCGGTACGTAGGAAGCCCCTACGGGGTCCAAGCTCTTCACTCCATCATCCATCCTGATCCTTACCCGGGCCTCCACATCCCGGTGGGGTCATGCCACTTCATTCCACTCCACTTAACTCGGGAAGCCGCCCATGTGCTGGCCCCAGCGTCGGAGGTTCCCCGCAAGGGGTTCTGTCATCTGATCCACTTCTCGTGTTTATCAGTCTGATGCCGTCCCCGCTGGACGTTAAACTCGCGGCATACCCCGTGTTAAACATGGGAAGCTGAGGAAAACCTCAGGTAACACAGTTCCCCGCACCTAGCGCGGGATGCCTCAGGCCATCACGCCTTCGAGAAGCCCTATTAGGGACGGAAGGCAGACATGCAGAGTCGCAGTGTTAAGACACGCCCCCGACACCCAGAGCCACCCGGTCTCCTCACCGCAGGTTGCTGCCCCGACCAGACCCCTTGCAGCGTCCGGGCGGAAGCAGCGTAATTAACCGGTCTCCATGGAGACATGGCGCCGGGAACGAGATTCACGAGCACGTCTTAAATCTATGAGGGAGACCCGGATTAGGCAACGAGTTCCGAGGAGACGTCCACGGAAGGAGGAGCCGACATCCCATCATCCCGGTTTCGATCAAGGAGCAGACGCCCCTGAATAAGGTACGGATTCCGCCCGCCTTTGGAAAGCGGGACTGCGGGGCCACAAGCCGCGCGCGCCCATCCCCTCGGGTCGACGGGCGCACGCGCGAACGCGTCCTGGCGGAACAGCGTCGGAACAGAAACCCGACGCACATCCGCACCGAAATAGAAAAATGGTGAACCCGACGTGAATCTCTTCTCCTCAATACGAAGACCGATGGCTTTCAGAGGTGTTGGAAGACCAGCATGCTGCTCGACCAAGCATTCAACACTGGGGCACGGAACCCGCCAGGGGCTGGGGAAGGGAAATCGGGCACTCCGTCTCACGACGTCGAGGGCCTGGGTTCCCCCCATGGAAGGCGTCGTGGCACTAATGGTTGGTTGTCGATTCATTTTCCTGTTAGTGTTAATGGGTTTTTCTCCCTGCTTTCAGGAATCAAGTCGCCCAATCCAGTGCCCGATCGCCACCCGCCCACTGGCGCAGGGGTAGGGGAAACACCGACGCGGCTCCTCCGCGCGGTCCCGCCCGTTCCACAGTCGTCCCAGCAGCCGCAGCTGCATGGCAACCACGCCCTCTCTCCCCCTCGGAGGTCATCCAGAGAATGGTGATCAACAACTTGGTGCGGAGATATGAGGAAGAGGGAGTCATCCCCACCAGGGACATGGCTCGCCTAGACCTCGAGGAAGCTGCACCTCGCCACCAACGCCGCCCCCGAGGGCCGCGCAGGGAGGCACTACTGCCTACCTCGACGTCCAACCGCTTCGGGAGCTTATCCACGGAGCGCTCCGACAACTCCTTCCCCTATGCGGATGAGGTGGAAGATGTCCGGGACCACCCTATCCGAGATTCGTTCCAGGGATCCGCGATAAGGGCTCCTGTCAGGCCACGGCGACACCGCCGCCAGGCCTCTCAAGTCGAAGAACGGACTCTCCACCTGCCCGCGCCGCTCATCCCGACTCATTTTTCCCGACGCCAACATCGGGCACGAGCGGAAGAGGATGCCCACCTTGGGGCCCTAGCAACCGCGGCCGCGTTGGCTCAAGCCACCGCTGGCTCCATCCACCAGGCCCCTGCGCATCCTGAGTAGGGGCACTTCTATGCCCGACCTGGATCGAGGCCCCGACCGCCCCAAAGGCAGGTTGGGTTGACTCTCCCGGTTGCTGGTACAGGCAATATCCACCGCGGAACACCTCGCGGTAGCGCTATTCACCAACAGGGTCTACTCCGTGTGGCCGATCCGAGAGGCATGGGTCACCCCACCTTTCGATCCCGGCCCGGAGGCCTGCCCGGAATCATCTCTCCCCGCGTCCCCTTTGATATCTGTCCCGGTGCTCCTTGCACCTTGGTTTCCAGTCCTCTTGGCCCCAACACCAGTGTGGCCGGAGGACGCCAGGATAGAGATCAGCCATGCCCCGAAGAACCACCCAGGGGCAGGAAGGCGAGGCGTCGACGCCGAGGGAAGA
The DNA here is from genome assembly GCA_963277665.1 of Viscum album. Classification (NCBI taxonomy): domain Eukaryota; kingdom Viridiplantae; phylum Streptophyta; class Magnoliopsida; order Santalales; family Viscaceae; genus Viscum; species Viscum album. Next base: position 1,331,830,623 of record OY728143.1, read on the forward strand.
ATGTTACGGAATTCCGGACAGAGATCTGACCGGTTCGTTTCTCTGATACAGAGGCGGAGTATGATTCGGCGACGGAGCCCTCCCCCCGATCCCGCCAGTTAGGGGCAGGGGTAGGAATGCGGCACGTCAGCCTCGTACTTCCCGAGAGCGAGATCGATATGATCCCCACTTCTCTCCGAAGGTATATCCGGAGTAGCGAGGGCCTGGTAGACCCCCAAGGATCAAGCTTGCGGTTGGTACCAGCCCCTCCGGAAGCACCTTCTGCCTCGATCGGAGAAGCCGGAGACTTTTTCTGGGGACCGACGGTCGAACCACGATCCAGTGCACCCTCGGCGAGCACCGACGCTACGGAAGGATGTTTGCTCGCCGGCCCGTCCTATCGTGATGTGGTAGCTGGGGCACCGCCACCCTCGGAGGGCGACCCGGGATATGGAGGCCAATCGGCCTGCTCGCCGTATTCACCGCCGGCCAGCCCGCCGGCCCAACGGCCCGCCTCGGCACCACTGCCGGTTCCCCGTCCATTCCCAGTCGTTGAAGAGGACCAAGGAGACCTGGGTCCCGAGTTTGAGTCGTGGAGCTTCTGGACCGTCCTTGAAGAGGGCCACTTCCCTGAGAAGTTTTGGTCAGTCGCAGGACCGGACTTTGATGCACCCGAATCGCTCACCCCGGATGAGTTCGAATGCTTCCGCCGAACTCTCCGGGAGACTCACTCCCGTCTTCACCGCTTACAAATGCCATACCCCGGGAGTCAAGTGCACCTGGAGGATATTGGTGAGCAGTGCCGTCAAATTGACCTGGCCACGCTCCCCACGGTTCGGCACCCCGGGTCATTTGGGCACCACGAGGCCCTCCAACAACGATGCGTCGAGTGTTTTCAAGTACTCCGCAAGGTTCTCGAGGAAGCCACTCCCCACGTGTATATCCGTGGATGGGGGCAGTACGCTTCCCTACGCTTCAGTGCGATTCGCCGACGGCCCGATTCACTGGGTGGCCCTGAGGGTATATCCCCAGGGACGGAAACGGTCAATATGGCTGACCTGTCGGGAGAGGGGAACGACTTGGAACTTCTCGACGGGGGCTCTCCCCCCGAAGACAAGCCGTCATTGGATCCATCGGTGAGAGTTACTCGTCACCAGAGGAACCTCCTGGGACTCCCTGCACCCACTGAAGCACTGACGTTGAGCCGAAACGTCAGCAAAGGTAAAGAGCACGGCGGGGCTGTAAAGCCCGCCGACCCATCTGCCTCCATGCAGAGGGCGGAAGAGGATCCTGAGAAGGCTATGCTACGTCAACAGCTCGCCGAGCAGAAGAAGCTGGTTGACCATCTCCTCGCCGAGCGCGCTGCAGAGCAGCGGCCTGACTACGGTGATCCTAGGCCAGGACAGCAGGGACAGGAACAACCACCCCTCGATGAGGCTCTCCCGGGCAACCGTGATTATGCCGTGTTTGCCGACAGGGGAGAGGCTGTAGAGACCCGAAGCCTGGCGTACATTGACCTTACATTACATTTGTGGAATACTTAGTACATAACAAAAACACACACACAAGGATCGTAATAGTTTAGTGTCTTTGGAAACTCGGAACGTAATCTTCTAATCGTGGTGAAAGATCTTCAATATCTCCCATAAAGATCTTCCCCTTTTTTTTACCGAAAACCTTTCTTTATATCCTGGGGAAAAGAAAACATAAAAGGGTGAGCTCAAATGCTCAGTAAGGTTATACAAAAGAAAAATCAATCACATCATATTCATAAGAACATAACTTTTTGGAAATCTTAACCTGCAAAAGATAGCATAATTTCATAACATGGGATAAATCATGGCAGTGAAATGTAATCACAATAATCATAACATAAAACATGGAACTTTGTGGCATTCACACATAATCATAGAGAATCATTTCTTGTTAGTCAAGACTCATTGCCAAGACTATCTTAGTGGACAAAGTCCCTTTCTGAATCGAGTAACCCTCGTTTCAGTCCTGTTTCACTGAACCGGTATAACCTACCATTCCAGCCATGTCTATCTCATGAGATATAAAATCATTACCCAATGCATTGGAGGGAGATATAGGTCCCACCCATCTTATAATGAATCCTTTCTTATGTGTGCCACATAATCATAAAACATACATCATCGCATAACACATGTAACAAAAATGGGATTCTTGAAACATCATGACATCATACATCAATTCATATAAGATAAAGGAATTCATAAACATAATTCCATCACAACATAGTCAAATAAATGTAAAAATATGGATAGAAACAGAACCCTTTATTATCTTAGATGGAAAATAATTTTGATAAAACACTTGAATTGAATTCTTGAGGAAAATATCCTTTCTTCTTCAAAATCAATTTCTTTTCACAAAACATCATGCAATTTTAAAAGAAAGAGATTTTATTGAAAATATTCATGAAATATTTTAGAGGAAGCTTCATGAAAATAAGTCTTTATAAAATAGTAGAAATCCGTTCGTGCCGTATAAGTTAAAAAAAACATTCTTCGTACTTTTGTCGGAAAAGTCAAAAAGTACCTCGTATGACAAAAGATTCCTTTCATAGATATTACTAAAAACTCACCGAAGGGTAAAAATGGATTTAAACAATTGTAGGTGGATGGAAATAATATTACATATTGATGAAACATGGATGTGGATGATAAAATACACCCCAGTAAATACTTATGAATAAACAATCTCGGATAAAAATGAGATTGTGATATTTCCCTTACCTTAGGTCCGATTTGCTTCGTAAGTGTCCTAACCTCCTGTATAATGATTTAAATAATGTCATTTACTTATTACAGAATCATATTCATTGTTATGATATCATATATGGTTCACTTATGAATTTATATTACCCGTTCTTTTGTAAATTCCATGATAAAGAGCGTTTTGGGTAAAATTGTTTCATTTGTCATCCGTGTTTTGACTTATAATTATTCATATGATTACGTAGATCATGATTAATTAATTCCAGAACATAAAACATGATTTATATATATATATATTCAGGATATAAATATATATAATAAATTATTAACGGGAAAGAAATACACCGTTCATGGAGACGGTAGTCCGTACGTACGCATGAACGCTGTTTTCGTTTCCTTATTGAATTGAATGGAATTAAGTAGATGACATTCATATATATACACATAAATCCAGTATCATTTTTATGTAATATATTTAATTATTACTTATTATATATACTTTATAATCATTCATGAATGGTTTAAAGTGGAGAATGAATCTCATCGCGTCGTGGAGACGGTAGTCCGTACGTACGCACGAGCGATGATATCGTTCCCATGGTCGTGGAATTGTGTTGAAGTGTATGTAGACTATTTCAGTATCAATATCACTTTATAATAATCATATATAGTTACTCATTACACCATTATACCCATCCTATTAAGGTGGTGGTGGAAAATAGATTACACCACGGCGTGGAGACGGTATTCCGTACGTACACACGCGCGGTGATTTCATTTTTTCCGTAGGATGGATAGAAGGCGGATTAGGGTTGTTTAATATTTATAATAACATATCAGTATGTAATTAATACTGATGTTATTACTTTTTCATGAAACAACTAAAGAAGAAGAAGTTTAAGAAGAAAGAAATTGAAAAGATCGGTAATGGATATTACCTCTTCTTTGAAACGCCTCTTTGAATCCTCCACTTAGGGAACTAAAATTGGTCTTTGAAGAAGACCAGGACCTCTAGGATTATTCTAGGTAAGTGGAGAAGGGATTTTGGAAGGGGTTGACCGAGCTTGAGTGCTCAATTTTGTGTGAGGAGGAGGGGGAGGAGGTGCCCTTTTATAAGGGAGGAGAGGGGCACCTTAGGAATTCTTAAAAATATTAATTTATAATAAATCTAACGCAACTTAAAAACCTCCAAAAATGACTCATATTCGAATATTAGATGAGATAGGGTTGTAATCTCATCAACCAATCAAATTTAGACATGTTTGGATCTTATTTTAAACCTTATCATTTTGATTTATCCTTATTCAATCTATTTAAGTTTATTTGTGGTAATAAAATTCTAAATTTTAAATTATAACAAATAATTACTTATTTGTTGTGAATTTTCCATAATTGTTTAATTTATAACATTATAGACCATATAAATATAAATTTATAATTTTTAAATATTTTTGTGATTTTTAAACAATTTTATAATATGTTATTTTTGTAAAATAACAATAGTGTCAATTTTGACACTATTCATTTATTTGAATTTAAATAAAATATATACAGAAGATATGTTCGAAATAAAATCTTTAATATATTAATAAAAGGTCATATGTATCTATAAAATTAGTGTATCACATTAAATAGTTCATATAATATTTATTTTATTATTTTTAAAACAATTTATTTGGTTTATCTCTTAATAAAATAATTACTACATCATTTTTGTATAATTATTTAATATACTTATTTGTTGTATAAAAATTTAAAATAAAATTCTATGATGAAGATAAATATATTACCTTTTACAATAATACTTTTACTCGAATTTATCATCTTAAAATCACAATATTTAAATTGTTATATTTATTAAATTATGAAGGTGACAACTTTGGCATCATTTAAAATAAAATAATATAAGTGTCATAATCGCTTTTATAAGGCTCCAAATGGTCAAATATTCGACCATTGGATGCTTATGGTTTACATTTACATGTACAATAAGTTTTGGTTAGGTATTTGTGCATTTTATGGTCACTATTAGTTTAAAAAAACATTATTCTTGATTTTTCACTAGATAAACAATTTCTGCATCACTATTGTGTCATAATTAATGATAATTATTTAATCCCTAAAAATTATAAATAAATTTATATGATGTAGATAATTTCATTAGATTTCTTTAGACTATTCATGTTCGAAGTTTCATGAAGTTTATCACTAAATAAAAATTAATATACTTATAAAATTTAAGAGAGTGACATGTTGTGACTTTCTTTGGTTTTAATAATAATTAAGTTATTTTCATAGAAAAATGTTCATTAAATGATTCTAATCCGACCCTTAGGTGATATGGGTCGAATTTAGTCATCCAATAGGATTTTGACATTTGTTAGGGTAATTTTAAAATATTATATTTACCCTTAATTACCCGATTTACCTTTAACTATGGTAAATAAAATTTACCGTAGTTACTATTCATAAATCCCAAAAATAAAAAGTAGTTTATTAACATAATTTGGACCCACTGATTCCAAATATGGAATCCATTTTTTAAAATTCCATACACAGAAGTTTCAGAAATTAAATTAAAATTAATCCCGTTGTCGAATAAAAACGGGTTTTTGTTTAAAACATTGCAAAAGATTGAATTGATTTAACCTACGAATTCAAGGTAAAATCAATGATAATGACATACATTATATTAAATGGTAAAAATATATTCTATTTATACTTTAAAACCATTCAATATTATAATTTAACCACATAAGATATTACGATGAAAAAAGTTGTTTTTAATTAAAATATAGCGTGTTTTTACTATTCATTAAAATGTGAAAGTTACCAGAATAATATGAAAAATTTATCCAAAGTAAATTTTTATTTCTTGATTCCAAAGAAGAATTTTATTTTGTCAAATTGAACTTATAAACATGTCAAAAAATAGATTTAAAGTGGGTGCGCCATCAAAAGGCGGCAAAACTGCATTTTTTTGAAAAATACTTATTTTACCCGAAAAATTTATTTTGTTCTTATACCATGTTCTAGAAATGTGTAAGATGAATAATAATGTTATAAAATTCAAAATTTAGTTAATACTATTCATAACGGCTAGTTCATGACAATATTATAATAATATAACATTGTTTATTAAAACCCGGTATTGTGTACAACACACGCTATCGAGGAAGGTCGCGATTGCGTGTAATGCAAGCCAAGTCAGGGTTGCGTGTTGTGAAAGAATCCTTCATTGTTTCGTATAACAGAATCCAACCATATTTCATTTATACATTTAATATATATATATATATACTCAATATTGCGTAGAATAATTATTATCAAAATTGTGTGTAACACGGTCCAAGAATAGTGTTGTGTATACTGCAAGCTAATACGGTGTTGCGTATAGCGCAAGGTAATCTTGGTGCAGAATACAACATAAGACATTAATGAAATAAAAATAATATTTTTCATAAAATCTCGGGGTGTTACATTCTACCCCCCTTAAAATGAATTTCGCCCTCGAAATTCGTCGGGGTTATAAATTGTTTACTATTTGAAAGTTTCTTTGATAGAAACCCACATCGTAAAAAGGAATACCCAAACTTATCTTTAAAAAATCAAAAGTATGAAACGTAACGGTTACCCAAATAAACTAATCACTGGGTTTCCACATAGGTGAAAATATGGATATGGAAGAGAAATCTAACCATCATGTTCTGATGGAGAGTGGTAGAGAACATGGCTATGGAAAAGCTAGCAATCACAAAGCAATAAATTTGTGATGATCTAGGGTATCATCTGATTCATCGGATATAAGGGCACTAGGACAACATTTTTAGTTTTCAAGATCATTTCCCTAAAGTTGAAAATTTGAATTACAATAAATACTTACTTTATTTTGGTAAAATCTCACTGTTGTTCGTGCCTTGAACAATTTCCACTTCATCTCTTAAATAAATGAAGTTGAATTTTTTATTCGTGAAGTGTTAGCAGATCATGTGATAGAATGACGGGTCATTCCATCTGTCTCAAACAAAAGGTTAGCAAAAATTATATACATAAGTCGATCTATAGTGAGATTAATCATATATGGTTCCTAAAATGAACTTATACTTCACATATCATACTGCTTAATATAATAAAACTAGTTTTCTACTAAACAGGGACTTCCTATAGGTCAGTGGTAGGCGATAAAGGCCAGTCGCACTTCGGTTGTGGGTTCGATTCCCACAGCCTTGTCCGAAGCGATGGGCTGTCGCCCGTCCTGCAGGTTGTCCTTTTTCTAAAACTACATTACTATAACATCACATAAATAATATCAAAAAAAAAGTTCTATACTTAAACAATACTAACTTATGGTTAACATAATCCATTACAATCTTTAGGCTTATCTAAAATACTTCGGTCCAAGCTCATAGTATAAAGAAAATGATTACTTGAAATGTCGCCAACCAAGCATGTGAATACCATCATTTATCCCCCATATATCTTGTTGGTCACATTCCAATCATGTGAATACTTTAATGATGTATTCTCTTGAAAAATATGAATACCCATTAAACCTTAGTGAAAACATGAATGCTGTCAAAAGTTAACTCTTTCCACATACCAAAATCCAAAAATTCTATATACTCAAACCATGATATAACCTTCTCCTTATATCAGTCATGAGCTCATGAATACTATCAAACATTTTATTTTCTCCTTATCCCTTCATTATGTGCATATCATCTACATTCCAAAAATATCTGAATAACCTTTCATGGATACTGGTAACATTAATTAGACAACAATGTAACAATCCTTACATGTCTCTTTATTCCATAGTACCATGAGATTACTTATACAACATTACACATGATAAACATGTAATCATTCCACTACATTCTTAAACCATTGACCGAGCTTCAACAATTCTTTCATCTCACGTATCATTTGTAGTCTCTTCATCATCATCCACATAAATACTTCCCATATGACCATACTGATTATCTTCATGAGACTTTCCCTTAGGGCATTGGTTTTCATAATGCCCGTACATTCCACATTTAAAACATTTAACTATTGTTGATGTCGTAGCAATACCATTATCCTCATCCATGTTGTTAACTGAACCTTTTCCTTTGCATTTACTTGCTTTGTGTCCTTCTTTTCCACACCCAAAGCATCTTCCAGTTCCTTTGAAACATTCTCCTTGATGCCTCTTCCCACATGATTTACATAGGGGAAATTGAACTTTCTTTCCTCTATGATCATCATGAAACTCCATCTTTCTCTTATTAGCCGAGTTAGGAAACTTACCAAATTTTACTTTATTGATCATATTATTAGATTGCTGATTCAGCATAATAATGATGTTTGGACTTCCAAATCCCATTTCATTATGAAGAATATCATTCCATTGTCCATCATATCCTCCATTATCGTGAATCATCTTGTTTCCAGCCATTTTCTAAAACCCAAAAGAATAGTGTGAGAGGAAAAAATCATAATAAAGGGGGAGTAACTTCAATATCTAACATCTTAGGTTTAATTCTATGATCGTTAGCATAATTTTAGTACTATAACCTATACGCATACTTAACCTTAGAGACATCCCTAGACATACCTTAGAAATATCTCTAGGGATCTCACTAAAGTTCTCGCATCCTAGTTTCCAAAGGTTGACTAAACCTTTCCTCTGATACCAACTGTAGAGACCCGAAGCCTGGCGTACATTGACCTTACATTACATTTGCGGAATACTTAGTACATAACAAAAACACACACACAAGGATCGTAATAGTTTAGTGTCTTTGGAAACTCGGAACGTAATCTTCTAATCGTGGTAAAAGATCTTCAATATCTCTCATAAAGATCTTCCCCTTTTTTTTTACCTAAAACCTTTCTTTATATCCTGGGGAAAAGAAAACATAAAAGGGTGAGCTCAAATGCTCAGTAAGGTTATACAAAAGAAAAATCAATCACATCATATTCATAAGAACATAACTTTTTGGAAATCTTAACCTGCAAAAGAGAGAATAATTTCATAACATGGGATAAATCATGGCAGTGAAATGTAATCACAATAATCATAACATAAAACATGGAACTTTGTGGCATTCACACATAATCATAGAGAATCATTTCTTGTTAGTCAAGACTCATTGTCAAGACTATCTTAGTGGACAAAGTCCCTTTCTGAATCGAGTAACCCTCGTTTCAGTCATGTTTCACTGAACCAGTATGACCTACCATTCCAGCCATGTCTATCTCATGAGATATAAAATCATTACCCAATGCATTGGAGGGAGATATAGGTCCCACCCATCTTATAATGAATCCTTTCTTATGTGTGCCACATAATCATAAAACATACATCATCGCATAACACGTGTAACAAAAATGGGATTCTTGAAACATCATGACATCATAAATCAATTCATATAAGATAAAGGAATTCATAAACATAATTCCATCACAACATAGTCAAATAAATGTAAAAATATGGATAGAAACAGAACCCTTTATTATCTTAGATGGAAAATAATTTTGATAAAACACTTGAATTGAATTCTTGAGGAAAATATCCTTTCTTCTTCAAAATCAATTTCTTTTCACAAAACATCATGCAATTTTAAAAGAAAGAGATTTTATTGAAAATAGTCATGAAATCTTTTAGAGGAAGCTTCATGAAAATAAGTCTTTATAAAATAGTATAAATCCGTTCGTGCCATATAAGTTAAAAAAAACATTCTTCGTACTTTTGTCGGAAAAGTCAAAAAGTACCTCGTATGACAAAAGATTCCTTTCATAGATATTACTAAAAACTCACCGAAGGGTAAAAATGGATTTAAAAAATTGTAGGTGGATGGAAATAATATTACATATTGATGAAACATGGATGTGGATGATAAAATACACCCCAGTAAATACTTATGAATAAACAATCTCGGATAAAAATGAGATTGTGATATTTCCCTTACCTTAGGTCTGATTTGCTTCGTAAGTGTCCGAACCTACTGTATAATGATTTAAATAATTTCATTTACTTATTACAGAATCATATTCATTGTTATGATATCATATATGGTTCACTTATGAATTTATATTACCCGTTCTTTTGTAAATTCCATGATAAAGAGCGTTTTGGGTAAAATTGTTTCATTTGTCATCCGTGTTTTGACTTGTAATTATTCATATGATTACTTAGATCATGATTAATTAATTCCAGAACATAAAACATGATTTATATATATATATATATATTCAGGATATACATATATATAATAAATTATTAACGGGAAAGAAATACACCGTTCATGGAGACGGTAGTCCGTACGTACGCATGAACGCTGTTTTCGTTTCCTTATTGAATTGAATGGAATTAAGTAGATGACATTCATATATATACACATAAATCCAGTATCATTGTTATGTAATATATTTAATTATTACTTATTATATATACTTTATAATCATTCATGAATGGTTTAAAGTGGAGAATGAATCTCATCGCGTCGTGGAGATGGTAGTCCGTACGTACGCACGAGCGATGATATCGTTCCCATGGTCATGGAATTGTGTTGAAGTGTATGTAGACTATTTCAGTATCAATATAACTTTATAATAATCATATATAGTTACTCATTACACCATTATACCCATCCTATTAAGGTGGTGGTGGAAAATAGATTACACCACGGCGTGGAGACGGTATTCCGTACGTACACACGCGCGGTGATTTCATTTTTTCCGTAGGATGGATAGAAGGTGGATTAGGGTTGTTTCATATTTATAATAACATATCAGTATGTAGGTAATACTGATTTTATTACTTTTTCATGAAAAAACTAAAGAAGAAGAAGTTTAAGAAGAAAGAAATTGAAAAGATCGGTAATGGATATTACCTCTTCTTTGAAACGCCTCTTTGAATCCTCCACTTAAGGAACTAAAATTGGTCTTTGAAGAAGACCAGGACCTCTAGGATTATTATAGGGAAGTGGATAAGGGATTTTGGCAGGGGTTGGCCGAGCTTGAGTGCTCAATTTGGTGTGAGGAGGAGGGGGAGGAGGTGCCCTTTTATAAGGGAGGAGAGGGGCACCTTAGGAATTCTTAAAAATATTAATTTATAATAAATCTAACTCAACTTAAAAACCTCCAAAAATGACTCATATTCGAAGCTTATATGAGATAGGGTTGTAATATCATCAACCAATCAAATTTAGACATGTTTGGATCTTATTTTAAACCTTATCAGTTTTATTTATCCTTATTCAATCTATTTAAGTTTATTTGTGGTAATAAAATTCTAAATTTTAAATTATAACATATAATTACTTATTTGTTGTGAATTTTCCATAATTGTTTACTTTATAACATTATAGACCATATAAATATAAATTTATAATTTGTAAATATTTTTGTGATTTTTAAACAATTTTATAATATGTTATTTTTGTAAAATAACAATAGTGTCAATTTTGACACTATTCATTTATTTGAATTTAAATAAAATATATACAGAAGACATGTTCGAAATAAAAGCTTTAATATATTACTAAAATGTCATATGTATCTATAAAATTAGTTTATCACATTAAATAGTTCATATAATATTTATTTTATTATTTTTAAAACAATTTATTTGGTTTATCTCTTAATAAAATAATTACTACATCATTTTTGTATAATTATTTAATATACTTATTTGTTGTATAAAAATTTAAAATAAAATTCTATGATGAAGATAAATATATTACCTTTCACAATAATACTTTTACTCGAATTTATCATCTTAAAATCACAATATGTAAATTGTTATATTTATTAAATTATGAAGGTGACAACTTTGGCATCATTTAAAATAAAATAATATAAGTGTCATAATCGCTTTTATAAGGCTCCAAATGGTCAAATATTCGACCATTGGATGCTTATGGTTTACATTTACATGTCCAATAAGTTTTGGTTAGGTATTTGTGCATTTTATGGTCACTATTAGTTTAAAAAAACGTTATTCTTGATTTTTCACTAGATAAACAATTTCTGCATCACTATTGTGTCATAATTAATGATAATTATTTAATCCCTAAAAATTATAAATAAATTTATATGATGTAGATAATTTCATTAGCTTTCTTTAGACTATTCATGTTCGAAGTTTCATGAAGTTTATCACTAAATTAAAATTAATATACTTATAAAATTTAAGAGAGTGACATGTTGTCACTTTCTTTGGTTTTAATAATAATTAAGTTATTTTCATGGAAAAATGTTCATTAAATGATTCTAATCTGACCCTTAGGTGATATGGGTCGACTTTTAGTCATCCAATAGGATTTTGACATTTGTTAGGGTAATTTTAAAATATTATATTTACCCTTAATTACCCGATTTACCTTTAACTATGGTAAATAAAATTTACCGTAGTTACTATTCATAAATCCCAAAAATAAAAAGTAGTTTATTAACATAATTTGGACCCACTGATTCCAAATATGGAATCCATTTTTTAAAATTCCATACACAGAAGTTGCAGAAATTAAATTAAAATTAATCCCGTTGTCGAATAAAAACGGGTTTTTGTTTAAAACATTGCAAAAGATTGAATTGATTTAACCTACGAATTCAAGGTAAAATCAATGCTAATGACATACATTATATTAAATGGTAAAAATATATTCTATTTATACTTTAAAACCATTCAATATTATAATTTAACCACATAAGATATTACGATGAAAAAAGTTGTTTTTAATTAAAATATAGCGTGTTTTTACTATTCATTAAAATGTGAAAGTTACCAGAATAATATGAAAAATTTATCCAAAGTAAATTTTTATTTCTTGATTCCAAAGAAGAATTTTATTTTGTCAAATTGAACTTATAAACATGTCAAAAAATAGATTTAAAGTGGGTGCGCCATCAAAAGGCGGCAAAACTGCATTTTTTTGAAAAATACTTATTTTACCCGAAAAATTTATTTTGTTCTTATACCATGTTCTAGAAATGTGTAAGATGAATAATAATGTTATAAAATTCAAAATTTAGTTAATACTATTCATAACGGCTAGTTCATGACAATATTATAATAATATAACATTGTTTATTAAAACCCGGTATTGTGTACAACACACGCTATCGAGGAAGGTCGCGATTGCGTGTAATGCAAGCCAAGTCAGGGTTGCGTGTTGTGAAAGAATCCTTCATTGTTTCTTATAACAGAATCCAACCATATTTCATTTATACATTTAATATATATATATATATATACTCAATGTTGCGTAGAATAATTATTATCAAAATTGTGTGTAACACGGTCCAAGAATAGTGTTGCGTATACTGCAAGCTAATACGGTGTTGCGTATAGCGCAAGGTAATCTTGGTGCAGTATACAACATAAGAAATTAATGAAATAAAAATAATATTTTTCATAAAATCTCGGGGTGTTACAGAGGCCATTGCCTATGGCAAGAGGGCGCGGTATGTTTCACCGCACCCTCCCGAGCGGCGTGACTACCTGAGAGACCCCGCTCGGATTCCTCCCGCTGCCCCAAGGGCCGCTCCGCCCGCTATCCCACGAGCCGCCGAGTTCGACGACCCGGTCGACGACCCGATTGAAGGGCCATGCAATGCGCTCGTGGTTAGAGATCCTCGCCAGGACTGGAACCCATGTCCGGACGATCCGATGGCGGCACTCATCGCCCGCTTGGAAGCCTTGGAGACTCGGCAAGTGGCGATCCCACCGGACGGCAAGCCATACCCAGCATGGGTGGATGACATGCCGGCACCTCCGGGATTCGGGAATCCCACTTTCGCCCCCTTCAACGGGACTGGAGATCCGCCACATCATTTGGCTCATTTCAACTCGAGGTGCGGGCCTATGTTGGGAACTCCGGCGCAGCAGGAGGCCTCTAAGCTTCGCTGCTTTGTCCAAACACTGGAAGGGCCAGCATTTGTCTGGTACAGCCAGCTCCCCGTCGGGTCGATAACTAGCTGGGAGGACCTTCGTAGACAATTCCTCTACCAGTTCAGTTCCACGACCCGGATGACGAGTATCGCAGACCTCTTCATGTGCAAACAGAGGCCTGATGAGCGAGTCGCGGATTTCGTCGCCCGATGGAAGGGTCTCACGTATTCCCTTGACATGCCATTGACTCAGGAGTAGTTGCTGACAATGTGCGTCGGGAACGTCAAGACCGAGCTGGTCCCTTCCCTGATCACTCAGAATTACCCTGGAGGGTTCAGGGACTTCTCAGACAAAGCTCAACGCCTTGAGGAAGCCCTGCAACAGGCCAGTCAGGCACACCCGCTGCCTCCTATGATTCCTGCAAGGAGAGCCAGATAGAGGCCCCCAGGCCGTTGGAGCTGCTGCCGGCGAGGCCAGCTCCACAGCCTCACAGGAATCCGCCTCCACGGGCTCAGTTCCCGGCCCAGCAGCGGCAGCCTCAGAACCGGCCGGCCCCTCCGCGTAATGTACCGCCACAACCCAGGCGAGATAATCAGGGTCCACCTCCTCGGCAGGCCCCTCCAGCCCCTCGTCAAGACCATGCTCCCAGGGCCCGCGATACCTGACTTACTCATTTCACGAGGATCAGGTCCCCGGTTATTTCCGGAGCGCCCTGGAGCAGAGGATTGTGCGACTGCCTGAGTGTTGGAGGCCGGAGGAGGCACATCTCACGGATAACCCCCGCTACTGCCCTTACCATCGGGCCCTGGGGCACACCATCCAGCGGTGCTACGTGTTTAAGGACTGGCTCCAAGACCAGATTAACAACAATGTAATCAGGTTGGGCCCAGCTCCAGCACAAGTGGCGGGCGTGTTCGTGGGATCAGATGACGATACTGGCAATGAGGACGAATGGCAGCTGGTCTCCGACCGCGGATCCCAGAAGTATAAAAACTGGATGGCCCGCAAGACGATCATTCGCGCCCATGGAATCATCCGTGCGCGCTTGAATCAGCCTGAGCCCCCAGAATCTGCGGGTGCTGCTTCGGCATCGTCATCCCAGCCTGCCTCTTCCGAGAAGAGCAAACGGCGGCGGCGCAAGAAGGAAGAGCGCGCCCCGCCAGTTCCGCCACTATCCCGCACTCTCGGCGATTTCATGCCCCCGGAGATGGGGATCCCTCCTCGGATCCGCCCGGTGATGGATGATTCGTCCGATGACAGTATTGGGTACGCTTCGGTTAATACCGTCGAGCTGGTAAATCCCTTTTCGGTTCCCGACGTTGAAGAACACCAGGTGGACCTCCCTAGTGTCCCCGGTCGTCGCCACCGTCAGAGGAACCGCAACAACAGGAGTCGCCGGGGCACAGCAGTTGGTACCTCCAGCCAGGACGTGCACGCCACTGAGACTAGGCAGCAGGCTCAAAACCGAGTTCAGCGCGCGCAGCCCCCCCATCCGGGGATGACAGATTCGCCTCCGCCACTGTTTGTGGTGTGGGACCAGGCAGAACCGCCTCAGCTGCGTCGCGATCAGCTCCGCCCTGCCGCAAGTCCTTCCCGGCCTCCTGACCCCAGTACGGTGACTACTTCCCGGGCTTCAACCGATGAACAACGGGATGCGCCAAGCACCAGTCGGCCGCCGGCCCAACCGGCAAGGCCCGTCATGCCTCCAACCGCAGAGCAACCTCCTGCAACCAGGGGCTCGCGCTTGGACAAAAAGTATGATGTCCTGAAGCACTTGGCCGACATCCCAGCAAGGCTCTCCATCCTTGAGGCTCTGCGCATGTCATCTGAGATGCGCGAGGCACTCACTGAATCCCTAAAGAGCCCCCTCCAGTTTGAGACAGAGGTTGCGGCTGCAGAGACCTTTCACGCCGAAACGATTGAGGACGCCGAATGTCAGGCAGTTATCTCGTTCTCTGGTAAGGATGAAGACCCTCCTATACAGGGGCACATTCGTCCACTGTATGTTACTGGCCAGTTCAATGGCCTTGAAATCCGGCGTTGTCTTGTCCACACGGGGTCCGGGATTAACCTGATTCCCACTCGGACGCTCCAGAGATTGGGGTTGTCTGAGGATGACTTGATCCCCTCCGACCTCAGGATCCAGGGGTACAACCGCACCGAGCAAACCCCGGTCGGCAAGATATGCTTGAAGACCCAGTTCGGTGACTTGGTTGCCAACACCGAATTCATGGTAGTCTCTCAAGACACTGCGTACAACGCATTGATGGGCAGGCCATGGCTCCACCTTCACGCGGCGGTTCCCTCATCATACCACCAATGCCTCAAATACTCACTTAACGGTCGAGTAGGCGTGCTTCAGGGAGATGCCTCTCCTTTTGCCTCATGTGAAGCCCGCTATCTGGACGCGGACTATTACAAGAGCAAGGATAAGCAGATCTTGGCAGGTGAGGTTGGGTCTGTCACTGTTGTAAGTGATCCCTGGGCAAGTTTGGATGACGCTTACGTCCTCCCGATTCATCGGTTGGACGTGGCCATGGTCTCGACGGCCTGTGAGTCTCCTGATGAGATGACCGCGACCGCCCATGCCAGCACCAGCGGCCCAGCAGGATCTGGTAGTCCCAATGCAGTTTTCAACGTAGTCTCTCCCGTGGACGATCCCTCCCCGAGTGGAGAGGACGTGGAAGATGCACCCCCAGCCTTTGAGGAGGGCGTCTCCGCCACGGTCGATGAGTTAGTACAGGTGAACCTTGGAACCGAAGCAGATCCAAGACCCACATTGGTCAGTGCCGCCATGCCCTCTGAAGAGTGGCAGCATTACGTGGACTTCCTCAGACAGCACCGTGATGTGTTCGCTTGGGGCTATGACGAGATGCCGAGGCTAGATCCTCAGGTAGCCGTCCACCGCCTTGGTCTCCCGGCGAACCATCGCGGGTTCAAGCAGCCTCCCAGGAAGATGCACCCATTCCACGGTGCCATGGTTGAGGCCGAAGTTGACAAGCTTATCAAAGCCAACTTCGTGAGGGAAGTTCAGTACCCCAAATGGCTGGCCAACATTGTGCCGATCAGGAAGAAGAACGGGCAGATCAGAGTCTGTATCGACTTCCGCGATCTCAACCGCCACTGCCCGAAGTATGATTTTCCCCTTCCGGTGACAGAGTTGTTGATTGACGCCACGGCGGGGTTCCAAGCCCTGTCCTTCATGGATGGATACTCCGGATACAACCAAATCCGGATGGCCCCTGAGGATGAGGAGTTCACTGCCTTCAGGGCCCCCCAAGGTATCTTTTGTTACCAGGTCATGCCCTTCGGCCTGAAGAATGCAGGTGCCACCTACCAACGGGCGATGCACCGCATATTCAAGCCAATCCTTGGCACACTGGTGGAATGCTACATCGACGACTTGGTGGTCAAATCGCGCCAGCGTCAGGACCATCTCAAAGATCTTGAGAAAGTGTTCGGCTTCCTCCGGTCTCGCTGCCTGAAGATGAACCCGTTGAAGTGTGCCTTCGGGGTCACCTCCGGAAAGTTCCTTGGATTTGTGGTAAGATACCGGGGTATTGAGATCGACCCGGAGAAGATCAGGGCGATTAGCCAGATGCCTCCCCTAGGTAACATCCGGGAACTGCAAGGGTTCCAAGGCCACTTAGCCTATATACGCCGATTCATCGCGAATCTGGCCGGCAAGTGTAAGCCCTTTTCTCGGCTCATGAAGAAAGGTGCCACCTATGTATGGGATAAAGAGTGTCAGACCGCTTTCGAGGAAATCAAGCAGTACCTGCTTCAACCTCCGGTTCTGATGCCGCCTGTATCCGGGAAGCCGCTGGTCCTTTATGTGACCGCCCTGGAACGGTCCCTTGGTGCCCTTCTCGCCCAGAAGAACAACGAGGGAACGGAGAATAGCCTCTATTACCTCAGTCGTATGCTCCTTGATGCGGAAGTTAGGTATTCCCCCATCGAGAAGAGCTGCCTGGCGCTTGTATTTTCCGTACAGAAATTACGGCACTACTTGCAGCACCACGAGGTACAGTTGGTTTCTCGGGTAGACCCGTTGAAATATATCCTGAGCCGGCCTATGTTGACTGGCCGTCTAGCGCGGTGGGCTGTGATTCTCCAGCAGTTCGACATCAGGTATGTGTCTCAGAAGGCCATCAAAGGGAAAGCATTGGCAGACTTTCTGGCTGCTCACCCGACCTCCGCGGATCAGCCGCTGGATCTAGGCTTTCCTGATGAGGCCATTCTCTCGGTCGATCATGCCGATCCGTGCTGGCAGATGCACTTTGACGGTGCCTCCTGGAGCCCCACCGGTAGAAGGATCGATAATCCTAAGCTCAACAGAGTGGGCTTGGGTATCGTCTTCATTACCCCGGAGCAAGCCGTGCTGCCGTACTCTTTCCTGTTGTCAGAGGGCTGTACCAACAATGAGGCGGAATACCATGCCCTCATCACCGGCCTCGAGTTAGCTCTCGAGATCGACGTGCCCCATCTGTGTGTGAAAGGGGACTCTGAGCTGGTCGTTAAGCAGATCAATGGCGACTATGTTGTCAGGAAGCCGGAACTTGTGCCGTTGCTGGAGTGCACCCTCCTTCTGATGGCCCAGTTCCCTTCTCGGCCAGAAATTGTCCATATTCCCCGGTCGCAGAACGGTCGAGAAGATGCTTTGGCCAGCCTTGCTGCGTCACTTGCAGAGCCTGAACAGGATAACCTGATCGTCCGCATGACGCACCGCAGGCTCATCGCTCCCGTTATCCCGGAGGGAGATCGCGGCCCGTCGGTAAGTAATCTCACCACGGTTGCCCCTATGCCCGGAGCCCCGGGTACCCCAGATATGGCAGTCGAACCAGCCCCTGATTGGAGGACACCTTTGGTTGAGTACCTCCAACATGGCATTCTCCCATCGGATCGGGCCGAGCGCGAGCGAGTTCGACGCCGCGCATCGCAGTTTGTCCTCCAGAGCAGTCCCGGCCTGGAGCAGATCCTCTATAGACGCGGATTTGATGGTGTTCTCCTCCGTTGCCTTCATGGAGTTGAGATCCCACGAGTCATGCAAGAGGTTCATGCTGGTTCATGCGGTGCCCATCAGACTGGGCCAAAGCTGTCCCACCAGATTCGGAGGTTGGGATACTTCTGGCCCTCCATGATCCATGACTGCATCGAGTATGCCAGGAGGTGCCATGCGTGCCAGGTTCATGCGAACTTTGTGCATCGGCCGCCGGAGCCTCTCCATACCACCAGGTATTCTTGGCCCTTTGCAGTCTGAGGGATGGACGTTGTGGGACCTTACCCGCCGGCGACGGCTCACCAGTGCCGGTTCATTTTGACCGCTACGGACTTCTTCTCCAAATGGGCAGAGGCGATTCCGCTCAGAGAGGTCAAATCCTGTTCGATTGCTGACTTCGTGACCTCCAACATCATTCATCGATTTGGAGTGCCTCACGCTATCCTCACGGATAACGGAGCCAATTTCCGAGCAGCCGAGTTGAAGAGTTGTACGCCAAGTACAACATTCGCTCGAACCATACATCTCGCTATCATGCGCAGGCGAATGGACAGATTGAGGCGTTTAACAAGACCCTCTCTAACATTCTGCAAAAGATGGTTTGTCAGAACAAGAAGAGTTGGCCGGACAAGCTCCCCAACGCCCTCTGGGCTTATCGGACGACGACTCACAATTCCACCCAGATGACCCCTTATTCCCTGGTGTGTGGAGCTGAGGCCGTCCTGCCCATCGAGATCCAATTACCATCCTTGCGCACTGCGGTCTACGACCAGCAAGTGCCGGACAGAGCTGCCGAAGCCCGTCTAGTCAAGCTGGAAGCACTGGATGAGAATAGGCTTCACGCTTTGCACAACTTGGAGAGGCATCAGAGCAGGATGGCTCGAGCTTTCAATAAGAAGGTTCGCCTCCGCTCCTTCCTGCAGGGTGACCTAGTGCTGGCCCTAAGAGCGCCAATGATCCCCGGCAGGAAGCCACCCAAGTTGGAGCCCAAGTGGGAGGGACCTCTTGTCATCCACAAGGTCTATCCCAATGGCGCGTACTCCCTAGCGACTATGGATGGTGAGCGTGTCACTCCTCCCACCAACGCTAGGTTCCTCAAGCAGTACTTTGCCTGAGTGCACATCGTCCGCGCGACAAGACGTTAAACTGCCAAGCATCTTCGTCCGCGCGGCAAGACGTTAAACTGCCTAGCATCTTCGTCCAACACGACGTTAAACTGTACTTCGTCTCGCACGACGTTAAACTGCAGTTCGTCCCGCACGACGTTAAACTGCATTCGTCATGCATGACGCTAAACTGCACCACGTCTGAGCTACAAGACGTTAAACTGTTCAGCATTCGTCCCGCATGACGCTAAACTGCACTTCAAGAACTACGTGCGGCTTGATTCCCATCCTTATGGGATACGTAAGACCGCCTGAACATTCATGTTTCAGGCCCAGCCCCATCCTTCGGGAATTTCCATCCCATCTCGGGCCCTTGGCTCAGTTGCCTCTGGGTATGCGGCGTATGGTGTGAACGTAGGGCTATTTGCTCGCCACGCTGTACGCCCCCCACGGTTGGGGATGCCTTCCGCTTCCCCTTTCCTTATTCGTCCTGCATGACGTTAAACTGCACTTCAAGAACTACGTGCGGCTTGATTCCCATCCTTATGGGATACGTAGGACCGCCTGAACATTCATGTTTCAGGCCCAGCCCCATTTCCCGGGAATCTCTATCCCGCGTTGAGCCTCTGGCCCCAGTTCCCCTCCTTTTTATGTGAGGCGTGTGGCGTGAGCGGGGATTATGTCCTCATTCACGTTGGTCTACTGGCCGCGCCGTATGCCTCCCCCGTGTGTGAGACTACCTCACACCCCTCATCGTCCTGCATGACGTTAAACCGCCTCTCAAGAACTACGTACGGCTTGATTCCCATCCTTATGGGATATGTAGGACCGCCTGGATGCTTGTGTCTCAGGTCCAGCCCCGCCTCTTGGTTGATCACGGGGATATGCTGTCTTTTGGTTGCTCTCAGGGTGAGTCCTCCGACCCTTTCCGGTGATCTGTTAGCATGTTTTGGGTACTCATGTCTATGACCCGTGGCATCGGATTCAATCCTGACAAGTCCTGTGTTGCTTGTCGGGCCTCGCGCTTCCTCTTGTTCGAGCCTTCACTCAAAGGGATCCTCATTAGCGGTTTGGGTACGATTCCTCAGTGCTCTCCTACCGCTCCGGGTCGATTTACCGGCGGGTCCTGGGCCGCAAATCGATATGAATCCTGCGCTTGAGCGGTTGATGCTCGTTTGCTTGCCCCGTCCTAGGCTGACGCGATCGGATGTTGTGTTGCGAATATGGTCAGCAACATCCTTGATCGCCATGTCGGCTCTTTCAGGCTCTGAACATTGGTTGCGCAGTCCTCTTCACACTCCGCCTTTGTGCGTTGTAGTGGAATCTCGACACTCTCTTCATACTGACCTTCAGTACACCTTTACACGTTAGGCAGGCCAACCAGGGTAATGGTGTCTTTCGAGGCTCCCACGATCTGAGCACCAAGGATATATGTTGATGTCCTCCCTAAGGGCCATGTGTAGCTGGACCCTCGTCCCCACAAGGAGGAAGGAGTCGCCCGAACAATCGCGTTCTGGGCCCAGTATAGCTGGAGGCTAGCATCTCTGCCCCTCGGGTGATGGACATACGCAGGCCCCTATCCCAGGATTCTTCTCCTGGAATCGTGCATGACCGCAGGGCTGGGTATGTTCCCACCTCCGCTGAGTCCGCCATATCGCAATAAGAGGGTTCCTCCATGGTCCGAACCACACGACCTTAAACTGTGTTGTCTGGTCCTACCACACGACCGTAAACTGTGATCGTCTTGGCCGCCCGACGAGAAACGGCACTGCATCGTGATGTTCTCCTCAGAGGACACTCACGTTGGGCGCTGGTTACTAACCACGCCATTTGTCAATGCCTTTTATGGCTTGATTATTGTGGCGATGCCAGGGATTCCTTAATCATAGGCATGTCGCTGCACAAAGAAAAACCATCCATCTTTAAGGACAAACAAGAAATATCAAATGCCGCTTCTTCTGGGTGCAAGGGCCAGACCCGCACCCCTCCCCGCGCTGGTGCTCGATTGTGTTGCGCCGCGCTTCAAGAACTACGTATGGCTTGATTCCCATCCTTATGGGATACGTAGGAACGCCCGGATGTTTGAAACTTCGGGTCCATCCCCCCACCTCTTAGAGATTCCCCCTTCTCTGGGGAATCCGCCGCCTTTGGGTCACCCTCAAGGCGTGTCCCTCGACCCCTTGCAGTGGTCCACCGGTGTCAAGATTACTCTAGTTTATTTCCAGGAGGGTCAGGTTCAGTTTGGTCAGGTTCCTTCCACTTTTCAGGCTTCGTGCTCCCTTTCATTTGGACCCATCGCCTATGCCCTGGGTGGAGCCCCCGTGAGCGGTTTGGACACAATGCCTCAGTGCTCTCCCACCGACTCGGGCTGGTGCCCCCAAGGGCCTCGGGCAGCAAATCAATATGAATCCTGCGCTTGAGCGGTTGATGCTCGTTTGCTGCCTCATTTCATTAGCGGTCAGTGCGATATTGATGCTGCTTTTCTGCCACGGTCGGCAGTACTCTTATATCGTCACGCCGGTGCCCCCAGTCCTTGAGTGAATGGCCGCATGATTCACATTACATTTTCCACCCCCCATTCTGACCAGGAAAAATCTCGGCACTCTTGACACTATCCCTCAGTGCATCTTTGCATATCCAGGGGATGGGACCACGATGTGGCGTGCTTTGAGGTTCTTATGGTCCGAGCTCTAAGACCTTAAACTAAGATCTGCCCCTATGGTCCAAGCTCTACGACCTTAAACTAAGATCTCCCCAAACGGGGTTCTACGTCCCGCATGACGTTAAAACTGCACTTTCAGAACTACGTGTGGCTTGATCTCCAGCCTGATGGAGTACGTAGGAATGCCCGGGCATCTCGACTCGGGTCCAGCCTCAGGGATCGCTAAGTCTCGCCCCTCCTCATCGCCGGCCGTCTGGCCTGGCTTCGGGTAGAGTGGTGCAGTTGTGATATTTTCCCCGATTCAGCTCGGGATGCCCCATCGCAATGATGGGAAGCGACAGTTTCCTCGTCAAAGAGGTTCTGTCTGAGAATTGGGGTGATTCACGGCCAGATTAGTGCATCCGCCTAATACGCTTTCCCCACGGTGGCTCAATTTTGGGAGCGTTGGATTCTGTCCGAACAAATCATCACTTCGCCCCACGCTTCGCATGCCCTGTTGATCTGGATTTCCACCCTTGTGCCTGAAGGAACCCCCAAAGCGGCATTGATGATGACATGTGATCCGCCTCCTGTGATATGAATGATGACCTTCGGTCCATCTATTGCGGTAGTATGGTCGATTGATCCATTGTCCGCTTGCCGTCTTGGGCATTTCCTGGAAGGCCGACCGTTGTGGATTTCTGAATTCGGGACACGCGATTCACCCTTTCTCATTTCCCTATGTTCGGATAAAATCTCAACGCCCCTAGCGTTGTCCCGCTCGTGTGTTGGAACAAGTTGGGGGGATGATACATTGATTAGGTCTGAGGACTCCTTTCCTAGGGATGATCTCCCTCTTTTCTTTAGAAATCCAGGCCCAATTACGGATGCCTGAAGCTTGGTTAACGCTCCCGCGAGACAATTTGTGGTTGAGCATGTTAAGCCAAAATATGCAGATAAATATATTGGTTCATACAAATGGATCGAAATATTGAGTAGCAGAAGCAAATGTTCTGGGAGTGGCAAAAACAAAGCCCCTAGGGATTAGCATGCTGGATAAGTCTTTCTAATGCCGCTACCCTTTGGCTGGCGGCCTCCAGGGCTGCTTCTCGCTCTCTGCGTGCCCTCTCTTCGTCGGCGGTCACAGCACGCAGTTCGTCGATCCTGGCCTGTGCACGCTCCCGCTCGACTTGAAGTGTGACCATCTGTTGGCCCGCCTCCGTGAGCTGTACCTGGGCGTCGATCAGCTGGGCCGTTAGTTGCTCCACAAGCTCAGTGCATGCTGCGACGAAGGCCTCCTTCTCTGCCGCCTGCCCTTCGAGGCGCCGGACTTCCTACTCCGCCACGAAGAGCGCTCGCGTGCTCTCCGAAATGTCCCGACATTGTGCGACGTCGGCACGCCGGCGGCTCTCACGCATCTTTTCGGCCATGAAATCACGGACCGTCAGATGGAGGCATTGAGCATCAGCTCCCCCAGCACACAGGAAGCGCAGCCAGGTTTGAAGGGATCCCATGCGCCCCAGCCACTCCGATGGGTCTCGCTTAAGGAAGCGCTGGATGCACTTCCACCCCCTGTGTCGCGTTATCCGGCTCTCCTCGACCGCCTCCGCATCCGAGTCGTCCATCTCCTCAGGGTCGGCAGGCCGGTAGGCAGGGAAGGCAGCCAGCAGGTCTGCTGCAGGGTCCGCCCCTGGGATGTCCTCATGGGGGATAGGTTCCCCAGCATCTGGGCGACCTTCTTCTCTCGCCCCAGCGGCGTTGACACCCTCGTCATCCCCCGACCTCTCTCCGATGTCAGCACCGCCGGCGTCCGCAGCCCCTTGATCAGCAGTTGGTGGGGCCGGCTCGGTGTGGGAAGTCTGTTCCGGAGCAGGCGGCATGTCTACCACCGGTCCACTCGTGGATGGCCCGGGTTCGACAGCCCGACGAGCCTCCAGTGTTGAGATCACTGCGCGGGGCATGCCGTGGTTAGTCACGGATCGTCAATGGCAAGCACCAGCAGTAAGGTAAGGAGACTTACGGGAATCCAAGGCATCATCTTCCGCTGTCCCGGCCGCCGCAGGAGCAATTGCAGCAGGGGACCCCTCAGCGCTTGTCAATTCAATGATGGGCATCTGGCCCCCGCCTTGTCCTGCTGGCGCCTCTCCTACTCTTGCCGAGGATGCCTGACCAGCATCCGTGCACTCCTGAGAAAGGTAGAGAAATGGGTTAGAAGCTGCATAAGAAAATGGATGAAGCAGGTTGAGTAGGGATAGAAGCGGACCTCGAGGAGCTCAGTGATGTCAATATTTCCAGAGCTGGCCACCTCTCTGCTCTCCCGCGGGCTCCCCTGATGGGACCTTCCCTCGGAGCCTTCATCCTCCCCTGTCTCCTCCTCTTCCTCGGAGTCGTCGTTACTGTCATCTTCCTCCGGCGGCATCTGTTCTGGAGCAGGCTCTATACCGAGCATCACCTTCACCAAAAGGGATGGCTCCGCACGCTGACCATGTTGGCGCGCTTACTCATCCATGGCCGTCAGATACGCATACTGCCGGTTGAAGTCCACCCTGTCGGCGATCTGGAGGCGCCCGACCTCTGGCAGATGGATTCCTTCTCTGAGTATCTTTCACCAGATGGCGTCGGTCCCCAGTGACTGCCGCAGGGTCATCCAGGCCGACCACAGCGCCGGGAAGACTGCATCGTGGGAGGGTTCGAGCAGACGCCTTACCTGCTTCCCGGGCCGCTCCCCGACCGCCGCATGTGCCCCCTCTCTGGGCGCTGAAGTCGTGGCGGCAGCTTGCGATGTGCCCGCCGCCGAAGTCCCTGCACGCGCCGGCTCCGCTGCTTGGCGCACCTCCGTTCTCCCCCGTGTGGCGGCGCCTCGCCTCCTTCCTTGACGCCCGGTCTCCGCACGGGTGACCTCGAGCCGCCGAACTAGCTTCCGTAGAAGCCCCTCGGGGTACGCGATGGCCCAGTGTTCGGCGTACTCGGTTGCCAAGCCTGCGTCGACCCCGGTAGGAGGGAGAGTGATGACGTCGCCAGAGCCAAAGGCGGCGAACATCAGCCACATCTGGAGAAGGACGCCAGGGTTCGTCTCCTCCCGAACAGCAGTGAATACCCTCTTCGGCATCCGTTGAAGGCACCTGAACTGCCTGGCGAACCGGGTTGGCACGTAGGGCTCGCAGATCACCTTCCCGTCAATCCGAGCCACGAGCACCCCGCCCCGCATGTTCAGGAAGTACTCGTGCTTCTCCAGCGGACCCTGCCCGTTGTCGATCATCTGGCCAACGGGAGTGGGGAACGAGCTGAAGTTGAAATTGGCATGATTGCCAATCCGAATCCTCACGCCCTCCTCATTTAGGGTCATCGGAGCGACCCCCGCAATGTTCAGCAGGGAGGGTCGCAGGCCGTTGCCCGGAGGAATGATGGCGTTCGGAAACGTGTACCCACCAAGGTGAGCAGCCACCCAGCCGTGGAAGAATTGGAAGGGCCCACAGATCCTTCGTGGCGACCCCCCTCGCGAGATGCGTCCCAGGATGGCGTACATCTTAGCCAGCACTGGGACCCCGAGGTTGTATCTTTTATTGGCAGCCATGGCGCCCGCCATCGCCAGTGTCGCCGGGCGGACACCCATTCTCGCGTCCCGCACTGGCAGGAGCCACCCACTCAGAAAGGCGGCCAGGAACACCGCGTACCGGACATTTGGGTCCCGGGCCTCGATGACGCGGTACCCCCATGAGCGGTAGTCGCCCGTCTCCAGGACCCGCCAGTACGACCCGTTCTGGCTCCTCTGAGCCGCGGTCGGGCACCGCTTCCCCCTGCCTGGCATCTTGACTGCGGGGTCATGCTCCAAGAACTGGCCGAACCACTCCTTATAGGCTATGTCCTTGTGGAAGTCCTTGATCTCGAGCCGCTGCGTAGCCAGGTCAAGCAGATGCCATGTCAGAATGGGAGTCTGTGACCTGTCTTCCCAGATGTTCTTCGGAGGCAGGAACTCATCGTACTGGTAACCCTCTAGCGGGATACATCCGATGCATTGGATGTCCCAGAGACCGATGTCGACCTCCCCATGGTGAAGATGGAAGGTGTTGGTATCCGGGGACCAGCGGGTGAACAGCTCCGGCCCGAGCTCAGACTGCTGGTAGAAGTGGAACTGCGACGTCCACACCGCCTCAAACAGGCCGATGTACCACAGCTCCTCCGCGAAGTGATCGCAAGTGTGGCGTACCCAGAACGCCCAGGCCCACTCACTGGTGAAATTGCCCCCAGACCGCAAGTCCCAGTCCTTCAGCCAGCCCTTGGTGTCGTCAGTGACACTCTGGCGATATGTGCTCGAGTAGAGGGCTGGAGAGTTCTCCGCAGTAGGCTCACTTCCGACAATGGTTCGCGTCCTCGGGTTCAGGACATAGACATCTAAGTGTCTGGTCTCCCTGGCAGGATGCCCATTGTTGGTGATGTTATAGCGGGGAAGATCGTCCTCCCGAGTCACCCAGGTCTGTGGTGCATCAACCTCGAACCCTGGCACCGGAACCTCATCTAGGATGCCAAAGTTCCAGAGCTGCAGGTTGTCCGACAGCGGATATGTCTTCTGGGCCGGCGTCAGCAAGTCGAACAAGGATTGATTGTTGTAAACAATCTCCTTGGCTCCGTAGACCTCCTCGTTCGTCGCCATCTCAGCTCTGCGAGTGGCGGCATCCCCCTCATTCCCTTGATTCGCGGCCATCTCAGAAGCTCCGGGAGTCATGCGGGTTAAGGGATGAAGCGTGCGGAATCGGACGAGGCTGGCAGAGAAGTTTGAGAGTTGGCGCACAATCGTAGTGGACAGCGCGCAATCGGGAAGTCTGTCGCGTAAAACCCCGGGTATTCGCGCAAAGACAGGCCGAAATCCGGAAAGCTTTGCGTGATGAACGGGTGAATTTCGCGCCAGAAAGGGCAATTTCGCGCACGAGAGCTCGAATGCTTGTCGCGTGGAAGGCCGGTGTACGGTGTGGGGGACCCAGGGCCCCTATTTATAGGCGAGGCCGGAAGTCCGTGCCGTGCGGAAAGCGCTTTGCGCGACCGCACCGGCGAATTTCGCGCCCGACGCCCCTTTTTGCGCGCCACAGTCCCGCGCCACCCAGGACTTCGGCATTCCGGCGTCTCCCTCGGAACCCGATCGTTGCGACCTCTCGCCGATCAGATTCCGAGGGGGGGCTTTTGTAGACGCCGGAAAAGTCCGTTGTTCCCAAACGAAGCTCCGGATGCGGGAAGCGAGGTCATATTTGGAGTCGGAAGCCCGTTTCGGAGGGCCCGGAAGCCTTGCGCGGAATTTTGGAGAGCCGCGCGCAAAGTTGGAGTGCCACGCGCAAACCTCCCGGGATGCGCGCAATGCGCTGGGCCGGCGCGCAATTTTGCGCTCCCGTGACCCGCGCGACTCCCTTGGGAGCCGGGCCGGATTCCGCGCCCGCGAAGAGAATTCCGCGCCCGCGATCCGGATTCCGCGCCCGGGGTTGCCTATAAATATAAGGCGACCCCCGACGTTTTGAAGGTTGCAGGAAGTCGAAAGGTCTCTCGTGCGCGCAAATCAACCCCTTCCACGCGCAATGCCGATCTTCAGGTAACCTCCTTTCTTTCGCGCAAGAAACTCTCGGGGTTCGCCTTCGCGCGCAATCCCTTTGGCTCCTTTCCTTTGAATAATTCTTCACCCAAAGGCCTTCGCGCGCAAAAGAAGCCTCTTGCGCGCAATTTCCCCCGGGGTGCGCGCAATCTGGCCCGATTGCGCGCACCCCCCGTTTTAAAGTGACCATTCATCAAAGAATGAGCCGTTGCCCCCGCGCGCTATCCGAAGCCCGGCGCGCGCAATCTCTTTCTTCTGCGCGCAAAGCGCTGGCCCAATTGCGCGCCAGCCCGCCCATTTGCGCGCCGACCCGCGGTATTGCGCGCCATGCTTCTCTTTTGCGCGCAATCTGCCGAGGTCGCCCCCTTTGACCCCCTGAGGGTACCCGCCTGCGTGGCGCCCGATGATCTTCATCCTGGGTGCCCGCACCGTGCGTTGTCTTCCCGTGCGGCCCTCCAGGCTCGCGCGAAGTGATACGGACCCATCGGCGGCAGTATCGTCCGAGCTACAAGACGTTAAACTGTTCAGCATTCGTCCTGCAGGACGTTAAACTGTACTTCGTCCGCGCGACAAGACGTTAAACTGCCAAGCATCTTCATCCACACTGCAAGACGTTAAACTGCCAAGTGTTTCGTCCAACATGACGTTAAACTGTACCACGTCCAAGATGTACGACGCTAAACTGCCTAGCCTCCATCGTCCGCGCTGCAAGACGTTAAACTGCCAAGTGTTTCGTCCTCAACACACGACGTTAAACTGTACTTCGTCCGGCAAGACGTTAAACCGTCCGCTTCGTCCTCAACACACGATGTTAAACTGTACTTCGTCCGGCAAGACGTTAAACCGTCCGCTTCGTCCTCAACACACGACGTTAAACTGTACTTCGTCCGGCAAGACGTTAAACCGTCCGCATCACCCGATCTCGTGTCTCGCACGCAGGATCCCCCCGGTTTGGATGTGGCCCCCACCCGCGCGTCTCTGCAGGGATGTCGGGATTGGAGTGGCCTTCGCCCACGGGGGTATAATATTACAAACAGAACGAACTACGTGGACTTTGATCCCTGTCTCCTAAACAGGGTACGTAGGAAGCCTCTCTGAGGTTCAAGCCCACCACCTGGTCGTCCCGGTCGTATTCACGTCGGTTCGTCCATCCGTGGACCCCTCCCGGGTTCACCTTCGCATCGATTCACCTATGAATCCGCTCTTGTGGGGGACTGAACATGTGTATCTCCATTGCACTTCCCCACTGCCTTTTTCTATTTCTCTCTCTAGAACAAACTACGTGGACTTTGATCCCTGTCTTCTAAACAGGGTACGTAGGAAGCCTCTCCGAGGTTCAAGCCCACCACCTGGTCGTCCCGGTCGTATTCACGTCGGTTCGTCCATCCGTGGACCCCTCCCGGGTTCACCTTCGTGTCGATTCACCTATGAATCCGCCCCTGTGGGAGACTGCACATGTGTATCTCCATTGTGCTTCCCCACTTCCCTTTTCTCCTTTCAGCGTCCAGCATGACGTGAAACTATGATCCACCCGGCCGTTCCATCCCCCTCTGTGTGAGGTGGTTCGGTTCAATCCTCCGCCCGGCGGCCTCGACCTCTTCGTGAGTCGGCTTGCCGACGTCCAGCATGACGTTAAACTGTATATTCGAACTACGCTGAATTTGATCCGCGCCAACGCGCGGTACGTAGGAAGCCCCTACGGGGTCCAAGCTCTTCACTCCATCATCCATCCCGATCCTTACCCGGGCCGCCACATCCCGGTGGGGTCATGCCACTTCATTCCACTCCACTTCACTCGGGAAGCCGCCCATGTGTTGGCCCCAGCGTCGTAGGTTCCCCGCAAGGGGTTCTGTCATCTGATCCACTTCTCGTGTTGATCAGTCCGATGCCGTCCCCGCTGGACGTTAAACTCGCGGAATACCCCGTGTTAAACATGGGAAGCTGAGGAAAACCTCAGGTAACACAGTTCCCCGCACCTAGCGCGGGATGCCTCAGGCCATCACGCCTTCGAGAATCCCTATTAGGGATGGAAGGCAGACATGCAGAGTCGCAGTGTTAAGACACGCCCCCGACACCCAGAGCCACCCGGTCTCCTCACCGCAGGTTGCTGCCCCGACCAGACCCCTTGGAGCGTCCGGGCGGAAGCAGCGTAATTAACCGGTCTCCATGGAGACATGGCGCCGGGAACGAGATTCACGAGCACGTCTTAAATCTATGAGGGAGACCCGGATTAGGCAACGAGTTACGAGGAGACTTCCACGGAAGGAGGAGCCGACATCCCATCATCCCGATTTCGATCAAGGAGAAGACGCCCCTGAATAAGGGACGGATGCCGCCCGCCTTTGGAAAGCGGGACTGCGGGGCCACAAGCCGCGCGCGCCCATCCCCTCGGGTCGACGGGCGCACGCGCGAACGCGTCCTGGCGGAACAGCGTCGGAACAGAAACCCGACGCACATCTGCACCGAAACAACCATGATAAAGGATCCCCTAGATGCATACAAGGTGAACCTCTAGGAGGTGGTGTAGGTTGAGGAGTAAAAGAAGCTCTAAATAAAAAAGAAGTTTTTGGAGGGAGATTTTATGATCTCATAATACCACCACCACCTGGTGGCCTATGTTAGGATAAGAGAATTAGAAGCTAGGTCCATTAGTAGTTGTGGGACATAGAGAACTAAAACCAAGGTACACAAGAGATGATACATGGTATGATATACATTTATTATAATCTTTGATTATTACTAATAGATATAGGTTCAAGTCATTCCTTCATATCCTTATTCATATTTCAGGAGATGAAGATTCCAATTGATACCTTATCCTAGTAGTTACAGTTATATGTTCTTACAGGGAGTGATTATTTGATATCTCTTGTCTGATGATAGTGGGAGTTATAAAATGGTGGAGAGAGTTTTATATGGGACCACTTGGTCATCATGATGAAACCTTATAACATCATCTTGGGTATGGACTTGTTATCCATGATTTGATCCTGGATTGACCATCATAAAAAAATGGGTAAGATTCCTTTTGAATGATGGTATGATATTCTCCTGTATGAGAGAGAGATATATCATGGAATAATTAGTGGCCCTTATGATAAGTAGGTTGAAACCCATAACCAATCAGTTTAAGAGTTTATAACTTAGTTCAACAGACTCTTCAGGCATCTGGATTACTTCTGTAGTGGTGTACCTTTTGGATGTCTTCATTTTGAAGTTTTGGGACTACCTCTAAGGTGATAGATGGAATTATATATTTACTTACACCCTTTTTCCATGATGATGTCTTTCACAGCATATCGGATATCCCGTATCAAACTCCATGATATGAGGGTGCAATTG
This sequence comes from Viscum album, assembly GCA_963277665.1. Classification (NCBI taxonomy): domain Eukaryota; kingdom Viridiplantae; phylum Streptophyta; class Magnoliopsida; order Santalales; family Viscaceae; genus Viscum; species Viscum album. The sequence goes on from OY728143.1 coordinate 1,331,861,888, forward strand.
GAGGACCTTTGAGAGAATGGTTTTATTAGACCCGGTGTGTCCCCCTAAGAAGCTTTGGGTTTTTTTTTGAAAAAGATAGACTGCAGCTTACATATTTTTGTTGATTATAATTTCATGAACTTGGTCATGATAAAGAACAAGTACCACTTTCTAGTGATTGAAGACCTATTTGATCATTTTTTGAGTCGTGATTTAGTTCTCAAAGGTTGATCTTAGGTCTGGCTATGACCAGTTGATGGTTTGTGAGGCTAATATTATGAAGCTAGCATGTTGAGGTCTCTATGGACACTATGAGTTACTAGTGATTCCTTTCAGTGAGATGAATTCCCCCACTATGTTTATGAATTTGATGAACTAGATATTCCACCATACTCAGACTGATTTGTGTTTGTATATATTAATGAAATACTCATCTACTCTATGACATAGGAGAATCATGCAGAGCAGTTAAAGAAGGTCCTAAGCTTACTCTAGGAGAACCATATTTATGGTAAGATATTGATTTGATAGTTTTTTATCCATGAGTTTTTCTTCTTGGGGAATGTCATTTTTGATCATGGGTTAGCTATGGACCTAGTGAATATTTATGCAGTTCTTTCTTAGGACCTACCCAATAGTGTTTCAAAGGTGTGGATTTTTCGTTATTGGTGGGGTACTACAGGAGGTTTGTAGAGGACCAATCTAAAATTATATACCATTTGAAAAATCTAATATAGAAAGGGAAAAAATTCCATGGACCAAGTAGTGTCAGAGAGACTTTGAAGACTTAAGGTTGAGGCTGACTAATGGTCTAGTTTTGGGACTATAGGGGGAGGGTGTAGAGTACGTAGTGAATTTTGATTCATATAGAGTGGGTATAGGCTTCATTTTTATGTATAGATAGGTATTTTTTGTATATGGTTTGAAGAAGTTGTGACCCCATAAGCAGAACTGTGAAACTCATGACTTAGAGTTGGAAGTAGTAGTCTTTTCTCTGACGAAGTGGAGGCACTATCTTCTAGGAGAGTGCATTGTTGTTTATGAAGACCATCAGAGTCTCAAGAATATATTCATACAAGTATATATAAACCTAATACATAGGAAATGGTAGTATTTCATCTATTAATATTGATTTTTGATAGTCCATACTCTAGGTAAGTCAAACATAGTGGAAGATCACATCAGTAGGAAGTCCCGTTATTGTTTGGTGGAGGAGGCATATTAGAAGTTGGTTTCATTACAGCTAACCCTGGTGGAGGAGAGGGGTGAAACTTATATTTATTTTATGGTGTTGACTCCTCCACTTCTCTAGCATGTGAGGGAGTCTTAGTTGAGATACATCAAATATGTGGTTCCCTATGGCCAAATATCATCAGAAGATTCGCCTAATGGATTTTATAAATGATGGGAATACGTCATCATTTTTTAGGAATAAACGATGTTTTTGGTCATGATGAAAGAGAAGGTGATAAGTTTGTTTCAAAATTCTCATTTTAATGTACATTTTTGTGTTGGTAATATGTATAGATACCTTCATAGATAGTTTTTTGTGGGCTATCATGAGGTGGAGTGTTTCTAAGTTTATCTCTTGGTGTCTCAAATGTTAGTAGGTGTGGGCTAAGAACCAGGTTCTGATTGGTTTGATAGAGCCTCTTGAGATTCTGAAGTATAAATAGGATGATATATATATTTACTTTGTTATACTGATTCTATAGAAAGTTTGAATTCATGATACCATCAGGTTGATAGTTCACTGACTTACAAAGTTGGTGAAATTCCATTCTATTAGGGAGAAGAGTTTTGTGTAGAGTCTTAGTTGGTTATATATGTGTGAGATTGTCCATCTCCATGGGGTACCCTCGATGATTATCTATGACTGAGACATGTGTTTTCCATCTTTATTTTTTATAGGCCTATAAGAGGAATTCAGGGACCAATTGTGGATGAGTATGTCATTTCACCCCTAGAAATATGGGGAGACTGGGCACACTATCTAGATGTTAGAGTATATACTATGGTATTGTGTTTTAGACTTTGGATAGAGAATGGAGGATCACTTTAAATTAGTAGATTTTTCTTATAATAACAGCTATCATTATAAGATCAATGTGGAACCTTTCAAGAATTTTTAAGAGAAACCATTTTTGTTACCATCATGTTGGAATGATATTGGGGAGACATATCTAGTCAAACCATAGATTGTACAGGGAAAAAATAAAAAATTTATGTGACTCTTGAGTGTATGAGGACACCCCAGGTTTGAAAAATATCTTATGCATATTTTTGTTATAGGCCCTTGGAGTTTAATTAGGGAGACCATGTTATTTTAAAAGAATCCCCATGATGAGGGTTTCAAGGGTTTTCATGGGAAGTAAAACTATCACCAAGGTTCATTGGGCCAGTCAAGATCCTATGGAGTGTAACATCCAAGATTTTTGGAGCATGTGGAACTCCTCACACGTTTGGAATTTTCAGAGTTTGGTGGATAGACCAACTCTTTATTTGATCAAAGAAATGTAATTATAAGAGTTTTCATGACCTAGTGACTTTTCTTTGGATGTTTTTAGAGGCTTGTAAAATTCATTAGTGGTTCCCTTGGGTTTTGGGTGTATTAGAGGCCAAAAACCCAAGTTTTCATGGTGCACAGACTGAGGAGCACAGTTTGAAAAAATCATGCAGCCTCTAATGAGAAACGGTGTGGTCCTATAGGTGTACTGGACATAGTTTTTCAAACCATTATATAGGGGGTATGGACATGTATCCCTATATATAATTTTTGAAAGAAGTATCACTCATGGTTTGCGCATAGTTTGTCAATACATTCTCATGAATCGTGGGAGACAAGAGCTTGGATAATGGGTGTTTCATGCTTGGTGTATGGTTTTTAAAACCATGAAAGAAAACTATGAGTACCATTAAATTGTGAAATGACCTTTTACCTCAATCTCTTTTAATAATTTCTCCTCCTCTCTTCTTCTCCACCACGTGTACACAGTAGAAGGAACTCCCTATTTTCTTTCTCTTATAGGTGTAGATCCAGTCTCCATGCCTGAGCCTTGTTTCTTGATCTATTGAGTGTTTTGGAACTACAACAATAACACCTTCAATCCTCTTACTTCATTTCTCCTTTACACTCACTATACGGAGCACTAAATCTATGCGATCCATTTTACCTTTTTTTCATGGAGCTCATCTAAAATGCTCATTTCTTCCAAATCGGCTCAAGTTAGAGGCTAGGATCAGACGAGTGGACATCTAACAACTAGAGGTATTTTGTGATCATCTTTCTTTGTAATTTTAATAGTATTTTGGCAGTTATGATTTTATTACTCCGTTGGGTAGTTTTCGGGAGACCCAATAAATTAAATATTTATCTCTAAAATATTAATTAAACCCATGGGAGATGCCCATGTGCATGTTTCTATAATCCTAAAAATGGTTTCATCCTATTAAAGGATTTTTACCTTGGATAGATTAGGTTGGGGTGTTCTTCATTTACTAAATTGAATTGTTTGAGTTAAATTATTTAAATGTGATGTTTATTATGGTTACTTGGGTACACAGCGGGCCTGGACTAAGGATTGAGATAGCGTTGGATATCATTTTTAGGTGCTGTGATTCTCAAGATAGGTGTGTCCTGAAATACATACATATATATATATATATATATTCTAGGTGATGTTGATCACAGGTTGGGGAAAACGGTCATCGATTGAGGAAATAATGTCATTAGGTTGTGGGTATGGATTAGGTGATATAGGATAGTCATAACCATCAGATGAGTGGTGTGGTCGTAGGGGCATGAGGTGTCAAAATAATGTTTCTTAGGGACTTATTTGGTGATTTTCTTTCACCCATGATGGAAAATTCACTGTTTGGAGTCTTATGCACATAGGAATCAGATGATGAGGTCATATTGAAAACTTGTTTGGGTATAGGCCTTTTTTAGTTTCTCCTTAGGGGAAAGGTTGGAGGTTCCTTCCATGTAAATACATGGGGATGGTGAGGGGCCATTGGTGGTCAATGTTGAGACAGTCGTTTGGGGGATGAGTCACATCGTACATAAGGACTTTGGACCACAAAATTTTTAGGAGCACATATATTGTCATTCTTAAAGATTTCATTAGTTGAATCGATGGTGATATTACATGGAGGGTAGACATCATTGATCCTTGGACATTAGGTTTTGATCTGACAAAGTTACTTTTGAGCTGAGGTCTGGGGGGCCAGGAACTGATTATTGGGGGTGTTATTTTGGGACATCAGATATTGTTGGACATGAGGTGTCTTTTGGCACGCATTGATGGTTGATTTTCTTGTAGGTGTAACCTAAGGGTTTACATGAACTATTTGAAATCATGGTATGCCATAGTCTTAGACTAATTATCCTCTCCAATATGGTATTCTAGCATTGGATGATGTAAGTGATCACTCCCTTATTGATGTTGAGAATAAGTGTAGAGGGTTATTATTATGTGTGTGTGTTTTTATATTTATTATTTAGATACACCTACTTAATCATGGATTTAGGATAGTAACATGTTGGTGGTGGCATGCTGAGATTCTATCTCACACACTACATGGGATTCTTGGGATGTGTGTTGATATTATGCCTTTGATTTGAGGTAATTGTTTGGGATCATGATCTAGATATTAGTACTTGAGTTGGAATGAGATGGAAGTCAAGGGAGCATGGGCTCTTACCTCAGTTGTAGTTTCTTTTATGTTTTATTTTGTATAAGTGTGATAGTATATGTATGTATTGAGGTTGTCCATTTCTAGACCTTCTACGTATTGTCTATATGAACTACTATCTTTGATTTTTTTTAGTTTCTACATATGGTATTTTGTGATGTTTAATTCTAAAAATGGTTTTTTTATGAATTATGGATTTTTATTACTGTTGTTATTATTGTGCTTCCTCCATGGGTGGGTTACCTGTCCATGTTATTATGGTAATTCTTTTCAATTAAATTATATATATTATACCATTATTATATCAAAACTAGAGGGTATAATCTCTCCATTATCACCCCTTTTATACCCTTACTACTTATTGGAAACCTTTGACATTCAGAAATGCATGCTTAAGTCCTAGTTTCACTCATCTTGAAGCATTGTTGGGGTGTATAAATGGTTTTTGGTGCTACAAATGGTATCAAATAAGTTTATTTTACCTATTTTTTGACACTCTATTTGGTATATGGAAGACCAGAGATTAGGATGTTTTCAAAACTAGGTTTAGAACTTGTTTTGGGGTGCCTACATCTCAATGAATGGGGGATAGAACAATTTTATAGGGGTGGGAATTGTTGTTCTATTTTGATCATTTTATAGTTGATATGATTTCTACCTTGATTGGTGCACTTGGATGTTCTTGTTACCTATTTTTATATGATAACCTTTCCATTGTATCTCAAGAGATCGTTTTTTGACCCTTGGCCTGGTATTGTAGAAGATGATTGTTTATTCTTTTGATAGGCACATAGGATGTTATATATATAGATATATATATATATATATGTATTTGTATATATATTTATGTTCATGTGATAAAATTTCTTATGATATGTAATACCTATATATATGTGTGTATGTGTGCCTCGATCTCCTAGGATCTGGCAAGGGTGATGATATGTGGTGATGTTGACCACCAGGTTGGGTGACGTAGTCATCAGTTTGAGGAGAAATGGTTCATCGGGATGGGCATGGACCAAGTAATATGTGATACTTTTCTCTTATATGGGTGGGTAAGGGGTCAATAGGCTGGATGTCAGAAGACATGGTTGCAATGGGGAAGGGTAAGGGTAGTGAGTTTTTGCTTCCTATTACTTCTTTCCCTATCTACATTATATATATATATATATATATATATTATAGTTTGTCTAACCATTATATTGATATTCATAGGGATTCCACTTAGACGGCCTCTAATGGAGTGTCAGGGGTGGTGATTTAGTGTCATTGGAGCGATCATATTTTGAGACCCCTGAGGGCCAGGATGAGGCCCCTGAGGGTCAGGAAGGTCATGAGCCATAGGTACAGGCTCAGGTATAGGCTCCAGTATAGGTGGTAAAACTGATGGATTGGAAAACTTTTGGGTCATGGCTTGATGAGTAGCACAGATAAATCTTGGTATGTTTTATCCATGGGATTTATAGGGGAGATTCGGGAGAAGATTATTTTATGGAATACATTACTTGAGAGTTCCATTCACATCACCCACTGATATTTCAGTGTAAGGGTGGACCACAGGTAGCTGATAACTTTATTGAAACAATTTGGATGATCTTTTAGTATCTTGAGACACCATTCGGATGGAGGGTGAAGCTGGATACATATATTCTTAGAGGACTAGAAAAGTACTGGTGGGAAGTTTTGGTCTAGGAAGGTATACAGGAGGGACTACCCTGGAAGTACTATGAGGATAGGTTCATAAAGAATGTATTTTGAGAGATACTAAAGGAAGAGAGAGCTTAGGAGCTCATGAGCCTGAATCAGGGAGGCATTTATATTATGGACTTTGCAGCAAAATTCACTGAATTGTCTCATTTCACACCTAGTATGGTGATTGGCAAAACCTCAAGGGTGAGTTGTATCAGGGATGGTTTACAGCATGGAATTTGGGTGCAGGTATACATCTTCTGGATAGCCTCATTCTTAGAGGTAGTGAACCATGCGCTCATAGCTAAGGAAAAATTGGTGAATCAGTCTTACTCAATCTAGGAGACAACATCATATGAATTCAGTAGTGACACTTAAAATAGTAGTAATCGAAGCCGAGATGAGTTCCAATAGGTAAGTTAGGCTAATGACTCAATTAGACAACCTCGAAGATGGTATTTTATGATGTAATTCTTGTGTGGGAATTGAGGTCATGTGAGGACTCATTGTGAAAGTGAAACAAATGAGTTCCAAGAATTCGAAAAGTTTGGGCACCTCGAGAAGTTCTGGAAGAAGCCTTCTTGGATACTTGGGGGTCAGTGACTGGGGTAAATCTCTGGGTTCTATGATCAGACTAAGAGTAGTACCAGGTTTTGGTTGACAATAGTTTATTTCATGAAGATTTCATGGTAGATTTAGTGATACCCAGTTGTGGGGTCATTGGTAGATGGCTAGTGTAGCACTGTAGGGAGGCTAGGCCTTAGGTAGTCAAGATTCAGGACATGTTCACGTAGTAGATCTTCTAGGTGCAGAGAAGATAGGGGAGTCAATTATGGTTAGAGGTACACTGTGTCTTTAGGTTTGATTACTTTTGTTTCATTTTGGAATGTCCCATGTGTATACATGTCTATTTTGGGAGAACAAGTTGTATGGGATGTATTTATGGACTAAAAAACACTAGTTAGTAGGTTGGCATCATATCGATAGCATTATATATATATACACACAAGGTGCATGGAATCAAGATCTTCAATGATCATCATTGGATGTGTGGATTTTGAGGTGTTTTGGAATCTGGGCATCGATGTGATGTTGGAATTGTTCGAGGTTCGAGGCATCAGGACTGATTTGAGCATCTGATAGGATGTGGGACCTCATAGGTGTCATGTGTGGTATGGACTAAAGGTGGAAATTTCATGAGATGTAGGACATGATAGGTGTTGGGTGTGACATAAGAGAACCTTATGAGGTGTAAAAGTGATGATGTGTTATGGGATGACTTTTTAGTTCAGGGATGGTTGATAGACCATTAGTTTTATTTGAGTTTTGGGTCAGGAAGCGACTGGGGTAGGTAAATACTATTGTGGGGATAGCCTTGATAGAGTTGACATGTTCCCTTTATAACCAGCATTGTCTGGGTTAATTCTAGTGAGATGGGTATATTCAGTACAATCTAAGAGTTTTTTTTATATCTCGTGGATTCTCTATGTTAAGATGGGAATATTCTAATCTCCCTAGTTTTTTGATCGGGTTGAATTCCTTGCCTGTTTTGAATTTTAAGATTTTGGTGGGTATAACAACTCTTTATTTGATCAATGGAATTTATTTACAAGATTTTCCCTAACACAATTCCTTTTTTGGATCATTTTATATTCTTGTAAAATTTATTGGAAGCTTGATTGGGTTTTGATTGCATCAATGTTTGAAAACCAAAGTTTTCAGGGTGAGTAAACTGAGGTGCATGGTTTGGAAAATCTGTGCAGCCTCTAAGGATAATTCATGTGTCTCTCTAGGTATATTGTACATAGTTTTTTAAACCATACAATAGGGGTTAATGACCATGAATCTGTGTATTAAATTTTTGATAGAGGTCTCATGCATGATTTGTGTGCAGTTTTTTAATTTGTGCAGATGAACTGTAGGATCCTGGAACATAAATAGTAGGTGTTCCATGGTTTTAAAACAGTTTTTCAAATCGTGTGACCTAACAGTAGAGGCGATTAAAATTATGAAATGACCTTTTTACCTTCCTTCCTTCTATTTTAATTTTTTCTCATATTTTATTCTTCTCCACCACATGTACACAGTAGAGGGAACTCCCACTTTTCCTCATTTTCTAGGTGTTGATCCAATCATCACATCTAAGATCCATTTCTTGATCCATCAGGTGAATAGGAACCAAAATGGTAATACCTTCAATCCTGTGGGTTCTTTTCTACTTCTATTTGTCTATACTGATCACTAAATCCATGCAATCTATTTTACACTGTTTTAGGGAGTTCATCTAAAATGCCAATTTCTTCCAAATCGGCTTGAGTTACAGTCTAATATCAGATGATTGGATGTCTCCCAACATGAGGTAAGTGGTTCTTATCTTTCGTTGTGATTTCGTGAGTATTATTAGGGTGTGACTTTGAGCACGCCTTTGGATAGTCTGAGTAAGACCCTACAAATTAAATGTTTGTCTCTAAATAATTAATTAATCTCGTGGGAGATACCTTTGGGAATGCTTCAGTAAGTCTAAAAATGGTTTGATACTAGTTATATGCTTTAGAACATGTGTAGATTACATCAGGGTGTTGTTTATTTACTAAATTAAATTTGATTCTTATTATGGTTCTATGGGTATGTGACGGGATCGACCCAAGGATTGAGATAGTGTTGGCTATCTGTTTTGAGGTAATGTGATCATCAGGTTTGGAATGGACCGATATATATATATATATATATATAGTGATTTTGATCACTAATTCGGTGACACGGTCATCGATTAACGCGACAAGGTCATCAGGTTACGGGCATGGCCCAGGTGATATTGGATGGTCATGACCATCGTATGAGCTGTGTTTCTACAGGGTCATGAGGTGTCATAATAGTGTGTCTTAGAGACTTAAATAGTGATTTTATATCACCTATGTTGGATAAGGTGTTGTTTGAAGTCATGTTCACACAAAAGGACTCAGATAATGAGGTGGTATAGACCATTCGTGTGGGTAGAGGTCTCTCGTGGATACGGCTTACAAAAAATCTGTGAGATTCTTTCCATAGAAATCCATGTGGATTATATGTATCTATCAGTAGATAGTGTTGAGACTTTCATTTTTTGGGATGAAGCCAGCTATACTTGAGGCCATTAGTCCATGACTATTTTGGGAGGATGAACATGGCCCTCCATTAGGACTTCAGCTGTTGATCTGAATGTGATATTACTTGGAGGGAATACATCATTGTGTGTTAGATGTCAAGCTTCAATATGAAGAAGTTAATTTTGAGATGAGATCTGAGGGACTAGGTACTGATTATTGGGGTGTGCCTTCAGGATTCCAGTTATGTTGTGTTGGGTGATTTTATAAGAGGTGGAACCTAAGGGTTAACCTAAACTATTTTACATCTTGGGATTCCTTGGGATTTATATAAATATCCTCTCCACTACGGTATTCTAGCATTATCCCAAGTAGGTTATCAGTACCTTATGGCTTCTGATCACAAGGGGAGAGGGTTATTATTATGCATGTCTATTTTTCTATTATATTTTTTTATTTAGATACACCTTCTTAGTTGCATATCAAGAATATCCACACAATGGTGGTAGCCTATTGATATTCTTTCTAACACCCTACAAGGGATCTTTAGGATGCATGTAGACTTTATGTCTTTTCATTCAGGTAAATTTTTGGGCTCTAGAGCTGGATCTTAATAATTGATTTGGCATGAGATCGAAGGCAAGGGGCCAGGGGTTATTGCCTTAGGTGGAGTATCATTTATATTTTCTTCTATATTAGGATGCTATTATGTTTATGTAGTGAGGTCGAACATTGCTGACCCTTATGATTATGAGCTGTATTACCTGATAGGTATGTATTTTCTGTTAAGTTCCTAAAAAAATTTATTTTATGATTTTTATTTTTAAAAAAAAATTCTAAATTTTTGGTTGTTATTACTGATACTATTTATGTGCTTCCTACATTGGTGATTTACTGGTCTACCTCATTATGGACATTATTTTACACTTATTTATATATATTAGACCATTTTTATATCGTCACTATAGGGTATAGTCTCCCTACTATCACCCTTTACACCCTCACTACTATTTGATAGACTTTGGAATTTGGAAAGATGTAATTGAGGCTTAGTAGCACTCAGACAAAATCATTTCTCGGGGTAGCTAAACGGGTTGGGGAACGACAAAGAGGTTTCTAGAGGTTCATTATCACCTATACATAACCCATAGTTAGATTGAGTGTCTTACATCTTACATGTGTCGCAGATGAGGAGATAAATGCATGATACTATGAACTTTATTGACTGGGAGGAGCTGGACATCGAGGATGGATCCACCGTCACTAAGTACCCAGTGGCAATAAATTATCCTTATGAGATGATCCTATGGGGATGGACCGTATGCTTGGTTTGTGTTTCGTGGTAGTACAGGTTCATACAGGAGATCTCCAGGGAGCAGGACATCCAAATGCAGGCTCAATATCCCCACCATTTTTTTAGCTTGTGTTTTTAGGGGATGAAAACTATTTAATGGGGGAATAATGTAGTAATGATATTTTTTTCTTATAAGATTTTGAGATATTTTAAGGAATATTTTCAAATCCAGGTGCTAAGAGAGCATGAGATTTCGATGCCCGATGATCTTGAAGTCACTATTATAAATATATTAAATATATTAATTTCATGAACATATAGTTATTTGGGTTTAATGACATAAATATTAAATGGAGTCTCGGATTAGAAATCTGAGTCAATCATTGAGTTCAAATATGGGGTTTACCATTGGTTTGACCTAAGGTTAGTTAGCACTAAATTTCTGGTTGAGGCAGTCATTTGCAGTGCAGTTAATTAAAATAAATAATTAAATTTATTTATATTATTTCAAACACCCACAGCCTAAAATTTCCAATATATACCTATTTATAACAATTATTTAGGTTTATCTAATTAAAATATTGTATAATTGAGAGGATCATTTATTTTATTCATTGGCGGATCGAGAATGGAGGACGATGATTGATCGGATAGATGTGTATCAAGAGGCGGTGGACACAGTGGGTCTTCTCCTTCACTGGGAAATGCATTCTTCCCCATTGATCAATCCATTTTCAAGGAAGGGATCATAAATTGGATATTTAAACCATTTTATTAAAATATTGTGAATTAATTTTTGTCTACTATTATTGATCTGTGTTTTCACACAGTTCTCATGAGCCCTTCTAACGAATTAAGTTATTTATTTGATTTATAATTTTTATGCCATTGTCTCAACTTGGTTACCTAAATATATGATTATTGGTCAAGAACACTTGGAAAATGAAGTTTTCACTTTTTCACTATTGAATATCCCCCACCAATTATTATTTTTCTTCATCATTGGCCCATAGGTTCAAGGTTCTACATTGTCGTGGTGGGTTCAAGCATGATTAAACCCTCGGATTCGTGGTGGATTAGTTAACATTTGACAAATCAAAATTTTTCAGGTGGATCGGGATGGATTGTTGGTGATAATTTATGTATAATAGATCTGGATTAGTGTTCGTGGCGACATGGGGAACTATAGGTGACATAGGTGAGGTGGACATAGATCAGATCATCAGATTTTGATTTCCAATCACTATATCATGAGAATCAATGGATGAAGGAAAATAGTGCCGATTTTAGGAGGTAAAATGGTTGAATTCATGGTGGGGGTTGTGGATCCAAAAACCACATGGAATAACATTAATTTCTTTATAAAATTTGACTATACAGCATGTAGTTTGATGAACGCACATCGTGTAGTACCCCCTGGTTGTGGCACTAGGTTTTTGGGGAAGATATTGATCACAGATTATGTGGATGGGACCGCACACTTTGTGACCCTCCCTGAGTTGATGAGTCATGTGCTAGGTATGGATGGTGAGGACCATGTTCGTAAGAATATGTTGTGTACTACCGGAGTACATAGGCACAGAACGGTACCCAGTCATGGATAGGTACATGAACAGGTACATGGATACATCCTAATGAACATGGGAACAATCAGGAGAAAACGGCTAGGCCTCGGGTGTATGGGACACACATTATGAAACCCCTAAATATTTTTTATGCTAACATCGAATCTGATTCATTCCATAGAAGAACATTAATAGGGAGTAGAATAGGGCCACACACCATGTGGAGACCCTTATATTCTATATATCCCTTTTTGGAAATTTTATCTCTCATATCTTCTTCATTTTGAGTCGTATTTTATCCCATGAGTAGCCTATACTGAGTGTTTGTTCTTGTAGAACATGATGGTGGAATTCTTAATGGATTTTGATATATGATAAAATATATTCTGAGCATGATTCTTATTCATGTGATTCTTGACGATGGAAGTGGTTAGGTAGGATCATCATATAGATATTGGGGTTAGTACTCCACTGTAACACTGGGGAGAGGGTTCTATATTGTATTATAGAGATTATAGGGTTGTTACTCTCTTATAAAAATAGGGCACGGGTCCTATACGATATTAGAGAGGCAAGGATCAATACTCCCCTATCACCCCGGAGTGTAGGTTCCTTAGGAAATAAGAGAGATATCAGGTTTGGTACTCTCCTTTCACACTAGGGTGTGGGTTCCCCATTTATTTATGTAGGTAGGGTCAGTACTCCCCTTACTACAAGGTGCAGGTTCTATACCTATGGAGTGATACTCCCTTTTATTTTAGCTTTGGGGAGGTGTAGGTCCTCCATATAAGATGTGTTCTCCATCGACTATAGAGTGTATTTTCAATGTGTGGGGCCCTCCACCAATATGTTTGGGAGGTTGTGTGTGATGTTGGGCATTGATGTTGGAATTATATAGCTACAGGATTACTCATAGACATCAGTTGTGCTATGATATGGACATCCCATTTATCTATTGTTTGGGTTTATTTATGAGCATATGTGTGTGTGTCAATTAGGTTTCATTTATCTATTTCATTAGGTTGAGATGACTATTGTTTTATCTCTCTATCTCTCCCTTTTAGTTTCATGGAATCCTACTGGTTATGTATATACTCACCCCTAAATTGGATTTTCCAACACGTGTCATGTCTTATGTAAAAAATATATAGATCAGTAATAATTATGATCGAGCATAGGAGTTCCTGGGTGTATTGATCATGTTCTTCAATCGGGTGTAGAGATTAGGATTTGGGCTCTCTCAGTATTCTTTAATAAATTTGTAGTCATGTTGCGACATCCGTTCTGGTTGGGAATTTATTTTTCCCCTTCACATTTGGGATTGCACTGCCACACTCTTTTTTATTCCATAGAGTTTATTACATGAATGGTTTTTACTCTAGATGTTAATATCTTCTATTATAATTCATCACCACTTCCACATGGATATGGTTGGCTATGTGCATACAGGTACATTAGAAAAAGGAATCACATTTTAGTTATTCTTTATTGGCTATTTTTTCCAAACCATAGCCTATGAAGGTGGGGTTAGGGTGGTGGAGGCTCAGCCTTTCACTAGCTCAATGATCCTCAGTGGGTAAGTTCATTATAGAAATACTCTTTCAAATCTCTATATGTCTTAGTACTTCTAGGATGAATACAAAATGAATAACTATAAGCTTCATCCATCGTATCCTTATTAAAATATGGTATTTAAGGGACACATAAATGGTTTTTGAACCTTATTATTTTATAACAATCATGGTTGAACTTAGGAACATTTCTCACCTTCTTTTTTGGATCTATATATTCCTTTTATGCCCCTTTAATTTTCACTTGGACTGATGGTTGAATACTCATTTGAGAATAATGATATTTCTCCATTCCCTTAAATATTTCGAGATCTATCCTTTATAATTCTAGAAATATTGGATATTTTGTATTCCTCTTCATAGATAACCTGGCATGATCCTTTTAACTCAAAACATATGTCACCTTGGTCACATTCTTAAGGTGGTAATGTATTGAGAAGTCATAATATTTAATCTTCTCAAACCATCTTATTTCTCACATGTTCTACTCTTTTCGAGTGAAATTTTTTTTTAAATTTTTTTTATTAGTATATATGTCACACCATTCTCCATTGAGATAATGAATTTATATATTTAATGAAAAAATTACCATAGCTAAATTCAATTCATTTTTTGGGTAATCATGGACCTTCAATTAACATGATTCATAATTTATAACCATGGTTGAAGATGTATCTCATTGTGTTATTTTATACATCACTGTAGATTAAAAACCCTTTTCCAATGTAGGGTAGTGTAATAACATTTTCACTAACTAGACTTGTCTTCAGTTCTTAAAATATTCCTTACATTTATTTTTCCAAAGTAACTTTTCTCCCTTCTGAGTTAACTTGGTGAGTGGATTTGATAACCATGAAAAATTCTCCAAAAAGCACCAATAATATCTATCCAAACTAAGAAGACTATAATATTAATCTTTGTAGTTTTTCTAGGTCAATTTTCAATAACTTCTATCTTTGAAGGGCCTACTAATATAACTTCATTTGATATTACATAACCCTAGAATGAAACTTTTTAACACCAAAAGTCAAACTTGGAAAATTTTTAATAAATATTATCCTTCATTGGGTGTTATAGTACAATTCCCAAATGATCTTCATGATCTTCCTTTATCATTGAATATATAATAATATAATCTATAAATACTACCACAAACTAATCAAGGTAATATCTAAATACTCTATTCATTAAATCCATGATTCCAGTGGGGGAATTAGTGATACCAAATAGAATCACTTCAAATTCATAGTTTCTATACCTTTTACGGAATGTTTTCGTGAGTATATCATCCTTATTGACCCTCTATTTATGATATCTAGAATGAGTATCAATCTTGGAAAAGTATTAATCATTGAAAAGTTGATCAAACAAGTCATTAATAAGGTTAATAGGATACTTGTACTTGATAGTTATCTTGATAAGTTCTTGATAATCACTACAAATTCACATTGATCCCTATTTATAATTAACAAATAGAATAGGTGCACCACAATGTGATTCACTTAGCTGAATGAATCCTTGGTCAAGATTCTATTAGATTTTCTTATTTAATTCTTATAAGTAAATTGTGTTAATTCTGTAGGGAGTCTTTAAAATTGGTGTAGAACCATGTATGAGTTCTATATAAAACTCAACTTCAAAATTTTGTGGGAGACCAAGAAACTCTTTTGAAAAGACGTAAATAAAATCTTAAACAATAAAAAAAATCTTCGATGTTGCATTTCTCCCCAATAATTAGAGATAATTACCCTTTTTAATAGGAATCATGATTCACATTATGGATATAATTTCCATCAAAAGTTCATTTTTTCATCATAATAATATGTGATCGTAGTTTGGTTCATAATATCAAATGTAACTTCCCTTTATCAATAATTGATGTGGTATTTATGTAATGAAATCCAATCCATTCCCAAAAATAACATCAAATCCAAATACAAGAAATATGATAATATTTTCATGACACACATTCCCACAAACTTCAACCACCAAAGAATCATAGACTTAGGAAGTGATCATCATACCAATAAGGGTTTTACTCTTAACTCACATGTAGTTTTTGAGGTGGTATTTTGGTACCCTTTGAAAAGTATTTATATTTAAAACAGTGGGTATATCCTAAATCAAATAGGATAGTATAATATCTATATTGGATGGTGCATATATCTTTCACCACATTATTTTTATACCCCTCATCAGAAATAATGATTTCATAAGATTTATATTATTTCGAGGATTAAGAGGTTAATAATGTTTATCATCATCATTATCCTTTGGATTTGGGAACTAGTTAGAATAATGAAAATACTCCTTTAATTTAAAATATTGGAGTGTGGGTGGTGCATTATGTATAGATTTATCTCTACTCGCATCATTAATTAACCTATTCCCATCATTTTGGTATTTGATTTCATGATGACCTTTATTTCCACAATTGAAACATTTATCAGTTCACTTAATACAATTTCCCACATGTTTCTTTCTATACTTTGGGCATAAATAAAGGATTGTATTTTTTTTCTCTATGCCTTTTATAATTGAATTTTAATTCTATTTTTCTTTTCTTCTCAAAACCATGAGTTTGATGGGTAACTCCAATATCTATCTCCACCTTGATTGCACATCAAAAAATTTCTTCATATCTACAAAAGTCCCTTATTGATATCACACTTTGGAGGCTTGGTTTTAATCCACTAAATAAACAATCAACTTTAAATTTAGTTTATATGATAATACCATAAGTGTTCCTTGAAATTCATGTCAAATTTTCCTCATAAGTACCAACAGGTTCAGTATCCTTCTGCTTTAACTCAAGGAATTATTTATCCATTTTCATATGAAGAATATGAGGAATGTTCTAATTGAAAAATAATATTTTATAGTCACCCCAATCCATTTATTAAATTTACTTGTGTTCTCTCATTTTCATTATAATATTTTACCACTTATATGCTTCACCTTCCAAATAGTAAATATTCAGAATAACATTCTCATTTTCTAAAACACTAAATAACAACAAATATATTTTCAATGGTATTAATACATTACTCAATGACTAGTGGATCAGTGGACACACTAAAATAAAGTGGGTGTTATATCATGGAGGACTCAACCGAACATTCTACCCTCCTTATCTTATTTTTAAGATCAATGTGATTTATATCTTGAGAAAGTTGTGTGATTCTAGTAATAAAAATTATTATTCTGGATCCCATAAAATTTGGTTGATCATGAGGAAACCCATTGAATTTTCCATTGCATTCAAGATTAACAAGATTCCTTCAGGTTCCATCCATTTAATAAAACCAAAAAACATAGTTTTAGAAATAATACTCATGGTGAGAAATTACATAACAATGAAAAATCATATATGGGATGTCTAAATTATGAAAAAATACTTTATAAAAACTTATGTTTAACATTTGTCATTCATGATCATTACTATAACTTTAGGATTTTATCCTATACTGATATTTATTCCTAGGGTTCGTACTAAAGTTTTATCATCCTATTTTGTAAAGTTTAACTAAACCTTGTTATGATACCAACTATAGTTACCCATACTTTTCATACACAGATATTACATCTACATAGATGAGTATTCTTTATATAACATAATGATCCCTGCTTCAATTGTATAGGTCCGGTATTTTGAAAACATGGAAACATAAAAAACTAGTTCATAATAGTTTTATAGTCTCCCACTTATATCTTCATAACTATTACCCTTCCTAGAAACATCACACATAAAACCTTTCTTCGTAACCATAGAAATGAATAATAATAATGGGAGATCTCTGATGATAATTAAGGATAAAAAAGGGATATATTAATGATTTTATAAAAAAACATGAGAAAATTTGTATGAGAACATGATATTAACATTTGAAAACCATACCCTTCATATCATAGATAATAATATTCAGTCATGGATTAAATCTTGGTAGTTTATAAGACATTAATCGTAAATTAATCAAAGAACATGAGGTATAAGATCATAACATTAGCATAATACAAGGAATTTTGGCATACAGATAAGCATATAAGTTTATGAATGTGGTATTCAAAGCTCATTACCAATACTATCATAGTGTAATGAGTTTACTCCCCAAACCAATGTAGAATTAAAGTTTCACTCCCAAGAATATCATATTGGAAAAAAATCCTTTACTAAACTGGTTTCAGTCTCCATTCTAGTCCTATTTATTTCATGAGATATCAATATTTACCCAATTCATTGGAGGGAGATATAGGTCCCACCAATCATATAATTAAAATAATACATATGTGTGACACTAGATCATAAAAAATCATCATATAAGAATCTAAGAATAAATGGGTTTCATAAACATTACATCATTGAATAACCCATGGAAAATGAACAGATTTCATAAAAATCATGCCATCATATTCATAAAACATCCATAAAAATAATAAGGATGGTATCCTTGTATCATATCCCTAGTAAATAATAATTGAAAATAAAGGTTATTACATTTTATGAAGAGAACTACTATTAAAATATCATTAAAACATTTTTGAGGAAAATAACATTTCCATTTTGAAAAAACTTATTAAAATAGTTCAAAAATATAAATGGAAGAAATTTACTTGAAAATAACCATTTAAACTTGTAATGAAAAATTCAAAGAAAAAATTATTCATGATATAAAGAAAATCCATTCATGTCGTATATGTTTAAAAAAAACATTCCTTCCATATTTTTTTCAAAAAAATCACAAAGTACCTCATTTGGAAAATAGAAAGAATATTCCTTTAAAACCATTTTGTAAAAAGTCAAACATAGGTAAAAATAAATTGAAAAATCATTGTAGAATAATGTAATCCTTATTTATGATAGATTTATAAAATATGGATATGGATGAAAAAGTTTTTTTGTCTGAAGAGAAAATTGAAGTTAATTTTTATTAAAAATATACTTTCTATCTCTTTTCAACATAAGGTGAAGAAAATGAAATGAAAAATTATTATTAAATGAATAAAAATAGGATAAGAAAATACTAAGTATCTTGAGAAGTATGTCGTAATATTTCATCATCAGAGAAAAATTCACGATCAATCCCAACAAAGAATGAATTTATGATGTTGTTTCATCAGAATTTACAGTGTTTAATGGGTTCCACTCGACGTTTTGATTGTATGGGGGTTTTAGAGACTCTCTCAATCATAAAAATCAGGTTTTATATCTATTTCATCATTCCCTAGAAACTCCCAATGGTTCCCTCATCCGTAGCTGGGTACAGACCAGCTTTCCAAAGGTCAGATGTATCTGGGTTTTCAGGATTAGCGACTCTTAGGGAATCGCATTGTTCGATAAGATGGGAGGTTGGTATCATCGCACCCTTTTGGGGAGAATTTTTTCCTACTTCAGGCCTCTCTTATATATTTAATATAGTTTTGTTTATATCTTCATAATCTTGATACGGGACTGATTACCCTAAAAACTATAGGTTAATTCTCTTTTATGTGTAGAATATTCGGGTCCCTTTAGTGAATCCATCTATATGTATCGAAGGTTATCCATAATTTTTCGATAATTAGTGGATTCTTATATTTGATGAAGCCACATAACCAATTTCTTCATAATATGTTTCCATGTAGGGAGGCAGTTAATATTCTAAGGATGGGGTTGATCCATTATTGGTGTCCTGTGAATCCTAGTTATTGCATGAATCAAAGTCCACGTAGTTTGTTCCACCCATGTAGTTTAACATCATGCGGAAATAACTTATATAGATGCTCTGAGGAATCCAAAATTGAAGATCTAGTCCTAGAGGGATGTATTATGTATCTTGAGTATATCAAGAATCATATTTTCCATAGTTCATTCATTTAGGTCTTTCAATATTGAGGCCACCCTATAGTTATTGATACTCATGGTGTAGATGATATGATTATTGAAACCCCCTTATATCATTTGAGACATACTCGGTTTGAGAAACAAGGGATAGAAAATGAAAATTTCATTTCTTTGAATAAGGGACTTAGATGCTCATATTTCATTGGTCGATTTATTATGGAACTCGAGTCTCAGAGAGATTTCCTACGTGTCCTAGTTTTAGAAATAATCAGATTCTTCGTAGTTAGGTTTATATTGGGGATTACACAATAAGGTTTCCCTATACCATTTTATAGTTTTATAGTGTATAAGTTATTATCATTTCAATTCCCTAATCCCATGTGATTCATACTCGTTCTGAGGAACATGGGTTAGCAAGTGATCAATTCCATTATTTTGGGTAAGGGGCATAGATATTGGGATCACCCTGGATGATCAATATGGAACTCAATCCTCAGGTTAGGTGGCCTATGTATCCTAAATATGGTAGGAATTAGAGTCACCATAGCTCTATTTATTCTAGGGAATACCCACTGAGGCATCCCTTGTGATCAGGGCTTACATACCGAAGACAAAAAAAGTTATCAAGACATGGGATTCCCTTGTGACTTGGCATGCATGTCTAGAGGGTGTCTCTTGACCCATTTGACTTATCCTGGATGTCATCACATAACCTATATGTCTTGTTCAATGGGGTGTCACATGAACTAGTTGACTTGTTCTAGAATCCATCCCATGTCTTGGCTTAACTGCTTGGGGGAGTGTCACATGATCCAGATGACATGCCTTGGTGTCATTCTTGAGAGTCATCTTGACCCAAATGGGGGTGTCACAAGAGTTAGTGTGACATGGTTCTAAGTATCTTGCATATTTTGGAAAACACCCCTAGACGGTTTCACAAAACCTGACCATCATTTCTAGAAGGTTTACGGGGTCTCAGATGACTTGAACAGAGGGTGTCCTGAAATCTTGTGTGTCATGCCAAGATACAATATCTAGACTTTACTGACATGAGTGAACATCGTTATATGTGTCGGGAGATGTATCTAAAGGATGTTGTAAGGCTCGTTTGATTGACTTAGATGGTTTTTCGAGATAAAAGTCACATCCTAAAGGATCTTATTACTTGCTCTGATGTGTCAAAAGAACTTCACGGGTCCAAGATAACATGTTCAAGGGGTACCGTGACATCTAAGTGACATTCCTTAGTATTATCATGTGTCTTTGGATAACTCCTATGAAGAAAATAAGGTCCAATGAGTATATTTTTTTATTTAATTCTTACACTATTGATCTTGGTTCCAACCCTTGTATTGAGAGGGCCTTTTATTTTTTTATTATTAGTTTCTTTAAGCCTTGTGTGATCTGAAAGACATGTGGTATATTCTTTTCAAGTCTTTCCAGAATCCATTCATGTGACCTATGAATGATCATGTGTGGTGAATTATTTGTTTGTTTGTTCACCGGTGTATTACCTGATGAAAAATTATCCTATTGAATGATCAGTTGCTCTGCGAAGTCTGCTTTGTTGTTTGGGACTATTGTGATCAAGAGTTTCTTTCACATAGTAGTCGGTGCCCAAAATCCCACAATTTCATCATATTTGGGTGGGTAATTTATACGCATATCTAACCAAGTTGTTTAACTCTTTGTGTGGTGTGTCTAGTGTGATTCTAGGATAGATTTGGTGAAGTGGTATGTCACCATGCATCTTTGTGAGTCTCTATCATGGACCGCTCCGAATTTGTCGCCTAGTATTCAGTGATTGTGAGTCTTTCTCATCAACTCTTCCATTATTGGATTATCTCCAATTAATGGAGACTTTTTTGATCATGCATATGTGTTGAAGGAAATTCCATTTTTTCATGTTGGCATATCCATAGGCCTTATCAAGATCCAAGTTCATGTTGAAGTGCATCCACAAGATTCTCGGTGACTTGTCTGGAGCTTTGACGAGACAAGGATGGTTTGTCTCGGGGCCTCACAAGACCACGCTGTAGACTTAACTAGCACAGAAAATGTATTTTATGAATATAAGTACCTCCCACCTCCTCCATTTTTATCCCCTTTGTTATATTTTACAATTTTCAGGGAGTCATGTGAGAGTTCATGAGTGTTGTTGATGAAATTTCCTCTATTTTTGGGTGATGTGTCGCATGAACGATATGTGTCATGTGTAGGTTCATGATAATTTCAGGAAAAAATCTATCTATCTATCCTTGAGGGGTCAAAGGGAAGAAAAAAATTTCTTTTAAATGCCCAAGGCATTCCTTGCGATGAGGATAATAAGACAAAGAGACTTTGCGAGATGTGGATCAGACATGTCACTGAGGTCCTGGGCATCTTACATATCACCAGGGGCACGTCACATGTCTTTTACCAATTGTGAGCACCTATCACCTCCTCCCTTGTTATATCCCTTGTTTTATGTCACTAAGCTCAATTATTGTGAGTGTTTTTACAAGTGATGCGTAGAAAATTTAATCAATTATTAGATGATTCCTTGTGTGACCCATATGGGTCATATGGAGAGCATGCAAGTATATCATCAAAAAATCTATATGTTTGTCCTTAGAGAACCGAAGGGAAAGCATAGAGTTTCTTGTACATACCTGAGGACTTCCATGTGGTGTGGCTGAAAATACAAAAGGCTTTCACTAGATGATGTGGACATGTCACTGAGGTCCTAGGTGTCTTTCAAATCGCCAGGGGCGCGTCACATGTCTTTCAGAAATCACGAACACCTATCACCTCCCCCTTTATCTCCTTTATTTTATTCTAAAATGGTTTGGGGGTCTTGTGAGTTGGCATGGATATCATCAATGAATTTTATTCTTTCCAATGATGTTATGGTGCATGATCTCTTATATCCACTAGGGGTCTCCACCTTCGACTACTTTCCTTCTTATTTTTGAAGGATTTCAAATGGTTTGTACAGCTCTTGCTAATGAAAAACCATACATCCTATGGATGATCATTCAGTTGTATGAAGAACCTTAACAAGAGATTTAAGGTATGTTGAAATCTCCTCTATTAGATTCTCCATAGGTTATATGCTGCGTATGGATTCTTCACGTGACCTTTAAATGATCGTTTGATCGCAATTCCCTTGGAGGCTCATGTGATCTGCAAGTCTTGTCTCCTTTGTTTTTATGGGGAAGTTAATTACCATATTTAGGTACTTCTTCCTTTGTGATTTTGTTGATGATTGTTCGGAGGGAATCAAAATCCCCCCCCCAGGAGTGACGCCCATGGGTACAAGGGCTCGGTTCTGAGGAAAAACTAATGCCTTCCCAAGTCTTCAGCAGTGTCACAATTTGGTATCCAATATGAATTTTGGTCTATCTGGTGACATTTGTCATTACAAAAAAAAATCTATATATAAGAGGTGGAGAAAAAATCATTCCATTGGCCACCCCTTCTCTAGAGTGCTCCTGCTTGTGCATCTATCACAAGACCATGTCACAAAACCTAATCGTGAGCCTCCTTCATGAATTTGAACCGCATGATCACTTTTTCAGAGCTCTTTCACGAGACTATCCCTCCACTTAGATACTCACCTGACCTAGTTGCAAATAGTACTTCAGTAATTTCTTGGACTTCAGCTATGAGGGTCGTGGTTGTCCTGAAGACTTCAAAAGATCCACTAGTCGGATCATTCAATCACTTACAACTCACATGGCCCTATTCAGGTCACACGATCGTGAGTCTCGAGAGAGTTCATGCAATTCAAGATGAGGCCCTGTAGGGGTTATGTGACCCTTGAGTCATCTGGAGGTTAAGTTATTTGTGAACTCATTATGTAGTTTTCAAATCTATTGGTGAGTTGTACAACACGCATAACACCAAGCGAACCATCATGTCATTATTTTTGAAAATATTATATGTCTTATTTTTCTAAAATGTTCCACTTACCTATTTTTAGATGGTTTATAGTTATTATAAATCCAATTACAAAGATTTAAAGAGGGATACATGAGCAGTAACTTCCTGTCGTGATGATATAGTGGCAAGAGTGGATCCCTATTGTCTTCCTGCAGTCGGGTCATTTCAATAAAGTATGCTGAATTTGATGGGATCAAGAATCTAAAACTATTATCTATAATCCTTTATTCCCTTTCATAGGTTTGGCCTCACCAATGAAACTTATGTTCCTCCACTGAAGTCATCGTTCATACCCACTTCCTAGATATGGAGGTCCGAGAACACTCGAGTGAACATTTCTCCAGGGAGCACTTTCTCTCTAAAAGGGACCATGAGGATGGAAATCTAATAAAATGTTTGCTGATAGAATTTTATGGGATTGATCATGCATTTGATAATGATTTCCATATGTGTAATTCAATAATATGGTTTTCCACATCTGATCAAACAGTTTGATGGATCTTTATTTGGGAATTATAATTTGGGGGAAGTTATGGACTCGAATGGAGGTGGCCCTTCTAAGTTCATTATATTATTTCTGAATTTTCTATAGAGCTAAATAAAATTGGAATGAATGAGGTTGTATGAATATCATAGAAATTGGCATATTTCAACAAGGGTTTGATGGTGGAGTTTCTTAGTCGTTAGATCCCAGATACGAACACTTTCTATCTTATTCATGGAGAGGATGGTATTAGTCTTAGAGATATGAAACATTTCTATAACATACCTATACTCAATGGTATGTATGATAATTTCTTTCTCCCATGATCTTATTTGAAATATATGATGAGGACTCCTCCTTTAACCTGAGAGTTGATTAAGATGGCTGAGAAGACCCATCCAAAGGGGTGATTCCCAGTGTGGATATCCCTTCAAAATATGGGAAGAGTACTTCATTAATAAAACTGGATCCAAGCCATAAGTTAGGAAGTCAAATCCCTAAATCACGAAGGATTATTATAATGCACAAGGTGTTTATTGGACAATGGTTGAAGGCAGGAATTTTAGAGATTGGAGATGGGATGTTGTCCCTAGTATTGATCGGTTAGTCCAACTGGCTTGTCACGACCCATCCTCGGGGCCCGTGTCGTGACTACCCCAAGCCCGCCTTCCATAGGCCAGGGGCTGGCGACTAGCACCAAGGTGTAATTCCTGGTAAAAAGGGAAGGAATTTCCTTTGTAAAGTAAATAAACACCACAGAGCATGAAAGCAGAAGTAAACAGTAAGTGGAAAAAACTGGGAACAACAGTAAGTGCGGAAAAGTAAGTGGGCCAGAATATAAACCCAAACTGAAAGTAAACTACAACTGAAAAAGGGAGTACAGAAACTGAAAAGTAAAGTCGCAGCCTCGAGCCATCCACTAGAAGTCCCACCTGAAGGGTGGGTACAGATAGCCCCCATAGCTCCTCGGGTCTAGCCGTCCGCTCTCAGTACGTCCCGCCCAGTGGTCCACCTCCAGGTACCGACCTGCTCCGCTAGCCTCAACCACAATTAGCGTTGTCCATCGTCTGCAACCAGCACAATGTAGCACGGGCATAGCCCATGCAGGGGTGAGTATAAGCTACTCAGTAGGGACCCCGATACCCCCGAAGGTCTCCCAGAATCCACAAAGGATAATCCACAAAGGAAAGATACAATCACGAAGTAACATCCAACACTACTTAGGTATATTCCCTTAAATATACCTAAGTTATCAATTCCAGTTCGGCTCCAACATCCAAGCCCAAGTTCAATCACATCCACACAGGATAGCACAACTCAATCCACATTGGAAATCAAAACAAGATTCATCTCACACAGTTATACTTATTTGTAAGATAATAGAGATGATCAGATGTAGCCACTGATTCATCTAAGCCATCGGACCCACATAGGATCGATAGGTACTAACCCCCGCAATGACCCACAAAGGATCGATAGGTACTAACCCCCGCAATGACCCACACAGGATCTGACCCACAAAGGATCAGTAGCACTGATCCACGTAGGATCGCTGAGTGTTGTAGTCGTCATCGTCGAATCCATGAAGGATTTCTGTATAGTCTTCACCATCATCGCAGTCGCACCCAGCTCTAGGGTTCCCGCACACATCAAGCTCATTCGGGAGGATCCGCTCCACGATCCAAGGGGATTATACATCAACTAAAACATAGTCCAGATTTGATGTATCCAAAATTTTTGTATCGTCAACAGGAACTCAACGTCATAGACGGTGCGTTAATCGGACGTCTGGTCTAAGAGTTATTGGCTTTTTCGTCCCAGGGGCCCGGTTGGTTTTTAAGTCAAAACCAACCCGACCATACTCCAACTGCATCCAAACCTTGAGAGGAGTAAGCCAAAAGGTCCATCTCACTAAGATGAATCCATCAAAGTCGACGGCACGTCAATCGGACGTCCGGAGCTCAAGTTATAAGCGTTTCCGCTCCGAGGGCCCGGTTGGTTTCGTGTACGAACCAAACTGGCCGAACCAAAAGTACTCTGAAACCTTGAGTGTGATATACCGAAACGACCATCTCGATCCAAGGATCGCATTTTAGCTGATGGTGTGTCGATAGGAGGTCCTTAGCCCAAGTTATGGGCAAAAGACCGAAAGGGGTCCGGAAGTGGGGGTTTCGGGCCCAGACCGACCCGGCCCGAGACCCTCCCTGGGTCGGCCCGAACCGGGTTGACCCAACCCGGGTCCGGGTCCGGAAAACTTGGGCGCGGCCCGGCTCGGCCTGGGCGCGGCCTGGCCCGGCGCGCTGGCGCCGCCCGGTGGCCGGGTGGCTCGGCCGTTTCAGCTGAGCGTATGTGCAAAGGGGGGCGCCGCCCCCTTAAATGAAACTGCAGCCCCGCGTGGGGGCCTCTCCTTGCCAACGGTCGCGGCTGAGTGCTGCATCCTACCTCCTCGGTCCCGCACGGTCGCGGGACTAGCATCCTGCCGTCGCGGCTTCAGCCGCGGCAGCCCTTCCCGGTGGCACGCTGACGGAGTTTTCCGCAGACCACCAGACGCGCTCCGGTGATCCTTTTTTTCTTCCGTCTTCTCCAGTGGTCCTCCCAGGATCGGCTCTTCACTGGGAAGACCTCAAAATGCCCTTCCGTCCTGCTTCATCATCGCCCGCCGATCCGCACACCAAGAACGAAGAAACGGTGGGTTCGGACTTGTTCGTTGGTCTGCACCCACCGCATTAGCGGTTTAAAAGGTTTCTGAAAAAAATTTAGACACAAGCCAAGGATATAAATCACATAGATTTAATTGAACCCAAACCCCTACCTCAAGCGGTTGATGATTCGAAGATTTCCGCGGGAGAAGGAACGTCATGGAAGAAGCGTCGCGGAAGAAGCGTCGCGGAAGGAGCGTCGAGGAAGGAGGATTGTCGCGTCGCGGAGAAATGATTCGTCAGTGTCGCGTCGTCGATCTCTGAGGATCCGGCGTTCTTGTCGACCTTCTTCGGAGGTCGGCGTTCTTCGCGTTCTTCATCGAGGAAGGAGTGCTTCACGGCTTGAGTGATTTCTCCTAATTCCTCTCGCACAACCAACCTCTAATAAAATAAGAATTGTCTTATTTTATTAACACAAGACAACGTTTGAATTTCAAAAAGAATTGAAACAAACAATTAATTGAATTAATTGAGGAGTTTTAAACTACCCAATTAATGAGGCATTTATTATCCAGAATAAACGCAAGGGTTGACTTCATTAAAAAGGGGGGTGTGGGTGCGTTACTTAATTAAAGGAGGGGGTTGAAAAAGGTGAAAGAAATGGTGGGGCTCATGTGGGCCCCACCTCAAAAATATCCTACCTAGTGGTGTAGGATATTGTGGGTCCCAATTTAACCTCTTAGCTTAAGTTAAACTACTTAAAAATAAAATAAATTGGTCACACCATTTTATTTTATTCATTTACTTAACCCGAAAACTTAAAACCACACCCAAGAAAACGCAACTCCAAAAAAGGCGTTTCTAAGCAATTACTGGTGCTGCGATTCCAACGGTTCCCTCGGAATTCGATTCTGAGCACCGGTTTAAATGTTAGAAAAACCCGCTCGTTCGTTCACTGAACGTACCCGAGCCAAACTTCGGAAAATGATTCCGGGCACACCGGGCCTCGGAATAAGGTGCCATCAGAAACTACAATCTTGTAAAATTCCAAAGAAAATTAAGAAAAAACAAATTCCTTGAATTTTACGGGTCTTTACATCACTCCCACCTCAGGTATTTACATCCCCGTAAAGATACATCAAAAACTAGGGAAACAAATGTGGGTACTGAGCATGCATCTGAGCCTCCCGCTACCAAGTGCTCTCCTGGAGGTTCCCGTGCTGCCATCTGATGCGCACTAGAGGAATCGACCATCCACGTAGAACCTGCTCCTTTCGATCCTCTATCTCCACTGGGACCTCCGCAAATGTCACCCCATCATCAATGTCCAGCTCCCCATTGTCAATGATATGCATCGGGTCGTGCACGTATCTCCTCGGCTAGGATACATGGAAGACGTCATGCACCCGGTGCAACTGAGGTGGTAGAACCAGGCGATAAGCCACCTCACCTATCCTGCTGAGGACCTGGAATGATCCGATTAAGCATGGAGACAACTTGTTGCCTCGACCAAATCTCTGTAATCCACATCGAGGTGAGACCCGAAAGAAAACTTGGTCGCCATCCTCGAACTCCAGTGGCCTCCGCCTCCTGTCAGCATAAGACTTCTGTTGGCTCTGAGCTATCCTCATCTGCTCCTGGATGACCTGGACCTTCTCCGTCGTGGCATGGACCATCTTTGGTCCCACAAGTGCTGACTCCCCAGGGTCTATCCAGCACAAAGGATATTTTCAAGGTCGGACGTACAACGCCTCGTATGGTGCCATCCCGATGGTGGAGTGGTAGCTGGTGTTGTACGCTAACTCCACTAAGGGTAGGTGGTCCTCCCAGCTACGACCAAAGTCGAGGACACATGCTCGGAGCATGTCCTCGAGAGTCTGAATGGTCCTCTCCGTCTGACCATCTGTCTGAGGGTGAAAGGCGGTGCTCAGACGTAGTTGCGTCCTGAATGCCTCCTGCAACCCCTTCCAAAGTCGGGAAGTAAAGCGAGCATCTCGATCGGAGACGATAGATGATGGCACACCGTGAAGCCGTACAATCTATTGAACATAGAGACGTCCCAATCTCTCTTGAACTTAGAGAAAGATTATGTAAAAACTTCTTTTTCTATAGAGGAAAATACAATCCCTAGACTAACCCGATTGAGCTTTAGGATTTCCATCCTTATGTAAATAGGGCTTTGAGAGGCACCATCCAAGTACATCTCCCATGTCTGAGAGTGTCATGGGAATAGAAAACCTCTTCATCTGGGATATCAGTGTGATCCATTGTATTTTTCATGGAAAGATGTACTGTAAGTAAATCAGCCAAGGATTCTCCTTTCACTGACTTCTATGACTCAAATTGAATGTAATATTGCTAAAGAATAACTACCCATCGGTCCAAGTACCCAGTCAGCATCATATGAAAAAGGATGTGCTTTAGAGGATCCATAAAAGAGACCAATTGGACTTCATGGTACTAGAAGTAATGCCTCATCTTTTACACTGTGAAGATTAGTATGAGGTAGTTCTTCTCAACATCTGAGTATCGGGTCTCAGTACATAGCATAGTTTGGATGAGGTACTAAATATTGTTATCGCTTCCCACATCATTTTTCAATGTGATGAGGTTTCCCAACAATAATTACATGGAGAACACATATAAGATGAGTTGCCACCCTTCCACCAGGGTCATTAAGATCAATGGGTGAAGTAGGTACTTTTTGGGGATTTTTAATGCTTTTTGAATTCATTGTACCATTGGTAAGACTCCCTTATTCATTATCCTTGTGAAAGGGAGATCTTTGTCGTCCAGTTTGTCTATGAATCACCGAATATAGGTGAGGTTTGTTTGAAGTCCCCTTAGTTATTTGAGATTTATAAGGTTGACATTCCTAAAATAGAACTAGTCTTTTCTAGGTCAATCTCAATTCCATGGTGGCATACCAAAAATCCAAGATACTTTCCTGATGTTACCCTGAAGTCACACTTCAACAGATTCATGTTTAGACTATTTTGTCGAAGATTTTTCAATATTTTTTGTAGATCTGTGAAGTGATTATATCACTTTCAGGATTTAATGATCATGTCATCAACATAACACTCATCTATCCTTCCCAGGAATGGTTTGAAGATGTGATGTGTAGCATGAAGATATATGGTGCTAGTGTTCTTTAACATAAAAGGCATGACCCTATAGTAGAAGATCCCTTGATTCAATTTGATGGTGGTGGCTTCTTCATCCTTGGGGGATATCTTGTTCTAGTTGTACCCTGAGTACCCATATATGAAGGAAAGGTCTTGGAAACTAATAGTTTCATCGATCCAGAGTCATGTGATCGGCCATGGGAAATTTTCCTTCGTGAAATACCAATTAAGGTTTATAAAATCAATGAAAATATTAATCTACACATTTTTTCTTATTTACAAGGATGATTTTGGAAAGCCATCTTGGGTATTACACTTCTTGTACAAAGATTACATTGATCAACTTGTAAACTTCTTCCTCTATATTAGTGGCATGAGAGGACTGAATTCTCCTGGCTACCTACTTGAAGCATCAAGGCTCATCGAGCAGTACGAGATGGTATTTAACAACATTTTGATCCAATCAAAGCATTTATTTATAGTTCCAGGAAATCCCATATCAGTGTTGCTTTATAAATTCAATATACATATCTTTCTCTTTAAGGGGATTGGAGGAGCTAATTAGAGTAGGTCACAGGCCTACTTAGATTCCCATATTTTTCTACCTCAACTCATCTATGGTATTAGGGACACCGTCCTTGAATTCTGGAGGGGCATTCCTGAGGTCATCCTCATCTTCTTCCATTTATGGGTTGGTGGAAAAATTATCAGGTGAAGATGGTAATTTGGGGACTTCTCTGTCAATATTAGGGTGCAAGAGGCTATTAGAAGAGACATCATCATCCCCAGTCATCTGATTCATTGTACAAAGATGTCTCAGTTGGTTTTACTTTATATTATCTATGTGGATAGGGGAGGCTTGGACCTCTTAGATTAGATATACTACTTTGACCATGTTTATGGGGAGCACATAATCACTGTTTAGCATGATCTAGGGATTCATAGTGGTATCCCCTAATCCATTGGGGTTTGAAACCTGTATATCATTATTACCCATTGATTTCTTACCTCCCCAATTGTAGAAATATACTTCATAATATGTGGATCCACAAGTCTCAAAGGTGGAATTTTAACCATGTTGTATGAAGACCTTTCCATTGATGGGGTACATCGGGCATTGATGGAATGTTGATGGTACCTCTAAGTGGTTATGGATCTAGGGCCTTCCGAGTAGGACATTATATGTAGTTTCTTAATATATAAACATGAACTCAACATATGATTTGAGTTACCTAAATTGAGATTCAATATTGATCTTCCCAAGAGGTCCTTGATCATTCTTATTATACACATGAGTGTTTAGATTTTTAGGGTATAATTCCACTTCGCTATATCCCAAATGTCAGAGAGTTTAGACTCGGATGAGATTGATCCCAGATCTATTGTAAATCATCCCACTTTAGACATTAATATTATTTAGTTTTCCCAAAATGTATATGGGTATCATGTTCCCTTTGATGGACTCATCTTGATCTTGATCAGTGAATGATATGGAGACATGACATCCTAAGGACATAGTCTCCACTTGATAGACCTCAACTATATCGACTTTTGTCTCGAATTCCTATGGTCTCTAGAGGGATTCAACAAATGCCTCCTAGAGTTCTTTTGAAATATGGAGTGCATTGATGATTGAGATCTTGGATGGGACTATAGGTAGTTGTTTTAGGACATCGTACTTTTGTTCTATAGATATACGCTTCCCGATATGGGGATACTTTTAGGCATGCAGTTCTGAAGATAAAAGCATTCAAGGTAGATAGACCTAGTTTTTGTGTAGAGGTTGAGGGAGTATCTACTACTAGTGACGCAGGTCACGTCAGCCTTTTCCATTACCTAGGTTGATCAAATTGAATCCCCACTAAGCGGCCATGGAAGGCAATCAGATGTGGGCGGCTACTGGAGGGATCTGAGGCACTCCCTTGTCTCCTTTGAACCTACTAGAGTGTTGTCCCACGATTATGAGGTCTATATATGTCTTCTATGGGGACATGGAAAAAATATTGAGTCTAACCACATCTGTGTTGTCCCCTATATCCTCAACTTTGGTGCATGTGGCCTCTCGTTCCTCAGTTATATGTTGGAAAACCATATTTGGGGGAATATTCATTTTAGAAGAAGGTTTATACCAAGTGTGTCACATTAATAGTACCAAATGTGATCTATTCATCCAATGAGGATTCTGTTTGGTGGTGTGGTTCACATGTTGTAGATGTTGTAGGGAATAATTCTGAAATGTTTAGGGATTTATTTGGATCAGAATATGACTCTTCCTCCTCTATCTCTTCCTACATCTAGTGGTCACACCCACCTTTTGGAGGCACATCTGACATGTCCTTCTTGGGTGGAAGATCTATCATTAGTTTTCAAAAAAAATCCTTCAAATTGGTGTGAGCAACATCAACTATCTTTCAAGTAATCCGGTTGTCAATTTTTTATGTCCGCCTCATTATAACTTTCTTATAGTCATCCAGTTCTTCTAACCAGGAAATGGTTATTCAAGCCACCTACTTTGGGAAGTCATCTAGTGTTAACTTTCCATAATTGACCATTCCTTGAAAGACATATTTGAAGATGATATGAAAAGGGGAGTAGTTGGGATGGTCAGTGAGGTTGAATTCATTAGGCCTACTAGGATGTGGGATCTTTAGCAGGTTATTATCCATGGATTCCAAGAAATAACTAGGGACAAGTTCAATTCGGATGGAGCATACTCTGTTTATATGTTCCTCAAATCTTGGGTGACCCAAAGTTTTCTGTACTTATGGTCGATGAAGATTTTGTGGTTTTCTCCACTCTATAGGAGGTGCTAGGTAGTTCAGAGCTTTTATAGGTGCTTGGATAGGCACTGCTGTGAGCTTGATAGGGATATTCATAACTTCATCTATTCATATATTTTTCCATTGTGTTGTAGGCATGAGTCGAGACTTGGATTGGGTTTGTTGGATATCCTCTTCAAGACATTTTTCTATTTCAGAAAACTCTCAGAACCCACTAAGATATTTCATAGGGATTATGGGAGTTTGCAACTCATCCATGGGATTTTCATCACATAGTTATAGTAGCTTATCCTATGAGGGGGGGATACTGATTGAATAGAGTAAACCTTTCCACATTTCTATGAAATCATACACCCTCTCGTTCTCAATTGTCTTGTGGTTATTCATGTTCATGATCATCATTTTCCCTAGTGTTGAACTGAACTGATAAAGGAACTGATGAAGAATTTCTTCCCATATTGTAATGGATCTCACTAGCAGACTGTTGTACCAAACAAAAGTTGGCTCTATCAGAGCCTGTAGGAAACACATTAACTTTGTTTCCTCCCATTGATCATGAGGGCCCATCATCAGCCCACATCGGGACACGATGTGTGTGAGATGTTGTTCAAGGTCTCCTGCACCGTCAAAGGTATAAAATCTATGGTTTTCTAAGGTGGGTAGAGGTGGATTATCATCCACTAATTTAGAGTACGGATTCATTTCAGGCTCTAAAAGTGCATGTCTCCCTTCCATGACTTCCATTAGATTAGATAAGGATTAAATGGTATTAATAAACTATGGGTCACTGGTGCTTGAGTCTCCTCCTATCTACAAGGAGTGGGTGGGGACCGATGAGGTGGTCCTACCTTCATCTCTCATTGACTCTCAATTCATCCTATGACTGAATGTTTACCATAATGAGGAAGAGGTTATCACTGCAACATATAGAAGTCATGATAATATTTAGGTTCCTCAATTATATATAATATCATTATAGATCCTGATCCAACCAGATACTCAGTTACCCCTCTTAATGGTGGATCTACTATGGGAGGTAGAATATTTGTCTCCAGCTAGAGATAATACCCATTATGAATATTTCCCCTGAGTATCTCCTCATTGAGTTTTCGGAGAGCTTGTATTTTACTCTAATATCATGAAAACTATTCTTATGCAGATATAAACTAAGATTTAGTCATGTCTTTACCTTTTCCATTGAGAGTATTCCAATAGGGATGAAGCTACTCATTATTCAGTGGTGCCGAATTTTGAGGCCTTATTTTTTTCTAGTTTCACTCAACCTCATTTGGTACATCCAAATCACACTCCTCCTGGGGTATATTTTCAATGTTTTGTCCTTATACATTTGTTTCCAGATTGATGTATTTCATATTAAAAGTGATGACATTTGCAGAGGCATATCGGAAAATGGTGGTTGTTCCATTTCTTTAAACACAGTAGGATAGTTCTGTATAGCTTCCATCAGGTTCTTTACTCGAACCCTTTTCTTTATTGGGATGTTTTGTCTTATGAACCTAATGGTGTTTGATTTCTTTTTCTATATGTTCCTCCCATATCGAAATATGAACAGTTACTTTGAGGGAGTTTTCGGTCATAATTTCCAAGAGATCCCCGACTAGTAGTGTTTTGTATAGTGGTGGGAGGAATAGGTGAAATGTTGACTGTTGATTTCTTCCTCCCAACATAGAAAAGACTTATTCTCTCTATGGTGATGATGATGATGAAAATTCCCCCATTCCTATGGGGTGGGGTCATTTGGGGCCATCATTGGAATTGATTTATCCTATTGTTGACGATCAAATGACTCCGTTCAGTGACTTGATGATTACTGGGATAGACATGACGGTGTAAATGACCCCAGCCCGGTAGGATTTGGGTGATATATAATCAACAATGATGTATCTAGGGTTATCTCATGGGATAATGAACACGGTGACAGTGATTGAGATATAAATGTCTCTATCCCAACGGGTTGGGGTTCACCTGTGGCTATAGAGGGTATGTACTGAATCCAATCAGGAATTGATGATATGAGGGGTGGAGGTGGTGGTAGATATTCTCTTGGACCATGGGTTCAAATCCTAGATTGTATGGATACTATGGAAGCTTCTACTACGGTCCACATGATACGGTGTAGCAATGCTCGTCTGGGAGCTAGTTGTGATAGTATCGCATGATGCGAACCATTCCTTATTGGAAGTTTTATGGGTGATCGCAACCTCGATCTCTCTATTTGGAATATCCACATATTGTTTTGAGGGTCCCGATTTGAAATTATGTCGGCTATCCTCTCTCTCCATCCATGGTGTCTGGGCACCATTGAATCAGGGGAATTTTGTTTTAGTTATCAACTAGAACAAGCATTACCTAGTCCCTTGATTTCACCGGAGGCTATAACATTGTAGGATTCCATATATGAAGGGTTTTTCTATTCCTGGGGAGAAGAAAAGTGTAATTCACTATATTGTCCCCATCCTCAAATACAGATGCATGATGTGGCTTTGTAGATGAGATATTGAAGCATCATGATAAAATGGTTTCAATAATGTTACATATTTGCATTGTTCTTTTCCAGTTTTGGATCTTGATCAATGGAGATAGTATCTAGGTCAAGATGGAAACATAGTATCTTGATTTTTTGAAGGTGAAACTCGCATCTTGGTTGAGGTAGATATCGATCCTTTAGTCTTTGATCAGTAGCCCACATATTTTCTCATAAGTATGGAATGAACTCTTTTTCTAGATCGTTGGGATCTCATAGATGGAAGTAGTGAGGGGACGGAACATGATGGGTAGGTTTTTTTCCAGATAACTCTCTTCATATGTCAATATCGGTTTCTTCCTCCTTAGTCTTACAAGCCTCTATCCGGTCAGACCATAGAAGATGGCTCTGATGGTTGCCTGGTAATGGGAGAGGAGTGTTTCTAGAATTTGATGGGAAACCATATACAGTTAACCCCAATGTTAAGATAACCTCTCTATAAGAAGGTTTCGGGGTTTGGTTCAACTCTCTAAAGAGAGGTTTTTAGACAAAGGGAGGATTTCCTTTCCCATGGGAGATATCTACCTGGGGAGGTTGAACATGGTAGATGTGAGGAGTAGAGTCCATATCATTCATCCCCACACTACCAAGAGTAGGATTGTCATGGTAATGAATGTATTCTGCTTCCACTTTTATAGAAGAGTTGTAATACCCTTGTGGTGTTGAGAATGTGTCTCGAACAACCTCAAAGACACTAACATTGAGAATATTCAGAATATGGGCTATGTTCTATGTTATGGTAGGAATATGTCAACATTACTTTTTTTTATTGTGTAAGTATATGGGCCTACTATATAATGGTTTCCAAAACATGTATATAACCTTCTGGTGTAATAGAAATATGATCCCACAACTAAGAAGTTGTTGGTGTATGTCAATAAGTAGTCTCATTATTGATAGGGATATGAGATTTTCCAGAGGCTTGTGCCACTCTCACTTGATGACCCTCAGTCAAGAAGTGAGTATAATACTGAACATGACCCTTTGGGATATTTCATTGGTCATTCTTGGCAAGATTATGAGCTTTCCCTGAGGTGTGTGCCTCTCTCACCTGGTGAACCCCGATTGGAATAGGAATATGAGCCTGGTCCAAATATGAATTCCCCACTAAAATATGTTTAGGACCTATAGAGTTGGAAAATGAATATGATCCTCCTCCTATATTTCCTTGGAATGGTTCTGGCATAGTCATTCGTCGGATGAAGTAGGAATATGCCCCTTGTTACTTTGATCTACTAGAGTATGGAAAGAAGATCCATTGAAAATAATATGATCCGGTACCAAGGCTTAATCCATTCTCACTTGGTTAGACTCAGACAGAATAGGGATATATACCTGATTAAGAGTCTTTTGGAGTATGTTGGTGGAATTATTCAATAGGAATATGAGCTTTTCTTGAGGCTTGTTCCCCTATCATGTGGTGAGCCCTAACGAGAATGGGGATATGACCCTGATCCTAGGTCTTTGGAATATGTTGCTAGACCTATTCGACAGGCATGTTCCCTTTTCCTAAGGCATGTATAGATCTCACTTTGTGAGCCCCTGTTGGAATGGGGATATGAGCCCGGTCTAATGCCTCACCCTTCATCAGAATATACTGATAATCCTCCTGGGTAAGAGAAATAATGTGTTCTTGCTGGGGTACAACAACTTGTTCATAATGATCAGAGTGTGGAGCTTTCATGGCTATAAGGATAGGATTATGTGTTTGTATCTTCAACTGCAACAGTTCTATAATATGCCGGTGGATTTCTTCAGATATCGCTAAAATATATAGGCATTTTAGCAAAGTGTGTGTAGAAATATAATCATGCACATTTTTCATCTCAATTTTCTGTTGGTCGATATCTTCGATTGAAGAAAGGATATGTTTCCACTTCTATCCTCTCTCTGTGATCAGAATATATAGATGGGCTTTATGTGTAGGGGTAGGGAAATGAGAATCCCCCATGCTCCCTATGGGAATATGGTCGTAGACTTGTTCTGAGCTGGTAGGGATATGAGCATGCTTGCAGGTTCCTACTGGAGTATATCTTCAGGCATTGTAAACATGAGTGGGGGTATGATCCTTCTCCAAGATATTCAAAGCCTTCCTCCTCTGATGAGTCTTCCTTATAGCATGTTCATGGGCATCATAGGTGGTTGTTTGTCGGATGGTACCCTCGATAGGAAACTGATGGGTACCGGTGGGATGATGCTAGCGATAACAGTTGGCAGGTTCCCTCCTCGATGGCACCTAAACCGAAAGAGAACCATATTGTCTTCCTGGTCCATCTACATCTTGTATGAAAGGTTTTATTTTTCGCACTCTAGGGATAGGCTCTCAAACCGATTAGTCATGGTGATTAGATTCATTGTCTTAGTAGAAACTTTTTTCGAACAATGCGTATTCACCAACTACCATGATTAGATAATCTCATGGGAAGCTTCCATGGTCAAGATCATTCCATATCGGTGGTACTCTCAAACCATCATATTTTCCACCTATCATTG
Organism: Viscum album; assembly: GCA_963277665.1. Lineage (NCBI taxonomy): Eukaryota > Viridiplantae > Streptophyta > Magnoliopsida > Santalales > Viscaceae > Viscum > Viscum album. The sequence goes on from OY728143.1 coordinate 1,331,899,578, forward strand.
GAGTTATTGAACTGGTGATATTTCTTTATGACCCATAAGGGTTACAGGAGTAGATTATCTTTCTAAGCATACACTATATGATAAATACATTGCCTTAGGTTAGGATGTTTTCGATGAGATAAGTATCTGCGATCACAGAGACAACAAGGAATAAGGTTACTGATTAGTGCTATATCATATCCATAAAAATTATCAATCATATATGCATGGTTAACACAATTTTCATGTATTCCCATTCTATCCATCCAACTCGTAGGGACTTGTTAGCATGAGGATGGACTTAAAATAATCCAGGTTCATTTCATTCTTACTGCTTTGTTTTTATAGGGTTTACAAAAAAAGGTAGCCTATGAAATTAATGTTTTTTCTATCATTGTCGTTTTCATATGTGGATAAAAAAAGATGACTCTATTTACTACAACCCAATCTTTTTTATAATATAGATTTCCATTTGGTTCACTATTTTTGTTTCATTGGGATTTATGGTGTGGAATGGGTTCTACTTGACAGTTTGATTGTGGGAGGTTTTAAGGCCTCGCATAATCATGTGCATCAAGTTTTCCATCTGTTTCATATTTCCTTTTAAACTCTCAATGGTTCCCTCATCTGTAGCTGGGTATGGAACTTCTTTCAAAAGGCTTGTGGTCATCTGTTTTTTCAGGCCCAACGAATCTTGGGGACTCGCATTAGTCAAGTGTATGGGAGGTCGGGCCCATCACACCCATTTGGGGGTAATTGTTTTCTACTCTGGGATTCTCCTATAGATTTATGATATGTTCATGAATATCTTACTAATCCCAATATGGGGTCGGTTACCCTAATAAAATGACTATATGTTAATTCTCTTTCATGTGAAGAGGATTGGGGTCCCTTTAGAGAATCACTCTGTATGTATCCGAGGTTTTCCATAATTTTTTGGTAATGAGTGGATGCTTATATGTGATGAAGTTGTATAACTATGTGATTTATAATATGGTACTATTTGGGGATGTGGTTAATATTCTAAGGTAATTGAGCTGTTATAAGGCATCCAACATATCCTAGTTATTACAGGAATGAAAACCCACGTAGTTAGTTCAACCCGTGTAGTTTAAATTCATGCATAAAGGAATTATATAAATGCTCCAGGGAATCTAGTATTCAAGATTGAGTCTTAGAGGTATTTCATACATGTCCTGAGCATAGTAGGAATCAAATTTATCATAGTTCATTCATTTAAGGCTTGCATATTGAGGTCCCCTCTTTCATTATAGAAACTCTTGGTGTATATGATAAGATAATTGAAAATCTCTAAGATCATGTGATCTATACTCAGTGTGAGAAAAAAGTGATAGAAAATTATCATTTCATTACTTTGAATAAAATAATTATATGTTGGTATTACATTGGTTGATTTATTATAGATCTCAGGTCTCAGAGAGATGTCCCATGTATCTTGGATATGGAAATAATTGGAGTCATCGTAGATCGGTTTATGCTAGGGATTACACAATAAGGATTCCCTATACCATTTTAGAGTTTTATAGTGTATATGTAATGATAATTTCAATTCCCTAATCCAACTTGATCTATTCATGTTGTGAGAAACAAAGGTTATAAAGTGATCAATGCCATTGCTTTGGGTAAGGTGCTTAGATAATGGGATCACCCTAGATGATCAATATAGAACTTGAACCTTGGGATAGGTGGCCTACGTATCCTAAATATTAAAGGAATAATATTCATCATGGTTCCCTTTATGTTGGGGCTTACACATTGAGGCTTTCCTTGTGATCGGGGATTACACATTGAAGACAGACAATGTTATCAAGTCATGGGATGCCCTTATGGCTTGGCCTTCTTGTCTATTGGGTGTTGCATGACCCAGTTGACTTGTACTAGAATCAATCACATAACCTAGTTGGCTTGTTCAAGGGGGTGTCTCAAGAACCAGTTGACTTATTCTAGAATCCATCACATGTCCAAACTGACTTATCTAGGAGGTGTCGCATGACCTAGCTGACATTCCTTGGTTTAATTCATGAGAGTTATCTTGACACATATAGAGGTGTTGTAAGAGTCAATGAAACATGGTTTTAAGGGTGTCTTGTATTTTGTAAAACACCCCTAGAAGGATTTTTGAGACCTAATATTTATGTTTGGAGGGCATCACAGGTCTCAGATGACTTTCCTAGAGAGTGTCGCGAGAGCTTGGTTGTCATACCTAAATGCAGTAGAGAGACTTGAATGAGGTTGCATTTGATGTTGGTAATTGGTGTTGGAATTCTAGATCTGTAATCTTACTCATTGATTTTGGATGAACTATTATATGGATATCCCCTTTCACTCTCATATTGGTTTCTTTATAATCTTATATATGTGTGTGTGTCAGTTGGGTTTTGTTTACCTCTTTCTTTGGGTTGAGATAACTATTTTCTATCTCTCTATCTCTCCCTTTCGGTTTCAAGGTATCCTATTAGGTATGCATATACTCAACCCAACACGGGATTTTACGACATGTTTTAGGTCTTATGTAGATTCTTGATAGATATATGGGGATTATGGTGGAATATAGGGATATGTGGGTTCATTAACCACCTATGATAATCGGTCTTGGAGATTAGGTGTTGGGATCTCCCATTATTCTATATTCCATTTTTTTAGGTTGGGACATTAGTTATGGTTGGGTGTGTATTTTTCCCCTGTATATTTCAAATTACACTATCATACTCTTTTATATTTTCTAGAGGTTATTAAAGTCATGTTTTTACTCTATATGTTACTCTATATTATTATTATTCCTCTACACTTATGTATGGAGATGGTCGGTAGTGTGCATAAATATACATTAGACAAAGGACTCCCATTTTAGTTATACCCTCTCAACACTTTTCTCTAGCCCTGGCCTATGGGGGGGCTTAAGGTTATGTCGGCCCCCTCTTCCACAATCCAGGGGCCCTGATGGGTTGGGTTATTACAAATTGGTATCAGAGAAGTTCATTACATGGGATGGTGTTCAGTGTTTTCCCCTTAAAATAAATTGGTTGGGACTTATGGAAATGGTTTCAAAGTGTCTTGAGTTTGGATTCAGTCTAGGGAACCCAATGATGGTGTGGTGACCAATGTATTTATACACTAATACATAGACTATCTCCTTATTGACTCTACAAACTGAGACATTGGTTGTAGGAAACAATGGTACAAGCATCATATAGGATTGAGTCCTTTGAGCGTCCTTCCTAAGTCATATCCCCATATATATATTTATATATATTTTTTATATGCCCATGGTATATCTTGACTGCTTTCAAAATGCCATTTTGAAGGTATCCATCCAGGTTATCGATTTAGGATCATGAAGATGATCTGATGAGTGATGAAGCCTTAATTAAGAGGTTATCCTGTGATGTGTTTCCTCCTTATGGATAGTTAGTATCACCCCCACTCATTGATTAGTAGTTAGTACTAGAAATTTATGATGAGTATGGGTGCATGATTATATCACTCAATAAGTTCCAGTGCCTGATACCGTTGAGGTTCTGTGGTGACCCAGATACCCATGAAATAGAGGATTGGATAGAGTCAGTGATCTGAGTCTTCGAGCTCATTTGGACCCTTCCAGATAATATGGTTTCACTTCTATCCATCCTTTTCCATGGAGTAGTTGGGTTCTAGTGGAGTTTAGTTGTGTAGAGCCATGATGATACAACGCTCCCGTGGTCCAACTTCTAACATCTATTTTTTAGGAGTATTACCCATTATGATTAAGCTTAGTTTAGATACAAGAATTATTATTTTTTATTAGGTTAGTATAATAGTAGTTGATTATGTAATGAGGTTCACCAACTTTACACAATACTCCCTCGATATGGTACGAGACAACTTATTACAGGAAATGAAGTTTCATCTGGGTATTTATAGAGACATTTGAGCCATTTTGGACTTCGTATTCCTACCCACTTATATTGGAGCCCTATAGGAGGCTCTAGTGATTGAGAGCTTCCTATAAGAGGGGCATTGAGCAGTTAGATCCTCTACTGGGTATCATATGGATGAGTTTTCTTCAATGTTTAGCAGGTGTTAGACATTGAGATCCTATTGTAAGAGGCATTCTTAGACTCTGAAACATATGTATATAGCTCAGGGATCATGTAGAGGGTCATGTCATCCTGAATAGGGGTGATGTTATTCTTTTTATGGGTGTGGTCACTTGTCTCATTATTTTTTGATCTATTTCACTAAGAAGGAACGGAAGAAATTGTATAGACCTCCATGAAAAAGGCATCACCATGATCAAGGATCCCCTAGAAGCATCCAAGGTGAACCTCTAGGAGGTGGTGTAGGTTGAGGAGTAAAAGAAGCTCTAAATAAAAAAGAAGTTTTTGGAGGGAGATGTTATGATCTCATAATACCACCACCACCTGGTGGCCTATGTTAGGATAAGAGAATTAGAGTCTAGGTCCATTGGTAGTTGTGGTACATCGAGAACTAAAACCAAGGTACACAAGAGATGATACAAGGTATGATATACATTTATTATAATCTTTTATTATTACTAATAGATATAGGTTCAAGTCATTCCTTCATATCCTTATTCATATTTCAGGAGATGAATATTCCAATTGATACCTTATCCCAGTAGTTACAGTTATATGTTATTATAGGGAGTGATTATTTGATATCTCTTGTCTGATGATAGTGGGAGTTATCAAATGTTGGAGAGAGTTTCATATGGGACCACTTGGTCATCATGATGAAACCTTATAACATCATCTTGGGTATGGACTAGTTATCCATGATTTGATCCTGGATTGACCATCATAAAAAAATGGGTAAGATGCCTTTTGAATGATGGTATGAGATTCTCCTTTATGGGAGAGAGATATATCATGGCATAATGAGTGGACCTTATGATAATGAGGTTGAAACCCATAACCAATCAGTTTAAGAGTTTATAACTTAGTTCAACAGCCTCTTCAGGCATCTGGATCACTTCGGTAGTGGTGTACCTTTTGGATGTCTTCATTTTGAAGTTTTGGGACTACCTCTAAGGTGATAGATGGAATTATATATTTACTTACACCCTTTTTCCATGATGATGTCTTTCGCAGTATATCGGATATTCCATATCAAACTCCTTGATATGAGGGTGCAATTGGAGGACCTTTGAGAGAATGGTTTTATTAGACCCGGTGTGTCCCCCTAAGAAGCTTTGGTTTTTTTTGTGAAAAAGATAGACTGAAGCTTACATATTTTTGTTGATTATAATTTCATGAACTTGGTCATTATAAAGAACAAGTACCCCTTTCTAATGATTAAAGACCTATTTGATCATTTTTTGAGTCGTGATTTAGTTCTCAAAGGTTGATCTTAGGTCTGGCTATGCCCAGTTGAGGGTTTGTGAGGCTAATATTATGAAGCTAGCATGTTGAGGTCTCTATGGACACTATGAGTTACTAGTGAAGCCTTTTAGTGAGATGAATTCCCCTACTATGTTTATGAATTTGATTAACTAGATATTCCAACATACTCAGACTGATTTGTGTTTGTATATATTAATGAAATACTCATCTACTCTATAACATAGGAGAATCATGCAGATCAGTTAAAGAAGGTCATAAGCTTACTCTAGGAGAACCATATTTATGGTAAGATCTTGATTTGATAGTTTTGTATCCATGAGTTTTTCTTCTTGGGGAATGTCATTTTTGATCATGGGTTAGCTATGGACCTAGTGAATATTTATGCAGTTCTTTCTAAGGACCTACCCAATAGTGTTTCAAAGGTGTGGATTTTTCGTTATTGGTGGGGTACTACAGGAGGTTTGTAGAGGAACAATCTAAAATTATATACCATTTGAAAAATCTAATATAGAAAGGGAAAAAATTCCATGGACCAAGCAGTGTCAGAGAGACTTTGAGGACTTGAGGTTGAGGCTGACTAATGCTCTAGTTTTGGGACTATAGGGGGAGGGTGTAGAGTACGTAGTGAATTCTGATTCATATAGAGTGGGTATCGGCTTCATGTATATGTGTAGATAAGTATTTTTTGCATATAGTTTGAAGAGGTTTCGACCCCATAAGAAGAACTATGAAACTCATGACTTAGAGTTGGAAGTAGTAGTCTTTTCTCTGACGAAGTGGAGGCACTATCTTCTAGGAGAGTGAATTTTTGTTTATGAATACCATCAGAGTCTCAAGAATATATTCATACAAGTATATCTAAACCTAATACATAAGAAATGGTAGTATTTCATCTAGTAATATTAATTTTTGATAGTCAATACTCTAGGGAAGTCAAACATAGTGGAAGATCACATCAGTAGGAAGTCCCATTATTGTTTGGTGGAGGAGGCATATTAGAAGTTGGTTTCTTTACAGCTGACCCTGGTGGAGGAGTGGGGTGAAAATTATCTTTATTTTATGGTGTTGACTCATCCACTTCTCTATCATGTGAGGGAGTCTTAGTTGAGATATATCAAATATGTTGTTCCCTATGGCCAAATATCATCAGAAGATTCGCCTAATGGATTTTCTAAATGATGGGAATACGTCATCATTTTTTAGGAATAAACGATGTTTTTGGTCATGATGAAAGAGAAGGTGATAAGTTTGTTTCAAAATTCTCATTTTAATGTACATTTTTGTGTTGGTAATATTTATAGATACCTTCATAGATAGTTTTTTGTGGGCTATCATGATGTGGAGTGTTTCTAAGTTTATCTCTTGGTGTCTCAAATGTTAGTAGGTGAAGGCTAAGAACCAGGTTCCGATTGGTTTGATAGATCCTCTTGAGATTCTGAAGTATAACTAGGATGATATATATATGTACTTTGTTATAGGTATTATATAGAAAATTTTAATTCATGATACCATCAGGTTGATAGTTCACTGACTTACAAAGTTGGTGAAATTCCATTCTATTAGAAAGAAGAGTTTTTTGTAGAGTATTAGTTGGTTATATATGTGTGAGATTGTCCATCTCCATGGGGTACCCTTGATGATTATCTATTACTGAGACATGTGTTTTCCATCTTGATTTTGTAGAGGCCTATAAGAGGAATTTGGGGACCAATTGTTGATGAGTATTTCATTTCACCCCTAGAAAGATGGGGAGACTGGGCGCACTATCTAGATGTTAGAGTATATACTATGGTATTGTGTTTTAGACTTTGGATAGAGAATGGTGGATCACTTTAAATTAGTAGATTTTTCTTATAATAACATCTATCATTATAAGATCAATGTGGAACCTTTCAAGACTTTTTAAGAGAACCCCTTTTGGTTACCATCATTTTGGAATGATATTGGGGAGACATATCTATTCAAACTAGAGATTGTACAGGGAAAAAATAGAAAGTTTATGTGACTCATGAGTGTATGAGGACACCCTAGGTTTGAAAAATATCTTATGCATATTTTCGTTATAGGCCCTTGGAGTTCAATCAGGGAGACCATGTTATTTTAAAAGAATCCCCATGATGAGGGTTTCAGGGGTTTTCATGGGAAGGAAAACTATCACCAAGGTTCATTGGGCCATTCGAGATCCTATGGAGTGTAACATCCAAGATTTTTGGAGCGTGTGGAACTCCTCACACATTTGGAATTTTCAGAGTTTGGTGTATAGACCAACTCTTTATTTGATCAAAGAAATGTAATTATAAGAGTTTTCATGACCTAGTGACTTTTCTTGGGATGGTTTTAGAGGCTTGTAAAATTCGTTAGTGGTTCACTTGGGTTTTGGGTGTATTAGAGGCCAAAAACCCATGTTTTCATGGTGCACAGACTGAGGAGCACAGTTTGAAAAAATCATGCAGCCTCTAATGAGAAACTGTGTGGTCCTATAGGTGTACTGGACATAGTTTTTCAAACCATTATATAGGGGTTATGGACATGTATCCCTATATATAATTTTTTAAAGAAGTATCAATCACGGTTTGCACATAGTTTGTCAATACATTCTCATGAATTGTGGGAGACAAGAGCTTGGATAATGGGTGTTTCATGCTTGGTGTATGGTTTTTAAAACCATGAAAGAAAACTATGAGTACCATTAAATTGTGAAATGACCTTTTACCTCAATATCTTTTAATAATTTCTCCTCCTCTCTTATTCTCCACCACGTGTACACAGTAGAAGGAACTCCCTCTATTCTTTCTCTTATAGGTGTAGATCTAGTCTTCATGCATGAGCCTTGTTTCTTGATCTGTTGAGTGTTTTGGAACTACAACAATAACACCTTCAATCCTCTTACTTCATTTCTCCTTTACACTCACAATACGGAGCACTAAATCTATGCGATCCATTTTACCTTTTTTTCATGGAGATCATCTAAAATGCTCATTTCTTCCAAATCGGCTCAAGTTAGAGGCTAGGATCAGACGAGTGGACATCTAACAACTTGAGGTATTTTGTGATAATCTTTCTTTGTAATTTTAATAGTGTTTTGGTAGTTATGATTTTATTACTCTGTTGTGTAGTTTTTGGGAGACCCTATAAATTAAATATTTATCTCTAAAATATTAATTAAACCCATGGGAGATGCCCATGTGCATGTTTATCTAATCCTAAAAATGGTTTGATCCTATGAAAGTATTTTGACCTTGGATAGATTAGGTTGGGGTGTTCTTCATTTATTAATTGAATTATTTGAGTTAAATTATTTAAATGTGATGTTTATTATGGTTACATGGGTACACAACGAGACTGGACTAAGGATTGAGATAGCGTTAGATATCATTTTTGAGGTGATGTGATTCTCAAGAGAGGTGTGGCTTGAAATACATACATATATATATATATATATATATTCTGAGTGATGTTGATCACAGGTTGGGGGAAACGGCCATCGATTGAGGAAATAATTTCATTAGGTTGTGGGTATGGATTAGGTGATATAGGATAGTGATAAACATCAGATGAGTGGTGTGGTCATAGGGGCATGAGGTGTCAAAATAATGTTTCTTAGGGACTTATTTGGTGATTTTCTTTCAACCATGATGAAAAATTCACTGTTTGGAGTCTTATGCACATAGGAATCAGATGATGAGGTCGTATTGACAACTTGTTTGGGTATAGGACTTTTTTAGTTTCGCCTTAGGGTAAAGGTTGGAGGTTCCTTCCATGTAAATACATGGGGATGGTGAGGTTCCATTGGTGGTCAATGTTGAGACTGTCGTTTGGGGGATGAGTCACATCGTACATAAGGACTTTGGGCCACAACATTTTTAGGAGCACATATATTGTCGTTCTTAGAGATTTCATTAGTTGAATCGATGGTGATATTACATGGAGGGTAGACATCATTGATCCTTAGACATTAGGTTTTGATCTGACAAAGTTACTTTTGAGATGAGGTCTGGGGGGCCAGGAACTGATTATTGGGGGTGTTATTTTGGGACATCAGATATTGTTGGACATGAGGTGTCTGTTGGAACGCATTGATGGTTGATTTTCTTGTAGGCATAACCTAAGGGTTCACCTGAACTATTTGACATCATGGTATGCCTTAGTCTTAGACTAATTATCCTCTCCAATATGGTATTCTAGCATTGGATGATGTAAGTGATCACTCCCTTATTGATGTTGAGCATAAGTGCAGAGGGTTATTATTATGTGTGTGTGTTTTTATATTTATTATTTAGATACACCTACTTAATCATGGATTTAGGATAGTCACATGTTGGTGGTGGCATGCTGAGATTCTATCTCACACACTACATGGGATTCTTGGGATGTGTGTCGATATTATGCCTTTGATTTGAGTTAATCGTTTGGGATCAGGATCTAGATCTTAGTACTTGAGTTGGAATGAGATGGAAGTCAAGGGAGCATGGGCTCTTACCTCAGTTGTAGTTTCTTTTATGTTTTATTTTGTATAAGTATGCTATTATATATATGTACTGAGGTTGTCCATTTCTAGACCTTATAATTATTGTCTATATGAACTAATATCTATGATTTTATTTTAGTTTCTACATATGGTATTTTGTGATGTTTAATTCTAAAAATGGTTTTTTTATGAATTGTGGATTTTTATTACTGTTGTTATTATTGTGCTTCCTCCATGGGTGGGTTACTGGTCCATGTTATTATGGTAATTCTTTTCAATTAAATTATATATATTATACCATTATTATATCATCACTAGAGGTTATAATCTCTCCATTACCACCCCTTTTATACCCTTACTACTGGTTGGAAACCTTTGACATTCGGAAATTCATTCTTAAGTCCTAGTTTCACTCAGCTTGAAGCATTGTTGGGGTGTATAAATGGTTTTTAGTGCTACAAATGGTATCAAATAAGTTTATTTTACCTATTTTTTGACACTATTTGGTATATGGAAGACCAGAGATTTGGATGTTTTCAAAACTAGGTTTAGAACTTGTTTTGGGGTGCCTACATCTCAATGCATGGGGGATAGACCAATTTTCTAGGGGTGGGAATTGTTGTTCTATTTTGATCATTTTATAGTTGATATGATTTCTACCTTGATTGGTGAACTTGGATGTTCTTGTTACCTATTTTTATATGATAACCTTTCCATTGTATATCAAGAGATAGTTTTTTGACCCTTGTCCTGGTATTGTAGATGATGATTATTTATTCTTTCGATAGGCACATAGGATGTTATATATATAGATATATATATATGTGTGTGTGTGTTTGTATATATATGTATGTTCATGTGATAAAATTTCTTATGATATGTGATACCTATATATGTGTGTGTATGTGTGCCTCGATCTCCTAGGATCTGGCAAGGGTGATGATATGTGGTGATATTGACCACCAGGTTGGGTGATGTAGTCATCAGTTTGAGGAGAAACGGTTCATCGGGATGGGAATGGACCAAGGAATATGTGATACTTTGCTCTTATATGGGTGGGTAAGGGGTCAATAGGCTGGATGTCAGAAGACATGGTTGCAATGGGGAAGGGTAAGGGTAATGAGTTTGTGCTTCCTATTACTTCTTTCCCTATCTACATTATATATATATATATATATATATATTATAGTCTTTCTAACCATTATATTGGTATTCATAGGGATTCCACTTAGACGACCTCTAATGGAGTGTCAGGGGCGGTGATTTAGTGTCATTGGAGCGATCATATTTTGAGACCCCTGAGGGCCAGGATGTGGCCCCTGAGGGTCAGGAAGGTCATGAGCCATAGTTACAGGCTCAGGTATAGGCTCCAGTATAGGTGGGAAAATTGATGGATTAGAAAACTTTTGGGTCATCGCTTGATGAGTAGCACAGAGAAATATTGGTATGTTTTATCCATGGGATTTATAGGGGAGATTCGGGAGAAGATTATTTTATGGAATACATTACTTGAGAGTTCCATTCATAGAACCCACTGATATTTCAGTGTAAGGGTGGACCACAGGTAGCTGATAACTTTATTGAAACAATTTGGATGATCTTTTAGTATCTTGAGACACCATTTGGATGGAGGGTGAAGCTGGATACATATATTCTTAGAGGACTAGCAAAGTACTGGTGGGAAGTTTTGGTCTAGGAAGGTATACAGGAGGGACTACCCTAGAAGTACTATGAGGCCAGGTTCATAAAGAACATATTATAAGATATACTGAAGGAAGAGAGAGCTTAGGAGCTCATGAGCCTGAATCAGGGAGACATTTATATTATGGAATTTGTATCAAAATTCACTGAATTGTCTCATTTAAAACCTAGTATGGTGATTGGAAAAACCTCAAGGGTGAGTTGTATCAGGGATGGTTTACAGCATGGAATTTGGGTGCAGGTATACATCTTCTAGATAGCCTCATTCTTGGAGGTAGTGAACCATGTGCTCATAGCTAAGGAAAAATTGGTGAATCAGTCTTACTCAATCTAGGAGACAACATCATGTGAATTCAGTAGTGACAGTTCAAATAGTAGTAATCGAAGCCGAGATGAGTTCCAATAGGGAAGTTAGGCTAATGACTCAATTAGACCACCTCAAAGTTGGTATTTTATGATGTCATTCTTGTGTGGGAAGCTAGGTTATGTGAGGACTTATTGTGAAAGTGAAACAAATGAGTTCCAATCATTCGAAAAGGTTGGGCACCTCGAGAATTTCTGCAAGAAGCATTCTTGGATACTTGGGGGTCAGTGACTGGGGTAAATCTCAGGGTTCTATGATCAGACTAAGAGTAGTACCAGGTTTTGGTTGACAATAGTTTATTTCATGAAGAGTTCATGGTATATTTAGTGATACCCAGTTGTGGGGTCATTGGTAGATGGCTAGTGTAGCACTGTAGGGAGGCTAGGCCTTAGGTAGTCAAGCTTCAGGACATGTTCATGTAGTAGATCTTCTAGGTGTAGAGAAGATAGGGGAGACAATTACGGTTAGAGGTACATTGTGGCTTTAGGTGTGATTACTTTTGTTTCATTTTGGAATGTCCCTTGTGTATACATGTCTATTTTGGGAGAACAAGGTGTATGGGATGTATTTATGGACTAAAAAAACACTAGTTAGTAGGTTGGAATCATATCGAAAGCATTATATATATACACAAGGTGCATGGAATCAAGATCTTAAATGATCATCATTGGATGTGTGGATTTTGAGGTGTGCTGGAATCTGGGCATCGATGTGATGTTGGACTTATTCGAGGATCGAGGCATCAGGACTGATTTGAGCATCTGATAGGATGTGGGACCTCATAGGTGTTATGTGTGGTATGGACAAAAGGTGGAAATTTGAGGAGATATGGGACATGATAGGTGTTGGGTGTGACATAAGAGAACCTTATGAGGTGTAAAAGTGATGATGTGCTATGGGATGACTTTTTAGTTAAATGATGGTTGATGGACCATTAGTTTTATTTGATTTTTGGGTCATGAAGCGACTGGGGTAGGTAAATACTATTGTGGGGATAGCCTTGATAGAGTTGACATGTTCCATTTATAACCAGCATTGTCTGGGTTAATTCTAGTGAGACGGGTATATTCAGTACAATCTAGGATTTTTTTTATATCTCATGTATTCTCTATGTTAAGATGGGTATATTCTAATCTCCTGAGTTTTTTGATCGGGGTGAATTCCTTTCTCGTTTTGAATTTTAAGAGTTTGGTGGGTAGAACAACTCTTTATTTGATCAATGGAACTTATTTACAAGATTTTCCCTAACCGAATTCATTTTTTGGATCATTTTATATTCTTGTAAAATTTATTGGAAGCTTGATTGGGTTTCGATTGCATCAAAGGCTGAAAACCAAAGTTTTCAGGGTGAGTAAACTGAGGCACATGGTTTGGAAAAATTGTGCTGCCTATAAGGATAATTCATGTGTCTCTATAGGTATATTGTACATAGTTTTTTAAACCATACAAGAGGGGTTCAGGACCATGCATCTGTGTATTCAATTTTTGATAGAGGTCCCATGCATGATTTGTGTGCAGTTTTTTAATTTGTTCAGATGAACTGTACGATCCAGGAACATAAACAGTAGGTGTTCCATGGTTTTCAAACAGTTTTCCAAATCGTGTGACCAAAAAGTAGAGGCCATTAAAATTATGAAATGACCTTTTTACCTTCCTTCCTTCTATTTTAATTATTTTTTATCTTTTATTCTTCTCCACCACATGTACACAGCAGAGGGAACTCCCAATTTTCCTAATTTTCTAGGTGTTGAGCCAATCATCACATCTAAGATCCATTTCTTGATCCATCAGGTGAATAGGAACCAAAATGGTAATACCTTGAATCCTGTGGGTTCTTTTCTACTTCTATTTCTCTATACAGATCAGTAAATCCATGCAATCTATTTTACACTGTTTTTCGGGAGTTCATCTAAAATTCCAATTTCTTCCAAATCGTCTTCAGTTATAGTTCAATATTGGATGATTGGATGTCTCCCAACATGAGGTAAGTGGTTCGTATCTTTCTTTGTGATTTCGTGAGTTTTTTGGGGGTGTGACTTTGAGCACGCCCTTGGATTGTCTGAGTAAGACCCTACAAATTAAATGTTTGTCTCTAAATAATTAATTAATCTCGTGGGAGATACCTTTGGGAATGCTTAGTAATTATAAAAATGGTTTGATCATTGTTATAGACTTTAGAACATGTGTAGATTACCTCAAGGTGTTTTTTATTTACTAAATTAAATTTGATTCTTATTATGGTTCTATGGGTATGTGACGGGATCAACCCAAGGATTGAGATAGTGTTGGCTATCTGTTTTGAGGTAATGTGATCATCAGGTTTGGAATGGACTAAAATATATATATATATATATATATAGTGATTTTTATCACTAATTGGGTGACACGGTCATCGATTAACGCGACAAGGTCATCAGGTTACGGGCATGGCCCAGGTGATATTGGATGGTGATGACCATCGTATGAGCTGTGTCTCTACAGGGTCATGAGGTGTCATAATAGTGTGTCTTAGGGACTTATCTAGTGATTTTCTCTCACCTATGTTGGATAAGGTGTTGTTTGAATTCATGTTCACACAAAAGGACTCAGATAATGAGGTGGTATAGACCATTCGTGTGGGTAGAGGTCTCTCGTGGATGCAACTTACAAAAAATCCGTGAGATTATTTCCATAGAAATCCATGTGGATTATATGTATCCATCAGTAGATAGTGTTGAGACTTTCATTTTTTGGGATGAAGCCAGCCATACTTGAGGCCATTAGTCCATGACTATTTTTGGAGGATGAACATGGCCCCCCATTAGGACTTCAGCTATTGATCTGACAGTGATATTACTTGGAGGGAAGACATCATTGTGTCTTAGATTTCGAGCTTCAAGATGACGAAGTTAATTTTGAGATGAGATCTGAGGGACTAGGTACTGATTATTGGGGTGTGCCTTCAGGATTCCATTTATGTTGTGTTGGGTGATTTTATAAGAGGTAGAACCTAAGGTTTAACATAAACTATTTGACATCTTGGGATTCCTTGGGCTTTATATAAAGATCCTCTCCACTACGGTATTCTAGCATTGTCCCAAGTAGGTGATCAGTCCCTTATGGCTTCTGATCACAAGGGGAGAGGGTTATTATTATGCATGTCTATTTTTCTGTTATATTTTTTTATTTAGATACACCTTATTAGTTGCATATCAATAATAGACACACATTGGTGGTATCCTATTGATATTCTTTCTAACACCTTAAAAGGGATCTTTGGGATGCATGTAGACTTTATGGCTTTGCATTCAGGTAAATTTTTGGGCTGTAGAGCTGGATCTTAATAACTGAGTTGGCATGAGATGGAAGGCAAGGGACCAGGGGTTATTGTCTTGGGTGGAGTATCATTTATATTTTCTTCTATATCAGGATGCTATTATGTTTATGTATTGAGGTCGAACATTGGTGACCCTTATGATTATGAGTTGTATTACCTAATAGGTATGTATTTTCTTTTAAGTTCCTAAAAAAATTTATTTTATGATGTTTAATTTTAAAAATAATTTTTTCTAAATTTTTTGTTGTTATTACTGCTACTATTTGTGTGCTTCCTACATTGGTGATTTACTGGTCTACCTCATTATGGACATTATTTTACACTTATTTATATATATTAGACCATTTTTATATCATCACTATAGGGTATAGTCTCCCTACTATCACCCTTTACACCCTCACTACTATTTGATAGACTTTGGAATTTGGAAAGATGTAATTGAGGCTTAGTATCACTTAGACAAAATCATTTCTCGGGGTAGCTAAATGGGTTTGGGAACTACAAAGAGGTTTCTAGAGGTTCATTATCACCTATACATACCCCATAGTTAGATTGAGTGTCTTACATCTTACATGTGTCACAGATGAGGAGATAAATGCATGATACGATAAACTTTATTGACAGGGAAGAGATGGACATCGAGGATGGATCCACCATCACTAAGTACCCAGTGGAAATCAATTATCGGTATGAGGGGATCCTATGTGGATGGACCATATGCTTGGTTCGTGTTTCGTGGTATTACAGGTTCATACAGGAGATCTCCAGGGAGCAGGACATCCAAATGCAGGCTCAATATCCCCACCATTTTTTTAGCTTGTGTTTTTAGGGGATGAAAACTATTTAATGGGGGAATAATGTAGTAATGATATTTTTTTTATTATAAGATTTTGAGATATTTTAAGGAATATTTTCAAATCCAGGCGCTAAGAGAGCATGATATTTTGATGCCCGATGATCTTGAAGTCTCTATTATAAATATATTAAATATATTAATTTCATGCACATATAGTTATTTGGGTTAAATGACATAAATATTAAATGGAGTCTCAGATTAGAAATCTGATTCAATCATTGAGTTAAAATATGTGGTTTACCATTGGTTTCACCTAAGGTTAGTTAGCACTAAATTTCTGGTTGAGGCAGTCATTTTTAGAGCAGTTAATTAAAATAAATAATTAAATTTATTTATATTATTTAAAAAATCCACAGCCTAAAATTTCCAATATATACCTCATTATAACAATTATTTAGGTTTATCTACTTAAAACATTGTATAATTGAGAGGATCATTTATTTTATTCCTTGGCGGATCGAGAATGGAGGACGATGATTGATTGGATAGATGTGTATCAAGAGGCGGTGGACACAATGGGTCTTCTCCTTTACTAGAAAATGCATTCTTCCCCATTGATCAATCCATTTTCAAGGAAGGGATCATCAATTAGGGATTTAAACCATTTTATTAAAATATTGTGAATTGATTTTTATCTACTATTACTGATCTGTTTTTTCACACACTTCTCATGAGCCCTTCTAACGAATTAAGTTATTTATTCGATTTATAATTTTTATGCCATTCTCTCAACTTGGTTACCTAAATATATGATTATTGGTCACGAACACTTGGCCAATGAAGTTTTCACTTTTTCTCTATTGAATATCCCCCACCAATTATTCATTTTCTTCATCATTGGCCCATAGGTTCAAGGTTCTACATTGTTTTGGTGGGTTCAATAATGATTAAACCCTCTGATTCATGGTGGATTAGTTAACATTTGACAAATCAAAATTTTTCAGGTGGATCGGTATGGATTGTTGGTGATAATTTATGTATAATAGATCTGGATTAGTGTTGGTGGAGGCATGGGGAACTATAGGTGACATAGGTGTGGTGGACATAGATCGGATCATCAAATTTCGATTTCCAGTCACTATAGCAATAGAATCGATGGATGAAGGAAAACAGTGCCGATTTTAGGAGGTAAAATGGTTGGATTCATGGTGGGGGTTGTGGATACAAAAACCACATGTAATAACATTAATTTCTTTATAAACTTTGACTATACATCATGTAGTTTGATGAACACACATCGTGTAGTACCTCCTGGTTGTGGCACTAGGTTTTTGGGGAAGATATTGATCACAGATTATGTGGATGGGACCGCACACTTTGTGACCCTCCCTGAGTTGATGAGTCATGTGCTAGGTATGGATGTTGAGGACCATGTTCGTAAGAATATGTTGTGTACTACAGGAGTACACAGGCACAGAACGGTACCCAGTCATGGATTGGTACATGAATAGGTACATGGATACATCCTAATGAATATGGGAATAATCAAGAGAAAACGGCTAGGCCTCGGGTGTATGGGACACACATTATGGAACCCCTAAATATTGTTTATGCTAACATAGCATCTGATTCATTCCATAGAAGAACATTAATAGGGAGTATATTAGGGCCACACACCATGTGGGAACCCTTACATGCTATATATCCCTTTTTGGAAATTTTATCTCTCATATATTCTTAATTTTGAGTCGTATTTTATCCCATGAGTAGCCTATACTGAGTGTTTGTTCTTGTAAAACATAATGGTGGAATTCTTAATGGATTTTTATATATGATAAAAGATATTCTGAGCATGATTCTTATTCATGTGATTCTTGACGATGACAGTGGTTAGGTAGGATCATCATATAGATATTGGGGTTAGTAATCCACTGTAACACTGGGGAGAGGGTTCTATATTGTATTATAGAGATTATAGGGTTGTTACTCTCTTATAAAAATAGGCCATGGGTCCTACATGATATCAGAGATGTAAGGTTCAATACTCCCCTATCACCCCGGAGTGTAGGTTCCTTAGTAAATAAGAGAGATATCAGGTTTGGTACTCTCCTTTCACACTAGGGTGTGGGTTCCCCATTTATTTATGTAGGTAGGTTCAGTACTCCCCTTACTACAAGGTGCAGGTTCTATACCTATGGAGTGATACTCCCTTGTATTTTAGCTTTGGGGAGGTGTAGGTCCTCCATATAATATGTGTTCTCCATCGAATGTGGAGTGTATTTTCAATGTGTGGGGCCCTCCACTAATATGTTGGGGAGGTTGTGTGTGATGTTGGGCATTGATGTTGGAATTATATAGCTACAGGATTACTCATAGACATCAGTTGTGCTACGCGATGGACATCCCATTTATCTATTGTTTGGGTTTATTTATGAGCATATGTGTGTGTGTCTATTAGGTTTCATTTATCTATTTCATTAGGTTGAGATGACTATTGTTTTATCTCTCTATCTCTCCCTTTTAGTTTCATGGCATCCTACTGGTTATGTATATACTCACCCCTACATTGGATTTTCCAACACGTGTCATGTCTTATGAAAAAATTATATAGATGAGTATTAATTATGATCGAGCATAGGAGTTCCTGGGTGTATTGATCATGTTCTTTAATCGAGCGTGGAGATTAGGATTTGGGCTCTCTCGGTATTCTTTAATAAATTTTTTGTCATGTTGGGACATCAGTTCTGGTTGGGAATTTATTTTACCCCTTCACATTTGGGATTGCACTGCCACACTCTTTTTTTCATAGAGTTTATTACATGAAAGGTTTTTACTCTAGATGTTAATATCTTCTATTATAATTCATCATCACTTCCACATGGATATGGTTGGCTATGTGCATACAGGTACATTAGAAAAAGGCATCACATTTTAGTTGTTCTTTATTGGATATTTTTTCCAAACCATAGCCTATGAAGGTGGGATTAGGGTGGTGGAGGCTCATCCTTTCACTAGCTCAATGATCCTCAGTGGGTAAGTTCATTATAGAAATACTCTTTCAAATCTCTATATGTCTTAGTACTTCTAGGATGAATACAAAATGAATAACTATAAGCTTCATCCATCATATCCTTATTCAAATATGGTATTTAAGGGACACATAAATGGTTCATGAACCTTATTATTTTATAACAATCAAGGTTGAACATAGGAACATTTCTCACCTTCTTTTCTGGATCTATATATTCCTTTTATGCCCCTTTAATTTTCACTTGGACTGATGGTTGAATACTCATTTGAGAAAAATGATATTTCTCCATTCCCTTAAATATTTCAAGATCTATCCTTTATAATTCTAGAAATATTGGATATTTTGTATTCCTCTTCATAGATAACCTGGCATGATCCTTTCAACTCAAAACATTTGTCACCTTGGTCACATTCTTAAGGTGGTAATGTATTGAGAAGTCATAATATTTAATCTTCTGAAACCATCTTATTTCTCACATGTTCTACTCTTTTTTAGTGAAAATTTTTTTTAAATTTTTTTATTAGTATATATGTCACACCATTCTCCATTAAGATAATGCATTTATATATTTAATGAAAAAATTACCACAGCTAAATCCAAATCATTTTTTGGGTAATCATGGACCTTCAATTAACATGATTCATAATTTATAACCATGAATAAAGATGTATCTAATTGCCTTATTTTATACATCACTGTAGATTAAAAACCCTTTTCCAATGTAGGGTATTGTAATAACATTTTCACTAACTAGACTTGTCTTCAGTTCTTAAAATATTCCTTATATTTATTTTTCCAAAGTAACTTTTCTCCCTTCTGAGTTAACTTGGTTAGTGGATTTGATAACCATGAAAAATTCTCCAAAAAGCACCAATAATATCTATCCAAACTAAGAAGACTATAATATTAATCTTGGAAGTTTTTCTAGGTCAATTTTCAATAACTTCTATCTTTTAAGGGCCTACTAATATAACCTTATTTGATATTACATAACCCTAGAATGAAACTTTTTAACACCAAAAGTAAAACTTGGTAAATTTTTAATAAATATTATCCTTCATTGGGTGTTATAGTACAATTCCCAAATTATCTTCATGATCTTCCTTTATCATTGAATAGATAAGAATATAATCTATAAATACTACCACAAACTGATCAAGGTAATATCTAAATACTCTATTCATTAAATCCATGATTCTAGTGGGGGAATTAGTGATACCAAATAGAATCACTTTAAATTCATAGTTTCTATACCTTTTACAGAATTTTTTCTTGAGTATATCCTCCTTATTGACCCTCTATTGATGATATCTAGAATGAGTATCAATCTTGGAAAAGTATTAATCATTGAAAAGTTGATCAAACAAGTCATTAATAATGGTAATAGGATACTTGTACTTGATAGTGATCTTGATAAGTTCTTGATAATCACTACAGATTCACATTGAACCCTATTTATTATTAACAAATAGAATAGGTGCACCCTAAGGTGATGCACTTAGCTGAATGAATCCTTGGTCAAGATTCTATTGGATTTTCTTATTTAATTCTTATAAGCCAATTGTGTTAATTCTGTATGGAGTCTTTCAAATTGGTGTAGAACCATGTATGAGTTCTATAGAAAACTCAACTTCAGAATTTTGTGGGAGACCAAGAAACCCTTTTGAAAAGACGTAAATAAAATCTTAAACAATAACAAAATCTTCGATGTTGCATTTCTCCCCAATAATTAGAGATAATTACCCTCTTTAATAGGAATCATTATTCACATTATGGATATAATTTCCATCAAAAGTTCAATTTTTCATCATAATAATATGTGATCATAGTTTGGTTCATAATATCAAATGTAACTTCCCTTTATCAATAATTGATGTGGTATTTATGTAATGAAATCCAATCCATTCCCAAAAATAACATCAAATCCAACTACAAGAAAAATGATAATATTTTCATGACACACGTTCCCACAAACTTCAACCACAAAAGAATCATAGACTTAGGAAGTGATCATCATACCAATAAGGGTTTTACTCTTAACTCACATGTAGTTTTTGAGGTGGTATTTTGGTACCCTTTGAAAAGTATTTAGATTTAAAAGAGTGGTTATATCAAGAATCAAATAGGATAGTATAATATCTATATTGGATGGTGCGTATATATTTCACCACATTATTTTTATACCCCTCATCAGAAAGAATGATTTCATAAGATTTCTATTATTTCAAGGATTAAGAGGTTATTAATGTTTATCATCATCATTATCCTTTGGATTTGGGAAAATACGCCTTTCATTTAAAATATTGGAGTGTGGGTGGTGAATTATGTATAGATTTATCTCTACTCGCATCATTAATTAACCTCTTCCCATCATTTTGGTATTTGATTTCATGATGACATTTCTTTCCACAATTGAAACATTTATCAGTTCACTTAATACAATTTCCCACATGTTTCTTTATATACTTTGATCATAAATGAAGGATTGTATTTTTTTTTCTCTATGACTTTTATAATTGAATTTGAATTCTATTTTTCTTTTCTTATCAAAACCATGAGTTTGATGGGTAACTCTAATATCTATCTCCACCTTGATTGCACATCAGAAAATTTCTTCATATCTACAAAAGTCCCTTATTGATATCACCCTTTGGAGGCTTGGTTTTAATCCACTAAATAAACAATCAACTTTAAATTTATTTTGGATGATGATACCATAAGTGTGCCTTGAAATTCATGTCAAATTTTCCTCATAAGTACCAATAGGTTCAGTATCCTTCTGCTTTAACTCAAGGAATTATTTATCCATTTTCATATGAAGAATATGAGGAATGTTCTAATTGAAAAATAATATTTTATAGTCACCCCAATCCATTTATTAAATTTACTTGTGTTCTCTCATTTTCATTATAATATTTTACCACTTATATGCTTCACCTTCCAAACAGTAAATATTTAGAATAACATTCTCATTTTCTAAAACACTAAATAACAAAAAATATCTTTTCAATGGTATTAATACATTACTCAATGACTAGTGGATCAGTGGACCCACTAAAATAAAGTGGTTGTTATATCATGGAGGACTCAACCGAACATTCTACCCTCCTTATCTTATTTTGATGATCAATGTGATTTATCTCTTGAGAAAGTTGTGCGATTCTAGTAATAAAATTTTTTATTCTGGATCCCATAAAATTTGGTTGATCATGAGGAAACCCATTGAATTTTCCATTGCATTCAAGATTAACAAGATTCCTTCAGGTTCCATCCATTTAATAAAACCAACAAACATAGTTTGAGAAATAATAATCATGGTGAGAAATCACATAACCATGAAAAATCATATATGGGATGTATAAATTATGAAAAATACTTTATAAAAACTTAGGTTTAAACTTTTTCATTCATGATCATTACTATAACTTTAGGATTTTATCCTATACTTAGATTTATCCATAGGGTTCGTACTAACGTTTTCGCATCCTATTTTGTAAAGTTTAACTAAACCTTGTTATGATACCAACTATAGTTACCCATACTTTTCATACACAAATATTACATCTACATAGATGAGTATTCTTTATATAACATAAAGATCCATGCTTCAATTGTATAGGTCTGGTATTTTGAAAACATGGAAACATAAACAACTAGTTCATAACAGTTTTATAGTCTCCCACTTAGATCTTCATAACTATTACCCTTCCTAGAAACATCACACATAAAATATTTCTTCGTAACCATAGAAATGAACAATAAGAATGGGTGATCTCTGATGATAATTAAGGATAAAAAAGGGATATATTAATTATTATATAATAAAAACATGAGAAAATTTGTATGAGAACATGATATTAACATTTGAAAACCATACCCTTCATATCATAGATAATAATATTCAGTCATGGATTAAATCTTGGTAGTTTATAAGACATGAATCGTAAATTAATCAAAGAACATGAGGTATAAGATCATAACATTAGCATAATACAAGGAATTTTGGCATACAGATAAGCATATAAGTTTATGTATGTGGTATTCAAATCTCATTACCAATACTATCATAGTGTAATGAGTTTACTCCCCAAACCAATGTAGCATTAAAGTTTCACTCCCAAGAATATCATATTGGAAAAAAATCCTTTACTAAACTGGTTTCAGTCTCCATTCTAGTCCTATTTATTTCATGAGATATCAATATTTACCCAATGCATTGGAGGGAGATATAGGTCCCACCAATCATATAATTAAAATAATACATATGTGTGACACTAGATCATAAAAAATTCATCATATAAGAATATAAGAAAAAATGGGTTTCATAAACATTTCATCATTGAATAACCCATGGAAAATGAACAGATTTCATAAAAATCATGCCATCATATTCATAAAACATCCATAAAAAAAATAAGTATGGTATCCTTGTATCATATCCCTAGTAAATAATAATTGAAAATAAAGGTTATTACATTTTATGAAGAGAACTACTATTAAAATATCATTAAAACATTTTTGAGGAAAATAACCTTTCCATTTTGAAAAAACTTATTAAAATAGTTCAAAAATATAAATGGAAGAAATTTACTTGAAAATAACCATTTAAACTTGTAATGAAAAATTCAAAGAAAAAATTATTCATGATATAAAGAAAATTCATTCATGTCGTATAAGTTTAAAAAAACATTCCTTCCATATTTTTGTCAAAAAAGTCACAAAGTACCTCATTTGGAAAATAAAAAAAATATTCCTTTAAAACCATTTTGTAAAAAGTCAAACATAGATAAAAATGAATTTAAAAATCATTGTAGAATAATGTAATCCTTATTTATGATAGATTTATAAAATATGGATATGGATGAAAATGTTTTTTTGTTTGAAGATAAAATTGAAGTTAATTTTTATTAAAAATATACTTTCAATCTCTTTTTTACATAAGGTGAAGAAAATGAAATGAAAAATTATTATTAAATGAATAAAAATAGGATAAGAAAATTACTAAGTATCTTGAGAGGTATGTCGTAATATTTCATCATCAGAGAAAAATCCACGATCATTCCCAACAAAGAATGAAGTTATGATGTTGTTTCATCAGAATTTACGGTGTTGAATGGGTTCCACTCAAAGTTTTGATTGTAGGGGGTTTTAGAGACTCTCTCAATCGTAAACATCAGGTTTTCTATCTATTTCATCATTCCCTAGAAACTCCCAATGGTTCCCTCATCCGTAGCTGGGTATAGACCATCTTTCCAAAGGTCAGATGTATCTGGGTTTTCAGGATTAGTGACTCTTGGGGAATCGCATTGTTCGATAAGATTGGAGGTTGGGATCATCGCACCCTTTTGGGGAGAATTTTTTCCTACTTCAGGCCTCTCTTATATATTTAATATAGTTTTGTTTATATCTTCATAATCTTGATACGGGACTGATTACCCTAAAAACTATAGGTTAATTCTCTTTTATGTGCAGAATATTTGGGTCCCTTTAGTGAATCCATCTATATGTATCCAAGGTTATCCATAATTTTTCAATAATTAGTTGATTCTTATATTTGATGAAGACACATAACCAATTTCTTCATAATATGTTTCCATGTAGGGAGGCAGTTAATATTCTAAGGATGGGGTTGATCCATTATTGGTGTTTTTTGTATCCTAGTTATTGCATGAATCAAAGTCCATGTAGTTTGTTCCACCCATGTAGTTTAACATCATGCGGAAAGGACTTATATAGATGCTCTGAGGAATCCAAAATTGTAGATCTAGTCCTAGAGGGATGTCTTATGTATCTTGATTATATCAAGAATCATATTTTTCATAGTTCATTCATTTAGGTCTTGCATATTGAGGCCACCCTATAGTTATTGATACTCATGGTGTAGATGATATGATTATTGAAACCCCCTTAGATCATGTGAGACATAATCGGTTTGAGAAACAAGGGATAGAAAATAAAAATTTCATTTCTTTGAATAAGGGACTTAGATGCTCATATTTCATTGGTTGATTTATTATAGAACTCAAGTCTCAGAGAGATTTCCTACATGTCCTAGTTTTAGAAAGAATCAGATTCGTCGTAGTTAGGTTTATATTGGGGATTACACAATAAGGTTTCCCTATACCATTTTAGAGTTTTATAGTGTATAGGTTATTATCATTTCAATTCCCTAATCCCATGTGATTCATACTCGTTCTGAGGAACATGGGTTAGCAAGTGATCAATTCCATTATTTGGGGTAAGGGGCATAGATATTGGGATCACCCTGGATGATCAATATGGAACTCAAACCTCAGGTTAGGTGGCCTATGTATCCTAAATATGGTAGGAATCAGAGTCACCATAGCTCTATTTATTCTAGGGAATACCCACTGAGGCATCCCTTGTGATCAGGTCTTACATACCAAAGACAAAAAAAGTTATCAAGTCATGGGATTCCCTTGTGACTTGGCATGCATGTCTAGAGGGTGTCGCTTGACCCATTTGACTTATTATGGATGTCATCACATAACCTAGATGGCTTGTTCAATGGGGTGTCACATGAACTAGTTGACTTGTTCTAGAATCCATCCCATGTCTTGGCTTAACTGCTTGGGGGAGTGTCACATAATCCAGATGACATGCCTTGGTGTCATTCATGAGAGTCATCTTGACACAAATGGGGGTGTCACAAGAGTCAGTGTGACATGGTTCGAAGTATCTTGCATATTTTGGAAAACACCCCTAGACGGTTTCACAAAACCTGACCATCATTTCTAGAAGGTTTAAGGGGTCTTAGATGACTTGAACAGAGGGTGTCCTGAAATCTTGTTTGTCATGCCAAGATGAAACATCTAGACTTGACTGACATGAGAGAACATCATTATATGAGTCGGGATATGTATCTTAAGGATGTTTTAAGGCTCGTTTGATTGACTTAGAGGGTTTTTCGAGATCAAAGTCACATCCTAAAGGACCTTATTACTTGCTCTGATGTGTCAAAAGAACATCATGGGTCCAAGATAACAGGTTCAAGGGGCACCGTGACATATAAGTGACATTCCTTAGTGCTATCATGTGTCTTTGGATAACTCCTGTGAAGAAAATAAGTTCCAATGAGTATATTTTTTTATTTAATACTTACACTATTGATCTTGGTTCCAACCCTTGTATTGAGATGGCCTTTTATTTTTTTATTATTAGTTTCTTTATGCCTTGCGTGACCTGGAAGACATGCGGTATATTCTTGTAAAGTCTTGATAGCATCCCTTCATGTGACCTATGAATGATCATGTGTGGTGAATGATTCATTTTTTTGTTCAGCGGTGTATTACCTGATGTAAAATTAGCCTATTTCATGATCAGTTGCTCTGCGAAGTCTGCTTTGTTTTTTGGGACTATTGTGATAAAGAGTTTTTTCACATAGTAGTCAGTGCCCAAAATCCCACAATTTCATCATATTTGGGTGGGTAATTTATACGCATATCTAACCTAGTTGTTTAATGCTTTTTGTGGTGTATCTAGTGTGAGTCTAGGATGGATTTGGTGAAGGGGTATGTCACCATGCATCTGTGTGAGTCTCTATCATGGACCGCTCCGAATTTGTCCCCTGGTATTCAGTGATTTTGAGTCTTTCTCATCAACTCTTCCATTATTGGATTATCTCCAATTAATGGGGACTTTTTTGATCATGCAGATGTGTTGAAGGAAATTCCATTTTTTCATGTTGGCATATCCATAGGCCTTCTCAAGATCCAAGTTCATGTTGAAGTGCATCCACAAGATGCTCGGTGACTTGTCTGGAGCTTTGATGAGACAAGGATGGTTTGTCTAGGGGCCTCACAAGGCCACGCTGCAGACTTACCTAGCACACAAAATGTATTTTATGAATATAAGTTCCTCCCACCTCCTCCATTTTTATTCCCTTTGTTATATTTTACAATTTTCAGGGAGTCATGTGAGAGTTCATGAGTGTTGTTGATGAAATTTTCTCTATTTTTGGGTGATGTGTCACATGAACGATATGCTTCATGTGTAGGTTCATGATAATTTCATGGAAAAATCTATCTATCTATCCTTGAGGGGTCAAAGGGAAGAAAAAAATTTCTTTTAAATTCCCAAGGCCTTCCGTGCGATGAGGATAATAAGACAAAGAGACTTTGCGAGATGTGGGTCAGACATGTCACTGAGGTCCTGGGCATCTTACAGATCACCAGGGGCACGTCACATGTCTTTTACCAATTGTGAGAACCTATCACCTCCTCCCTTTTTATCTCCCTTGTTTTATGTCACTAATCTCAATGATTGTGAGTGTTTTTACAAGTGATGCATAGAAAATTTAATCAATTATTAGATGATTCCTTGCGTGACCCATATGGGTCATATGGAGAGCATGCAAGTATGTCATCAAAAAATATATATGTTTGTCCTTAGAGCACCAAAGGGAAAGAATAGAGTTTCTTGTACATACCTGAGGACTTCAATGTGGTGTGGCTGTAAATACAAAAGGCTTTCACGAGATGATGTGGACATGTCATTGAGTTCCTAGGTGTCTTTTAAATCACCAGGGGCGCGTCGCATGTCTTTCAGCAATCACGAACATATATCACCTCCCCCTTTATCTCCTTCATTTTATTCTAAAATGGTTTGGGGGTCTTGTGAGTTGGCTTGGATATCATCAAGGAATTTTATTCTTTCCAATGATGTTATGGTTCATGATCTCTTATATCCACTAGGGGTCTCCACCTTCGAATACTTTCCTTCTTATTTTTGATGGATTTCAAATGGTTTGTACAGCTCTTCCCAATGAAAAAACATACATCCTATGGATGATCATTCAGTTGTATGAAGAACCTTAACAAGAGATTTAAGGTATGTTGAAATCTCCTCTATGAGATTCTCCATAGGTTATGTGTTGCTTATGGATTCTTCCCGTGACCTTTAAATGATCGTTTGATCGCAATTCCCTTGGAGGCTCATGTGATCCGCAAGTCTTGGCTCCTTTGTTTTTATGGGGAAGTTAATTACCATATTTAGGTACTTATTCCTTTGTGATTTTGTTGATGATTTTTCGAGGGAATCAAAATCCCCTCCCCAGGAGTGATGCCCATGGGTACAAGGGCTCGGTTCTGAGGAAAAACTAATGCCTTCCCAAGTCTTCAGCAGTGTCACAATTTGGTATCCTATATAAATTTTGGTCTATCTGGTGACATTATTAATTACAAAAAAATGATCTATATATAAGAGGTGGAGAAAAAATCATTCCATTGGCCACCCCTTCTCTAGAGTGCTCCTGCCTATGCATCTATCACAATAACGTGTCACAAACCCTAATCGTGAGCCTCCTTCGTGAATCTAAACCGCATTATCACTTTTTCAGAGCACTTTCACGAGACTATCCCTCCACTTAAATACTCACCTGAGCTGGTTTCAAATAGTAATTGAGTAATTTTTTGGACTTCATCTATGAGGGTCGTGGTTGTCCTGAAGACTTCAAAAGATCCACTAGTCGGATCATTCAATCACTTACAACTCACATGGCCATGTTCAGGTCACACGATCGTGAGTCTCGAGAGAGTTCATGCAATTCAAGATGAGGCCCTGTAGGGGTTATGTGACCCTTGAGTCATCTGGAGGTTAAGTGATTCATGAACTCATTATGTAGTTTTCAAATCTATTGGTGAGTTGTACAACGCGCATAACACCAACCGAACCATCATGTCATTATTTTTGAAAATATTATATGTCTTATTTTTCTAAAATGTTCCACTTACCTAGTTTTATATGGATTCTAGTTATTATCAATCCAATTACAAGGATTTAAAGAGGGATACATGAGCAGTAACTTCATGTCGCGATGATATAGTGGCAAGAGTGGATCCCTATTGTCTTCCTCCAGTCGGGTCATTTCAACAAAGTCTGCTGAATTTGATGGGATCAAGAATCTAAAACTATTATCTTTAATCATTTATTCCCTTTCATAGGTTTGGCCTCACCAATGAAACTTATATTCCTCCATCGAAGTCATCGTTCATACCCACTTCCTAGATCTGGAGGTCCTAGAACACTCGAGTGAACATTTCTCCAGGGAGCACTTTCTCTCTAAAGGGGACCATGAGGATGGAAATCTAATAACATGTTTTCTGATAGAATTTGATGGGACTGATCATGCATTTGATAAGGATTTCCATTATTGTACCCCACACTCTTTGATTTTCATGATCACAATCACTTTCATTTTTGTCTAACATTGTTTTTAAGTGTTGTGGATGATAGGAAAAAGATTGCCAAAGGATTGGCCCAAGAATGGACATCAAGTGGACTGAAATTCAGTCCACCGGCCAGCCGGTGGACCTGGCAGAGGCATTGCCCACTGCCAGGCTCCACCGGTCAGCCGGTGGCTTGACCACCGGCCATCCGGTGGCATCCAGTCAATAGTGTTTGCTACTGTCTTGCCACCGGCCAGCCGGTGGCTCCTCCACCGGTCAGCCGGTGGAGCCTGGACCTTTTTTCTTCTCCTCTGCCAAGGCACCGGCCAGCCGGTGGCCCTGCACCGGCCAGCCGGTAGACCAGTCAAACTAGCCGTTGGCTTTGACCAGTCAACCTTCTTTTGGCCTCCAACGGCTCCGAGGACTTCTCCAACGGCTCCGAAGCCTCCCCAAGGGTTCCATGCCTATAAATAAAGGCCACGGAAGCCCCGGACACCAACCGGATCATATACCAAGCGCTCGGACATATTGTTGCACATTTGGCGAACCTCCGGCGCTCCACCTTCAAGGATCCTCAAGTGCTCCAATCCAATTTCCAATCCAAGGAGCACCTCAAGAAGCTTGGGAGAGCACGCTACATCAACTCCATCATCCAATTGGCACCCAAGTCTTCCTCCAATACGGTTTTTATTGTTTTACTTATTTTGAGCTTTAAATTTGGGTTTGTGCCTACAAACCCCAAACCCTTTTCTCATCCCCTTTCTTTTGGGTTTCACATCACCACTAAGGTGTGAAGAGGTTTCTTCAAGCCTTTCCTCTTAAAAGGCTTGTGTCACCGGTGAGCTAGCCTTCACCCGTTAAAAAGGCTAGTGGGTTCTTACTCAACCATTAAAAGTAAGTGGGTTCTTGCTCAACCAATAAAAGCAAGCTGTAATAGGTCCTAGTGCTACCTAAAAGCCTAGTGGGTTTCTTGCTAAAACCATTGAAAAGCAAGCGGTAGGAATCTCTCAACGGTTGAGTTGGGAGCGGAGACGTAGGCCGGGTTTTTGGCCGAACTCCGTTATCAATTTCTTGTGTCTTGCCTCTTTACTTTCCGCTGCACATTTCAACTTTGATTTTTAATTTGTCAATCATTTTTTAAGGCAATTCACCCCCCTTCTTTCCATCACTCCTCGTTTTGTTCCGACCCAACAATTGGTATCAGAGGGATAATTTGAGTAATACCTTAAACGGTTTCAAATTCAAAGATCCATTGTGATGGCATCCACTTCTTTCGCCCCCGAAGGCTTTTCTTTGGGTCGGGCTCCATTTTTTGATGGGTCCGACTATAATTATTGGAAAACCCACATGACCACATTTTTAAGAAGCATAGGATATCCTATTTACAAAATTGTCATGCAAGGTTATACTTTGTCTACCCTCGATGAATCCAAATGGACCCCCACCGATATAAAGAATTTTGAGCTTGATGGCAAAGCCATGAACGCTCTCCATTGCGGGCTAGACCGAAATGAATTAAATCGAGTGTCTACTTGCACCTCCTCACATGAAATTTGGAAACTTTTAGAAGTAACTCATGAGGGCACTAACAAAGTCAAAGACACTAGATTGGATATGTATAGGCAAGATTTTGAGTCATTTTCAATGCATCCAAATGAGTCTATTTCCGATATGTTTACTCGCTTTACTGACGTGTGCAATGGAAGGAAATCTCTTGGTGATGATGTTTCAGCCGAGACGATGGTCAAGAAGATCTTATGGGTCCTTCCGAGCTCATGGGCACCAAAGGTGACGGCGATCCAAGAAGCTAAGGACGTCAAAAACATGCCGGTAGAGGAGCTCATCGGATCTCTCATGACTTATGAGATCACGATGAGGAGGCAAGCACAAAAGGAAGGCACACCAATCAAGACACCAAAGAATATTGCCTTCAAGGTACAAAAGGAAGTAAGCTCCTCCTCATCATCATCATCTTCATCTTCTTCATCATCAAGCGGCGAATCGGAAATGGAGAATCTCGCCCGCCAAATGCACAAGTTTATGAAGAAGCACAAGAAGAAGAAGAAATCTCGCAAGGCGCGAAAGCAAGAACCCACCGCAAGATCCGAGCCCAAGGTAAAATGCTACGGGTGCGGCGAAAAGGGCCATTACAAGCCCGATTGCCCACTCAACAAAAAACGGGCCACGCAAAAGGAAAAAGGAAAGAAAAAGGTCCTCAAGGCGACATAGAGTGACACCTCCTCATCATCCTCCTCCTCCTCCTCCTCAAGCGACAACGGTAACAAATGCCTAATGGCATTTCATGAGGTAACATCTTCCGATTCCTCTTCCTCATGTTCTTCAAATTCAAATTCTTTAAATCATTTATCTTATGAAGAACTCTCACACGCTAGAGACCAACTAGAAAAAGGTTTTCATGCTTTATCATCAAAATTTGTTGCTTTAAAAAAGAATTTCAAAAAACTTTCCTCCGAAAAAGAACAACTTCTCAAAGAGAAGGAGGAACTCACCCTTAAAATCCAAAATTTTCCAAATGTTGATTCTATGGAATCAACCATCAAAGACCTAAGGGAGACTCTAGCGAAGTTCACCCAAGGGGAACAAAATTTTAACAATTTGCTTGGTTCCCAACGAATTTCAAGAACCACCCAAGGGCTAGGATATACCAATATAGCTTCCTCCTCCCATGCACCCACTATTTTTGTAAGGGGGAGCTCTAGTTTTAAATTTTGAAACTATTGTAAAAAGCCCGGGCACCTAATTTATGAGTGTAATTGTAAAAATGCCCGGTACGGCCAACCCAAGTCTATTTTCTATTCCGACGAATTTTATAGGAGAAGACCTGCCATGAGACAAGTTTGGATTGAAAAATCCCTTCTTGCGAGTCTCTCCGGGCCAAAATTTATTTCCTATCCCCGGTGACTTATTGTTTTTATTTAGGGGGAGAATTTTCAAAACCTTGTCTTAGATTCAATTCAAAATTTTCTATTAAATTCTCCTTCAATTTCAACTCTTGGTATCAAATTTTCAATTAAAAATTCTCATTTCAAATTTTTTATTCAAAACTTTCATTTTCAAATTTCAATTGGTTTTTGATTCAAAACTTTCAATTCAAACTGTTATTCAAATTTTCATTTCAATTATCTCAATTTATTTTTCAATTCTCAAAATCTAGTTTTTCAAACTTTTTCCCTCAATCAAGTTTTATGCCCCATTCTATTTTGATAATCACAAAGGGGGAGAAATTTCTTGATTGATTGGGGGAGAATTCTTTTCTCTCATGCTTAGTATTTATTTTCAATTTTTCATTTAAAGCATTCCTTCATTTAAGTTTTTACATTGCTTAGATAAGTGATTGTGATCATCAAAATAGGGGGAGATTGTTGTACCCCACACTCTTTGATTTTCATGATCACAATCACTTTCATTTTTGTCTAACATTGTTTTTAAGTGTTGTGGATGATAGGAAAAAGATTTCCAAAGGATTGGCCCAAGAATGGACATCAAGTGGACTGAAATTCAGTCCACCGGCCAACCGGTGTGATAGCACCGGCCAGCCGGTGGACCTGGCAGAGGCATTGCCCACTGCCAGGCTCCACCGGTCAGCCGGTGGCTTGACCACCGGCTAGCCGGTGGCATCCAGTCAATAGTGTTTGATACTGTCTTGCCACCGGCCAGCCGGTGGCTCCTCCACCGGTCAGCCGGTGGAGCCTGGACCTTTTTTCTTCTCCTCTGCCAAGGCACCGGCCAGCCGGTGGCCCTGCACCGGCCAGCCGGTAGACCAGTCAAACTAGCCGTTGGCTTTGACCAGTCAACCTTCTTTTGGCCTCCAACGGCTCCGAGGACTTCTCCAACGGCTCTGAAGCCTCCCCAAGGGTTCCATGCCTATAAATAAAGGTCAAGGAAGCCCCGGACACCAACCGGATCATATACCAAGCGCTCGGACATATTGTTGCACATTTGGCGAACCTCCGGCGCTCCAACTTCAAGGATCCTCAAGTGCTCCAATCCAATTTCCAATCCAAGGAGCACCTCAAGAAGCTTGGGAGAGCACGCTACATCAACTCCATCATCCAATTGGCACCCAAGTCTTCCTCCAATACGGTTTTTATTGTTTTACTTATTTTGAGCTTTAAATTTGGGTTTGTGCCTACAAACCCCAAACCCTTTTCTCATCCCCCTTTCTTTTGGGTTTCACATCACCACTAAGGTGTGAAGAGGTTTCTTCAAGCCTTTCCTCTTAAAAGGCTTGTGTCACCGGTGAGCTAGCCTTCACCCGTTAAAAAGGCTAGTGGGTTCTTACTCAACCATTAAAAGTAAGTGGGTTCTTGCTCAACCAATAAAAGCAAGCTGTAATAGGTCCTAGTGCTACCTCAAAGCCTAGTGGGTTTCTTGCTAAAACCATTGAAAAGCAAGCGGTAGGAATCTCTCAACGGTTGAGTTGGGAGCGGAGACGTAGGCCGGGTTTTTGGCCGAACTCCGTTATCAATTTCTTGTGTCTTGCCTCTTTACTTTCCGCTGCACATTTCAACTTTGATTTTTAATTTGTCAATCATTTTTTAAGGCAATTCACCCCCCCTCTTGCCATCACTCCCCGTTTTGTTCCGACCCAACATCCATATGTGTCATTCAATAATACGGTTGTCCACATCTGATCAAACAGTTCGATGGATCTCTATTTGGGAATTATAATTTGGGGGAAGTTATGGACTCGAATGGAGGTGGCCCTTCTAAGTTCATTATATTATTTATGAATTTTCTATGGAGCTGAATAAAATTATAATTCATGAGGTTGTATGGATATCATAGAAATTGGCATATTGCAACAAGGGTTTGATGGTGGATTTTCTTAGTCGTTAGATCCCAGATATGAACACTTTCTATCTTATGCATGGAGAGGATGGTATTAGTCTTAGAGATATGAAAAATTTATATAACATACCTATACTCAATGGTATGTATGATAATTTCTTTCTCCCATGATCTTATTTGAAATATATGATGAGGACTCCTCCTTTAACCTGAGAGTTGATTAAGATGGCTGAGAAGACCCATCCAAAGGGGTGATTCCCAGTGTGGATATCCCTCCAAAATATGGGAAGAGTACTTCATTAATAAAACTGGATCCAAGCCATAAGTTAGGAAGTCGAATCCCTGAATCATGAAGGATTATTATAATGCACAAGGTGTTTATTGGACCATGGTTGAAGGCAAGAATTTTAGAGATTGGGGATGGGATTTTGTCCCTAGTATTGATCGGTTAGTCCAACTGGCTTGTCACAACCCGTCCTCGGGGCCCGTGTCGTGACTACCTCAAGCCCGCCTTCCATAGGCCCGGGGCTGGTGACTAGCACCAAGGTGTAATTCTTGGTAAAAAGGGAAGGCATTGCCTTTGTAAAGTAAATAAACACCACAGAGCAAGAATGCAGAAATAAACACTAAGTAGAAAAAAACTGGGTACAACAGTAAGTGCGGAAAAGTAAGTGGGCCAGAATACAAACTCAAACTGAAAGTAAAGTTCAACTGAAAAAGGGAGTACAACAACTGAAAAGTAAATTCGCAGCCTCGAGCCGTCCAATGGAAGTCCCACCTGAAGGGTGGGTACAGATATCCTCCATAGCTCCTCGGGTCTAGCCGTCCGCTCTGAGTATGTCTCGCCCAGTGGTCCACCTCCAGGTACCAACCTGCTCTGCTATCCTCAACCACGATCAGCGTTGTCCATCGTCTGCAACCAACACAACGTAGCGCAGGCATAGCCCGTGCAGGGGTGAGTATAAGCTACTCATTAGGGACCCCGAGACCCCCGAAGGTCTCCCAGAATCCACAAAGGATAATCCACAAAGGAAAGATACAATTACGAAGTAACATCCAACACTACTTTGGTATATGCCCTTAAATATACCTAACTTATCAATTCCAGTTCGGCTCCAACATCCAATCCCAAGTTCAATCACATCCAAACAGGATAGCACAACTCAATCCATATTGGAAAGCAAAACAAGATTCATCTCACATAGGTATACTTCTTCGTAAGACAATAGAGATGATCAGATGTAGCCACTGATTCATCTAAGCCGTCGGACCCACATAGGATCGATAGGTACTAACCCCCGCAATGACCCACAAAGGATCGATAGGTACTAACCCCCGCAATGACCCGCACAGGATCTGACCCACACAGGATCTGTAGCACTGATCCACGTAGGATCACTGGGTGTTGTAGTCGTCGTCGTCGAATCCACGAAGGATTTCTGTACAGTCTTCACCGTCGTCGCAGTCGCAGCCAGCTCTAGGGTTCCCGCACACAGCAAGCTCGTTCGGGAGGATCCGCTCCACAAGTCGAAAGGCTGATACATCAACTGACACATAGTCCGGAGTTTATGTATCCAAAAGTTTTGTATCATCAATAGGAACTCAACGTCACAGACGGCGCGTCAATCGGACGCCCGGTCTAAGAGTTATTGGCTTTTTCATCCCAGGAGCCCGGTTGGTTTTTAAGTCAAAACCAAACCGAACGTACTCCAACTGCATCCAAACCTTGAGAGGAGTAAGCCAAAAGGTCCATCTCACTAAGAGGAATCCATCAAAGTCGATGGCACGTCAATCGGACGTCCGGAGCTCAAGTTATAAGTGTTTCCGCTCCGAGGGCCCGGTTGGTTTCGTGTACGAACCAACCCAGCCGAACCCAAAGTACTCCGAAACCTTGAGTGTGATATAACGAAACGACCATCTTAATCCAAGGATCGCATCTCAGCTGACGGTGTGTCGATTGGAGGTCTGTAGCCCAAGTTATGGGCAAAAGACCGAAAGGGGTCCGGAAGTGGGGGTTTCGGGCCCAGACGGGCCCGGCCCGAGACCCTCCCTGGGTCGGCCCGAACCAGGTCGACCCGACCTGGGTCTGGGTCCGGCCCGCTTGGGCGTGGCCTGGCCTGGCTGGCACGACCTGGCCCGGCCTGGGCGCGGCCCGGCCCAGCCTAGGCGCGGCCTGGCCCGGCACGCTTGCGCGGCCCGGTGGCCGGGTGGCTCGCCCGTTTCGGCCGAGCGGATGCGCAAAGGGGGGCGCCACCCCCTTAAATGAAACTACGGCCCCACATGGGGGCCTCTCCATGCCAATGGACGTATCTGAGCTCCGTGTCCCATCTCCTTGGTCCCACGCGGTCGTGGGACCAGCAGCCTACCGCCGCGGTTGAAGCCGCGGCCGCCCTTCCCGGCAGCGCGCCGGCAGAGTTTTCCGCGGACCACCAGACACGCTCCGGTGATCCGTTTTTCCTGCCGTCTTCTCCAGTGGTCCTCCCAGGATTGGCTCTTCACTGCGAAGACCTCAAAATGCCTTTGCGTCCTGCTTCGTCATCGTCCGCCGATCCGCACACCAAGAACGAAGAAACGGTGGGTTCAGACTTGTTCGTTGGTCCGCACCCACCGCATTAGCGGTTTAAAAGGTTTCCGACAAATTTTAGACACAAGCTGAGGATATAAATCAAATATATTTAATTGACCCAAACCTCTACCTCAATAGGTTGATGATTCGAAGATTGCCGCGGGCGAAGAAACGTCACGGAAGAAGCGTCGCGGAAGAAGCGTCGCGGAAGAAGCGTCGCGGAAGAAGCGTCGCGGAAGGAGCGTCGCGGAAGGAGGATCATCGCGTCGCGGAGAAATGATTCGTCGGCATCGCGTCGTCGATCTCCGAGGATCCGGAATTCTTGTCGACCTTCTTCAGAGGTTGGCGTTCTTCGCGTTCTTCGCGTTCTTCGTCGAGGAAGGAGTGCTTCACGGCTTGAGTGATTTCTCCCAATTCCTCTCGCACAACCAACCTCTAATAAAATAAGAATTTTCTTATTTTATTAACACAATACAACGTTTGAATTTTAAAAAGAATTGAAACAAACAATTAATTGAATTAATTGAGGAGTTTTAAACTGCCCAATTAATGAGGCGTTTATTATCCAGAATAAACACAATGGTTGACTTCATTAAAAAGGGGGGTGTGGGTGCGTTACTTAATTAAAGGAGGGGGTTGAAAAAGGTGAAAGAAATGGTGGGGATCATGTGGTCCCCACCCCAAAAATATCCTACCTAGTTGTGTAGGATATTTTGGGTCCCAATTTAACCTCTTAGCTTAGGTTAAACAACTTAAAAATAAAATAAATTGGTCGCACCATTTTATTTTATTCATTTACTTAACCCGAAAACTTAAAACCACACCTGAGAAAACGCAACTCCGGAAAAGTCATTTCTAAGAAATTAACGGTGTTGCGATTCCATCAGTTCCCTCAGAATTCGATTCCGAGCACCAGTTTAAATGTTAGAAAAACCCGCTCGTTCGTTCCCTGAACGTACCCGAGCCAAACTTTGGAAAATGATTCCGGGCACACCGGGCCTCAGAATCATGTGCCGTCAGAAACTACAATCTTGTAAAATTCCAAAGAAAATTAAGAAAAAAATCTTCCTTGAATTTTACGGGTCTTACATCACTCCCACCTCAGGTCTTTACGTCCCCGTAAAGATACATCGAAAACTAGGGAAACAAATGTGGGTACTGATCACGCATTTGAGCCTCCCGCTCCCAAGTGCTCTCCTGGAGGTTTCCATACTGCCATCTGATACGCAC
Source organism: Viscum album (assembly GCA_963277665.1). Taxonomy (NCBI): domain Eukaryota; kingdom Viridiplantae; phylum Streptophyta; class Magnoliopsida; order Santalales; family Viscaceae; genus Viscum; species Viscum album. Next base: position 1,331,937,391 of record OY728143.1, read on the forward strand.
TAGAGGAATCGACCATCCACGTAGGACCTTCTCCTGTCGATCCTATATCTCCACCAGGACCTCCACAAACGCCGCCCCATCATCAATGTCCAGCTCCTCATTGTCAATGATATGCATCGGGTCGTGCACGTATCTCCTCAGCTAGGATACATGGAAGAAGTCATGCACCTAGTGCAACTAAGGTGGTAGAGCCAGGCGATAATCCACCTCACCTATCCTGTTGAGGACCTAGAATGGTTCGATGAAGTGTGGAGACAACTTGTCGCCTCGGCCAAATCTCCATAATCCACGTCGAGGTGAGACCCGAAAGAAGATGTGGTCGACATCCTCGAACTCCAGTGGCCTCTGCCTCCTGTCAGCATAAAACTTCTACCGGATCTGAGCTGTCCTCATCCGCTCCTGGATGACCTGGACCTTCTCCGTCGTGGCCTGGACCATCTCTGGTGCCACAAGTGCTGACTCCCCAGGGTCTGTCCAGCACAAAGGAGATTTGCATGGTCGGACGTACAACGCCTCGTATGGTGCCATCCCGATGGTGGAGTGGTAGCTGTTGTTGTACGCAAACTCCATTAAGGGTAGGTGGTCCTCCCAGCTGTGACCAAAGTCGAGGACACATGCGAAGAGCATGTCCTCGAGAGTCTGAATGGTCCTCTCCATCTGACCATCTGTCTAAGGGTGAAAGGCGGTGCTCAGACGTAGCTGCGTCCCGAATGCCTCCTGCAACCCCTTCCAAAGCTGGGAAGTAAATAGAGTATCTCGATCGGAGACGATAGATGATGGCACACCGTGAATCTGTATAATCTCTTGAACTTAGAGATGTCCTAAGATCTCTACTGAGCCCTACTCTCTGATGGGTAAGAAGTGAGCCGACTTGGTGAGTCGGTCGACAATAACCCAAATGGAGTCATGACCTCTGGAAGTGTGTGGAAGTCCAGTCATGAAGTCTATAGATATCCCATCCCACTTCCACTCCGGGACCTCTAAGGGTTGTACCAATCATTCTGGTACCTGGTGCTCTGCCTTCACCTGTTGGCAGGTGAGGCATCGAGAAACGAACTCTGCCACAACCTTATTCATTCCCGGCCACCAGTGCTGTCATCTGAGATCCTGGTAAATATTCGCCACTAAAGGATGCACCGCCAAAGGGGAAGTGTGAAACTCTCTCAGAACCTCCTCCCATAAAGCAAGTGGTACCAAGGTACATCCTTTGAAAAGGATGTTTTGTTCTCCCCCTAAATAGAAACCACCAGGTGCCTGTCCTGAGGATATCTGCACACGTCGCATCTCACAGTCGGCGTCCCCACGTTGTTCCTCTCTGACCCACTGCAGTAGTGGAGGAGTGACTGTGAGTGACTGAAGGAAGGCTGCTCCATCTCTATCCATGAAGGATATCTGCAAAGCGGCTAGCTGCTCTGTCGCCTCCCCAAGTAGCTGAATGTCAGTCCTCCTGCTGAGTGCATCGGCTACTAAATTCCCCTTTCAAAGAGTATAGACTATCTCAAAGTCATATTCCTGGAGGAACTCGAGCCATCGCCGCTATCTCAGGTTCAGGTCCTTCTCCGAGAAGATATACCTGAGACTCTGGTGGTCAGAATAGACTGTAAAGCGCTCGCCCATCAGATAGTGTCGCCACATCTTCAGAGCGAAGACCACTGCTGCTAACTCCAGGTCATGGGTAGCGTAGTACTGCTCATGTTTCCTCAATTGACATGATCCATAGGCAATCATGGCCCGCTCCTGCATCAGGACACATCTGAGTCTGGTCCCTGATGCATCGTCAAAAACTACGTACCCAACTCCCTCCTCCGGAAGCCGTAAGATAGGCGCGCTGGTCAATCTCTGTCTCAGATCCTAGAAGCTCTGCTGACATCTGTCTGACCACACAAAGGGTTTCCCCTTCTTCGTCAAAGATGATAGTGGTGCTGCAACTATGGAGAAGTCTTGAACAAATCTCCTATAGTATCCAGCTAGTCCCAAGAAACTCTGCACCTCTTTCACGCTCTTGGGTGGCTCCCATGCTAGCACTGCCTCGATCTTCGCAGGATCCACCGCAACTCCCACCTCAGAGATGACATGTCCTAATAAGTGTACATCGCGTATCCAGAACTGACACTTCCAGAGCTTTCCATAAAGCTGGTGCTCTCGGAGTGTGTCTAGTACAACCCGCAAGTGGTAGGCATGCTCCTCCTCAGTCATCGAGTATATCAAAATGTCGTCGATGAAGACCACAACAAATCGATCAAGGTATGGCTGAAAGATCTTGTTCATGAGGCCCATGAACACTATTGGAGCATTGGTTATGCCTAATGGCATAACCAAGAACTCATAGTGGCCATACCGACATCTGAAGGCCGTCTTCTGCACGTCCTCATCCCGAACTCTGAGCTGATGATAGCCTGATCTAAGGTCCATCTTCGAGAACCACCGTGCTCCCTTGAGCTGATCGAAGAGGTCATCAATCCTAGGCAGCAGATACTTTTTCCTCACTGTCACCTCGTTCAAGCGACGATAGTAAACACAAAGTCACAAGCTCCCATCCGCCTTTTTGGCGAACAAAATCGGGGAAGCCCAGGGTGAAACACTGGGTCGGATGAATCTCTTGCCCTGCAAGTCCTCCAACTGTACCCATAGCTCACGAAGCTCAGCGGGAGCCATCCGATATGCTGGGGTGGATATCAGGGTTGTTCCGGGGTACAGATCAATATAAAAGTCTACCTCTTTGCGAGGAGGTAGTCCTGGAATGTCGTCGGGGAAAACTTCCGCATACTGATCCACCACTGCAGGAAAAACAGGACTCCGCACGTCAACTGATCCTAGGATGAGGCTATCCAACTGATGAGTGATGGGATGTCCTCTCCTATGCGAGAGTCTATCATGTGCTGTGAAGACTCCCTTCTCGCCGATGAAGGTGAACCTTCTCCCGTCGGTGCATGCACACTGCACCTTGCGCCTAATACAGTCAATCTGAGCATGGACTGTAGATAACCAATCCATGCCCAAGATGATGTCGTAAAGACTCGACGCCGCTACAAGAAGATCTCAGCCGAAGATCTCGCCTCCTAGAGTAAGCTCACACTGCCGGCACTAGTGCGTAATCATCGAGTCTGCTCCCGTAGGAGTCTCTAGCCGTAAGGATCGAGCCAACGGCTCTGTCGGAATCCCCGAGCTCCGAAAAAGGGCAGCGACTATGAAATAATGACTCGCTACTATGTCTATAATAACTGCAGAAAGGGTGAAATGGACACAGATAGTACCTCGAATCATCTCGGGCACGCCGTGGTCGTAAGCCTCCGCTGCCTGGAGTTGTTCTTGTCTCTGCCCGCCAGCTCCCTGTGGTCGGGGTGGGCCTCCTCGTGGTGGTGTTAGTAGAGCCTCAAAGCGTCACCCACCACCTGCTTCTTGGCCAACTCCTCTGCCTCGTCTGCCTTCTCCCTGTGGACCACCATGGTCGACCCTCTGCCTCTACCTGGTTGGTCCCTCAACCATCTGCTGCTCCTCGGTACGGCGGGTTGGGCAGTCACGAGCCATGTGGCACTGCCTGCCACATGGGTAGCACTGTCTGCCTCTTTAAAGACTGGCTTCGCGTTGTGTGCCCCGCACCACTGAGCCAGTGTCCTGAGGTCTTCTGCCTGAGGGTCTGGTTTTCCTGGACCCATGAGTCATCCGTCGACTGCCTGCTGCAGAAGACTCTGCTACGTGCTACCCTGCGGTAGGTCTCGCTGCTGATGTAGGCTTAGCAAGGAATATATCAATCATAAGGGCTCTCTCCAGTACCCTTTCCTATGTCAGAATGCTGAGGGAGATCAGTGATGCCCTGATATCATGACTCAATCCCTGGTCAAAGGTTCGGGCCCGGAAGAATGGGTCTCGTACCATGTCCGTCGAATAGCACAAGAGATCGGTAAATCTCACTGAGTACTGGGCGACCGTCAAGCTTCCCTGCCGCAACTGTAGAAGCTCCTGGATGCGCACCGCACGGAGGGTGACTAGGAAGAACTCCAAGTAGAAGAGGATCTCAAAGTCCGTCTAGTGGAGAGATGCCTCGTCGTGCACCTGGAGCATCAAGCTACACCATCTGCCAACTGCCACGTGTTGGAGGCTCGCTTCGAGGATCACCATGAGGTCTGCTGGTGTCCTCACTAACCTGAAAACTTGTACAACTGCCTCCAGCCAATCCTCGGCTACCTGAGGGTCCGTCTCCCTGTGCAACCTGGGCGGTCGCTGATGCTGGAACTCGTGCATTGCACTAAGGCGACGTGCATCGTTAGCGGCTAAGGCTGGTAGCATCGGTGGCTCGGTGGGTAGAGGTACTGCCAGTGCCTCTACTGTTAAAGGGTCATGTACCAAGGCATCATCGCTTGGTGGGCTGTCGTCATGCACAATGCTCAGAACCCTAGCTGGCTGCCATCGTGGGTCCATCCTAAAAATAAACTGGTGCGCCACAGTCAAATAGTGTACCTGGTGAGCTAACACAAAGTAATCACAAAGAAAACTTGAAACACACATGCAATCAATGTTTTCGTGCATTAAGTTGGAAATCAGAAGTCAGGGTCCTGGTGTACAGATACGTTGGCCGCCACACCAACACTGGACTCCCTGGACTGATAACCACACTCAATACTCTTAACATTATTGCTTCACATAGAAAAAGATCAGAGTCTTGAGTTCTGCGGTAGAACCGAACTCCTCTGATACCAATTTGTCATGACCCGTCCTTGGGGCTCGTGCCGTGACTACCCCAAGCCCGCCTTCCATAGGCCAGGGGCTGGCGACTAGCACCAAGGTGTAATTCCGAGTAAAAAGGGAAGGCATTGCCTTTGTAAAGTAAACAAACACCACAGAGAAAGCAAGCAGAAGGAAACACTAAGTAGAAAAAAACTGGGTACAACAGTAAGTGAAGAAAAGTAAGTGGGCCAGAATACAAACCCAAATTGAAAGTAAAGTACAACTGAAAACGGGAGTACAGTAACTGAAAAGTAATGCCGCATCCTCGAGCCGTCCACTGGAAGTCCCACCTAAAGGGTGGGTACAGATTGCCTCCATAGCTCCTCGGTTCCAGCCGTCCGCTCCGAGTACATCCTGACCAGTGGTCCACCTCCAGGTACTGACCTGCTCCGCTAGCCCCAACCACGATCAGCGTTGTCCGTCGTCTGCAACCAACACAACATAGTGCGGGCATAGCCTGTGCAGCGGTGAGTATAAGCTACTCAGTAAGGACCCCAAGACCCCCGAAAGTCTCCCAGAATCCACAAAGGAAATATACAATAACAAAGTAACATCCAACACTAGTTAGGTATATGCACATACATATACCTAAGTTATCAATTCCAGTTCGGCTCCAACATCCAAGCCCAAGTTCGATCACATCCACACAGGATAGCATAACTCAATCCACATAGGAAAACAAAACAATATCCAACTCACACAGGTATACATCTTCGTAAGATAATAGAGATGATCATATGTATCCACTGATTCATCTAAGTCGTCGGACCCACACATGATCGATAGGTACTAACCCCCGCAATGACCCACAAAGGATCGATAGGTACTAACCCCCAAAATGACCCACACAGGATCGGACCCACACAGGATCTGTAGGCGCTAGCCCACACAGGACCGCTGAGCGCTGACCCACAAAGGATCTGACCCACACATGATCGGTAGCACTGATCCACGTAGGATCGCTGAGTGTTGTAGTCGTCGTCGTCGAATCCATGGAAGATTTCTGTACAGTCGTCACCGTCGTCGCAGTCGCAGCCAGCACTAGGGTTCCCGCACACAGCAAGCTCGTTCGAGAGGGTCCGCTCCACGAGCCGAGGGGATGATACATCAACTGACACATAGTCCATAGTTGATGTATCCAAAAGTTCTGTATCGTCAATAGGAACTCAACGTCACAGACGGCGCGTCAATCGGACGCCCGGTCTAAGAGTTATTGGCCTTTTCGTCCCAGGGGCCCGGTTGGTTTTTAAGTCAAAACCAACCCGACCGTACTCCAACTGCATCCAAACCTCGAGCGGAGTAATCCAAAAGGTCCTTATCACTAAGAGGAATCCATCAAATTTGACGGCACTTCAATTAGACGTCTGGAGCTCAAGTTATAAGCGTTTCCGCTCCGAGGGCCCGGTTGGTTTTGTGTACGAACCAACCCGGCCGAACCCAAAGTACTCTAAAACCTTGAGTTTGATATACCAAAACGACCGTCTCGATCCAAGGATCACATCTCAGCTGACAGTGTGTCGATCGGAGGTCCATATCCCATGTTATAGGAAAAAGACCGAAAGGGGTCCGGAAGTGGGGGTTTCGGGCCCGGTCCGACCCGGCCCGAGACCCTCCCTGGGATGGCCCGAACCGGGTCGACCCGACCTGGGTCCTGGTCTAGCCCACTTGGGCATGGCCCGGCCTAGCTGGTGTGGCCCGTCCCGGCTGGCGCGGCCCGGTGGCCGGGTGGCTTGGCCGTTTCGGCTGAGCGGATGCGCAAAAGGGGGCGTCGTCCCCTTGAATGAAATTGAAGCCCCGCGTGGGGGCCGTTCCTTGCCAACGGATGCGGCCGAGCACCGCGTCCAGCCTCCTCGGTCCCACGCGGTCGCGGGACCAGCAGCCTGTCGCCGCGGTTTTAGCCGTGGAGGCCCTCCCCGGCGGCGCGCCGTGCACCGCCGCCTCCTGGGGGTCTGCTGGTGCCGGCCGCCGCCTCCGGCCGCCGGCGCCGCCGTGCCGGCGGGGCGCACTGGCAGTGTTTTCCGCGGACCACCGAATGCTCTCCGGTGGTCCGTTTTGCATGTCGTCTTCGCCAGAGGTCCTCCCGGGATCGGCTCTTCACTACGAAGACCTCAAAATGCCCTTGCGGCCTGCTTCGTCGTCACCTGCCAATCCGCACACCAAGAACGAAGAAACAGTGTGTTCAGATATGTTCGTTGATCCGCACCCACCGCGTTAGCGGTTTAAAAGGTTTCCGAAAAATTTTAGACACAAGCCGAGGATATAAATCACATAGATTTAATTGAACACAAACCCCTACCTCAAGAGGTTGATGATTTGAAGATTGTCGCGGGAGAAGGAACGTCATGGAAGAAGCGTCGCGGAAGAAGCATCACAGAAGGAGGATCGTCGCGTCGCGGAGAAAGGATTCATCGGCGTCGCGTCGTCGATCTCCAAGGATCTGGCGTTCTTGTCGACCTTCGTCGGAGGTCGGCATTCTTCGCGTTCTTCACGTTCTTCTCGTTCTTCATCGAGGAAGGAGTGCTTCACGGCTTGAGTGATTTCTCCCAATTCCTCTCACACAACCAACCTCTAATAAAATAAGAATTGTCTTATTTTATTAACACAAGCCAATGTTTGAATTTCAAAAAGAATTGAAACAAACAATTAATTGAATTAATTGAGGAGTTTTAAACTGCCCAATTAATGAGGCGTTTATTATCCAGAATAAACGCAAGGGTTGACTTCATTAAAAAGAGGGGTGCAGGTGCGTTACATAATTAAAGGAGGGGCTTGAAAAAGGTGAAAGAAACGGTGGGGCTCGTTTGGGCCCCACCCCACAAATATCCTACCTAGTGGTGTAGGATATTGTGGGCCCCACTTTAACCTCTTAGCTTAGGTTAAACAACTTAAAAATAAAATAAATTGGTCGCACCATTTTATTTTATTCATTTACTTAACCTGAAAACTTAAAACCACACCCGAGCAAACGCAACTCCGAAAAAGGCATTTCTAAGCAATTACCGGCGCTGTGATCCCATCAGTGTCCTCGGAATTCGATTCCGAGCACCGGTTCAAAAGTTAGAAAAACTCGCTCATTCTTTCACTTAATGTACCCAAGCCAAACTTCAAAAAATGATTCCGGCCACACCGGGCCTCGGAATCAGGTGCCGTCAAAAACTGCGCTCTTGTAAAATTCCAAATAAAATTAAGAAAAAAAATTCCTTGAATTTTACAGGTCTTTACATGGGTGGTTTTATTAACATATACCTAAGTGAATATTTACTTCTGATAAAGGATAAAAGGCGAGTCAGGGTCTCTACTTTTATGATGGCGACTATGATGGTCAAGGATCACATTGGGATAGCTGTCCCTATGTTAGAAAAGCTCTACTACCTCTTGTACCATGTTTATAAGGGTGAATCCTCTTATAGAATCTCAGTGCCCTTCTAAGTACTATGGGGTTGGATGGGGAATCATCTGGGTGGTTATTAGTACTTAAAAATTTGAAAAATCCTTGATATTGTCTTTTTATCATATCTGCAATGCCTTAATATGGTAAGACCCATCACGAAGAAAGATTAAGAAATTCGGGATTTTATAAAATGCCATGAATGTTTCTTCTTCAAGATGTATATACCTGTTTCGATAGGTAGCTTTGTTGAAAATGTCTAGGTAATCCCTGAATAATGTTCTTATATGATTTTCCTTCATGAGGGGGTTCTTTATACCTATATCAATGGGGACCTTACTTGTGAGTGGTATGCACCATGCTGATTTAGCCTCCAATTCTTGTGCATCCAATAATATTTTCCTAGCTATTTTTATGTTAGATATGAGGAACACTCGATGGTAGATCACCATTTATGGATGTTGTTTAGTAGAGTAAAAATTTGTTTTGAAATATGCCTTCCTCCTCAGGATGAAGTAATTGGATTATCTAAAAGTTTTGTGGATGTTGGGATTCACTCATATCCAAATGGGAAATTATCCGGTTTGGTGAGTGAGGCATGTCATCCCTATTTGTTGAAAACAAACCCCAATATGGAAAGTAATGGGCTTCGAAAATATCAGAAGCTCTGGAAGCACCTCATAATGGAATCAAATTTTTACTATTGCTAGTAGGGGAATCAACTTCTGTGGCTACAAGGGAAGTGTACAACTTGATGTTTACTATTGCGTCTCACCAATGGGTGACCTAGAAGGAAAAGAATTTTGAATTAGTCCTCTAGGTCATATTGGACCTCTCATAGGTTCCCTTAGATGGTTTTGACTACATCATTGCACCTCATGGCATTACTTTTTAAGAACATCCTAAGGAATTAAAGGCCTTCCTCCAGGATATTGATGCAATTTTAGAAAGTCCCTAGGGTCGGATATTTTATTTTTCATGATTCCACAAAATGGTTCTCCCACGCATGCTTCATATTGCTATGAATGAACAGGGTTACCTTATTACTGAGTAAGCAGTGAGTCTGGGTCTATTGTGTCTCTTAAGATGTTGTGGTTCCTTTCAAACTGTATTGATATCTTTTCTATGCATGGACATAGGAGGAGGTTGTTGAAGATCATTTGGCCATGTATTCTCCTAAATATAATCCCCGAAGTATAGTCATGGGAGAGGAATTTGGTGGTGATCATGGAACTAATGATGAAGGATCCCCAGATCGATAAACTCAGATGAGGACAGTGAATGTCATTTCTGTGGTGACAACATCAATTTAGACACCTTCTAGAGACCCTTATTCATAAAGGAAGAATTAAAATAAAATCAATATATCTATATTTTTTGATCCTTATCCTTCATAATTCCCAAGTAATCAGGGTATTCAATTCCTCCCTTTATTTTGGATGATCTCGGTAGCATATTCATGATTTTCTAAAAACATGCACGTTTCCACCAGCCTCATTTAGAAGAGCACATGTCTATTTCTGAGGGTGTGAAGGAGATTTTAGTGGATCTAGAATATCTTCCACTATTATACCCCATTCACCAAGAAACAGAAATGGTCTGAGGTCATGTTCAATCATGTTTGTTGCCTACCGAAGACAGTTTAGTGAGTGTACTATCCAATCTATAATGGATGGATTCATCGTTGGAAGGTAATGACATAGGTATCTATTATTCCAGTCATTGGATGACATGTAGAAAAGTCTCGAAGAAGTTAAACTCTTATTCATGGATAGACCATTATTTTAACTTGTATCACCCCTTCTAATATCATCTTTTATTCCTGTATTCCTTAAAAATGGAGGGTTAAGTACTTCTGTAGAAAAAGTTTCATAGGTACTCCAAAATAATTCATCATAATTAGTTGCATCTTCTCCTAAGGATGGTGTTGGGACGATGGATATTTCTGGTGATATGACCGAAATTTTTTTGTTTTTAACCTTAGTCGCATCTTATAATATTTTTCAATATTTCAGAATTTGTACTAAAGATGACATACTCTTTTACACCTTACTGTAGCATTTTTCATCAAAGTTTAGAGGCTTTGCTACCTACCCCCTAATATTTCCTCCAACTGGGTCATCCAATGTGGATGCTGGTTCTCTCCCCTCATCATTGAATATTGTGGGCACAACCCTTTCTTTGAGTGATCCTGTTCTAGAAAACATTCCCATCACCAAGGTAAACCTATAACAACGTCTTGGGTGTGCATCACTTTATTAATTTATGAGATGAAAGATATGGAGGGAAATATAGATTTTAGTGCCAAAAGCCTCACTGGATGAGTTGAATGATTGATTGGGTAATCTTTGATTCATGTTTCCTGCTCTCATTTATGAAATTTTTTACTATTATACGCTTCATTCTCGGGTGAAGGAGGTGATATTTTTGTAAGAGAAAAATAGATAACTTGAATTGAGGGTAAAAACTCTTCATAAAATCATAATTGGAGAGTAGCTATGAATTAATCCATCCAACATTCAATGGAGGATGATGCTCACTGGGATTCAATTAATGCTGGAAAGATTCAAACTGATCATATCCAATTGAAAATTAACAACCTTTAATATGAAATCAACCATCTTCATACGAAACTATACCATTTTTAGTATGTGTTTCAAGTATTTGGAAAGACCATGCAAGAGTATCAGGGAATCTTGGACATAGTAGAGGAACTTAGGCTTGATGTTTTTTCCAAAGTAGAGGATCTCCAACATGTGGTGGAGGTAAAGAACAAACTTGTTGATCGATTATGCCACTCTATGGATTCATTGGAGCAACAAATTGTTAATCTTAAATACTCGTCCGAGAATATTCTATAATAGCTTCAAAATGTTGAAATCATGTTTTGGATCATACATTCATAGGAGAGGCTCCAACATGTGGAGATCCCTTCTCTTATATGGTATCAATTTGCAGGATTTTATATGATATCATTCGGTTTCACTTTTTTTATGATGTGTATTATATTTTATGCTCTAGTCATTTTTTAAATCACCCTCAATTCCCATCCATTTCGTTACATTTACATGAACATGAATGCCTAATTTGTAGAGGGATCGTCCAAGTAGGGGATATGTCCTAAAGTAGGGTTGCGATGTCTTTTTCTAAATTTGATAGGCTTGGATAGAGAAGCTCAATCATGTTAAGACCATATGAAGATCCTTACAATATTTCACAAGATAAATAAATGGCATGCACTTTATTTTAGGGTCTTTTAGCTCACACCTAATATCTCTTTAGTTTAGGGTCTTTTAGCTCGAAAAAAATATTTCTTTTGTTTAGGGTCTTTTAGCTCGGACCAAATATCACGTTAGTTTAGCGTATTTTAGCTCGAACGTGATATCTCTTTAGTTTAAGGTCTTTTATATCTGACCTAATATCTATTTAGTTTAAGGTATTTTATCTAAGACCTAATATTGCTTTATTTTAGGATCTTTTATATCAGACCTTGTATCTCTTTAGTTTATGGTATTTTAGCTCAGACCTTGTATTTATTTAGTTTAGGGCCTTTTAGATTGGACCTTATATCACTTTATTTTATGGTCTATTAGCTCATAACTAATATCACTTTAATTTAGGGTCTTTTATCTCATACCTTGTATCACTTTAGTTTAGGGTCTTTTAGATCAGACCTAATATCACTTTAGTTTAGTGTCTTTTAGCTCGTACCTTGTATCACTCTAGAATATGGTCTTTTATCCTGAACCAAATATTTATTTAGTTTAGGATCCTTTAGCTCAGACCTTCTATTAATTTAGTTTAGTGTCATTTAGCTCATATTTAATATCTCTTTAGTTTAGGGTCTTTTAGCTCGAACGTGATATCTCTTTAGTTTAGGGTATTTTAGATCAACCCTAATATATATTTAGTTTAGGTTATTTTATCCCAGACCTAATATCAATTTATTTTAGGGTCTTTTGGCTCAGTCCTAATAACGTTTTATTTTAGGGTCTTTCAGCTTGGAACTTCTATCACTTTATTTTAGGGTATTTTTTCTCGGACCTTCTATCACTTTAGTTTAGGGTCTTTTATCTCAGACCTAATATCTGTTAATGGGATATAGTTAAAACATTCCAAGAATGTCCTAAAAACTCTAATGGTGTTGGTTCTTCTATGGTATTTCTAAGGCTCGTAAGTCTCGAAAGGCCCTTTTTACATAGAATCTCATTTGGTTGACTGCCATAGGCATATATGTAGGAGCCATAGGCATGCATGCATAGTAAAGGAAAGGATCATTTGAATCTGGGTATCTTCTCCAGGGTATGTGGAAGATTAATGTAGTGAATTTGGTTGAGGTTAATATATTAGGGAAGCTAGATCCACCTAGATATATGGAATATGTATTATGTAAATCATACTTTGGAACTTTGTGTCCATGAATATGTGATGGTTCAGACATGTCGGGTATGTCCTGTGACATTTTGAGATGCTAGGTTCTTTTTTAGTGTTTTTAAGGCTCACAAGGATTTAAGATCATTTCTAAAAAGGAGAATATTCCTTTAGTTGGTGGGTTAAGGCCCTTATGCATCAGTTTTATACCAAGATAAAGATTATCTTCACTCCCCTCTAAGGTCCAAGAAATGTTTGTGAAGACTCAAATATCCATAAAATAAAGTTGTGTATAGAAAGAAGTCTATCTGGGAAGAGTTCTGGAACCCTAGGGAAATTAGATCTTAAATCCTAAAGCATGATACCAACACCCTGTGGTTTTGAATCATGAGGTGTGGGATATCAAAGGATAGGGAATGAAGTGTCACAGTCCGTCCTTGAGAAAGGGTATGAAACATAGTGATGTAACATCAAAGATATCAAATCCTCTTAGTTTCTTTGGTGTGAGGATTGTAAATCATGGCCCAGAGTGCTTGAATCAAGAGAATGATATGGGAAAGTATTAAAAATATTAGTTTAGATATGTTGAGGTGTTTAGGGTTTCCGCGATGATGTTAGGGCTCACAAGGATTTAAATTTCCTTTTTCATAGTGACGCATTTGGTAGATGGTCATAGGCACATATGCAGGAGCCATGTGCATGTATGAATAGTCAAGAAAAGGGTCCTTGAAGCTGGATATCCTTTCCAAGGGATATGGAAGTTTATAATGATCTGATACACCCCAACTCATGATGTTTGGTTGGTGGAAAGAGTAAAATCCAATGAGGGTTCAAGAATCCTAAAAGTTGTTCCATCACCTAATGAATGGATTCTCATGGAGAGGAAATGAGACAAACCATTACTCTAACATTTTCCTGGACTAGGGGGTCCACCGATCATAGCTTGGATTTTACTAGGGCTACATAGATACCCTATGAGCTTTATCATTATACTTTTTCACACTAATTTTTTCCTAAAATCTACAGATGGATATTTTAGTAGGTGGAGACTTGACTTTTTCTCAGGTCGCCCTTTGTGGATTTTCAACCTGACAAGTTTTTTGTCTCTTTCATTATCAATTTAAGGTCTTGAGATTTAGACCATCATTGGATATATTTTAAGGTCACACATCTTTTACCAAAGAGCATATAGTTTAGGGTCATGTCTCTCCTAGATCTAATATGGGAGATATTACACAATATGCTAATTAGGACACCCAAGGTCAAGGGTGCTCCAATATCTTCTCAAGAATGGGATTGAAATGTTGTAAATCACGGATTGAGTTTTATTAGGTTTGGGGTAATGATATGGGATAGTTATACTGGGAGTAGTTCAGATATGCTAGGGTGTTGAGTTTTTCCATAGCGATGTTATGGCTCACAATGATTGGAATTTCCTTTTTGCAGAGTGACACATTTTGTTAATGACCATAGACGCATATGCAAGGGCAATAGGTATGCATGAATAGTCAAGAAAAGGGTTTCTTGAAGCCATATGTCCTTTTCAAGGGCCATGTTAGGTTGAAAGTGTCCCAAGATTCTCAATATATGATGTGTGGTATGTGGATTTGAGGTGATCTTGAAAGATAGTGGAAGCACTTCGTACTATGTTTGATTGAGGTAAGTCTCTTGTGGTCTATTGATAAGGAATGAAAAATGGTAGATGGTCTGAATTGTTTATTATCATGTAGTGGGGACATGCTCGCCTCCATGAATTTTAATATCATTTGATAAGGATGTACTTCCATGCAGTTTAGCATCATGCGATAAGGACGTACTTTCATTATTTTTAGCATCATGTAGTAAAGACATACTTATATATGGTTTATCATCATGTGTTAAGGACATACTTCCATGTAGTTTAGTATCATGTGGTAAGGACATACTTCAATGCACTTTAGCATCATGCAGTAAGGTAGAATTCAAGGAGAAATTCTCCCAGTGGATAAGTTTTCCGTGCGGCAATTTTAAACCCTACATGAATGAGGACCAAAGAGGTATCCACCACACTATGCACTTATGAGAGGAACCCATGCCAATAATCTGAAGTTGTTTGAGGCTAGACCACAGATGAGATGTCCAGGTGTTCTTATGTATCCCAAATGGGAATAAATTAATACATTGTTTTGGATGTTCCATGTAGTTTAACATCATGTGGAGAGGAAGAGTGTGAACTAATATTAATAAATGGAAATTTTGTGGCCAGTCCTAAAGATATAGACTTGGGTGTCACTGCGTATCTCATGAGGTTGAGAATCAATCCACACATAGTTCTAGAAATTACATTCAGTTTAAATTTATTTGGATAGGATGGAGGAAAATCAATGTGAATTTATGGGAATATTGTGATTGGGCCTAAGGGTGAAAGTCTGGGCATCACTAAAAATTTCATGAGGATGAGAATCAAACCACATGTATATTTGAAAAGATATTTAGTTTAAAGTCATATGGAAAGCACATTGATCGTGCATCTTAACATTATGTAGTGAGGACTCATGGTATGCCTTTTAAGTTATTCATTCAGTATCATAATGGGCATGTTGTGTACCTTTACACCTTGCTTGTGAGGGTATTTACCCGCGGAAATCCTTAATCTCACATGAGATATGCTCGGTGTGAGAAACAAGGAACGGAATGGATTTCCCTATAATGAAGATATAGAAAGGGGTGAAATAAGGGGATATTTAATCATATACTATTTGGACCAAGATATAGGATTGAGGAATCCCTACGTATCCCATTCAAAATGATAATCAATCCATACGTAGTTCTATATGAACCATATAGTTTAAAGTCATGCAGTAAGGACATTGGGCCACCCTATGTGAAAGGAAAATGACCCTATGACTGGGCCCAAGAATAGAGGTTTCAGAATCACTACATATTCTATGATGAAAGGAATAAATCCATATATATTTCATAAGAAATCATGTAGTTAACATCTTGTGGCAAATAAGAAACGTGACTTTATGTGAATAGAGATGGATATCACAGATCCATGTAGTTTTACATCATGTGGAAAGGACATTGTCTATGTAGATTAATGTCTTGAGGTAAAGATGAGAGGTGTTGTGAAGTTTAAAATATTTCTTCGATGATGAAATATACTGCACACTTTTACATCTTGTTGTAAGGATGATCCTATATAGTTTAACATCTTGTAGTTAGGATGGACTCCATACAGTTTAACTTCATGTGGTGAGGATGAACTTCGTACAATTTAACATCATGTGGTCAGGACAAACTCCATATAGTTTAACATCATGTGGTTAGGATGAATGATAGGCCTTACTATGATGTGTATGTTATGGATGATAGCTTATGAAAAGTATTTCTTGAGAAATATCACATTGGTGGGTGGTGTTACACACTTCCCATACATGGTGACCAGCGAATAGGCTCCATTATGATAAACATTATGTATTACATAAGGTCTTTCTGACTTGGGATCCAACATCGAGGGATTATTTATAAGTATCATTGGAGTTCTTAGATCCAAAAACAGTTATCCTTGGAGGAATTAATGAAGGAATTTTTTTTTATTAAAGTCCCATACTATCTGATTCTGATGGACCTCCAAGTTGTGCAATGTGCGCAATCTGCTCTCTTCTAGCCATTCCAATTCATCCAGTTACTTTTTCTATTGTCCATAAAATGATAGATTCTCATAAATGTATATTTTAATTGAGGGAATATATACATCTATGGGTAACACTACCTTGGTCTTGTACACAAATTAGTATGGTGTTTTGTGTGTAGCAATTTGTGTGGTGGTATGGTAGGCCGATAAATCATGGAGGAGTTTTTCTAGACAAATAATATTATCCCTATTCACTATCATTTGGAGTATATCCCGTAGATTCTTATTAAGGCTTCTGTCTATCCATTTTATACTTCATGATAGCAAGATTAGTGATTGGACTTGATATTGTACCCCTAGTATAAACTCTTCAACTCCATCAAACATAATTTGGTATCATTGTCAATCAATATGGTGTGTGGGACTTGATAGAGCAAATATTTTCAATTAATTTATATTGAATATCATTGTTTTAAACCCACAAAATTTTTCCTCTAAGATTAATTGTTTCATTTTTATGATAATGGTGTTATTTTGAGCTGAATAGTAAAAATTGGTCATTTTGGATTTTTAACAGTTTTAAATTATTTCGGTAGTTTGGCCATAACATTATCTACACTGATCCAAATTGCAAAATTCTTTCTTTTAAAGATTCTAAACATCCAGGGATTCATTTAATTTATTTGGATAAAAATCTGAATCGTCCATATTGAAGCTCACAAGTTTGCTCAAGAAAACTGTTTTCAGTTCTGCCTAGTTTTGATGTGGGATCCATAAATCATCCAATGTGGGCCCAAAGATTGTGAAATTCGGTGGGTGGACGCGAAAGGAGTTTTGGATTATCTTTAATAAAGGAAGAACCAAGGGAATTTGCCGTTTATGGGGTCATTAACTCACCATAATCCGGAGGATTTCGTTTTGGAGAGTCTGACTGGACAGAATAAATTCTCATAGTAAAACGGCCATACCTCTCGGAATACATGTCCAACTCCGCTGAAATTTTGAGGGGACACGGACAAGGGAATTTTGAACAACATTCAAGAAGGACTCAACGCGTGAAGATGTCATTTAATGGGGCTAAAACGCGTCGACATTCTGGGGAAGAATTCTGTCTATAAAAGGAGGAGAGCTCCACCCTCTCAAAGCATCCATTCTCCATCTCATTCCTTCCGGGACACCAAGAAGGAGAACTTTTCGGCTTTCTCTTTTATTTATTTTCTTTTTCATAGTTTTTTAATGTCTTCTTCTTCCCCATTCAACTCGATTACCCTTACCATGGTGGGGTAAACGTTTGGAGTGATTGGAGAAGGGTTGGTTTTCTACATTGTAATGCTTGAGTTCTTGAACACAATTGAATAAATTTCTTTCTTCTTCAAATTTGTTTTCAATTTATTATATCGGATTTTATTATCAAGTTCGATCGTTCTTGAATATTAATTCCGTTATTGATTTTTGCCTTGGTAAAATAATCAATATCTCCCTCCACTAATTTCTGGTTTATATACGATGGAATAAACCAGGAATTAGTGGTGAAGTACTCGACGATCGTCAGTACGTGTAAAAGGTGTAGTGAATATTCTTGATTGTTTGGGATAAACAAAACCCGATCGGGTATTGCCCATTTAAATTAAGGATATTCAATACAACTATTTTACACATGGAAGGAGAGTTGACCAAACCAAGATCTTGGTAAGGTTTTCTCTCACAATAATAATTTCACCAAGGAAGTGAGAGGAAACGATTGTGGAAACTCACTTTAATCAACTAAGAAGAAGAGGTTTGAATTAAATTGAACAAGGATAGCATTATAATTAGGAAACCGACCCCGACCTAATCACCCTTTTAATTTCATTTTTTTTCAATCATTTGAATTTCAAATTTCCGTTCACAACATTTTTACCCCCGTTTTAAAGTGACAACCCATTTTGTGTGCACTCCTCTTCAGGAGACATCCTAGGTCAACCACATTACTACATTTTAACTTAGGAAAAAATTGTTTTGCCACGCCCTATGACAGGCGTGCGTCAGGACTCTGAACCTAGTGATGATATGGGACATCATGAAGTTGATGATATTCTTCATCCCGATTTCCTTGAGGGGTATTTTCTCATCCCATTTGTAAAATAAGTCAATAGTATTAAGGATGTGCTTGAACTTCTTAGTAGTGGCCAGGGGATATGGCCCCACAACATCCATCCCCCAAATGGAAAATGGATAGGAATATTTAGCTGTATGTAGAAATTATTGGTGATAATGGATGATGTTTTCATGAATTTTTCATGCATGACATTTCTTGGAGAATTCCATGTAGTCTTGTATCATGGTTTTCTAGTAATATCCTAACCTCCTGATTTTATGGGAGAGCCTGGTTCCAGATTGATGGGTGTCGCTGGAGCCTATATGGACTTCTTCCATAGTGGGGGAAACTTATCCTTATGTCATTCACCTGAGCATAATTTCATCAAATCCTCTCTTATAGAGTACGTTTCTCTTGTTTTCACCATCCTATAGAGTGAAGTTTGTTACACAGTGCTGAATCCATTCTTTCTAGGTATGATCTGTCTGGAGTGCCTCATCTTATAGATAATCGATTATAGGCTCCATCCATCTAGGGGTATTCATTGATTCATCACACTCTAGGGTGGTGTTGACTTGATTGATATCTTCCATATCACATATGACAATAAATGAGAGCATTCTTTGATGTGTATTAAGAAAGGTTGATTCCTATTGATCAGGGTTGGCTAGGATGTCGGCTATATTATCCAATGCATCAACATGAGCATTCTGTGATTAGGGAACATAATTCAATGTGGGCTCAAAAGGGAATTCTCCCATTAGTTCCCTTTCATAGCCTGTGAGAGGGGCCAGTTATTCCTTTTTAATGGCATATTCACCTATGATATTTTTTATCTCCAATTATGAATGGCCTTTGATATTCAGGTAGGCTATGTTCAACTGTAGATCTAGTTCTAATCTAGTGATGTGGGATTAGTACTTGGCCTCATTATTTTTACATCATTCGAACAGTGAGAAAGATTTTGTAAAAACTTCTTTTTCTATAGAGGAAAATACAATCCCCAGACTAACCCGATTGAGCTTTAGAATTTCCATCCTTATGTCAATAGGGCTTTGAGAGGCACCATCCAAGTACATCTCCCATGTCTGGGAGTGTCATGGGCATAGAAAACCTCTTCATCTGGGAGCTCAGTGTGATCCGTTGTATTTTTCATGGAAATATGTGCTGTAAGGAAATCATCCAAGGCTTCTCCTTTCACAAACTTCTATGACTCAAATTGAATGTCATATTCCTAAATAATAACTACCCATCGGTCTAAGTACCCAGTCAGCATCATATGAAAAAGGATTTGCTTTAGAGGATCCATAAAAGAGACCAATTGGACTTCATGGTACTATAAGTAATGCCTCATCTATTACACTGTGAAGATGAGTATGAGGTAGTTCTTCTCAACATCTGAGTATCAGGTCTCAGTACATAGCATAGTTTGGATGAGGTACTAAATAATATTATGGCTTCCCACATCATTTTTCAATGTGAGGAGGTTTCCCAACAATAATTACATGGAGAACACATATAAGATGAGTGGCCTCCCTTCCTCCAGGGTCATTAAGATCAATGGGTGAAGTAGGTACTTCTTGGGGATTTTTAATGCTTTTTTCATTCATTGTACCATTGTTAAGACTCCCTTATTCATTATACTTGTGAAAGGGAGATCTTTGTCGTCCATTTTTTCTATGAATCACCGAATATAGGTGAGGTTTGTTTGAAGTCCCCTTAGTTATTTGAGATTTATAGGGTTGACATTGCTAAAATAGAACTAGTCTTTTCTAGGTCAATCACAATTCCATGGTGGAATACCAAAAATCCAAGAAACTTTCATGATGTTACCCTAAAGTCACACTTCAACAGATTCATGTTTAGACTATTTTGTCGTAGATTTTTCAATATTTTTTTGTAGATCTGTGAAGTGAATATATCACTTTCAGGATTTAATGATCATGTCATCAACATAACACTCGGCTATCCTTCCCAGGAATGGTTTAAAGATGTGATGTATAGCATGCAGATATATGGTGATAGTGTTCTTTAACATAAAAGGCATGACCCTATAGTAGAAGATCCCTTGAGACACTTTGATGGTGGTGGCTTCTTCATCCTTGGGGGATATCTTGTTCTATTTGTACCCTGAGTACCCATCTATGAAGGAAAGGTCTTGGAAACTAATAGTTTCATCGATCCAGAGTCATGTGATCGACCATGGAAAATTCTCCTTCGGAAAATACCAATTATGGTTTATAAAATCAATGAAAATATTAATCTACGCATTTTTCTTATTTACAGGGATGATTTTGGAAAGCCATCTTGGGTATTACACTTCTTGTACAAATATTACATTGATCAACTTGTAAACTTCTTCCTCTACATTAGTGGCATGAGAGGACTGAATTCTCCTGGCTACCTGCTTGAAGCATCAATGCTCATCAAGCAGTACGAGATGGTATGTAACAACTTTTTTATCCAATCAAAGCATTTATTTATAGTTCCAGGCAAACCCATATCAGTGCTGCTTTATAAATTCAATATACATCTCTTTCTCTTTAAGGGGCTTGGAGGAGATAATCAGAGTAGGTCACAGGCCTACTTCGATTCCCATATTTTTCTACCTCAACTCATCTATGGTAGTAGGGACACCTTCCTTGAATGCTGGAGGGGCATTCTTGAGGTCATCCTCATCTTCTTCCATTTATGGGTCGGTGGAAACATTCTCAGGTGAAGATGGTAATTTTGGGACTTCTCTGTCAATATCAGGGTTAGGGAGGCTATTAGAAGAGACATCATCATCCCCAGTCATCTTATTCATTGTACAAATATGTCTCAGTTGGTTTTCCTTTATACTATCTCTGAGGATAGGTGAGGCTTGGACCTCTTAGATTAGATCTACTACTTTGACCATGTTTATGGGGAGCTCATAATCACTGTTGAGCATGCTCTAGGGATTCATAGTGGTATCCCCTAAGCCATTGGGGTTTGAAACCTGTATATCATTATTACCCATTAATTTATTACCTCCCCAATTGTAGAAATCTACTTCAGAATATGTGGATCCACAAGTCTCAAAGGGGGCATTTTAACCATGTTGTATGAAGACCTTTCCATTGATGGGGTACATCGGGCATTGATGGAATGTTGATGGTACCGCTAAGTGGTTATGGATCTAGGGCCCTCCAAGTAGGAAATTATATGTATTTTCTTGATATATAAACTTGAACTCAACATATGATTTGAGTTACCTAAATTGAGATTCAATCTTGAACTTCCCAATAGGTCCTTGATCATTCTTATTATACACATGAATGTTTAGATTTTTAGGGTATAATTCCACTTCACTATATCCCAAATGTCAGAGAGTTCAAACTCAGATCAGATTGATCCCAGATCTATTGTCAATCATCACACTTTAGACATTAACATTATTTAGTTTTCCCAAAATGTATACAGGTATCATGTTCCCTTTGATGGACTCATCTTGATCTTGATCAGTGAATGATATGGAGACATGACATCATAAGGACATAGTCTCCACTTGATAGACCTCAACTATATCGACTTCTGTCTCAAATTCCTACGGTCTCTAGAGGGATTCAACAAATGCCTCCTAGAGTTATTTTGAAAGATGGAGTGCATTGATGATTGAGATCTTGGATGGGACTACAGGTAGTTGTTTTAGGACATCGTACTTTTGTTCTATAGATATACGCTTCCCGATATGAGGATACTTTTAGGAATGCAGTTCAGAAGATAAAGCATTCAAGGTAGACAGTCCTAGTTTTTGTGTAGAGGTTGAGGGAGTATCTACTACTAGTGACGCGGGTCACGTCAGCCTTTTCCATTACCTGGGTTGATCAAATTGAATCCCCACTAAGCGGCCATGGAAGGCAATCAGATGTGGGCGGATACTGGAGGGATCTAAGGCACTCCCTTGTCTCCTCTGAACCTACTATAGTGTTTTCCAATGATTATAAGGTCCATATATGTCTTCTATGGGGACATGGAAAAAATATTGAGTCTAACCACATCTGCGTTGTCCCCTGTATCCTCAACTCTGGTGCATGCGGCCTCTCATTCCTCAGTTATATGTTGGAAAACCATATTTGGGGGAATATTCATTTTAGAAGTAGGTTTCTACCAAGTGTGTCACATTGATAGTACCAGATATGATCTATTCATCCAATGAGTATTCTGTTTGGTGGTGTGGTTCAGATGTTGTAGATGTTGCAGGGAATAATTCTGAAATGGTTAGGGATTTATTTGGAGCAGAATATGACTCTTCCTCCTCTATCTCTTCCTACATCTAGTGGTCACACCCACCTTTTGGAGGCACATCTGACATGTCCTTCTTGGGTGGAATATCTATCATTAGTTTTCAAAACAATTCCTTCAAATTGGTGTGAGATACATCAAATATATTTCAAGTAATCCGGTTTTCAATTTTTTATGCCCGCCTCATTGTAGCTTTCTTCTAGTCATCTAGTTCTTCTAACCAGGAAATGGTTATACAAGCCACCTAATTTGGGATGTCATCTAGTGTTACATTTCCATAACTGACCATTCCTTGAAAGACATATTTGAAGATAAAGCAGTTATTGATATTATGAATAAGCCTTCTATGAAAAGGGGAGTAGTTGGGATGGTCAGTGAGGTTGAATTCATTAGGCCTACTAGGATGTGGGATCTTTAGCAGGTTATTATCCATGGATTCCAAGAAATAACTAGGGACAAGTTCAATTCGGATGGAGCATACTCTGTTTATATGTTCCTCAAATCTTGGGTGACCCAAATTTTTCTGTACTTATGGTCGATGAAGATTTTGTGGTTTTCTCCACTCTATAAGAGGTGCTAGGTAGTTCAAAGCTTGCATAGGTGCTTGGATAGGCACTGTTGTGATCTTGAGAGGGATATTCATAACTTCATCTATGCCTATATTTTTCCATTGTGTTGTAGGCATGAGTCGAGACTTGGATTGGGTTTGTTGGATATCCTCTTCAAGAAATTTTTCCATTTCAGAAAACTCTCAGAACCCACTAAGATATTTCATTAGGATTATGGGAGTTTTCAACTCATCCATGGTATTTTCATCACATAGTTATAGTAACTTATCCTATGAGGGGGGATACTGAGTGAATAGAGTAAACCTTTCCACATTTCTATGAAATCATACACCCTCTCGTTCTCGATTGTCTTGTAGTTATTCATGTTCATGATCATCATTTTCCCTAGTGTTGAACTGAACTGGTAAAGGAACTGATGAAGAATTTCTTCCCATCTTGTAATGGATCTCACTAGCAGACTATTGTACCAAACAAAAGTTGGCTCTATCAGAGCCTGTAGGAAACACATTAACTTTGTTGCCTCCCATTGATCATGAGGGCCCATCATCATCCCACATCGGGACACGATGTGTGTGAGATGTTGTTCAAGGTCTCCTGCACCATCAAAGGTATAAAAGCTATGGTTGTCGAAGGTGGGTGGAGGTGGATTATCATCCACCAATTTAGAGTACAGATTCCTTTCAGGATCTAAAAGTGCATTTCTCCCTTACATGACTTCCATTCGAGTAGATAAGGATTAAATGGTATTAATAAACTATGGGTCACTGGTGCTTGAGCCTCCTCCTATCCACAAGGAGTGGGTGGGGACCGATGAGGTGGTCCTACCTTCATCTCTTGTTGACTCTCAATTCATCCTATGACTAAATGTTTACCATAATGAGGAAGAGGTTCTCACTACAACATATGGAAGTCATGATAATCTTTAGGTTCCTCAATTATATATAATAGAATTATAGATCCTAATCCAACCAGATACTCAGTTACCCCTCTTACTGGTGGATCTACTGTGGGAGGGAGAATATTTGTTTCCAACTAGAGATAATACACATTAGGAATATTTCCCCTGAGTATCTCCTCATTGAGTTTTCAGAGAGCTTGTATTTCACTCTAATATCATGAAAACTATTCTTATGCAGATGGAAACTGAGATTTAGTCATGTCTTTACCTTTTTCATTGAGAGTATTCCAATAGGGAGGTAGCTACTCATTATTCAGTGGTGCCAAATTTTGAGGCCATATTTTTTTCTAGTTTCACTCAACCTCATTTGGTGCATCCAAATCACCCTCATCCTGGGGTATATTTTCAATGTTTTGTCCTTATACATTTCTTTCTTGATTGATTTATTCTATATTAAAAGTGATGAAATTTGTAGAGGCATATCCAAAAATGTTGGTTGTTCCATTTCTTTAAACACAGTAGGATAGTTCTGTATAGATTCCATCAGGTTCTTTACTCGAATCCTTTTCTTTATTGGGATGTTTTTAATTATGAACCTAATGGGGTCTTATTTCTTTTTCTATATGTTCCTCCCATCTCAAAATATGAACAGTTACTTTTAGGGAGTTTTCGGTCATAATTTCCTAGAGATCCCCGACTAATAGTGTTTTGTATAGTGGTGGGAGGAATAGGTGGGATGTTGATTGTTGATTTCTTCCTCCCAACATAGAAAAGACTTATTCTCTCTATGGTGATGATGATGATAAAAATTACCCCATTCCTATGGGGTGGGGTCATTTGGGGCCATCATTGGAATTGATTTGTCCTATTGTTGATGATCAAATGACTCCGTTCAGTGACTTGATGATTACTGGGATAGACATGATGGTGTAAATGACCCCATCCCAGTAGGATTTGGGTGATCTAGAATCAACAATGATGTATCTAGGGTTATCTCATGGGATAATGAACACGGTGATAGTGATTGAGATATAAATGTCTACAACCCAGCGGGTTGGGTTCACCTACAGCTATAGAGGGTATGTACTGAATCCAATCAGGAATTGATGATATGAGGGGTGGAGGTGGTGGTAGATATTCTCTTGGACCATGGGTTCAAATCCTAGATATTATGGACAATATGGAAGCTTCTACTACGGTCCACATGATACGGTGTAGAAATGCTCGTTTGGGAGCTAGTTGCGATAGTATCCCATGATGCGAACCATTCCTTATTGGAAGTTTTATGGGTGATCGCAACCACGATCTCTCTATTTGGAATATCCACATATTGTTTTGAGGGTCCCGGTTTGAAATTATGTTGGCTATCTTCTCTCTCCATCCATGGTGTCTGGGCACCATTGAAGCAGGGGAATTGTGTTGTAGTTATCAACTAGCACAAGCATTACCTAGTCCCTTGATTTCACCGGAGGCTATAACATTGTAGGATTCCATATCTGAAGGGTTTTTCTATTCCTGGGGAGAAGAAAAGTGTAATTCACTATATTGTCTCCATCCTCAAATACAGATGCATGATGTGGCTTTGGAGATGAGCTATTGAAGCATCATGATACAATGGTTTCAAGAATGTTACATATTTGCATTGTGCTTTTCCAGTTTTGGATCTTGATCAATAGAGATAGTATCTAGGTCAAGTTGGAAACATAGTATCTTGATTTTTTGAAGGCGAAACTCACATCTTGGTTGAGGTAGATATCGATCCTTTAGTCTTTGATCAGTATCCCACATATTTTGTCATAAGTATGGAATGAACTCTTTTTCTAGATCATTGGGATCTCATAGATGGAAGTAGTGAGGGGACGGAACATGATGGGTTGGTTTTTTTCCAGATAACTCTCTCCATATGTCAATATCGGCTTCTTCCTCCTTAGTCTTACAAGCCTCTATCCGGTCAGACCATAGAAGATGGCTCTGATGGTTTCCTGGTAATGGGAGAGGAGTGTTGCTAGAATTTTATGTGAAACCATAAACAGTTAACCCCAATGTTAAGATAACCTCTCTATAAGAAGGTTTTGGGGTTTGGTTCAACTCTCTAAAGAGAGGTTTTTAGACAAAGGGAGGATTTCCTTTCCCATGGGAGATATCTCCATGGGGAGGTTGAACATGGTAAATGTGAGGAGTAGAGTCCATGTCATTCATCCCCACACTACCAAGAGTAGGATTGGCATGGTAATGAATGTATTCTGCTTCCACTTTGATAGAATAGTTGAAATACCCTTGTGGTGTTGAGAATGTGTCTCGAACAACCTCAAAGACAATAACATTGAGAATATTCGAAATATGGGCTATGTTCTGTGTTATTGTAGGAATATGTCGACCTTCCTTTTTTTATTGTGTAAGTATATGGGCCTACTATATAATGGTTTCCAAAACATGTATATAACCTTCTGGTGCAATAGAAATATGATCCCACAACTAAGAAGTTGTTGGAGTATGTCAATAAGTAGTCTCATTATTGATAGGGATATGAGATTTTCTAGAGGATTGTGCCACTCTCACTTGATGACCCTCATTCAAGATGTGAGTATAATAATGAACATGACCCTTTGGGATATTTCATTGGTCATTCTTGGAAAGATTATGAGCCTTCCCCGAGGTGTGTGCCTCTCTCACCTGGTGAACCCCGATTGGAACAGGAATATGAGCCTGGTCAAAATATGAATTCCCCACTAAAATATGTTGATGGACCTATAGAATAGGAAAATGAATATGATCCTCCTCCTATATTTCCTTGGAATGGTTCTGGCATAGTCATTTGTCGGAGGAAGTAGGAATATGCCCCTTGCTACTTTGATCTACTAGAGTATGGAAAGAAGATCCATTGAAAATAATATGATCTGGTCCCAAGGCTTAATCCATTCTCACTTGGGTAGACTCAAACAGAATATGGATATATACCCGATCAAGGGTCTTTTGGAGTATGTTGTTGGACTTATTCAATAGGAATATGATCTTGTCGTGAGGCTTGTTCCCCTATCATGTGGTGAGCCCTGACGAGAATGGGGATATGACCCTGATCCTAGGTCTTTGGAATATACCGCCAGACCTATTTGACAGGAATGTTCCCTTTTCCTAAGGCATGTGTAGATCTCACTTTGTGAGCCCCTATTGGAATGGGGATATGAGCCCGGTCTAATGCCTCACCCTTCATGAGAATATACTGATAATCCTCCTGGGTAAGAGAAAGAATGTGTTCTTGCTGGGGTACAACAACTTGTTTGTGATGATCATAGTGTGGAGTTTTCAGGGCTATAGGGATAGAATTATGTGTCTATATCTTCAACTGCAACAGTTCTATAATATGTCGGTGGATTTCTTCAGCTATTGCTAAAATATATAGGCATTTTAGCAAAGTGTGTGTAGAAATATAATCATGCACATTTTCCATCTCAATTTTCTATTGGTAGATATCTTCGATTGAAGAAAGGATATGTTTCCACTTCTATCCTATCTCTGTGATCAGAATATATAGATGGGATTTATGTGTAGGGGTATGGATATGAGAATCCCCCATGCTCCCTATGGGAATATGGCCATAGACTTGTTCTGAGCTGGTAGGGATATGAGCATACTGGCAGGTTCCTACTGGATTATGTTGTCAGGCATTGTAAACATGAGTGGGGGTATGATCCTTCTCCTAGATATTCAAAGCCTTCCTCCTCTGATGAGTCTTCCTTATAGCATGTTCATGGGCATCATAGGTGGTTGTTTGTCAGATGGTACCCTCGATAGGAAACTGATGGGTACCGGTGGGATGATGCTAGTGATAACAGTTGGAAAGTTCCCTCCTTGATTGCACCTAAACCGAAAGGGAACCATATTGTCTTCCTGGTCCATCTACATCTTGTATGAAAGGTTTTATTTTTCTCACTCTAGGGATAGGATCTCAAACCGATTAGTCATGGTGGTGAGATTCATTGTCTTAGTAGAAACTTTTTTCGAACAATTCGTATTCGCCAACTACCATGCTTAGATAATCTCATGGGAAGCTTCCATGGTCAAGATCATACCATATCGGTGGTACTCTCAAACCATCATATTTTCCACCTATCATTGGAGTTATTGAACTTGTGATATTTCTTTATGACCCACAAGGGTTACAGAAGTAGATGATTTTTCTAAGCATACACTATATGATAAATACATTGCCTCAGGTTAGGATGTTTTCGATGAGATAAGTATCTGCGATCACAGAGAAAAAAAGGAAAAAGGTTACTGATTAGTGCTATATCATAGCCATAAAAATGATCAATCATATATGCATGGTTAACACAATTTTCATGTATTCCCATTCTGTCCATCCAACTCGTAGGGACTTTTTATCATGAGTATGGACTTAAAATAATCCAGGTTCAATTCATTCTTACTGCTTTGTTTTTATAGGGTTTACAAAAAAAAAGGTAACCTAAGAAATTAATGTTTTTCTATCATTGTTGTTTTCATATGTGGATAAAACAAAATGACCCTATTTACTACAACCCAATATTTTTTTATAATATATATTTCCATTGGGTTCACTATTTTTGTTTCATCGGGATTTATGGTGTGGAATGGGTTCTCCTTGACAGTTTGATTGTGGGAGGTTTTAAGGCCTCACATAATCGTGTGCATCAAGTTTTCCATCTGTTTCGTATTTCCTTTTAAACTCTCAATGGTTCCCTCATCTGTAGCTGGGTATGGACCTGCTTTCAAAAGGCTGGTGGTCATCTGTTTTTTCAGGCCCAACGAATCTTGGGGACTCGCATTAGTCAAGTGTATGGGAGGTCGGGCCCATCACACCCATTTGGGGGTAATTTTTTCCTACTTTGGGATTCTCCTATAGATTTCTGATATGTTCATGAATATCTTACTAATCCCAATATGGGGTCGGTTACCCTAATAAAATGACTATATGTTAATTCTCTTTCATGTGAAGAGGATTGGGGTCCCTTTAGAGAATCACTCTGTATGTATCCGAGGTTTTCCATAATTTTTTGGTAATCAGTGGATTCTTATATGTGATGAAGTTGTATAACTATGTGATTTATAATATGCTACTGTTTGGGGATGTGGTTAATATTCTAAGGTAATTGAGCTGTTATAAGGCATCCAACATATCCTCGTTATTACAGGAATCAAAACCCACGTAGTTAGTTCAACCCGTGTAGTTTAAATTCATGCGTAAAGGAATTATATAAATTCTCTAGGGAATCCAGTATTCTAGATTGAGTCTTTGAGGTATTTCATACATATCCTGAGCATAGTAGGAATCAAATTTATCATAGTTCATTCATTTAAGGCTTGCATATTGAGGTCCCCTCTTTCATTATAGAAACTCTTGGAGTATATGATAAGATAATTGAAAATCTCTAAGATCATGTGATCTATACTTAGTGTGAGAAACAAGGGATAGAAAATGATCATTTCATTACTTTTAATAAGGTAATTATATGTTGGTATTACATTGGTTGATTTATTATATAACTCAGGTCTCAGAGAGATGTCCCATGTATCCTGGATATGGAAATAATTGGAGTCATCGTAGATCGTTTTATGCTAGGGATTACATAATAAGGATTCTCTATACCATTTTAGTGTTTTATAGTGTATATGTAATGATAATTGCAATTCCCTAATCCAACTTGATCTATTCATGTTGTGAGAAACAAAGGTTAGAAAGTGATCAATGCCATTGCTTTTGGTAAGGGGCTTAGATAATGGGATCTCCCTAGATGATCAATATAGAACTTGAACCTTGGGATAGGTGGCCTAAGTATCCTAAATATTAAAGGAATAATATTCATCATGGTTCCCTTTATGTTGGGGCTTACACATTGAGTCTTTCCTTGTGATCGGGGATTACACATTGAAGACAGACAATGTTATCAAGTCATGGGATGCCCTTGTGACTTGGCCTTCTTGTCTATAGGGTGTTGCGTGACCCAGTTGACTTGTACTAGAATCTATCACATAACCTAGTTGTCTTGTTCAAGGGGGTGTCTCAAGAACCAGTTGACTTATTCTAGAATCCATCACATGTCCAAACTGACTTATCTAGGGGGTGTCGCATGACCCAGCTGACATTCCTTGGTTTAATTCATGAGAGTTAGCTTGACACATATAGAGGTGTTGTAAGAGTCAATGAAACATGGTTTTAAGGGTGTCTTGTATTTTGGAAAACACCCCTATAAGGATTTTTGATACCTAATATTTATGTCTGGAGGGCATCACAGGTCTCGGATGACTATCCTAGAGAGTGTCGCGAGAGCTTGGTTGTCATACCTAAATGCAGTAGAGAGACTTGAATGACATAACAGAATGTCATTATATGATTTGGGAAATTTATATTAAGGACATATCAAGGCTCAGTTGGTTGACCTAGATAATTTCATGAGATCAGAGTGTCATCCCTAAGGATTTTATGACTTGATTTAAGGTGTCTGAAGAACTTCGTGCATCCCAAATAGCATGCTGAGGGAGCACCATGAGATCTAAGTGATGTGACCTGGCACTGTTGCATGTCTTTGGATTACTCACATGAAGCGCATGAGAGACAACAAATATATTTTTCACTTAAGACTTTCACTTTTGATCTTAGTCCTAATCCTTGTATTTTTAGGGACTTTGATTTATATTGTATCAGTTTCTTTGAGTCTTGTGAGATCTATAAGACATGCCATATATTCTTTTCACATATTTCTAGCATCCCCTCATGTTATCTATGAATGATCACGTGAAATACCTTATGTGTAGAATATGATTACTTCATCTGTTCATTGTTGTATTACCTGATGGAAAATTGTTAGGTCTTGTGATTGGTTGCTCTGAGAAGTCTACTTCTATTCTTGGGACTTTTATGCTCAATTTTTTCCTTAATGTAGTAGCTAGTGCCAAAAATCCCACCCATTATTCATGTTTTCGTTGGAATTTATAGTCATATCCACCCCGATTTTTTTCCACTTTATGCGGCATATCTAGCGTGAGTCCAGGCTATATTCTTTGAAGGGGTTTGGCACCACACGGCTTCGTGAGTCTCTATCGTGGACCACTCTGAGTGTATCACATGATTTTTAGTGATCGCAAGTCTTTATAATCAATTATTCTATTATTGGAATATTTCTAATTAATGGGGACTTGTTTGATCATAAATATGTGTCAAAGGACTTTCCATGTTGTCTTGTTGACATGTTCATGGTCCTTTGTAAGATCCAAGTTCCTGTTGAAAGATATCCGCATGATACTTGGTGACTTGTTTGGATCTTTCATGAGACAAGGATGGTTTGTTTGAGGGCCTCATGAGACCGCGTTGTGGAATCCCTAGTGCATAATAAGTATTTTACAACTGCAATTACCTCCCACATCCTCCCTTTTAACCCATTTGTTTTAATTTACAAAGGCCAGGGAGTCATGCAAGATTTCATGATTGTTGTTGAGGACATTTTCTCCTTTTTTGGTGATGTGTCGCATGACTAGTATGGTTTATGTGCAGGTGCCTGGGCATTTCATGGAAAAATCAATCCATCTATCATTGAGGGGTCAAAGGGAAGAGCAATATTTCTTGGACATACTGAAGGCCTTCCGTGTGATGAGGCTGAAAAGCCAAAGGGACTTTATGAGATGAGGGTTGGACATGTCACTGAGGTCCTAGGTGTCTTGCAGATCAACAAGGGTGCATCGCATGTATTTTATATATCACGAGCACCTCTCGCATCTTCCCTTTTTATCCGCTTCTTTTTATTTCACAAATTTCATAGATTATGTGAGTTTGTAAAAGTGATGTGTAAGACATTTACTTAATTTTTTTGATGATGCCTTGCATGAATAATATGGGTTATATGGATAGTGTACAAGTATTTCATGGACAAATCTATCCATTTTTTCTTAGAGTTCCAAAGGTTAATCATAGAGTTTCTTGGATATACTCGAGTACTTCCATGTGGTGAGTCTGACAAGTTAAAAGGATTTCACGAGATGAAGCATACATGTTACCGAGGTCCTGGTCGTCTTGCATATTGTCGAGGGTGTGTCACATGTATTTCATTGATTTTGAACACCACTCACCTCCCCCCATTTATCTCCTTCATTTTATCCTACAAAGTTTTAGGGGTCTTCGGAGTTGGTTAGGATATCATCAAGTAATTATATTCTTTCTAATGATTCTATGGTGTATGATCTCTTATGTCCACTGGGGGTCTCCACCTTTGAATAATTTCTTTCTTATTTCCAAATGATTTTTTATGGTTTTTTATGAGATTTCCAATGAAAATCCATGCATCCTGAGGGGAAATAGGGTGTATAATTGTCTTTTCATAATAAAAAAATATTTCATCATATTTAGGATAATAAATTAATTATTTCATGATAAATACCTTTGATTTATAGTATTTAAAGAATATTAGAAAAAAAAGTGATTGGGTGTGACGATTACCTCTTATTTTGAATTACTCTTTTAAATCTCCTCTAAAGGGCTCTAGGTCTTGTCATTTTGGAAGACCAAAACCTATATAATTTCTCTAGATAAGTTTAAAATATAAATAGGTAGAGTTTGGTTGATCTATAAGTCTCAATGTTTAGGGGAGAATTGAGGGAGGAGGTTCCCTTTTATAATTGAGGTGAGGGGCACTTTTGGAATTTAACAAAAGATTAAATTATAATAAATTAATACTCAAGAAAAATGGATCCAAATGGATAGTAATTAGAAGATAAGTTTGTATACGGTTTTAATACCATTATTAAATTTAATTTATAAAAAATTTGGTGTCACTTTAAACCTTATCATTTTAATTAACCCTTAGTTAACTAATTTTAATTTTCCTCAATCTCTGAAGAAATTTGATATAGATTAATACCACTTGTTGATCGCCATATTTATATTGATTCCACTTGATAATTAAGAATAGTAGTTTCCTCTAATATATCACTAGATTATTACTAATGCCAAATTAAAATTATTAGAAATATTTCTAACTATATATTTAATAAGCCACTACATATATTTTTAATTTGGAATTTGATACCAATAGAAATTCATATGATTCCATGCTTGATAGATCTAGTAAATTATCTATCACCCTGTGTTGAATATTAATTATTACGATGCTTTCAACCCATAGAATATATCTCCCACTTAAACCTACATCACTCCAAAAAAAATTATACCAATTAAATACACATGGAGAGGTGTATTCCCTAGACATTTTCAAGTATAGGAATTTAGTTGGTCATGATGAACCAACACTTTATATCCTACTTTATTCTAATCATTCTTGGTGGTTCTTATTTGTGAAACACCACTAGTACCAAAATTCTTTTAGGTTATTTTCTTTATAATCCTCCATTTTTATTAGATTGGTATTTAACTCCATTTTGAGATTAATCTTACTTTTGTATTCTTCCGATATCTATTCATTATTTCTTTATCCTTCAACATTCACCCTCTACTATAAGAGGGGTCTTCCAATGGTCTTTCTCACTTTACTAAGAGTGG
Organism: Viscum album; assembly: GCA_963277665.1. Taxonomy (NCBI): domain Eukaryota; kingdom Viridiplantae; phylum Streptophyta; class Magnoliopsida; order Santalales; family Viscaceae; genus Viscum; species Viscum album. The sequence continues at coordinate 1,331,970,830 of OY728143.1, forward strand.
GATTGATTAAGCCACTTAGGCATGTTTCATTCATGTCCTCTTCAATATCCATTAAAACAACCTTAGATTTATTTATCCTCAGTGAGTCTTTATTTATGTGTTTATCTTTTTTTATTCAATATTGGTAGAATTATCCTTTATCCTCCACATTTTTTCATTATCTCCACAATTTTTACTACCAAAATGTTTCCAATGGTTCATGATACACTATTTATTGAATACCAACACTATAATAGCCTCTTTAATAAATATCTGGTGTTAAAAACATGTTGTGTATATTTTTTTATAAAAAAACTAAAAAATATACAATATTTTTCATAGACAAGGATATTTTCAAGTCTAGGTTTTAGAAGATTATGAATATTCCTTGAATAATATAAAATATTATAATAATTATAAAAAAATTAATTTTAATTACTCATTATATCTAATTAATTGAAACCAAAAACCTTGGATACTTCTACTAATCCAGTAAAAAATCATTTTAAAAACATAGGGTGACCATAAAATTGCACAGTAAGGGGTTTTAAAACAAGGGTTAAAATTCCTATTAATTACTTTGAAATTACATTGAAAAAAATATATATCAAATATAAAATATTTGATATTATATATAATTTTACAAAATAATAAGCTAGAGTTTTCAATAATTACTTTTAAAAATTAAAAAATACATACTTCTTTTAAACCCCATTTATTTAAAAATAAGTAAACTTTGAAATTGTACTTGGATTCCTCCTTTACTTTTTTTTGAAAATAATTACTTTTATGGATTAAAATGATACTTGTAAAACCTTATTAAATACATGAGGCCACTAGTAATATTGCTTTAAGGACAACATCCCCATGAAGTAGTGGGTTCACTCCCTCTTTCTTATCATCTCATTTTATACCCAAGTGTCATGTCTAATTTTAAAAAAATAATTTTTTCAATATTTCCTTTCTCATTAATAATCCACTAAAAACCTTCAAAAACTAAATTAATTATTTTTAAATAAAAAAGTAATTCTATAACTTTAAATATTATGAAAAATATATTTCTTTATAAAAACATTTTGAGTTAGGAGAAATCCATACTATTAGAGTTAATTTGTAAATTCAAAGGTAGTATTTATAAACACCTTAACAAATAAATTTAAAATAATTGTTTTATAAACATACATGAAATTTAATTTAAAAATATAATATATTTCCATAAATACTAATATTAATGAATTTTATTTAATTAATAGAACAATTTCTACATATAATGATAAAATGTTATCATTTAAAAAAAATATCCATGATTTAGAATGAAAAATAGAATATTTAAAAGAACATTATTAATTTGAAAATGGAATTTATAAAGGAGAATTGAATTTCAATTATTAATCAAAATCCTCTATATGGAGGGTTTTAATAAAATAAATCTCCCTTAAAATAATGGTTTTAAAAATTAAAATAAAAAAATTTTAAATAAAAAATATTAATAAGATTTTGAAAATAATAGAACTCCCTTACAATGATTTGTAGAAAACTTTGAAGTTATGCTGTATTTATTTTTCTTCCCTTATCCTATCCTGAGACTCTTTATATATCCTTTTTATTTAAAATCTATCTCTTATTATACAATTTTTAAATTATATTAAAATTTATATTTCAAAGGGAGGATCTTTATATGGAAGATTTATTGGACTGCAAATATATATAATTCTAGAACAAGATTCCAGTATATCATTGTTCAAATAATTATATATATATATATATATATTCATACATATATGTATATAAACATGGCCTAATTTAAAATAGAATTATAGAAATCACATTATTGTGAAATTTACAAAAAAAATTGTTGAGGGTTTGAGGAACTCGATTTTACACTATCTTGTGAAGAAAGATGGGTTTACAAACAATTGATAATTTAATAATGAAAGGGAAATGGAATAAAATATAACATTAATATATTTATACATTCACTACAATTGTATTATCTAAACAAAAAATTATGATCATCAGATATTTTATTGAACTGTATGTAATATTTTTTTTAAATATGATTGATATTTTTGGTTATATATATTTATATTTATTTAACATAATTTAATTTTGGTTGGATTAAGCTTATTCTGGAAGATTTATTGGAATAAGACAAAATGATTTTGTTTTGATGAATTCAAAAAAATTAATGTAAGGTTTTACTTGCTGTAATTTTAGAGAAAAATGGTGAAACTAAAATTTTTATAATGGTAGACCGAGAGGTCTTCACGTGTGAATGGGACTTCATTGTTTTTTTGAAGTATTTTAGAAATATTTTTAAATGAGGATGATAGTAAAGATGTTTTTCAAGCTATTCTTATGAGTTTACAAGTTTTTGGGATAGAACAGTGTTATAAGAAGAAAATAATGAAGACATCTAGGGTTAAGATGGTGCATCTTGGGGTTAAATATGAATAGTGAATGAATCAGATGGCACAGATAAGATTAATCAGATGATGAAGAATTAAATGGAACTCTTTTAAATGGGTGAACATTGACCGACATCATGCATGCCACATCAAAAGTTATATTGGTATTGTACTCCTTTATTAATTAAAATTTATCATTTACTCGATTGATGTGATTAATGGGGTACTCTCCCAGCTTCACCATGATATTGACCCATGAAACATCCCACTTAACCCATGCGAGCTCTATGGGCATTCATCCCAAACTTGTTGGCATTATACACATCCCACCACACATTACTTCCTACACAGGGGATTTTACCCTCTTCTTTCACTATGGGAAATCCAACTGTCCTTCTTTCCCCCCCTAAGACCGGTTTTATAGGCACTTGGCTATCTATGGATGAGTTAATTATTTTGACACAACTAAGAAAAAATTAAATTAGTTAATGAGAATTAAAATACCAACTAAACTAATAGTTTATTTATCATTATTTTATGAATATAAATAATTATTCATTTTAAAATTGTACACTGATTTCTTCTTTTTAATGGAATTACTTACCATCTTAGTAATATTAATTTAGTAATAAAATTTTAAAATAGATTTCTTAAAGTATTAAATACTTTTTAACAAAAATCAATGAAATTATTCACTTATAATATAAATGTATTTGAAAATTATAAATCTTATATAAAAATAATTTATTATTTAATATAATTACTAATCGCATGTATCATGTTACTAAAAGACTTATAATTTATAAAATAAGTCTTATAAGGTTTTATTTTTATAATAAAAAAGAAATTATTTTCAAAATATCAATTTTATAATATATTTCATTTTGTTTATAGAAAATTAATTTATTTAAAGAATATAATAATATATAAATATTAAAATATTCCCCATAAGAAAATACTATTTCATAGAAATTATTATTCTATAAGTTGAATAAGTTAAAATAAAAACTAATTTTAATTAAATAAAAAATAATAATAAATTAGTATATAAAAACATATCTTACTTGATTTTGAATTTTAAAACAATATATTTGTTAATCATTAAATTAGTAGAATATAATTAAATTCCTCAGTTGTTACAATCACAAATTTCCTTCAAATTTGGTGAATAGTTTTTTTTCAAAATGTTGCCTTTTTCTTAAATTTGAATTTTCCAATCATTTAGTATAGTATTTTTGGATCTCCTATTCAATTTTCTATCTCCATTATTATTATAGTACGTTAATATATTTTCATGGTTAGAACATATAAAACATATAATGATAAATTCATACCTTTTGTATTCATCCCTTGTTTGAGATTATTGTGTTTATTTCCTTCACCATTAAGAGATTTGAATTCTAGACACACATCCATAGTGTGTTGAAAAACTCCATAGTAGTATCATTTCAATGATACCTTTTATTATTTTACATTATCTCTGGATTTAGTGGAGACATTCTATATGATCGTTGATTCTAGAGTTTTGAATTTCAAACTCCTTTTATCAAGGCTAACATTATAGGAATATCTAACCACGTATTTAAGGATTTAAACCTTATTTATGGATCCTTTTTCTTAAATTACTTATCCTTAAATAGGTTAGTCATGTACTTTATCCTTGAATAATACTATTTTATCTATTTTATTCTCTCTTCGATTTGTGTTGTGATATTGATAAAATTATATTTAATCACCTTTTCTATGGAAATATTTTCTTCTACTTCATTTTCTAGTATTGGAGTAAATTATTTTGATTCTTCATATTTTATCCCATCCTAAAAATGGATTATTATGAGCCTAAATCCTATTTATTCAACCTATTATTCACTAACACAAATTATTTTATGACTACATAATTTAGTCCATGTATGGTTAGATTTTATCTACTTCTCACACAAGTATTGGATATCTCAAGGGTTTCCAAAGAATATTATTTATATTGATGAATATATGTTATTTCCACTTATCCACTAGAATCATCCCTTATTTTCAACTCTATGGGGGATCTATATCATCTGATTTATAGGAATTTTACAAAAAAATATTAAAAATAGATTTATCAACCTAGATAATCACACTTAACTTGATGGTTATGTACTTATTTATATGGGTATTCTTCTTACTCCACCACTTCTCCTTTTTTTTAACGAAATTTTATCCAAATTCAATCATAAATTTTAGGTCAATAATGAATTTTCCATCAATTTATAAAGTATGTTCCATGATATCCTTGGTTGTTATATGTTTCCCATAAATATTTTATAGAATTTTACAAATATAAAACAAAATAGCACAATGATAGGTTTTCTTATACACCTTGTTGATCATTACTTTAATCAAGATCTTTTCCATTTCTGTATCATGAAATATTTCATTGTTTTTTTCTTTAATCAACATTCTAATGTCTATATTTCATAGAAAAATCATTAAAAGCCTATGGAAAAAATAATATCCTTATTCAAATAATTAGTTTCATTGAAAATAAGAATATTTTTCTGAGAATCTCTTTAACAAAAACCATCCTTCTAAAAAAATAGGAAGAAGTCATTATAGAATCACTTGGTGGAACCGATTCGAGAATGAACCCTCCCAACTCAATTTTCTAGAACATGGAACAAATAAATTTCAACCAAATCATTGTATTAAGTTGAATATAACTTCATACATGTAAAATCTAACACATATATAAAATTCACACAATGTAATGTAAATTAAATTTAAGAAAAATATAGAATACTTTGGCTTTATGTTGTTCAGACAGATAGTCTTATGTCTATGGGAGAAACATTGTAGTATTTTAGTTTTATAAAAATAAAACCTTAAAAATTAGTGAATAAAGAGTCAAGTAAAATTAATAGAACAATTAATATTGGTTATTTTACATAAATCAAAACACAAGTGGACCCACCCCATATATATAGAGTGTCTTTTGTTCATCTAGATACACTGACCTCTGAAAAGTGTGGGCATCCATCAATTCCATTGTTACAAAAAATGATATCTTCTAGAAAAATTCAAAGTGACCTTTCTTTTGGTTAACCAATTAACTCTTCACATAAATACTAAATATCCCATCTTATTAAATTATAACCAGAAACTTCCAAAACCACACTGCGTCAACTTGATTGCATTCAAAAGAATCCCCTTCCAAAACATACTCCTTCTAGAAACATGATTCTATAATGCTTAAGGAAGAACCATTATCACTTCCATAACTTCAAAAAATACATGAACATATGGAACCAACACTTCCATTTGTATCATTCCAATCAACTAAAGTAGGTTTCACATTCCCCAAAAATATCCCACATTCATACTACTTCAAATAATATATCTTGATATAACCTTCAACTTTAGAAACACACATTCCAAATCTAAATCATACAATGATCCTACATCTCCATCCGTTCACCCAAGTCCTATTAAGGCATCGTGTTGCCTTTGAAATTATAGAATCAAACCCTTGGTAAATATATTAGCTATATTTTTTATTCTGTCTAACTTTTGTAATTCTAAATCATCATCCTTTAGTATCTTTGAGATATAATGGTACTTTAGATCAATGTATTTTGTTCTTTAATGAAACACATTATTCTTAAATAGATTAATTTCATTGTGACTACCGCTATATATAAATCATTTCACATAACTAAAAAAATTTATTTAACTAAAATTCCTAACCATGTCATATGCTTTTTAGCTGTTATTACTACCATATAATCTGATTGAGCTGTAGAAAGTTCCTTCGATGATTGTAGCATGGACATCCAAATCACTGTAGATCCTCTAACTATGTAAATATATATGGTTTTTCTCTTATGAGAGTCAAAATCACCCACAAAGTATTCATCAAAATACCCAAGTAATGGATCATCATCTCATAAACAAATATTTATTCCTTACATTCTTTTAAATTTCTAAATAATCCATTTAACAACATCCTAATGAACCTTTCCTAGATTTTCCATAAACTGGATAACTACTCCAAATTCATGGTAAATAGTAAATCATGTACACACCATAACATAGATCAGTATTATAAATACTGAAGAATAAAGAACATTCTACATATATATCTTCTCTTCTTCCATTCATGGTTCTTGTCTCCTTAAAATTTTAAAGTGTCTAGTGAGAGTATTTAAAACCATATTACATCCACTCAATCTGAATCTTTCAATGATATTTTTAATGTAATCATTTTGTGATAAAATCAATAATATTGTTTTCCTATAAATTTCAATACTCATACCAAAGATCATACTATCTTTTCCAAGAAATATCACTTTAAACTTTCTATATAATTCCCCTTTCAACTTCTTGATCATGTGAATATTTATGCCTACCAATGAAATATCATACATGTATATGAGTAATATTATAAATTAATTCCCTCTAAAATTATTTCTATAACAAAAGTGATTGAAATTAATTCACAATAAACCAATTTCTTCTAGGAATAAATAAAAATTATGTTTCTAACATCTTGGTTCTTATTTCAAACCATAAAGACTCCTTAGTTTGAACATCAATACCTGAATCTAAATTTCCATGAAAGCAATTGGTTGATCCGAATAAATTTCTCCAACTAAATTCCTATTAAGAAAATTTTACTTCACATCCATTTTTTCAAGGTGAAAATTTTAAGAAGCAGCCAAACTTGAAATAGTTTGGATGGTAGTATGATTTACCACCTGGGATAATATCTCTAATAATTTTATTCCAAACATCTATCAAAAATATTTCACAACCAACCTATATTTATATGTTTTCCTTATATCAACTTCTTCATTCAAATTGAATACCCACTTATATTTAAGTCCTTTATTCCCCAGTAGTAATTCAGTTAGCACCCAGGTGTTATTCACTTTTTGTAAATCCAACTCCTCTTACATTCTGAACTCCCACATTCTAGAATCTCCCAATGAGATTTTTATTCTAGAACATTTCATTCTTCTGTGTCTGTTAGTAGTAAGAAACTAATATTAACTCCATACATTTTCACTGGTCATATGATCCTCGAAGATCATTTCACATTAACCTATGAGTCATCTTCTTATAGAACTACAACTTTTGGAACTTCTCGTTTCATAACTCCAACTTCTGAAACTTCTTGTATTGGAACTTTTATTTATAGAACACTTGGAAGAGATTCTCCATTTATTGAGATTTCTGATATATCACCTACTAACTGAACTTCCAAATTTTCTACACACTATGAAATATCTTTTTTAATATAAGTCATTCTATCAGATTCAAATACATATAAGAATTGTAGAATATGTGATCCTATAAAACCACTATTTAGATCAACTTGAACAAAAGTTGAATTTTTATTCACAACTTCATTTTTCCTTTAAGTTCTAATATCTCCACAAGATTTACTCATTGAGGATCACATTATATCTTCTAAAAACATTCTATTATTCAACATTATAAATACAAAAACCAATTTCATAATCTCCATGGACTAAGAAAAAACATGCATTATATTTTTTTTCTAACTTATCTCTACTTTTCTCATCAACATGCATGTAGGATAAACTTCAAAAAAATCTATGGTGATAAAATTTAAAACCTTTACCTGATTAAAGTTGTTCTGAAAATTTATATCCAATTGGTGATGAAGGAATTTAATTTATTAATAAACTTTTTATTAGTACTTCTCAAACCAATACTCCATAGGAATTAAAAAATGTAGAAAAAATCTTTTCTCATCAATGTACTATTAATTATCTTGTCTATATCATTTTATTATGGTGAAATTGGAACAATATTCTCAAGTTAGGTTCCTCTAATCTTACATTAGTCTTTGAAATTCCTTATAGTAAACTCACCATTGTTTTATAATATTATAAATTTCATCTTTTTTATGGTTTCTCATTCCACCATATCCTTTCATTGAAAAAATATTCCAAACACATCATATTTTTATTCATAAAGTAAACCTATTCTTATAAAATATACAATAAAGGTAACAAAGTACGTAGATTTTTTATAAAAAGGAAATGGGGTAGGTCCCAAACATATTTATGAACTAACTCTATCTTCCATCATTTGGGTATACTTTTATAAATATTGAAAGATTTATTTTTTTTCTTCCGATGTATACAACTATCTGAATTTATGAATTCTAATTAATCCAGCTTTAGCATGGACTATCTTCTTGAATCTTCATTCCCTTATCACTAAGGTTCCCAAAATAGTTATGCCAAAGTTTTAAACTTCCAAATAATTCTTTCTGGTGATTATATCTCCCACAACCCTTCCATGAAGATATAGTGACCCATAATTTACACTAATGGATATAACAAGAGAACCCAAGGAATCTTCCATGCTCCTTCTGTAAAGATCATTCTAAAACCTACTTCATCCATTTCACCCAATAAAATCAAGATCCTCTAATGTCCTAAACATGTAAAACATCCTTTAGTATAAGAAAACATTCATTCTTTAACTAAGGTTTCACTTCTCCATTTCCCAAAATATCAAGAGTTTCATAATCAGTAAGATTATCTTTACTAAATTTTTTTGAAAAGTTATTTGATAAACATATTTTCTCACTATTAGAATGGAATTAATATTTACAATTAATAATCTAATATTTCATCTATGTAAAAACATTTTTAGGTGTATTTTCACAACCTTCTTCTTCCACACTCTAATATATATAATAATTCCTCCTAAAATTTGTCTTCCCATTAAGAAAATATTTCTTGTGGTCACCTATAATTCCACAAGTCCAACATATAGGCCCTCTTCTATAAGATTTTCCTCTATTTATTTCCATTGATATCCTCTTTTATTTATTCTAATTATTTTGATGAGGTGATAAACCTCTTTCTTATTTATTCAATACTTCACAAGAAATGCTACACTCCCTTTTATTTAGAGCTAATAATTTAGATTTATGTTCTAAACATTAGTGAACACCAAATAATTATTTCTACATGAACTTCTTATAGATGTATTCATGGCTTCCTAAGACTCTAGTAAGGATGATAATAAAAAATCACTCAAACATCATCTGTAAATGTTAAGCATATAGACTCAAATTGGTGTCAGATTATGTTGAATTCATTCAAGAGATCAGATATATATCATCTTTCTGATGACGTCATGTAAAATAACCTCTGCATCATGCATTATTTTTCAGTGTTATGGGTTTCTCATACATATATTTTAGGGATTAAATAAACTCTATTCTATCTTTATTCTCCCAAAAGTTCAACTTTTTTTTGGACCAATGATTTTCATATCAATCAAAGTGCCTTCTGATCTATATTTTCCTATTAACATTTGTCTATTGCTTTTGATTTGATACTCTTCAATGGATGCTCTAGATATTTCTGAATTATATAATATTCTACATTTATTTTCTAAAAAATTAAATTTATTTCATAAAAATATTCAATCTGAACCTTTCCTTCTTTCAATCCTATCATTCCAAAAAATAATGACTCTGACTGAAATTTGAATGATTTCTATGAAAAATAATGTTACCTGAAATGATAAAAATATTGAACCTCTTTAGATCCTTGCACTAATTTCACTTCATGAGAATACCTTCAACCTCAACCATACTTATGGAAAAAAATCAGAAGCATTCAATCCAAAATCACCTGCTGAAAATGATTCCTAAAAGAACTCTCTCAATAAAATATTCCAAAACATGGAAGAATTCAACCCAAATAACTAAAATATGTTGACCCTCCACTCAGTCTTGTTCTGTCCAATAAATGTATAACATTCATTCAATGAAATTTAAATTAAATTTAATAAAAAAATAATACTTTTGTTTTACTTGGTTTGGACTAATAGTCATGTGTCCACGGGAGAAACATTAAAGAATTTCATTTCTCAAAAAATAAAACATTACAAATTAGAGATTAAAGATTCAATTAAAATTAATAGAATAATTAATCTCAGTTAGTTCACATACATCAAGCATAGGTTTGACACCCCCTAAAATAGATAGTGTAATCCAATCATCTAGTTGCACCGACCACCGAAAAGTGTAGGCATTCATCGATTCCACTATTCTAACTAACTACCTCCTATAGTAATCTTCAAAGTGACTTCCCCTTTTGATAAACCAAAAAATATATTAATATAGAAAATTAACATTCAATATAACACCCTAATATTTTAAAATAATATTATGTTTGATAGCATATATGACACGCAAAACCTATCTTAAACGAAGCATAAAATATTATTATTTAATGACCATTATAATATAGTCATTCAATTGGTAGGTATGAATAAACTAACTAAATTATGAAATTTCTATAAATATAAAAATAAAAAAATAAAAAATTCTTATGAAATAAGATCTCAATTTTCAGTAAATTAATTTAATTCTGTAAAAGCATATTTTCCTAAAAATGATTTTTACTTCTTTTTGTGAGAAGATATTATAATTAATTTCTACCACTTTTAGAAATTATATTTAATAAAAATTATATCATTTCTGAAATTATCATATCAAAATTATATTATATTCTTTTTATAATTTTTCTGAAAATATTTATTTTTTACCGAATTGTGAAAAATACTGATTTTTGTAAAACTGACTTTTATTTTCATTAAAAGTCTCATTACAAATTTTATTTTATAATAAATTGATATAAGACGTATTTAATTATATTTAATTTAATTAATTACATTTTAATCATCATTATATCTTATTTGGGTGTAAGTTCATTTTTGGGATTAAAACTGCATTTTTCTAAAAACTATGTTTCATTACGATTTACATATTTATATTGAAATTGATTTATGTAACTTATTGGAATTGAATATTTAAGAATGTATCACATATTTGTAACCAATAGTTTTAAATTTGGTAAATATTCCCCTATTATTTTTTTCATTATAATTAGTAACCGTAATAAATATTTGTCACCTCGGTAAGGGTAAATCAGGTAATTGAGGTTAAAAATAGTGTGATAAGGCCTAAAAATAACCCTAATAGTTTAAATTAATATATAATGTTATTTTTTTAACATAATAATCTAATAATAAAATTTATAGAAATTTTTTGCCATTTATTATTGAAAATGACTAATATATAATTTTAAGTACAGAAAAATATGAAATTTCATTCTCTTTCTTTTAAATTTATATAATATGTTCACATGGGGATAAAAATAAGTTAATAATGAATAATAAATGTTATTTTTAGAAAAATTAAATAATTATTTTAGGTTAATTTATTTATAATTTTCACTTAGTATATAATTACCTTAAACGCTTAAACAACACTAACAAAGTGCTTGTGCTAGTAGTAGAAAAAATAGGTAAAATATAGTAAAAACATTAAAATTAATATAATTTAGAAGAATTATTAATTCCTAAGAATTTTTTAGATAAATATAACATATTATTATTGTGTAATATTTTTATATTCTAATTAAATTACTATATTCAAGTCATTAAATTCAAATTAAAGGAATAGTTTTAAAAATGACATTAATAATATTTTATAAAAAGAAAATATTTTATTAAATTAATTAAAAATAATAAAAATCATTAAAGAGGACAATTTGGATTTAATTGGTAAAAAATATCATCCACTAATAAATTTTTAGATAATTGTTTCCTTATAAGTAAATTTATAACCCTTTAAGATTGAAAAAATTGTTACTGCGGTTAAGGGAACAATTGGAAAATGAAAGGGTTATTCAAAATGGTAAAGTCTAATATGAAATATAAATATATATAAATTTGATTGGATGATCATATTAAGGCCCTATCTTTCCAATATTCTAATACATTTCATTTTGGAACCACTTTACATTAGATAGATGCATATTAATTAATAATATTTCATGTATTTCTAAATGTTTACCTCCCTCGCTTTTAAAATGACACCCCCTCTCCTATCCTCTACACATTTAAATAGAAATTTTTTATACAAATAAATGACCAAATATCTTCCTAAAACCCCTCCCCGTATACTATAGGTCTTATTTTGGGAATAATTTTTACCTTAGAGGGATTAATTTATAATGAAAAGGAGATTTTTGAAGAAGAGGTACAGATTTTAGCCAAATGTTTTAGTTTTATTTCTTCTAATACCTCAAAGAAAACTCTTACGAACAATGTTATGTGGTAACATAAATATCTCCAATATATTGAGATTTTATCATCTTTATTTATTTACCATTATATGTCTCCTTCTTCCATTGAATTAGAAATGAAACCATCATTTGTGTGTACGGTGGATTGTCGCCTCACGAACCGATGTAATTAATTTTCTATCACCACCTCTCATAGATTTTTGTAATAATTTATTTAATATATATATTTATTTATTTATTTATATTATTCATGAAACTATTATCATTCCTGAAATATAGTATATCATTTATTTTCTTACCATTCAATTTGTTGAAAAATTATGACGTTGTTCATGAGATTGTGTGGATCACCACTACCACAAAGTGATGTGATTTGTTTTTCAGAACAACCTAAAATAGATTGTAAATATAAGTGAATTTAAATATATAATATTTTATTTATGATATAATAATCATTTTTTAAATAAAAAACAATACTTACCTTCTTTCCCTCTAGTTTTTTGGAAAATGGAAACATTACTCATGTGTATATATGGTCTACCTTCTCTATGATTGCACCATAATTCATTATTCATAAATATATTTCACAATCAGTATTAAAATTACAATTAATTTATAAAAATAGTAATTATGTAATGATTATTATTCTGGATATTATGTAATAATTTCCTCTTTTACCACATTCAATATACTGAAGTCCTTTTGCAACTCTAAACTAAATATTCTCAAAACATCTGATGTCAAATTAACAAATTGAAAAATTAAATATGTAATTGTAATAAATGAAATAAATTTTCTAATTATAAATTATTAAACATACAAAATTTTCTTAAATAATTAAATAATTGATATTGGATTAATATATAGAAGATAAAGGATAAACTTGAAATATCTTGGATTAAGGTAAGAGATTTCATCTCTATTTCCTTTAATTGAGGTATATTTTAATTTTATTAATCTAATTTATTTTATAAGGTTGATATACTTCCCCTTTACCAAGTGGTAAGGGTTTCTTAAATCAAACTTCTTTCATTAGGTTACATCACTTCTTCATTGATTATATTTTCAATGATTATGTGTGAAATGAATTTTTTTTATTTATATTTTGTTTTCACTTGATTTTTATGGATCCACATTTTTTACACATAATCTCTCCACTAATTAATTCTCAAGTCAATGATATTATATTTGTAAGGGTTTTTACATCAAATTTTATTTATTTGGGAATAAGTTTATGTTATGCGATAATACTCTTTTATAAGGTGTATATACTACCCCTTTTACATGATATGTCATTAATGTACTTATGTTCATGATATTTAAAGTTTCATATGAATTTATCCTTTCATCGATATTAGGATTAAAATTTTACCAAATTGGTAAGGGATTTATGTTTTAATCACATTTTAATCATAATTATTTATGATTAAATTTACATTGAGAAAATTATATGATCTTTATTTGATAAAACTATTTAATTTTTCTTCTCAAATAGATATTTAAATAATTTTTATGTTTTTATACCATCTTTCACTCTTTGGTACTCAAAATGGTTCAAATTTTTTTTAAAGAAAAACTGACTTTATTTATCCTCTTTTGATCTGGAAAACCTTTTCTTCCCACTACTAAAAATCTATCCTTTAATATCACTAGAAATGACCTTTATCAATGCTAGAAAAGAACTGACAATGTGAGAGATGTTAAAAGACTAGGACTTTTATCAGTGCTTTTAAAAGTGATGATAAAGGTCTCATTTATCAGCACTTTTATTTAGTGTCACTAAAGTAATCCTTTATCAGCGCTTTTTATAATCATTGATAAGTAAATTTTTATTAGCACTGTATAAGCACTGGTAAAGTATACCTTTACCACCACTTTTAGAAGCATTGATTAATGTGTCCTTTATCAGCACTTTTAAAAGTACTTATAAATGTGTTCTTTATTAATGATTTTAAAATCACTAACAAAGTGCCATACAACAGTGTGCTGTAACAGCACACGGCAGCACCAAAAGAACAAAAAACACACCAAAAAAACACTGGATATCAACAGAAACAAGTCCCAATTAATAATTTAAATGAAATTAAATTTATAACACAAATACCAGAAAAAACACTATATTATAAAAATTTCAAACATTGGTTTATACAATTACATAAATATAACTTGTTACATACAATAAAAAAATCCTAGCTATCAATGTTCCCATGATTTACATTAAATTTATATTTCTAACTTCCAACACTGCATGAGTAGCTTTAAACAAACCACATCAACTCAAAAAAAATCCACCAGTATAAGAAAATAATTATTATGAGTTATTCTAAAAGAAAATAAATTAAACATAAATATAAAATAATACATTAATTCTATGGAAAATTATTTTATTGTGAAAATATCAATATTACCTTTGTAATTGAGTTAAGCTAGTGAAATTTCTCTTCTTGAAAAGTCAATGAAGAGAACTTGAAAGAGAGTGATAAATGTAGCACTTCAGGGGTGAAAAGGTTCTGATGAAGAAGAAGCATGAAAGTTGTACAGAGCACCCCAACTTGAACAACAGAATCCACCTATATAAGAAAAAAAATTACATGAGTAATACTAAAATAAATAAATTAAAAATAAATATGAAACAATGTATTAGTTCTATGGACATTTATTTTACTGTGAAAACATCAATATTACCTCTGTGATTGAGAAGAGATAGTATCATTGCTCTTTCTGCAAAGGAATGACAAATGGAAAGAAAAATTTTAAAATAAAAAAACTTTACAAGTAACAATAAAAATTAAATCAATGTTTCATTATATAATTTTTCATTAAAATAGATAAGGTATATTATAACATTACCTTTACATATTTCTAAAGGGTTTCTTTGGTCCATATATAAGCTAATAACAAAACCAAGGATTTTCTATAAACTTCACTATTGTTGGTTAACTATCTCTTAGCATAATATCTGACCTGAACTTCTATCATGTAATCCCCATGATGCTCTCATACCACACATTTTCACCACCATCTCTATCATATCACCATTCATAGTTCACTTTTCCCTCTCTTCTTGAACCCATTAACTACTTGTAAAGAGGCATGATGCATGAAACTACATGCATATAGTAAATGGGTGCACGATGAGAAGGAAAAGTGAATTTTGAATGGTGATATGATATATATGGTGGAGAGAATGTGTGAGATTAGATCATTTTGGGAACCCATACAGGAAGTTTAGATCATATTCTATGTTGAGCGGTAGTTATCCAACAATAGTGAAGTGCATAGAGAATCCTAAGTTTTGTTATTAAATTTATGATTGATGCATGAATGAGTTTTTGTGACATATCAAATTGATTATGTTTTTAAGGTTTATTTATTTTATAGGGAATACCTAGGTCATCTCTCAAGGATCATTGGTGGTTTATAGTGTGAATTTTTA
Organism: Viscum album; assembly: GCA_963277665.1. Taxonomy (NCBI): domain Eukaryota; kingdom Viridiplantae; phylum Streptophyta; class Magnoliopsida; order Santalales; family Viscaceae; genus Viscum; species Viscum album. Next base: position 1,331,986,777 of record OY728143.1, read on the forward strand.
ATAAAAAGAAACAAAATATAGGGGTGGTTTTGAAAATAGTTTTAAGAAAATGACTTGATTTAAAGAGTTTAATAGTTGATAAATAAAGGTGGTGTTTTAGAATTATGATATAAGGATATCATTTTAGTTTCACTACACATCTTGGATAGTTTATTGTTCTGAAAATTTTATGTTGTTTAATGTAATCCTTTGGTTGAGGGTTGTCAAGATCTCGACTTCCCTCTTCCTTCTCAAAATGATACTCAAAGAATCACCTGTGACACAAAAATTGTGTTTTCAAGGTTTGGTTCTAAAACATAGAAAAATGGATACCAAAGAATACTTAGATCTTATGTATGTGTGAGAGAAAAGGGATTCTAGTCTTGTACAATTGGAAAAACCTAAGATTCCCACTTGAAATCTCAACCCAATCAGTGTTGAAATAAAAAGTGTTTCACTTAAATATAAATATATATATATATTCAGAGGTGAAGCACATCCAAATTAAACATAAGTGATATATTTAACAAAAAAATTAAACAAAACTAGATGAAGAACAAGTTTCTAAAATCCCTCCCAAGTATGTTTATCTCCATCCAAATGATCGTTCACTATTTAGCACGCCATCAAGAGGGTGTGGGGGATCAGGTAGAACCTCACCTTCATCCTTGATTCCCATATGAGGATAGGGAAATCCATAACATCTTGGATAATAATAGGACTTCTTTTCATCTCCAAAATAATATATCTTTTCCCCCTGGACATACTAAAAAATGGGGATTCTAAAGAATCATTTTATAGGAAAATTGAAAGGTGGTTTTGAGCCACAATATTTTGAGAAACCACTTGGTCCATGGTTTCCAACCTCCAGACAGTCTTATCTCTATTTAAAGAAAATAAAAAATTTGTCGCCCCACATCCTTAATATCTCCACTAAAAATTTGGCACCATTTGGACAAATACAGATTGAGATATCAATAGAACACAACACACCACTTTTGACTTCGTGAATATTTGGTGTCTTGGACATATTAGTCCCTATGGTCCAACAGATGAATGAATAGAGCTTGGGTTAATTAAAAAAAGATATATCCCACTGAATTTTGGACCAGACCACAAATATGGGTCCTTTTGGATGTGTGGTTTAGTATAAGTGTGTGGTTGAGTCCACTGGTGTGCTTCGATCTAGCACAGTTTGGCCTATTTTTTTTGAAATTCATCATGGGTCCTCCAAATCACCTCCAACTACAATGCAATTTTCAAAACAAGTAACATCAAAAAATTTAATAGTGATAAAAAAATTCAATCATACATTATGTGAAATTTTTTATTATTTTTATAATTTTCAATACAAAACTAGTTTAGTATAGTGGTTTAATGGTGAAAATGAAACAGTAAATTGTGGTGCAATCACAACCCCAAACCTAAACATGTTCACTCCGGTGAAAAGTCAAATTTCCTAAAATTATTCATTTAGATATTTCCAAATTCATAAATATTTAACATTCAAGAAAATTTAATTCCTGGTAGAAATGTGATCAAATGAAAAATCACACTGAGGAGTTATTCTCACTGATCAAGGAAAAATACATATCAAAAACTTTATCATAATGAAATTACAAGAGATTAATGATACCAATTGAAGAAAATAATTAAAAAGTTATTCATGTCACTAATTCTCCATGTGGGTGTCTGACAACCATTACATGCTATTCTTTCCACTTTCTATCAAGTAAATATAAGTTATTTTAAAAATTATTTTCTTACATGATCCTTTTCACTCAACCCACCCTACATCCTTTAAAATCATATTTCAAGACCCAATCAATTAGGAATTCCTATAATTAAATCCATAAGATATGGACCTAGATATCTCCATATTTTGTACATATCATCACTCCCCTCAATGTTTTTTTATTTTATTGGGGTTTTTTTGGGGTGTACAATAGTCGGATAAAAAGTACACACATATAGGCAAATATGGTATAGTAATGAGATAGATTGGATAAGGAATTAACATATAGAAAAATCATTTTTTAAGGTAGAGAAAAATTAAACTAAATTATATTTAACTTCTATTAAGTAATAAATTTTCACACTTCATGGTTGGGTGCAAAGATGTGTGGATAAATTAAGTGAAACAATTTTCCCTTAAAAAATTCACAAAAAGGGTACCATTCTTCTCAAAGGTTTCAAAATGATATAACCACTTCTATCATTGATAAACAACCAAATTTCCAGAGAAATACACACGATAGTATTGAATTATTTCGAAATACACATTTCATCAGAATTTTTTTATATTAAAACAACATGAAATAGAGAAATTCCTCATGAATTTTCAATAACATCCATGATTAAGAAGTAATAATTTCCCATGATAAATTGGGCATAAAAAATTAACATTCCAGCATAAATGTGAAGCTGAAGAAAGGGTGGGAGCAAGTGATAATACAATCTAGCAATCCAAAAAAGTGAAAAAGAAGAAAGATGATGAAAATTCCTAACTAACCATAAAATATACCCATACCCCCACACCTAGAGTTCTTAGTTCCCTCACTGTAATAAAATAAAATATGGGAAGGAAGGATAAAACCTGGTGGGTGTCATTGGTAGGTTTCTTCTTAACCTTGGATTTCCTCTATCAGGAAATTTAGAAGGGCTTCATATAAGTGCTTAAGCTGCTACCCATTGACAGTGGAGGTTTTCTTAATTTCTTTGTTTTGTACCTAAACAATTCCAAATGGATAAACATTAGTAATAATGTATGGGGAAAACTAGCAGGAATTAATTTTTCCTAGATTAAACTTAATACTTTCATTATAAAGGAGGATCTTCTGCCTAATGTGGAATTGACGATGAAGGATGAGACAGTCATGGGAAGTCTGGTTTTCTCCTTATAAATCTGGGAGTTCTCATATTAATATCTTCTCATTTCCTTCAGTTCCTGAATCTATAAGATACTTTGAGAAAATTCCCTATAAATACTTGAATTTAATTGTTTAATGTCCCAATAGTCTTGGTGATCTATCTCAATAGGGAAATGAAAAATCTTTCAAAACAAAAGTATATAAGGTGACATTCCACTGGGAGTTTTAGTGGAATAACGGTAATATCATAGGGAATCATCGAGTCTAAGACTCCAATATTTTTTGTTGGGTTGAACTATTGTTTAAAGAATTTGTTTTACCTCTCTATTAGACACCTCAACTTGACCATTGGTATATGGGTGATAAGCAGTAGACCCTCGATGCCTGACCCCATACCGATGTAAAATATATTGCATTTTTTGGTTGCAAAAATGAGAACCCTTTTCATTGATGATGAACCTAGGAAATCCATACATCCAAAACAATTAGGATCACAAAAATTCCACAACAGTCTTGTAATCATCATCCCTTATGGTATGTTCTTCTACCCATTTTGACTCAAAATCAACTTCCAAAAGAATGTACAAGTTCCCAAATGAATTTTGTAATGGTACCATAAAGCCAATTCCTGAAACATTGAAAATTTCATGGAAGAGCAAGTGTTTTTTTGGAATTTCATTTATTTTAGATACATTCCCCATTATTCGATAGCGAGGATGAGATTTATAGAAATAATGGGAATTAAAAAATAATGTTTTCCAGAAGAGAGAAAAATCAAGGACCTTGCGAGCAGTCCATTGTGAACCAAAGTGGCCCCCATAAGTAAGATTGTGGAAGAACCTAAGGACGGACTGAAACTCACTATCATGAACACAACTCCTAAGGACTTGATCACTATATGTGCACCAAAGGTAGGGGTCATCCCAAATGAACCAACGGGACTCATGTTTTTGATGGTCGACCTAGTTTTTATTAAAATCAAAAGGAATACAAGATAATACCAAATAATTTACAATTCCAGCATACCAAGGAATAACATCTTTCCCTAGGTACAGTTTCACATTGAGAAACATGTCATTTTTGGGAATACATGGGGATGATGTAGTGTTCAATGATGGGATAATCCTACTGATATGGTTATCCACCACATTCTATTCTCCTTTTTTCTCTCTAATTCCTAGATTAAAATCCAGAAAGAGGATCCTTCAATGAATGAGTTGTGGTTTGTATTCTGATTTCTTTAAGAGATTCCAGAGGGATACATGGTCTGAGAACACAATGAATTTTGACCCTAAAAGGTATGAATGGAATTTATCCAAGGAAAAAATAATGGAAAGGAATTATTTTTCAATTGTGATATAGTTTTCTTGGGCAGGGTCGAAAGTATGTGATCTAAATTCAATGACATGTGCAACTCGATCAACTCATTATGATAAGATATCCCCAACTATAGATTTAGAGGCATCACACATGAGCTCAAATGGTGAATCCCACCAAAGTTATTGGATTACCAAGGGTGATGTGAGACTCCATTTTAATTTATTAAAGAATCCTCACATTCTTTATCAAAAACTAATTCCCTTTAATTTTGGAGCAATTGGGAGAGGGAGAGTGCAATCTTACTAAATCCAAGAATAAAACAACGGTAAAATCTAGAATGACCTAGGAAACATTGCACATACCAAACATTTTTGGGGAATGGTGAGGAATAAATGACATTCATTTTTGATTTATCAACTTGGATACCATCTCTAGAAATGACATGTCCAAATACTATACATTATCGCACCATGAAATATAATTTATCATAATTGAATACGAGATTAATTTCTATACAATGATGCAAGACTGAACCAATACTACTCAAATATTCATCAAAAGTGGATCCATAAATAGTGAAATCATACATGAATACGTCCATGCAATTCTCCAGGTAATCCAAAAAAATACTAACCATGCCTCACTGGAGAGTACCTAGAGCATTGCACATACTAAATGGCATCCTCCTATATGAAAGTGTGACAGAGGGGAAAGTGAAGGGTGTCTTTTCCTAATCCTCAAGGGAAATATAGATATGAAAGTATCCAAAATACCCATCAAGGAAGTTGTAATGGTATTTCTATTCTAGCCTCTATAGAATATGGTCAATGAATGGTAATGGGAAACAGTCCTTCCTAGTTTTTGGTTTAGTCGGTTATAGTATATATTGACACGCCAACTATTCTACACATGAGTTGGTACAAATTCATTGTTTTCATTTTTAATTACTGTTAGACCAGTTTTTTTAGGAAGTACCTAAACTGGACTGACCCATTGGTTGTTAGAGATGTGGTAAATGATTCCATTATCCAATAATTTTTTTACCTCCTTTTTAACAACATTTAAGAGGTTTGGGTTCAATCGATGTTGTGACTGCCTTACTGGTTTTGCCTCATCATTTAACAATATATGATGTGTAAAAATTAATGGGATAATTCTAGTAATGTCATACAGTTTCCATACCAAAGATTGTTAATACGCCCCCAAAAGTTCAAGAATCCCCAATTCATGCTCTGGAGGGAGTGAACTAGCAATGATAATAGGCATCTTGTTTCCATTCTCCAGATATGAATATTTTAAATCATGAGGTAGTTGTTTTAGTTCCAATTTAGGGGGATTTTGGATTTATTGGAGAGTGTGTGAATATTAGAGGTCACAAATTCAATCTAACTGGTAAATAGTATCATCCTCAGATGAGGAATGAGATTTTACAAGCTTACTAGTATTATAAATGGTCATGTGATCCTCAGTGTTCAAGAAATCATTAATTAACAAGCATGCATGACATTTTTCTAGATTGGTACAACATTCTATTCATGATTCATTTCCTAGAATTTGAATCAATTAAGAAAACTATGAAAGTGGATTATTGTAATTAAAGGAAGTTTTTTTAGGGGAAGTAAGTACATCAATTGAATTAACAGAGAGAGAGGAGTGTTCTTATGAGGGGTTCTTCATGGAATCAAGGATACTAAAGTGGAAAATTTCACCACCAAAATCCATAGATAATATACCATTAGAGAAATTAATTATTATTTTGGTGGTTTTCAAGAATAGCATACCCAATATAATCGAGGCATGTCCATTCATCCTATCATCTTCTATTTTTAGAATATAAAAATTAGTATGAAAAAATAAAACTTTCACCCTCTCAAGAACATCCTCTAACACACCATAAGGGTGTGTTGTACTCTAATTTTCTAATTGAAAAAATAATTACAGTGGGATTAAGTTCCCAAACCTGCAATTAAGAGTAAATAAAGTGAGTCTTCACATTTAAAAAAGCACCTAAATCAAGTATAGCATTGGAAATGGAATACCCCCCTATGGTGTAAGGAATTGGGAATGTTCTCATATCATTACATTTGGTGGGAAGTGATGTCTCTATTAATGCTGAGACATTACTCCCCAATATCACTTTATCATCACCTCAGATTCTCCTTTTATGTGTACACATATCTTTGAGAAACTTTTAATATCGTGAAATTTTCTTTAGGGTATCGATAAAGGGGATTTTAACATGTAATTTTTTTAATTTTTCCAATATTTCTTTATCAAGTTTGTTTTATTTTTTCTCTTTATTGGGTGGACCTTTTGGGAAATGTAAGAGGAATATTTGGGCTAGGTGACTCATCAGTAGACACAATCTTTCCTTTGGAAAGGATTCTCTTAGGACAGGGTTTTTCAAACTTTGGACTAATTTCAATAGTTGGGATGGTGTTTTCCTCAGAAGTGGATGACTATAAAGGAGGGATCATTTGTCTTTTAATTTGAGTTACACTTTTAAGGGTGATGGAACTAAAATTTCTCTTATCCCTAGGATTGACAAGTGGTTGAGAGGGTAGTTTACCCAACCCATGACTTTTGATTTTCCCCACCGAGTAAGCTAATTGGCCTAATTAGGTTTTTAGGTTTTGTATGGTAGCATGGGTGGTTTTTTGGAATTGGAGTTTGTTGGAATCCATTTGTTTCATCATGTCATATAGGCTAGGATCATGTTTCATAGGCGTTTTTTGGAAAGACCTTTGTTGTGGTTGAGGATTTATGGGTGGTGTTGGTTGACTACTATGCCCCAGTTGGTTTGAATACCCACATGCATATAGGCTTAATTGTCTTTCCACATAGGGTTGGATGGATAGTATGGTTCTTTCCTAAAAGTTTGGTTATAGGGGTGGCCTGGAAATATTTTCTCACAAATCTCAGAGGTTTATCTCAGTTGGGGGAATTTTTCATAGTAGTAGGTGTTAGAAGAACATATACCATAATGTCTGGGAAGAGGATATTTGGATTTCCCTTGGGAAAGAGAAAGTTATCGAAGAAGGGTACTTACCTCTTCAAAATTTATGTCCACCATCTTCTCGAATTTAGTACTTTACACCTCATGAACACCAAGAATGGGTACACTATACCTTTAACCAAATTATTGAGTGTTTTTCTTCGTGTTATCAATAAAAGTCCTTACAGAAATTGGGGTTTTATCAACTAGTGCAACACCTACAGTAGCATCAATCATATTTTTATCAATAGGAATTAAACCTTCATAAAAATATTGAATTAACAGTCAATCATTAATTTGGTAGTGTGGATAGCTTGAAAATAACCTCTTAAATCTCTACCAATATTCATGAAGTTTTTTCCCTTGTGATTGTCTTATCCCATAAATTTCTTTCCTTATAGTTGCAGTTCTAGAGGCTGGGAAATATTTTTCAATAAAAAGGTGTTTCATGTTTCCCCAACCTCTAATTGGTGAATTAACAGAATAAAACCAATATTTCATAGTGTCTTATAATGAAATGGGAATCCTATTAGATTTACTTATTCTTCATCCACATTATAAGGTTTTAATTTTGAACACATAGTATAAAATTATTTTAAATGGTTGTGCGGATCTTCTCCCATGAGTCCATGCAATCTTGTTAATAAATCAATCAGACTGGATTTCAATTCAAAATTGGGTGCCTCTCCTTACATTCGAATATAGTGGCTTGGATATCAACATTGTGAGGTTAGTTATTTTAGTGTTTGATTTCTTTCAGACATGTCATACACATTACTTTTAGGTCCTAATTTTTTTCCAGAAGAAGAGGGGTTTAGAAAAGCCTCAAGTGGTGGTGTGTCCTCTTTCAAAGGATTTCCTTGTGCATCTCGGTGTCTCTGATGTAGGATCCTCTCCAGTTAGAGATCAAAAGGGGGAAAATTCACTATATTATAATGTTTCATGCATATAACCTAAAAATTAAATAAATCAAAACAAAAGAAATATATGCAATGGTAAAAGATAAAACAAATAAATTTTCACATTATTTACAAATATCTTATCAAAAACATGCACTAAAAACCAATGTGCTCCCCAAAAACAGTGCCAAAATTTAAATGTGTTGTCATGACACATAAAATTTATTATGTTTTTAAGGGTGGTTTATAGTATAGGTCATACCATTGGTTGTATCTCAAGGATTGTTGGTGGTTTATAGTGTGATTTTAAAAAAAATGAACAGAATAGGGGTGGTTTTGAAAACCATTTTAAGAAAACGAGTTGATTTAAAGAGTTTAACAGTTTATAAACAAAGGTGGTGTTTTAGACTTATGAGAGAAGGATATAATTTAAATTTCACTACAAATCTTGGATATTTCATTGTTCTAAAAATTTTATATGGTTTAATATAATCCTTTGGTTGAGGGTTGTTAAGATCTCAAATTCCCTCTTGCCTCTTAAAATGATGCTCAAAGAATCACCCCTTGAAAAAACAATGTTTTTGTCAATTTTTGGTTATAAAAAATAGAAAACGTGATACCAAAGCATTCTAAAATATTATATATTTGTGAGAGAAATATGTTTCTTTTCTTATCCTATCATAACAACCCAATATTCCCACTTGAAATCTCAACCTAATCGGTGTTGAAATAAAAAGTGTTTCACTTAATTATAAATATAAATATATATATATATATATATATTCAGAGGATAATAACATAAAAATTAAACATAAGTGAAATATTTAACACAAAAATTACACAAAACTAGTAGAATAACAAGTGCCTTAACTCCCACCCAAGTATGTGTAGCTCCCTTGAAATGATCATCCACCGTTTAGCTCACCATCGAGTGGAGGAGGAGGCTTGGGTGGAACTTCTCCATCATCCTTGACCCCCCTAGGAGGATAGGGTCCTCCAGAACATCTTATATGAGAATAGGACTCTTTTGGGTCTCCAAAATACTAAGTATTTTCCCCATGGCCTAACTTTCAAATGGGGAACCCAAGGTATCATTTTATAGGAAAATAAGAATGTGGTTTTGAGCCCCTGGGCTTTAAGAAACCACTTGGACTATGGTTTTTGACCACCAAATAGTATTATATATCTTTAAGGAAAATAAAAAGTTGTATCCACACCCCTTGAATATCTCCACCAAAAATTTGACACCATTTGGACAACAAAGGATTGAGATATCAACAGAACACAACACACCACTTTTAACTTTGTGTCGATTCAGTGGCTTGGACATATTAGTCTGGATGGGCCAACATATGGCTGAATAGAGATTGGGTTGCTTCATATAAGATGTATACCACTTAATTTTTGACCATCCCATAAAATATAAACCCATTTTAATGAATGGTTTAGTATCAGTGTGCGGTTGATTCCACTAGTGTGTATGGATCCTATGGAGATTGGCCCATTTTTCTTAAACTTCGTCATGGTCCCTCCAAATCACCTCCACCTAAAATGAAATTATCAAAACAAGTAACATTTCCCTTTTTGAAAGTGTTAAAAACAAAATAATTGAATCAAATATGATGTGAATTTTTTTATTATTTTTATAATTTTCAATACAGAACTAGTTTAGCATGGTGGTGTAAGGGTGAAAATGAAACAGTGAGTTGCAGTGTGATCAATGCATAGCCAATACATGTTTTGGATTAATTGATAAATAGAGATAAATACACATAAATATTATCCTAATTCAAGAAATCAGTAGAAATAGTAGCAGAAATGATCCAAATATATAATATAAATTAACCCACTCACAAGGCATAAATAGTTATTTCCACAAAAATAGACATCAACAAACAAGAACGATGGAAAGAGGGGAACTAAATAATGAAAGGCTAACCATTTAAAGGTTAAAATTTAAAAAAACCATTTGAACTATGAAAGGATAATTTAATCAGACTTTTATAATGAATGATGAGCTTACAACAGCCACAAAACAAAAAAAACAAGGAAACTCTGAACATCTTCACCCCAACATGGGAGATAAAAATTGGGCTAATGTGTTTATACTTCTTTCACAACAACTTAGCCAAAAATTATTCCTCCACCAACTTCACAAAATGGATATCCTTGGAGAATAGGACTTAGTCCTTAATATTTATATGAAGACCCCTAATAAAAATAGAATCTTTCAATGGAACCTACAACACCGCCTCTAGACAAAGGGAAACCATCTCTTTGAAGTGTTCAATATAAGCCTTCACCATCTGCTAACCTTTCTAGACCCACATGATCTCTTCCCTTTTGTTCATCTTCACCTCCTCAAATATAAACCATCAGACAAATAAATACTTAAAATATTCCCACATCAACCCAAATTTCATCGTTGGTGGGTCAAACAACTCATATTATTCCAAAGCTGTACCCCCCAAAAAACCCAAAACAACATTGACTATAATATATTTGGAAGTACCAAACACTCTAAATGCATGGTCAACTTCATCAAGAAACTTCAATGCATCTAATAAACCTCAATTTCCACAAAATATGGGTAGAAACTAAGGAGAACCAGAAAAATTGTGAGACCCATTAGAAACATTAGGGACCTTTCTAGGTGGCATATTCTGAATAACAAAAAAATCATAAAATCAGGTTCAGAATCAATATGAAAACAACTAAAAGGAACATCTTGGGCCAAAATAACTATCTCACAATCCAAATTTCATAACAAAACATTAGTTACCTCTTTGAAAACCACTATTTCATTTTCAATTTCAAACCACCTTCTTTTAAGGAAACTTTTGACAACATAATAACCCACATTTTTAAAGCAAATAAAATTATAGAAATCATTTTTCCCATTTTGAAGAACCATTTCGAAAAACCAATCCAAGATTATCCAAATAACAGAGCATGCGCATTGGACACAACGGACGAGGAAAGAGTCAAAACCCACACTAATACAATATTTCTCGTGGAATACTTTGCATAGTGGTCATCAATCATCTCTTATCATGATTCCATGATGTTAAACTATAAAAATTCATCCTAGAAGAAAGGTGTTAACCTGTATAGTGTCTCTCTTCCTGTTATCTTGGTGTTAAACTGCACAAATTCATCCTGGCAGTAAGGCATTAAACTCTAAATTTTATCTTATCCTGGGTATAGGATGTTAAACTGCACAAATTCATTCTAGAATAAAGATGTTAAACTTCATAAAATCTCTAATCTTGGTTGCATGACATTAAACTACACAAATTCATCCTAGCAGTAGGAAGTCAAATTGCACAGTGTCTCTCATCTGGGTTGCATGAAGTTAAACTACAGATATTCCTCTTATCAACAATCCTTTAAAATGCGTAGAGGAGTCACATTGGTAGTGGCGAGGATATAATATGTAGGGTTTTACAAAGTTAAGAATAGTGAAAAAATGAAAAATGTGGAACCCAAAAGATCAAACAATGATATAGTAAAAGTAGAAAATAAAATACGTTGGATTTTATCCTTGATTCATCTGATAGATTGTAGTAGAGTCATGCCGATAGTAGAGGAGTTCCACGAGAGTTTCAGAATCGTGATGAGTGAGTACTGGTTACGGTTCTATTAAACATATTAAAAACACTTTCAATAAAACTTTCAGAAAAGCAGAAATAAATATCCCTTTGATCAGTGTTAAATTGATAAGTACAGATAAACTGGATCATTCTCAGCACTAATATTTTATCACTGATAAAAATTCTTTTTAACAAAGATTTTTAGCACTGATAAAGGATTTATTTATATAAATTTATTATAATTGCATAATTATTAAATATATAAATATTTGTTTATAATTATATAAATACTTATTAAAAATATTATTATTATTTATTTATAATAATTATAAATATATAAATTTATAAATTTATCATTATTTTCAATATACATATATACATATATTAATTTATAAATATTTATTGACAAATATATTTTTAACATTATTAGTGGATATATAATCTTAAATACATGCATTTTAAAACTGAGTGAAATTGAATATTTCAAAATGTGAGCACTTTAAAAATATTGAAAAATAGATATGTTTTATTAATTAAATATAAATTATTAAAAAATATGGATATATATATATATTGAAGTAATGATACATACTTATTGAGAATACTAAAATATAATAAATAATTTTATATAATAATAAAGAATAGAAATTAATCGAATTAAAAAATAAAATAAAAAATTTTAAAAATATAAAAATAGATTCCCTAACTGTAATATTATTAAAAATAAAAAATAAAATAAAAAATTGACCGATTAAAAACATGATATATTAAATGTATCATTTTAACAATTAAATTCAAAAATATAGTGAAATTTGATTAAATTGCATAAATATTAGGTGTATGTGTTTCTATATATTGCATAAATATGTGTGTTTGTGTGTTTGCATATAAACTACATTAATTACATATATATATATATATATATATATATATATATATATATATATATCTGTGTGTGTGTGTGTGAAATCAATGTAACACAAGACGTTTGATATATGTTAAATTAAAAAATAAAACAACCTTAAAAATGAATAAGACATTAATATGTTTTTAATTAATATTTTATTCATTTTATATATATTTATATTTAAGATATATTATTCATTACTATTTATAGTTAATACATATATATATTATACTTATTCATTTTCATTAATAATTATTTTATTAATAAATTTTTAAATAATTTTGAAATTTATTCATTTTTAATTTTTTTGTTTAATTATATATTCATTTATATATCTACATTTAATATATACTATTTATCAATATTTATAATCTATATATATATATATATATTAAATTTATTTATTTTTATCAATAATTATTTATTTAATAAAATGTTTAATTTAATCATTTTATTCATTTTACATATCTATATATTTAATATATACTATTTTTTAATTTTTTAAATTTATATATATGTTAATTCAATTTTAACAATAATTATTTAATTAATGAAATTGTTAATAAAAATTAATTTTATTTTTCGAACCTTTATCATCGCTAATAAGAACTGATAATGGTTTCCATTTATCAGTACTTTACTGTTAGCGCTCGTAAAGGGTAACTTTTATCAGTGCTAAAAATAAAGCATTGATAATGGGTAACCTTTACCAGCACTAAAATAGAGCTCTGATTAAGGTGAACTTTTATCTGTGCTAAACAAAATGCGCTGATTAAGGGTACCCTTTATCGGTGCTTTTTTCTAGAACTAATAAATTTCAGCACTGGTAAAGGTTGGTTTTGTAGTAGTGCATATCCTTGTTTTCTAAAAAATCCATAATTATTTTTACTATTATTCAATGATTATTTAAATTTATTTTTACCCATTTTTTAATTTTTACAAGATAGTTTAAAAATAATCTTCCTATCATTTTCTGAACAAAGTATTTTTTACCAAATGTGTAGAAAAAATATCTATTTTAATTATAACAGCATGAATAAAATTTACCTTTATCATTACCACCAAATGATTGGAATATTTATTCACTTATTTCCATGGTTCTTTTCAAATAATTTTTCCCCATAATAGTATGAAAAGTTTTAGTTTTAAAAATTAATTTTAAAATTGAAAAGGGTATTTTCCTCAAGATTTTTTTAAATTATATTTTAATGGTTTTTTTTGACCAAAAACAACAACCCATGATGTCAATTATTCTTCACTAGGGATGTTTTGCAATGATACCATCCTAATTCTCTCTCTATATGGATTATGATTCTTGAAAAGATATTATCATGGAACTAGTTTCTTTTCCACGTGTAATTCATGCCATGAAATAAAAATGGTTATTGTTATGTTTAAAAATGAAACATTTAATGTGATACGATTATGTTATGGTTCTTAAAAAAATGATGACAATTTGGCCCAATATAGATCATGATGATGGGTGAGCCTGATATAGCTCTATAATGAATTTGGTAAAGAGGTAGAGTTAACGTGTTATAGGATTATCCAAATAGTTTTTTGGAATTTACCTGGTAGGTTATTCAATTTTTAATTGTGATTTAAAGATTCATATGATAATGTTGTTCCATGTTACCAACATTTTTTATTTATGCTTGAATTATGTTCTAATTTATCCTTTTCTCTAGGATTTCTATCACATAAATCATGATTTTTAACATATATTACTCTTAGATTATATTGAATATGTTTTCTATGTTTCATGATTTATGATCCAGGTCTCGATGGATATGAATTATCTTATGTTATTATCATGTACTTCTATTTTTTCATCATAAACTTATCATATGCTCACTGGTGACGTTCAATTATTAATACTTATGTTTACCCATAATTATCTTCTGAGATCACCCTTATAATTTTTTAAATTTTCATAGGTTATGAATAATGGTATTAAATTAATTAATCCAATAAATGATTAATTTATGAAATTATTTATAGGAAATGTTGAATATATAATATAGAATAAGAAAATTGGGTATAGTGGGAAAAATTCTCACTTGAAGGCATGGTTATTATCATGAAAGAGTTTGTCCTAATTCTCTAAAATTATAAACCTAAAAGGTCCCTGTGTATGTAAGTTAACCAATATTTTAGTTTTATGTCATATGTTTTGGATGTCTAAAATTAGTTCATGTTTGTCAGTATTGAACCTAGAAATGTAAAAAATTGTGTTTTTAGCACCGGATCTAGGAGTATGATTTCAAGGCAGTCACAGTTGGTATCAAAGAAGGATTTAGATAACGTTATAGATTAAGATGTTTCCATGTTAGGTTAGCTTAAAATTTATGTATATCATCATGGGTTTATAAGTTTAATTTTTATCATAATTACAAAATAATAAAAAACCCTTTGGGGTTTTAAGTGATAGAATTTTAAAGTGATTAATAATATTTTCGGGAGATGTTTTATTAGGTTAAGGTAAAAGTAACCCTTAGGTGTATCTTATGGTTTAACATGAAGTATTATTTGGAAATAATGTTATTATATTTTAATATATGTAATCTTAATTGTATGATATAATCTTTTAGGTTAAAACATTATTTAATGTTGAGTTTATTGAAGTAATTTGGGATGCAGGTTTCTTTATTTATGGAATGGTCTATGTTTATCCTTTTGTGTTATCATATAAATTTTGGAGTTAAATATATTATTTCTTCATATAATGGTTTTTAAATTTTGGATATTATCTTACCTTATTCTAAAAATTTCATTTTTGGTCAATATCTAATAAAAGTAGGAATAGTTTATTATCCATTTGTGAAATATGTAATCCATTAGAATTTGATTTTAGTGCTTCAGGAATGAAAAATTCATTTTTAATACTCATCATTTGGTGTAAAAGATGAGATTGCGGTGGAAATTGATTGGAGGATGAAATTTTATGTTTTAAGTAAGTATATTTCCTTATGACCATAGTAAAGATGGTAAATTAATTCCTCAAACTCAATGAAAAGGATCTTGAAATATATATTTATCCTAGTACCTCCATTTCTTATGAATCCATTATCTTTTTCACACCATATTGGTTTATGGTTTTTTATTCATGAATTTATCATGATCATTCACATTATTTTGATTCATTTTCTTTGTCACTATTCATGATTATTTGGACATTAATTTTTCCTCAATGTCTATATCTTCACTTCCCACTATTGTTCTTTATTTTGGAAACCTAGTTATGAATTATTTAGATAAACTTAATATTTCCCTTTCCATTATTTTCAAGGGTAAGTTATATTAACCATTTTTACGATGTGTGTTTTCAAAAAAGGTATTTTAATATGTAAAACACATTATAACCAAAACCAAGTTCAAATTGTGATGATAAAATTTATTAAAGGGGTGGTATGTAACAACCCATTTTTTTAAAATAATACAATGTTCAATAGTGCATATGATATGCAAACCTAAGCTTAAAATATAAAAAAAAATTATTATTTAATTTTTGTTATAACATAGTTGTAGACTTGTAATGAATTAATAGAAGTAAACAAATTATGATATATATATATATAAAGTTACTGATCAATAAAAATGTATTGATAAATTCTTAGGAAATAAGCACCCATTTTTTAGTAAAGTCTGTTAATGCTTCAAAAATATTTTTTCAATAACTTATATTATCCTTATTTGATAAACCCATTTTAATTTTTCTTCCCTGTGTATATTTCTAGAATTTTGATGTCTTATTGCAATATTTTTCTCTTTGCCACTCAAAATTGTTCATAAAATGTTTTTTAGAAGAGATGAAACTATTTTTCCTTTTTCAGTAAGAAAATTATTTTATTTAATATCCATGATTTATAAAATGTTTTCAAGAATGTTTTTGAATAATATTTATTGATTTTTAAAGTCATTTTTACCCATATTTTATATTTAAAAAAAATAAAAAGAATATTTTTCTCATTTTCTAAACAAGGTACTTTTTACTGAAGGTGTGAATAAAATCTCTATTCTAATGATTATATAATTAAATGAATTTACCACCATAATGACCACTCAATTCTTTGAATCCTCATTTATAATTTTCAATGGTTATTTTGAAATAATATGTTTTTCCTAATATTCTGGAACATTTTTTGTTTCAAAATTGATTTTCAAAGTGGAAAAGGTATTTTCCTCAAGAATATTTTTAATGTTATTTTCACATTATTTTTTTCACCAATAACAACAACCCTTTATGTTAATTATGATACATTGAGGATATATTGTAATGATACCATATTAATTTTTTATCTAGATAAATTGTGATTGTTTCAAAGAGATTTATATATAACCCATTTCTTTTCCATGAGTAAATCAATATATGAAAAAAAAAATGTTATTTTTATGTTGAAAAATGAATTCATTCATGTGTTATAATTATATTATGGTTATTAGGCATTATTTGTGTTGACAAATGATCCTGATATAGCTCAGGATGATGGGTGATCCTGATATAGATATCGGATTGATTGGGTAAAGAGAAAAAGTTAACAAGTTATAGGTTTATCCTAATAGATTGTTGGAATTAATAGGTTAGGTTAATACATTTTTAAGAGTGATTATAAGAGTTATATGATAATGATGTTCCAAGTTACCAACGTGTTTTTTGTATGCTTTCATTATGTTCTAATGTATCCTTTTCTCAAGGATTGTTTTCACATGGCTCGTGATTGTTGACTTATATAACTCTTGTCTCATGTTAAAGTTTTATGTCATGTTTTATGATTTATAATCCAGGTTTTTATGGATATGAATTATCCTATGTTATTATCATGTACATTAATTATTTAATAATACCATAATCTTATTATCACTGATGATATTCAATTGTTAATGATTTTTTTACCCTTACTGAGTGTTTGAGCTCAACCTTTTTATATTTTCCATTTCTCCAAGTTATGAAAAATAATATTAAATGAATCATTTATGTAAAGGATTCATGTGTGAATAATCTTATGGGAGTTTTTGAAGACTTAATATAGAATAATAAAATATTATTATAATGGTAATAATGCTCACTTGATGATAGGGGTATTTTCTTGTAATATTTTTTTCTAATTCTCAATTGTAAAACAAAAATATTCCTTGGGTATGTGATGTGGAACCATTTTATAAAACATTTCCATGTATATTTTGATTAATTAATTTTTTTATACTAATGAATGGATATTCTAATTGATAATCATTGAATTTTGATTTTTTTTTTATTTTTGGGTTCATTGAATTCTTTTTATAGATTGTATATTTTGGGAGCTCTGTTGATTTATGTTTTTTTATTTGTTCTATGTTCTATTATTTTTTTTATTGTGTTCTAATTTTTCTCCTGATTAAGAGTTTAAAAGTTAATAAATATCTTTTTTTCAAGATTATATAAAATTTTAGGAGATAGAAAGTCTTGTGCTAAGAAGCACAAGAGAGAAAAATATCTATATTCCTATTTCAAGGTTTCTAATGCTATCACCCTCCACTGGTTCAGTTTTAGAGATTTTGGGGGTTGTGGAAAACCATGAGATACATACCAATGCTAAATATATAAAATCCTTTACCATATTTTTTGATGTTTGATTCCCCATTTGAAGATGGCCACAAACAGATAATTACCAATGTATGTAATCAAATGCACTGAAACTTTTATTGATCTATTGAAGAATCATTATCTCCTAATACAATTAGATGTTTTTCCACCCATGGTCATTGGAAACCATTTTTTATGTTTGGATATCAATGTTTAAATAGATGATCATAGAGGAGGAATTTTTTCAGGTGTAAGCTAAGAAAGTGTGCTGGAGAGGTCATCTTGATTAGTCATGTAGTGCCTCTATCACTAGGTGGTTTGAATTTAGTGGTAGGTTGAGCCTTGTACATTTTGAGATAACATTTACCAATAGGATATGTGAATGGATTCAGATATATGGGGATGTACATGCATTAAAATAACCATCTATGTTTGGAAATGTTTATGTGGAGCTCAAACTCCTATGTTGACAATCGGATATGTCGATAAATGCTTATGTGAAGGAAATCAGCTACGTGGGAAAATGCATGCATGATCAACTTTTATACATCATTAAAAATTACTATGTGGATAAAATTTGATACCTAGGACCAATTTGGATACATCACTATTCTATTCGAGAGTTCTGTATGTTGGCCAGCTGAAATCTCTACCATTCATACTTGTATGTGGCATCCAGTAGGAATTTTGGCAAGGATCAATGTTTTACGACTAAAATAGGGGAGAATATTGTGTTTACTTTTATGAGGGAGATGGTTCTACCAAGAAGCATGTTTTTCAGAGAGTATTTAGGGGAAGTTCAAAAGGGGATATTGATAGGAACTATACGGTGAAATAGTGTTGAGTGTCGAGAGGTTGAATCAACGTTGAGTGCTGAGAGGCCATGGGAGGGTAGGAGGTGAGAGCCAAATAAACTAGTCAAGTGGTGACCAAATATGGGACTCTAATATATTTTTTGGGTTCATGGATATGGGGATTTATATGTAGTTTTTTTAATTCCTATAGATGGTAATCACTTGTAATTATTCTCCACCCCTAGAGACAGGGTGTTGTGTATAGTTCTTCTTCTCCCCAATTCCTTCAACTTTTTTCTTTTTTTCTGTTTTGTAAATTTATGTTCATGATCATTCTTCCTCCACAATGTTTTGTGATATGAAAACTTCAGCAATTAAGGGATAATTTTATGATGTAGTTCTTGGAAGTGAAACCCCGATGCTTCTTGGAGGTCCACATGTCATGCCTATCATCATTCTTCTTCTTTACTCTTGGAGGAAAAGTAATTTTTATGTATTGAAGTGAGAGAACAACCACCCAAGAGATGTGTTAGTAATTGTTTCACTATTTGGTGAGATATGTGTGTGAATCTAGAGTTATATAATCCACTAAGTGAGGTATATATATATATGATTTAGTCCATTTTAGGTTAATGATAGGTAGCAAATGAGTGGATAAACCTGAATCAAGCCATGTTTCTTACTGACTCTTCTTTTATTTATCAATTTATTATCTTGTTGCCTCTATTATTGTTTCTACATAGTTTCACTACTATTTTTTCCAATCCCTATGTGATTTTTATAACTATACATATAGTTTCTTTTACTTTTAGAATATAAAAAAAATAATGTTTCAGGAAGACAACTTGTTCATTCGACACTACATCCTTGAGATCGACCCCTGAGTTAGAAATTATGCTATAAATAGGGTTATAAATGTATTTTAAATCATCCTTGTAACAAGGAAACACCCTTCAATTGGTTTCATTTCTAGGGATTAAATGGATGATTTAGTAATTTTTCCATTTTCCTAATAAATAAATTAAAAAAGAAAAAATAAAACACAAAAAACGGAGAAAAATGGATACTAAAAAATCCTTATCAGATTTATTATCTGACTATTGTCTTATGATATCACTTTATAGTGATTTGGAATTTTTTCAATTTTGGTTTCAAACACAATAAGATGTAAAGTTATCAGATGCTAAAAATGTTGTATCTCATCAAAATAAACAACACTATGATCAAAAATTCCATCAAATCGAAATAGATCAAGAAGGGAATCAATCTACCAATAAGGTTCTGTAGGATACTAAAAGAAATTTGAACTTACTTGGAGCCACATACCTAGAACAAGAGGACCAACAGAGTAAGTAAGTACTCCAGTAACTAGTTGTACTGCATTCTAGAAAGAAACTCAGAAGAAAATGGAAAAGAAATAAAAAAGAAGATAACAAGCTACTGCAAACAATTATTGAGACTAAAATTCCCTCTTATCCACCACTATAAATTTAAAATCCACATATAGAAACATTTTTTATGTGTTGGAATAAGATGGATTACCTAGAACCTAAATAAGATGGGAACAATTTGGAAAATCATTTTATTTCCAACACTGTATTTGATGATTTTTTGTATCCTGAATTATATAATGATTTTTAATTAACTCAACATGATTGAACCAAAATAATAAATCCTGTAATTTTCCTTATAAAACACCACATGAAAGGTGATATTTTTTGAAAAAAAGTATTCATGAGTTTGACTACCTCACTCCAGACTCACAAATACTCCCAAGAGCATTATTCCTTCCATAATAAGAATAAACTGCACTCATTTAGGGAGTTGAAAATTTCATGGATGAACCTATGTTTTTATATGAATTTGATTATATTGAATATTATTTAAACTAAATGATCTCATTTTACATATTGAAGATGCAATTCATTTGTGTGATTTCCAAAGTACCCATGAGGAACTTGAAGCTACACCTACTTATGAATTTTCGGAACTTCTGGTTTTTATTGAAGATTTATCTACAATAGCTGATGTTAAAGAGGATATATTGGATATTATTTTAGGATCAAAATATGGTGTATATTCAACTTTTTTTATTAAATAATAAAGAGATATTTCACTAAACAAGAAGACAAATCTCACCCAAGAATTTATTTCCTAATACTTTCACATTCCCAACCTCAACCTATATAAGAGAGTACATACCCCTCTATTATTTCCTTCATCAATGAAACTCCATAAGTGGTCTACTTTCAAGGATGATAATTTAATGAATCTTACCATGGGTTATTCCAAACATTTCTGATCACCGAGGTTGGAATGATTCTCATTTTATGGTTCTTAAGGGAGAAATCACATCCATAATCAGACTGGGGTTGACCCAATGACTATCCAGTATTGGATAGTCAAAACATAGCACCCCTTGTGGTTTATCCTAAGATTATCCTTCTCCTTTTTTGTCTCGTATATAATTAAAAAAATTATTATTATTTTTAATTGTATGATTTTTCTTGTAGGAAAATAATCGGGAAATGATCTCATGTAGAAACCAATCAAGAAAAATAAGAGCTTCAAACTAGAAATCATTAGATTAAACTCCCTAACTCAGGCCTATTTTCATATCAATGTGAGATTTAAATCATAAAATATAATGACTAATCTATTTATTTATTATAATAACCATAACTGATCATCTAGGAATATTATTGAAAGAAAATATAGTGAGGATCCATCTAGTTGCACAAAAAAATCATGACAAGATCCTACATGAGAGTGTTTTTTGTTTTAATTCGTCCATATTTTTCTTTTTACTACTTGTGACTTAAGTGTGGGGAAATTCCCATTTAATTTATTGTAAAAATATATAAATCTATTTTTCTTTCCTAGTTTTATATTTTTCTAATATCGAGTGTGTTGGAAAATAAATTTAAACTAATTTTCAAATCCAATAATGACCCTCGACATGCCTCTATATTCAAAAGTATGATTCTTATTATTTATCATGAATCTATTTGAACTAATATTACAATTTTTTACTTTAACAAATTAAATCATTAACTTTCACAAAAAAATAAAACAACAATGTTATTGGATTCAAATTGAAGTGTGGAAATTTTTTTGTTTTAAACAATCATATAACCCCTCCAAAAATATGTGCAAATATAAACTAAATATTCCATTTTAAATTTAATTACTCTCCACCTTAGGATTCCACATCGGTGACAATATTGGGTTTTAAGTGTGGAGAGAGGGAAATTTTTGTGCCTTATATTTTCTTTAATAATTCCATGTCAAAACTCCCCCTCCCATAATTTTTTTTCAAAATTCCTATCCTTTTGAGAAATTCAAACTATTTTTATCTACGTAAATATAATTTTTGTTTGTCTTTATGATATAAAAATAAGAATTTAATGTATACAACCTTGTAAAATGACTTTACTTGTTTGTGGGATTCCATTGAGTCTGTAGTTGTGGGTATTTATTTTTATTTTTCCACTTTATTAATGGAAATATTCCTTAAAAATTGGTAAAAGAATTTTTGATATGTTAGAAAATTATGGAATTATAATTATGACTTGAGGATTCTTGAACATGAACTTGAACTTATCTACTTAACTGGGGTAACATGGAACACCTTATTGATTCTAATAATTAGAGAAGTATTATAAATCCTTTAAATATGGAGTGAAATGGGAAATTGGGATCTCACAGTGAGTATCTAAGATAAGGGAACTTGGTATTTTTCTATAAATAAATCCAAATCAATAAGTTTGTTTCATAGTTCTATCAACAATTTTAGGGCTAGGAAAAATTAAAATAATGTTTCATTATAAAAATTAGCTAATGGAAGTTAGGGGAATGTTGAACCCAAATAAATAAGGAGACAATTTATTTATATGAAAATCCCGGGAGTTGTATCAGCAAAGTGGGAAGTGAAGTCTTTGTTTGAGTATCCTAGGGGAGAGTGAAATATTTTTTTCCTCTTTTTATAGATTCAATTTTTCTTGGGTCTCTCTCATATATGCTCCAAGAACTATAATTTATGTTTTTATTAATGTTTGGGGAACGGTTTTGAACTCACATAAGAGGCATGTCAATTTCTTAGAATATATGATTTGATGATCTTATTTGACTCGGTTTTAAGGTGTTGAACCTAGGAAGGAGTATAATCATTGGCCTTGTAGCCTTTATTAACAAACTGTTTAAATGTCTGAATTACCCAAGAGTGAAATGTTTTAAGTGTTGGGGAGTTTGTTGTGGAAAAATTTAATCACACTTTTACACATATATTTTGATTAATTAAATGTGTTTCTACTATTGAATTGAGATTTTAATATAGAGTAATTGAATCTAGAATTATTTCATGTATTTTTGGGTTCACTGAATTCTTTTTTAGGATTGTTTTTTTTTTGGTATAATTTTTATTTATGTTATGTTATTTGTTCTAAGTTATGTTATTTATTTTATTTTATTATGTTATACTCATGGTGCCTGATTGAGAGTTTTAATGTTAAAATTTTCATTTTTTGTTCTAGCATGTATAAATGTTTAGGAGATGGAGGCTTGTATAAGAATAATAATATTGAAAAATATATACATTCATATTTCAAGGTTGTTGATGCTTCCACCATCCACCAGTTCATATTTGAAGCTACTAGTTATTGTGGAAAACCATGAGGGATCCGCCAATAATGAAGTGTTTGAATACTTTCCAACCTTTTTTTATATGGGAGTTACCATTTGAAGGGACTTGTGAATAGAGCATTACTAAAGTCTACACACAAGTGCTTTGAAGATTGAATTGAGCTGCCGAAGAATCTGTATTTCCTATAAAAGGTTAATGTTTCTCCTCCCATGGTTATAAGACATCATTTTTGAAGGTTGGAGATATCTATTTAAATAGATGAAAAGGGGAGATTCTTTTTGTAGACATGAGTTAAGAAAGAGTGCTTGAGAGGTCATCATGTTCAGTTGTGCAGTGTCTGTGTCACTTGGTGGTTTGAATTCACCGGTAGGAAGAGCCTAGTAAAGTTTGATCTGACATCAACCAATCAGCTATGTGAAGGTATTTGGCTATGTGATGAATCTTATACATCAAAATAATTTTATATGTTAGTAAATAGCTATGTGGAGCCTAGATTTTTACATCG
This sequence comes from Viscum album, assembly GCA_963277665.1. Taxonomy (NCBI): domain Eukaryota; kingdom Viridiplantae; phylum Streptophyta; class Magnoliopsida; order Santalales; family Viscaceae; genus Viscum; species Viscum album. The sequence goes on from OY728143.1 coordinate 1,332,010,844, forward strand.
ATAATCAACAACATCGATAAATTCTTACGTGCAGGAAATTAGATACATGGGAAAATTCATACATGATCAATTTGAATACATCATTCAAAACTATTACGTTAATAAAATTGTATATGTGTAGAAAATTTGGCTATTTTACTATTCTAGGAAGGAGTTATATATGCTATCCAGTTGTAATTTATACCGTTCGGACTTGCATGTGGCGACCAGCAGGACATTCATCCAGGATCAGGATTTTATGACTAAAATATGCGAGTAGAGTTGGTGTATTTATATAAGGGAGAAGGTTATTCTAGAAATAAGGTTTTGTTAGGGATTAAGTAGGTAAGTTTGAAAGGGGTGATAGAAATGGAAGATAGATCATAGTAATTCAAAGCACTTAAAGGTTGAGGCAGTACTGAGTATCGAGAGGCTGAGGGAGAGCAGGAGGCGAGAGCCAAAGAAACTAATCGAGTTTTCCCTATAGATAGGAATCAACTGTATTTTTTGGGTTCCTAGAGAGAATACACTATAGGAAATATTTTTTATTCCTAGATACATTACTCACTTGTATTTATTCTCTAACCCTGGAGATAGGTCATAGTGTGTGGTTCTTCTTCTCTCTATTTCCTTTGTTTTCTATTTTTTCTTTTTTATAAATTTTTGTTTCTGCTCTTTATTCATTCTAAATGTGTTGTGATCTCAATCCTTCAGTAATGAAATGATAATTTTCAAGTCTAGTTCCATGAATGGAAACCCTAATTCTTCCTAAAGGTCAACACATCATGTTGACCATCATCCTTCCTCTTTAATCTTAGCAGACAATGAATTTATAAGTGGTGAAGTGATATCACAATCACCTTAGGGAATTTTTCATCGCTCTTTAAATATTTGGTGAGAGAGGTGTGTGAATCAAGATATTGATCATCCAAAAATTGAGTTATTGATATTATTTAGTCCATTTGAGGTCAATGATATGTGAAAAATGACTGGATCGACCAAAATCCAGGCATGTTTCTTACTAAATATTCTTTTCCTTCTCTATTTATTATCTTTTTGTCTCTATTTCTTCTTATTTCATAGGTTCACCACTCTTTTACCCACTCATTATGTGTTTCTAATCATTTTCCATGTTTTTTATACTACTTTAAAAATATAAAAAAACCAAAAATATTTCCAGGAAGACTACTAGGACATTTGAGACTACATCCTTGAGATCAACCCATGATTTGGACATTATAATATATTTTGTGTTATAAATGTATTTTTGGTCATCCTCATGATAAGGATACGCCCTTTATTATGTAAGTGGTACAATATTTATGTTTTAAATTATATGTTTTGGATGTCTAAAATTGGAAAAAAATTATTGGTATCAAATAGGGAAATGTAAATATTATGTTTTTAGCACTGGCTCTGAGAGTATGGGTTCATGGTAGTTGCATCCTATCTTCTTGAAGTACAAGATGAAACTTCAAAAATTAAACCACATGATCCTAAAAACATTTATAATAATCTCCTTCTAAAACATCCTCCTACCTAAAACCTCATTTCGGAATATCGAAAGAAGAACCAATGTCATTACCTTAACTTCAACAAACACAGGAACTTCTAGAACCACTCCTTTTGGTTGTATCCTTCCAATCAAATAAAGTAGGATTCACATTCTCCAATATCTTTATGATTTAATACATATATGTAAAAAAAACTTCAAAACCAAATATGATAGATTAAGACCCAAATTAGAACCTATGGACTTTAATATCACTAATGGGACTCACTGGTTATAAAAATAGTCCCAAAACACCCTAAGAGGGGTAAATCAGGGTGTTATCCAATTTAAACTTTTTTTATTCAAATAATAACCCTCACAGATCATCATACATTATTATTTGAGTATAATTAATATGGTCAATATATCTCTCCTTTTATTTTTATCTCACCTAATAATAATCAATGATTGAAAATTAAGTTACAAAGATAGACAATTTTATATAGTTCACCCACATTGGGATACATCGAAGGATCATATACAAGAAAATGTGGCAATGTATCAAAATGTATTATACACACTATTTGGTGGATAAAATGATTCAATAATGGTCACTCGATGAAAAGACACACTACCTTTATAATGATTTATGGATGAATCACTACCTATAGAGAGTTACCCCATATTCCTCCTCCTATATTAACTATTTCAATGAATGATATTTATTTATAGGCTTATAGGTATATTCAAGATTATCATATAAAATTGGATGGTTGTGCAACTAAAAGTTTAAGTTTCATGATACATTGAATTCAATGTTGTGTCTTCCTTCAAAAAATAATGAGATCAACTCCTTTTTTAGAGTTAAGCCTATATATTCTACATTAACACTACAATAACAATAACTCCTCTAAAAAAATTATTTTGAATTATCATGTTGTAATTAATCTTAATATCTACTAGACATGATGAAATAAATTTAAATCTATAATCTTGAGCCTTCTATTAATAAAATCGGATGTAGTGGTGACTCATATGTCAGTTTGTTCACTTCTTCCTCTCTAAACACCTTATCTATTATTGAAATTCTCTATTTTCTTTAGAAATAAAATCATAGTTTTTATAATGTTCTATAAAATTCAAGTTCTTAGATCAATGATATTGATAAATCCATATTCTTATAAAAATATAAGATCATTCCATGTGTACAAAATAATTTTATGCAGTAAAATTACAGTTATACCGAGCCATCATTCTAAAAAATAAAACTTACTATCCCAATTTAAATTCAAACCAAATCTTTAAAATATTTATATTTTAACACAACCAAAGAATGAGGGATTCCATCGTGGCATGAAATGATTTTATTGTGGGATCCTATAAAAATAATGGTGTTTTTCAAATTAAAATTTCAAAAATCATGGGGTTAGTCATTTTATATATTTCTATTTTTATCATATTATGGCATGCCCAAACGCTTCATTGTGCACTATTAAAATCCATAGAAATTCAAAATAATCATGGATTCCCATTACTATAGTGAAACCTCCATTTTATAGTATAGAATCATGTTATTTTGACATGATGACATTAATCATAATATCCATCTATATATTATATTTCCATGGAATTATTATAATAACATAGTCTTCCACTTCATAGTGAAACACTTTGTATTATAGTGTGATTCAATAACATTTATTCAACTTGAGTTTATTACTGTGTGAAAAATCATAGTATGACACTCATACATATGCATTTTTCCTTTATTCTTAATCCATGTCTTCTTTATTTTTTTCATAATGAATTTTTCCCAAACATCATTCATTAATAACTGTTCATCGATGAATTTTCAATCAGTTTCTAGAGTTTTCTATACAATATCCTTGGTTATCATAGGTTTTTCATAAATTTATTATGGAATTTTCTGCATCTCAAATATAGTAAAACAATGATAGGATTTCTTGTACACCTCATTGATCACTACTTTAACCGAGATCTTTTCCATATTTATATCACAAACTCTTTCAATGTTCTTTCTCAAATATGCATACTAATGTATATATTTGATGATAATATAATCATATTAAGACTATATATAACAAATCATATCCTTATTATAACCATCAAATTTAATAACATTAAAAACATTAGGCATTATTATTGAATGCATATGTGCGATAAAATCCAAAATAAAATGTGATAGATTGAGCTCTAAATTAGAACCTATGGGATATAATACCACTTTTTTGGAATAGCAGGTTATGAAAAGATCCCCAAGGAACCTTAATAGGTGGTTTAAATCATGTTGTTATCCAATTTAAACTTTTTTCAAATCTTAACCCTCACACATTATGGTAACTTGTTCCCTGATTAGGAGGATTACATTCAATATATCTCTCCCTTAATTTCGCTCTCACCAAATAATAATAATCGATGTAGAAACATAAGGCACAAAGACTCATGGATTTTACTTAGTTAACCCACATTTGGTTATGTATAAGAATCATACACATGAAGATGTATTAGTGTACCAAAATCCACTATACACACTATTTGGTGGATACAATGTTTTAGTCATGGTCACTCCATGCAAATATGCACTATCTTTACAATGATTTAGGGATATTACACTAACACTGAATGGTCATTCCCTATTCTTCCTCCTCTATACACTATTTTGAGGAATGAAAATTTTTATATACTTATAGAAATATTCAATACCATAATAGAAAACCTAATCATTGTGCAACCCAAATTATAAATTTGAGACAACTTTGAATTCCATGGTTTATCATTCCTCTAAACTTAATGGGATCAACTCATTTTTGAGAGTTTAACATATGTCTTATACATGAATTGCTTCATACCATCCCAACTCAATGGCTTGAGAATATATAGATTGATACTAAACTTAGGTGACATCCCCAAGATTCTAAAGACTAATAATAAATTTCATGGTTATAAGAGAACATTGACGGTTGATTTTCCCTAAAGAAGTAAAAAACTCATACAACATAGCATAAATAAAAAATAAAATCTATAAGATACATGAATATGAACAATAAAAATCTATGGTGAAAACAGAAAGTACAACCATATTAGAGTGACAATGTAAGTAAAATACAACATCCCAAAGAGACCTAAATACAACAGGTCCCAAATGAATTTTGGTAGCACCAACTCGATCAACACCCAAACTAACTCCAAAATATACTCTACATGCCATGCTCACGGTAAATGAGAGGCATCACTAGATAAGTATGATACCTTTCCCTTTCTTGTATCTAGGTAAATGACATAAAAATGAATTGAGGCTCATAAGTACGGGGTGAGTATAAACCCAGTATGTATCCCCTCAAAGAATTCCTAACACAAGTCACTAGGATAAGAACCAATTATCACATTTATATAAAACAGGTGAAAACAGTTAAATAGTTTATAAAAAAACCATAAGTGGAACCATATGATAAATATCATAGAAGAGTCATAAACCATTTTTTATTATTTAGAATAACTATTTTTGTGCCCACACGCACACATGAAACCACAAACACACACTTGATATTGGTGTTTCACATTAACAATGGTACATTATGACCATTCTTCGTCACCTTTTGATGGTGTTATTTCATAAACATTATTTGTACCATTTTTCACACGCACCAAACAAATTTTTCCAAATTCCATACCAAATCAATTCTCAATAGAACAATTATTTCTTTGAAATATTTCATCATACATTTTTCTTTCATAAAAAAATCATAATTTTAAAACCATAATTTTAAAATTATAATCAGAGTGGTTTTACAAAATCCATTAAATTATCCATATTCCATGTTTCCAAAACATTAACCCAAAACTGTTTCCTTCAAGAATCATAAGAAATTTATAAAACAAAACCAAGAAAAATATTTAAATGAAACCAAGTCTTGAAGTTATAGGTTAATTGGAGATGAGATAGAATCCACCTACCACTCAACGGATGACGGAAACCAAGAATGACACTAAGAACATATATATTCTGGTTCAAAACACATTCTCTTTAATCGAGCTAACAAAATATTCTCAAGATCCAAAACAAGGAACCTAAATATATCCATGACTGACTAGATCTAATTATTTTGGTGAGATAGAATGAGAGGATATGAAGAGAGAGGGAGGAAACGACGACTTACCAATGAATCAGGATTTTCAATGAATTTTGATTTGATAAAAGGTTCCTCCAAATTGAAGGGAATCTCTCTAGGAGCCAAGGGTGGTAGAGGAGTTCAATACCCTATGAGAGTAGGGGAGAATTGGTTTTTGGGGTCATAATCCAAGTAAAAATATAATTTTTGGATCACTTTCTACATGACACATAGTTAGGCTGCATAGTTTTTCAAGCCATGTGGAAACCATGTGCGTGATATTTCCTCACAAACATAGAGTATCATGTTTGTGCCACATAGTTTGGAAAACAATCACCAACAGTCTGATGCTACTATCTTAAGGCCACGACCATACATAGTTGGATCGTACAGTTTAGAAAACAATGTTTCAACCATGTTTTTTTCCTTCTCTTCCCACTATCACTATTTCTTGTATCCATTATCATGGTTTCTTCAAACTGTACACCAACAAAGTGACTCATTGAACCTCCAAAAACATTTCAAAAACACTTAAAAACTCTCCATAAACTCCCAAAACATAACCCTAGAATTATATAATTTAAAAATGATTAATAAAATTGTTAAGTACCTAAAAAAATGGGTGTTACATTCTCCCCACCATTGGTCTTTCCATCCTAGAAAATAAATATTCTAGTTTTTTTTTGGAAGATCTTGAGCCACTGCTCCAGCATTTACTTTTCAGGTTCCCATGTCTCTTCCTGAATCCAAACTTACTTCCATAAAATACATGAAAACCTAATGATTTTTCCACACAATAGATTCTCTTACATATCCAAAATCTATATCGGTACATGAATCAATGTAGTATCCAAATAAAGTTCAACATGGTCACATCGAATCAAATGTTCAAGATCATGCTAGTACTTCTTTAATTGAGATACATGAAACATATTATGAATATAATTGAACCTTGGTGGTAAATACAACTAATAATCCATATCAAAAAATCGTTCAAGTGTATCAAAAGGGACAATGTATATAGTATAAAACTTTAATTTCTTACCAAAATGATGATGCGCTAGCCTTGGAGAAATTCTCAAGAGAACATGATCACCCACCTCAAACAATAACGATCAACAATGATGATCTGTATGTGATTTATGAAAACTCTGTGTTGTTTTCATTGTATTTCAAGTCATTTTGATCTTCAATGACATCTCATGCACAAGGATCGGTTTGATAAGTGATGTATCTCCTGCTTTCACCCAACAATGTAGAAAACAATATGGATGGCTATAAAAAGATTCAAAAGGAGTCATATGTATCGAGTTATGATAACAATTATTGTATGTGAAATCCAATAATTCTATACAATCCTCTCATGATACACCAAACTCCATCACAAAAGCTCTAATCATTTATTCCAATGTTTGAACTATCTATTCATATTTTCCATCTATTTGAGGATGATTAGTAGTTCTCATGGTTAACTGGGTTCCAAGGGCTTGCTGCAAGGACTTCCAAAACTGAGATGTAAACATGGGGTCCTAGTCAAACACAATAGAAACTAGTACACTGTGAATCTTTGAAAATTATTGGATATTGACTTTTGAAAAGTCTTACACCATATTAGTTTCAATATTTAGGATGAAGTGTATCAACTTCATGATTTAATCCACGATCACTCATATGGAATCATGTTTTCGAACCGTTTTTTATAGACAAAAGAAAAAATCCATAGTTATGTGCTCTCATTTATATATGAGAATAGGTAAAGAATGTAAAATACTAGTTGGTAACCTACTGATAGGTGAGTCATCTTGAGAAAAACTCTACCACTTTCCACTTCATGCCAACCCACCAAACCTTTTCTCTCAATAACTTATAAATTTTCTAAATACTATGATAAATAGTCCAATTCAAATAGTGGTAGGAATTAAGAAGATATTCCTGATAAGTTGTGGGAAAAAAATATGATCTATATTATGTATTATAGATCTATCATTTAGCATTATTCCCTTAATGGTCTCCCCACCATTGATTTTTTTCCTCATGGAAAAACATTATGAATTGAATTTCTGAGCATTCGATGCCTAATAAACCAAATCAAGAATAAAAGATACTATAATGAAAACCATAGTATGACCTTTCTTAGCACAATCCCTATGCATATTAGTTATGAGAAACATTATTCTCCATTGATATAAATCCTCTTTATCCAAATGATTATATAACTTCCTACTCAATACATCAGCTATATAATTATCTTTTCTTGGTATATACATCATGTTGAAGTCAAAATTTGAATGTATTTAATCCATCTTCATTTCCTTAAGTTCAAATATATTTATGAGAAAATGTGTTTCAATAATTTGTAATTAGTAAACACATTAAATTTCTCACCAAAAATATAATAATGAAAATTCTTTAAAGTATGGACTATAACTGATAATTCAAAAGTGTGTGTTGGTTTTTTTATCATGAACCCAGAATTATTGGGATTCTTTAAGATACAACAGACTCGTTTTGTATTGGAACACAACCCAACCCAAATACTAATGCATAAAAATAGTCCATATAGTCATGTTCTAAATCTATAAACTTATGGATAGGTGTTGATGTAATCCAAACCATAAGCTCTTGTAAATATTCTTACTAGTCATTAATCCATTGCAAATGAACACTTTTCCTTATCAAAGTTGTAATTAGTGAGGAGATTTTTTGAAAAATCACTGACAAAGCATAGACAATACCATACCAATACAAGTAAATTTTTTGTCTTAAAATCATTCTTCAGTGGTTTCCAATAGATAATAGACTATATATTTTCAGTATCTATATAAACTCCTTTTTAGATATGGAATGACCATGGAACCGTACCTATTGTATCGAGAAATCACACTTTTGGATATTTGTGTGTAATAGATTTTCTTGAAATATACCAAACACTATAGCCATGTGTTTCTCATGGTTGACCTTGTTCCTAGAATACACTAGAATATCATCGATGAACACTACCATAAATGAGTCAAGATAACTCTAGAATATATAATTCATTATTGACATAAATACTTAAAGTGCATTCATAAGACCAAAAGTCACCACCACGTACTCATAATTTTCATAAAGCCTTTGGAAATCTATTTTCAAAATTTCATCCTTCCTCACATGAAGTGGATAGTATTCTGATCCTAAATCAATTTTAAAAAACCATACAGCTCCCCTAAATTGATCAAAAAGGTCATCAATCCAAGGAATAGGATTATTATTCTTTGCCGTGACATGGTTGAGCTTATGATAATCCTCACTAGTCAAATATATCCATCTGCATTGTTTACAAAAAGCATTGGTAATACCCACAAGGACATGCTCAGTTGAATGAACCCCTTTCTTTCCAACTCTTCCAATTAGACCTTCAATTCATTAAATTTGGCTGGTGTAATACTATAAGAAATAATTTAAATGGTAATAGTCCCTAGTAGGATATAAATAATAAATTACACTTCTATTTCAAGTTAAAATCAAGTTAAATTATCAGGAAAGACGTCAGGAAATGGGTCAAAAATAGTTGGAAAATTATTATGTTTAGTTTTATCAACATATGTCATAGTAACTATTTCTAAATAATAAGAGATAAACCAAACCACTAGTACTAAAGGTCCAATTATTCTTTCATTCACATACCAACTCATTTAAAGAGATTCATATTGTCACCAAGAGATGTGAAACTAACCTTCCAAGTATAATAACCATTGTGACATTTGAAGGGTTTCAACCAATCCATTCCCAAAATCAAGCCATAGATTTCCATCTCAAGAATAGATAAATCACAAAAAAAATCATCCCCATAAATAGTTATGGTACATGATTCATAATTAAAGGTCTGATACTCTTATTGTCCAAGAGGTGTTTGAATATTTCAAAATAAAAGGCTTCATCTTAATAAGTAAACCCATAGGATCAAAAACATGAAAATGAATAAAAGATTTGGATACAACCATATCAAATATGTATTGCATAAGGTTATAATTAAAAAGAATAGTACCTCACATAGTTGAAGGAATAGGTTGATCCTTTGTGATCATTCTCTCAGAATCATACAATTACTTACTTACTCCCCCTTGTTTCTTTTTTATTGATATTATCTTTAATGAGGATTCATAGTGTTCCTAGAATAACCTTGACTCACTGGGTTCTGTGGGTGATAATTTTTTGGACCACTAATGTTGTTCCAAAATATCTCATGTACATTAGGTTTAGATAATCTCAAATACCCTTTATATATTTCTGATTCCTTTTTTAAGTGTGTTCATTCGGTTTTATCATTAGTTTAAGTATTTTTACTATTAGAAATTTTAATTCTTCAATTATAGAGTTTTTGGATGAAATTTTCCTATGTCTGAAAAATCAAATATGTGAGTCATTTGGATAAATGGATAAATAGAAATTTAGAGTGATCAACTATGTCAATCACCTACGTGAAGGATTCACTTATGTTATATGGATACATTGAAAAATCTTCTATGTGGAAATAACATACGTCGATGAATCACCTACGTGACCAATCGACTGCATAGATCAATTGTCCATGTGAGATGGTTACATAGAGTAATTAACTACATTATTTGGATAAGTGGTAAAATCAAATATGTTTTTATAATCAACTATTTAATTCAATTCATCTACATCAGATTTAGCTACATGATCAAAAATGATACACAAAGAAAATCCTCTATGTAAATAATGCCTATAAAAATTCAACTATGTAGATAATTCAAATATTTAAAGAATGGCTACATGAATGAATTTGGATATGTGAATTAAAATATTTATAAATTGGATATGTGATGATTTGCAATTGGATATTTCATTCTACAACCTGGTATTTATTACCTTTGGTGTACTTTATATGGCATTTTATGTTGTTGTGAATTCAATAATTAATGGATTACCTATTTATGGTAATAATAATTATAATAAGAGGAAAGTACACAGAAAGGAAACAAGTATAATAAAAATTTAATGGTTATTATAGTTTCTAAGGTAGTTTTAATAAAAGGATGTGTTTAGTTTTAAACACCAATTCTAGATTTTAAGGATATGATGTCTTTCAATTAAATGAGAAGTATTGCATGCATTTGAAGAGATATATCAAGTGTGAAGAGATATATACTAATAAGAACTGAATTGAATGTCTTATCTTTCAATAACTCAATATCGATGTTCTTTGTGTGAATATTTTTTTTACTTGAAATGAAGAAGAAGCTTTAAGATCTATAGTTGGGCTATTTTGATCATCTTTTTTGTTGTTTTAAAAGAGTATCTTTGATATTCTTTTTATTCTTATCATCTTTCCAATAGATGTATTATCATATGTCAGTTTCATTTTACAACTGTGATATCAACCTATAAACACTCTATTTATTCTCTCTTTTATATTAAAGGTTCCTGGTAAGGGAACCTTGAAGGCTATTATTTGTAAAGCCTTGTTGGATCTCGGTTTAAAGATTATATAGTTATTGTGCCACGTGTTAGATGCTTTCACTCAGTCATGAAGTTCTTGAAATACTATAAATCTCAGTGTGTAATAAATTTTCTATGTTCTTTTATTTATGATGGATGATTGTGTCAAGAAAATATCATAATTGCTTCATATATTAAATTGGTTGGATTTCTAAAATATGAAATTTTCAAATAACTCAATTCAACATCCCCCTATTGATTCTTAGTGAAGTCCTCTCAGGAAAAAAATTATATCAGAGCTTCTGACTTTTGATTTCTCAACTTTAAAAGGATAAAGTCTAAAGATCATCTTCATGATGGTTTCTAGGACTGAAAACTGAGAAGGTAAGCCTATATTAATAAAACCTTACTTTAAGGGTGAAAGTTATGGTTGTTGGAAGGAATGGATGAAAATTGAACTAAATAAAATTGGTCTAAAGGTTTATCTTAATGCTCTGAAGCCTTATGATATTCTAAAGAAGAAACTTGAAACATGGGATGATAACACTAAATAAAACTATAATCTAAAATATAATGATATGAATGCTATAATATGTAGACTAGGTACAAATGAGTTCAACTGAGTTTCAAAATATTAAACAACTCATGAAATGTGGAATACTATAGTAGTTTCTTATGAAGGTATATACAATGTGTGATATCTTAGATATAATACTTCCAAGATTATGTTTGATACTTTCAGAATACTATAAGAAGAAATCATCACTTCATCAATTGTAAGACTTACTCAGGTGGTTAATAATGTTGCTTCTTTTAGAACATCCATTCCTAAACCAGATCAAGCTTTGAAAATCCTCATAATTCTACCACAAAGATGGAGTGGAATCTATAATAATTTTTGGAAATCATTATAGGTCTAGAGTTTTAAAATAAAATATCTTATGGGAACTCTTATGATGTATAAGGCTCATATGGAAGTTGAAGCTAGAGAGAATATATTAGTTAAAATGGAGAATGTTTCTCTAAAATTGTCAAACTCAAACGATGAAAACAAAAGAAAAGAGATATGAATAGATGAGTCATTTTATGAAGATACATCAAATATTTATACTTCATATAGTGATCTTTCTCACTTTTCTAAAAAATTTAAAAAGTTTTTTAATAAGAGAAGAGGTTTTAAGATACCCTTTAACAAGTTCAAGAAACATGATGGAAACTCAAAAGAGGTAATATTCTATGAATCAAAGAATTTTGGACACATCAAAATATATTTTCCACAACTTCAAGACAAAAACAATTCTGAGAAAAATTAATTCAAGAAGTTCAACTATAATAAAAAATCTAAGAAATCCATGAAAGCCACATGAGGTTCTTTAAAGTATTATAGTTATGTCATGTAACATCCCGATTCCAGGTGCCTCCCAAAGGTTCCTTGTACCCGGTTGGTCACATGGACTCAAGCGCATTTCCCTGAATGCCAGAGGCTACAGACTAGTAGTGAGGGTCTTGAGTGTGATAGTGGGGAAACTATGCCCTCATTGGAAGAGTATGCACAATATAATAACAAATAATAAACAGTAGAAGAAGAAATAATACCATAAAACAAGTAAACAAAGAAATAATGAAAGTAAATAACAACTAGAGAAAATATATAAATGATGCATGTCACATATGTATAGTAAATAAGACATACAAGACAATATTCTGGAAATATAATACTAAACCAAATGCAACAGAAAAACAAGTAAAATCCAGAAGAATCACAAGCCTCATCTTGGTTCCATTCTCTCTAGCTCCACAAAAATCACGTACTTAATAAAAAAGGGTTCTTGACCTTATCTACACTTGTAACCATATAATATATTTAGGTCCAAAAGCATGACACAAATAGGGTGTGAGATTTATCCAAGAAGGCAACTACCACAATATCTGTGCCTAACGGTCAGTGATTATATATAGCAGGTAATAATGGAAATGTAGCAACGAAACTAGGATTACACAAAGGTAAACAAATCTTTCAGTTTCCATTTAAATTCATTAGATTTTAATATTCATCATTTAATAAAGTATCACAAACAAGTATCTTGAAAGACTACCTAATAGGACCGAATCCAATTTTGTTCTTTGGCTTGGTAGAAACGTCTCAAACATTCAATATTTAAGTTAACCCTCTGGGTAGATCACATAGTCAAAACCCTCTGGCCAAGTAATGCAATAAAAAGGAAAAGACACTCTGAGGAACCACTCACTGTCAATTCCCCCTATGGTCTTTACTGAATAACTATTGACTCTCTGAGGAAGTACTAAATGTCAATTCCTCTAATGGTCTCATAAATTAAACTATAGAAATTTTGAGGGAGTACTCACTATCAATCCCCCTGTGGTCTTGTAGTGTGAAATATAACAGACACTCTGAGGAAGCACTCAATGTCAATTCCTCATATGGTATAACTACACTAGGTTCCCATAGCCCTATGTAATTCAATCATGCATAAACAATATCAAGCATCCCAAAGTAATATCAACTACAAAAATGGATAAACAATTCCAATGCATATCATAAGAATTTAACAGACAGCAAAAGAAAATCATTTCTATCCTATCTAACAATGAAAGGAAACAAGGTATACCTCATAGGAAACCTAGAACAAACGGCCCTAAACATTCAAACAAGGTAACTCACCCATGGGTTGTTCCTTAAACATTAAATTTCACATAATTCCACAATAATAACCCTATATCCAACAATCTATCTAAGGAAGATAAAATAGGGTTCAATTTTCTTAACCTGAAGTACATGAAACATGGTTAATCGGCACATTGGAAAATAAACTCAAAGACAAACAATGAAAGGAAACAAACCACCTACTTCGATGTTGTACGATCGATATAATTGAACCTCATCCTTTGAATTGACCTATAACGTCGTAGATTGGTGGGACTCCAACGCACCCACTGGAGATCGAATCAGACCTTTCATGGAGAAACACTGGATCAGAGAAGATTCATCACTCTCATTTACTCCTATATGAAACAAGGCTAGAAGAAGATGAATCTAGAAATTAGACGCAACCCCAGTCCATTTAATCAAATTAAAGAAAAAGTACACAGCATGATAATTTAATGTACATGCCTCAATCGTCCCCCTCTTTAGGTGGTCTCTAGGTCACCTTACACGGCCATGTATCGGTCTTTATACACCCAAGACACGGATGTACGTGGTAACAGGGTACATGGAATGTACTCCTAAGTACATGACATGTTCTTATAAAATGTCCAAATTATCCCCTTTTTCTCAAAAAAACCTGAAAACAAGATCCATACCTGAAAAGAAGATTCATGTTCTTACAAACTTCCCCACTTAAAGAGATGCATCCCCGAATTTCCCTAACAAGGTGGAAAATAATAATCCTTGAATAGCTCTATCCACTGTGATCACACATCGGTCACCATCTCCCATGTCTCGTCCTGCACTCGGTCATGCTTCCACAACACCTGTACCAGAGGAACAGACTGGCCGCAGAGAACCCTCGTGATGCGGTCAAAAATCCTGATAGGATGCTCCTTAAATGATTCATCCACCTCTAACTCAACCTCCTAGGGTTGAAAAACATGATACGTGTCTAATAAGTAATGATGTAGCTGAGAAATGTGGAAGACGTCGTGCATATACCAGTACCTCTGAGGTAACTGAAACCGATAGGTGATCGGCTCGACTCTCTCCAAAAACTCAAACGTCCTGATGTATCTCAGTGAATGCTTTCCCTATCTCCTAATCTTCCTCTATCCCAACCTCGGTGTGACACATAAGAAAACATAATCTCTGACCTCGAACTCTAGAGGTCATCTTCGTCAATTAGCATAATACGTCTTCTGATACTTTGCAGCAGCCATCCTATTCTAAATCATCTCCACCTGCTCAGTGGTCTCCTAGACAAGGTGAGGTCCCATTATAGCTGTCTCTCCTGCTTCTAGCCAACATAGGGGTGATCGTCTTGACCTATCCTACAAAGACTCGTATGGTTCCATATGAATTGTTTCCTAAAACTGTTATTGTAGGAAAACTCTACCAGAGGTATGTGATTCTCCTAATAACCTCAAAAATCTAGGACGCATGCTCGAATCATTTCCTCTAGCACCTAAATCATATGCTCGGGTTGGCCATATGTCTGCGGATGGTAAGATGTACTCAGAAGTACCTGAGTACCCAAAGCTCTCTATAGTCCATTCCAGACACGAGAAGTGAAGCGGGTGTCTCTATCTGAGACGATAGAGTGCAGAACCCCGTACAACTGTACAATCTATCGAATTTAAAACATTCAAGCTCATCAACACTGAAGGTATCCTTGATCCGTAAGAAGTGTGAAACCTTTTTGAGTCTATAAATGAAAACCCAAAATACATCATTCTCTTGAGGCGACCTTAGTAAACCTATCACAAAATCCATCACAACATCATTCCACTCCCACTCGGGAATGGGTAACTACTATAGAAGACATGTTGATCACTGATGCTCCACCTTCACATACTGACAAGTGGAACATCTCATAACAAAACTTGAAATATCTCCCTTCATACCTGGCCACCAATACTGATGGTGTCAATCTCGATACATCTTGGTGACACCGTGATGAACTGCCCAAACTGAGGAATGAAAATCCCGCATTAGCTCCTCGCATATTTCTGCTGACACCCATATGCATCCTTGCAAGCGCAAGATCTCATCCTCACCTATGATCTATCTAAGAGTAGGGTCATCTCCTGACACACTATCTCGTAGGACTAGGCCTTTGGAATATGATTGCTACCTCATTCGTACTCGATCAAGTAGAGTAGTGGTGACAGGTATAGAAGAAAGAAACATCTTCCCATGTCTATCATGAACTTCAAAATACATCTCAGAGAATAGATCCATAAGCTGCCACACATTGTTGGCCTCCTAAATTGCCTGTATTTGAGTCCTCCTCAACGCATCAGCCACTACATCGCCTTTCCCAGGCATATAGGAAATCTCAAAGTCAAAATATTGAAGGTACTCAACCCACCTTCACTATCTCAAATTCATGTCACACCGAGTAAAGATATACATGAGACTTTTGTGGTCAGTTTACACCAAAAAATCATCTCCCAAAAGATAATGTCTCCAACAGCATAAAGCATGCACAAATGTAGCCAACTCGAGATCATGTGTTGGGTAATTCCTCTCATGTGGCCTCAACTGACAAGACTCGTACACAACGACTCCTTCCCCCTACATAAGCATTGCTCCCAGCTCGATACCTAATGCATCGCAATAAACTATGTAACTCTTGTTCGCCTCTGGAAAAATTAGTATCAGTGCTGAAGTTAACCTCCCTTTCATCTCCTATAAGGCTGACTCATAGGAATCTTTCCATAAGTACTTTTCACCCTTCTTAGTCAGTCCTGTTAGTGGTGTTTCTACGCATGAAAAGTCTTGTATAATGTGTCTTTAGTAACCATACAACCCCACAAAACTTTGTACCTCAAAGACATTCTTTAGCCGCTCCCAGAAAACTACATCTCTCACTTTATCAAGGTCTATTGATACTCTTGTCTCTGAGATAACATGACCTAAGAAGTGAATCTAGTCTATCCAAAAGTGTCATTTCGAGATCTTTTCATACAACTGATGCTCTCTCAATGTACTCAAAAAGATCTCAAGATGAATAGCATAATCATGTTGAGTGTGAGAGTACACCACGATATCGTCAATGAAGACTACCATAAAAGAATCTAAGTATGGATGGAACACTCAGTTCATCAGTTCCATAAAACCTGCAGGTGCATTCGTGAGGCCAAACGGCATAACCACATACTCATATAGACCATACCTACTCTGAAAGGCTGTAAGAGGTATATCTGGTGGTCTAATGCACAAATTATGATAACTAGATCACAATTCAATCTTCAAGAACACCCTGGCTTCTCAAAGCTAATCAAAGAGATCATCAATCCTCAGTAAGGGATATCGATTCTTAATATTCAACTAGTTTAGCTTTTGATAATACATGCAACGTCTGAGGGTATTATCTGCCTTCTTTGCAAAAAGGACAGGCGAAACCTAAGGAGAAGTAATGGGTCAGATGAAACCCTTTGCCTGCAACTCCTATAACTACTTATTGAGCTCCTTCAACTCTGGTGTATCCATCCTATAAGGAAGAATAGATGTCGGTACTTCCCTGGAAAAAGCTCAATAGAAATTTCTACCTATTTCTCGGGTGGTAGACCTGAAAATTCATCTAGAAAAACATCTGTAAAAGGATCAACCACTAGAGGAAAGTCTATCTGTGAAGTCCCCTGGTCATTAAGATACAGACTAGAAATGTAGTCTATAAAACCTCTCAACATGTGATTCTCAGGTCCAGATCTACTTTCCTAGTCATTCAATTCTCCCTTATGTAAAAACAATCCACCCTCTAGTGATGTGAGACTAATCCTACGGTGATAGAAATCGACAATAGCCTGGAAGGGAACTAACTAGTCCATTATGAGAATGACATCATAGATTGTCATCTCTAAGACATAAAGGTCCCATAAGAAGTGACACCCACCAATCTCAAGAGGGAACTCCTATCACTGACGTACACTAATTGTTCTAATCTCCAACGGTGTGTCCAGCATCAGGATATCAGTAGAAGTAAGGATGCAGAACCCAACGCTCTCCACAACAGACATAGATATAAATCTATAAGAATCCCCTATATCGAAAAGATCAGAAGCTAAAACTTAGGCAACCAATATAGTACCTTTAACCGTAGAGGGTTCGATATCTTTACCATGTTAGGTCTACTCTAGTGAAAATGCATGACCTGCGTTGCTGCCCTGTGAAGTTGTATAAGATCCCTGAGTTGATCCACCCTATGGTTGTTGAAAACCCTATGTCTGACCACTGTATCCACAACCACCATCTCTGCCTGAACGGACTAAAGGACTCTAGACCTGGGCCTGATGTGGAACTAGTGGTACTGCTCTGGTACGAGGAGTTGAGACTGATCCTCCCTCACCAGCTACTGAAAGAATTGAATTTTAGAAATACTGATGATTTCACATCTTTCTACAATGCGTCACTCAATTGGGTCTCTCGGGAACTGAGGTTTCTTATTTCTGCCCTTCCCGCACAGGTAACACACCACCTGGCTACCTAAATGAAAATCCCACCTACTTGAATCTCCACGTGTAGACTCCCTACGGTGCTTCCTGCTGTTAGTCAAAAGGGTACCAACTCTGGATGCTGAACCGCCCTGGCCCACAGCTCTAGAATCCCTCAAGTTACACTTCTTAATCAGTTCCTAGTTGATTATAGAAGATATGTAAGTCAACCTGAAGATGTTCACCTAGGATCAGATGTCATACCTGAGACCATCCTCGAACTTCCTTACTAGGAATAACTCATCACCCCCTAGAATGGGTGTGAAGCACTATAGATCTATGAAGTGATAAGAATTCTCCATGATTGAGAGAGTACCCTACTCAAAACTCATAAACTCTCAGTCTTGGTTGGACCTCAAGGTATCCAGGTAGAAGTAGCCATGGAAGATCCACTGGAACTCATCCCAATCCATAACCCGTATGTGTCCCGCCTATGATATCACATCCCACCATCTCTTGGTGAAATCATATAGCATGAAAGTATCAAGATTCACCCTCCTATATAGAGGCATCTTGAGATGATAGAAGATAGACAACATGGAATTTAACCCTGAATCTTCAGCCTGAGGTTCTCTATCCCTTGAGAAAGTGGGAGGATGCTGCTGCTGAAAAATGTTGGAACCGGGCGTGCAGCGGAAGCCCAAAATAAAAGGGTTTTAAAATTTTCCACCAAATATCAATGTAATCTTGTTGATGTCGGTGAAGAGATTCCTGATTAAATTCTAGGATCTCAGGTAAAGAGTTTTAAGCACAAAAATAAACCATAAAAATACCTGGTTTAATTCTGAAGCTACGCACGACGTCTGCTCATCGTTGGAGATTGTTGCTCAAAGAATCCAAAGTCAAATTCCTCTAGATATTCCACACATGTTTCAAGGAATCCGCGAGATCATTGTTCATCATAATCCGGGTGCTAGCGCGAAATTGCGACGATGCCTTTGACGCTCCAATGATCACCGCACCGCTTTGCTAGCAATTTTTGAGAGAGTGCTTGATTCATGCTCCTTGTATCCAGAGCATCCCTCTCTAGAGTATGAGAGAGGGTAGAAGAGATAGAATCTCTATGAATAGTACTTACAAATCCCCTCCTCTTCTATTTATAGTGGTTAATTAAAATACCCAGTATCACCTTACCAGCCCCGAATACTTAACGCACTATCAATGACATTTTATGACTACTAAACAGTGTCATAAATATTATTATCATTTACTTGTAATATATTAAAATATATTAGGTGATAATAATTGAGTCATTAACTCGACTTGTCACTCCCATAAATATTAATTGAACCTTGAATAGTTTAATATTCGTCAATTAATATTTTTCATGTATTTACTAAACCTCATAAATATATTTAATAAATAAATTCAATACTCATTACTCTAAACTCAAATAATACGAATTTATTTATTTCATTGATGATCGTTTAACATTGGACAAATCCTGGACCCCTGTTGTGGGGCCCACTATGTCCAAAACTTCTATTCAACTGGATAGGGTAGATTCTTGAATGTGTTATTGTGCGTGACCCTCTAGGCCCTTATTTCGACAATAGTGAATAGTATTCATAGAACAAGAGTGGGAATTAGAAACCCATCATGGCCCCTGAAGAAATAAGGATTGTCACAGTAGTGACAACCAACCTACGAACACGCACTATGTAATATAATCTCTTTGTCTGTAATATCTCATAAAGCAGGACGCACTCATGTGTCATCGCCCTTTTCTTGCTTTATTGCTTGTTGATTTAACTGGATAGATTTACCCTCAACTGCCATGTCCATGGTATTATAAAGGTACTACCATTCATATCAACATGGCCTGAGATATATTACTTCCATAACATGAAAGCGACAAATCCTTTCTTGACCATTCAACCAATTCCATGTCACCAATGACGCACCCAACACAAACTACCTCTCCACGAATTCATTGTCACGGTTTTAGTCTTGCATCAATGTATGTAATCAAATGACATACATTGGTAATGATCTCTAGTCAGGAGACCATTACACATGATCGTAGATAGGAATGTCCAATGACACCCGAAACATGTGGAGTTCCTATTATCAGGCCATTTCTCATTATCTCACTACTATAGATCACCAAGTGTGAACTTCATGAGAAAAAGTCTCAATGCTTATGAGCCACCAACTCCTGATATTCAAACATCTACTGTGTACAATTAGTAAGATGTATCTAGACTATAGAACATATCTTTAAGATCAATGTCATATTATCTCAAGGTTCTCATTATAGCATGGGAACTACTATAACCTTTCATTACGAAAATTATTCTTTGTAAATTACCATTTCAATAGTGGAAAAATAAAATTTTACACTATAATGGTAAGATGAAATCATGTATAGCTAACTATATACACGATATAGTAATCAAAATCACTGAATAGTTGGGTCTAGGGAACCCACTATTTCAACAAAAAACATGCGTCAACTCTGACATAGATGGGGAAGGATGCGGTATTCCCTGGAAGGTCTGCATAATCCTCATGAATCATTCTCAGAACTATGGACTGAAACTTGTATCTGGAATGATGACTGGTTCCATGAAGGGAATGACAGGAGGGTCTGTTGGTATTCCTTGGTCTACCATTTCCGGTGTCGGATCATTGCCCTGTATATAGCGTACAACCGGAGGACGTTTTGGTGGAATGACTCTACAAGGTCAAGTGCATGCATCAGTTCAATATTATCAAGGAATGAAACTTAGAAGTGAAGGAAAAGGAACAAGAGAATAAAAAAAGTCAAGTTTTTTAAAACAAGGGTACATGACGTGTATACCCTCCACACGGTGTGTTCCCTTAGGTTTCAACATGGGCATGTACCTCTGTCAAAATTGGTCGTGTAACACCCATTCACACGGTGTGTTCTCCTTGAGACATGGTGTATACTTGAATCATTCCCCCTACCTGATTTTATATACATGGATAAATAGAAGGTTCTCTCCTGGGTAACACAACATGGCATGTTCAAGTCAAACATGGCGTGTACTAGAAGAATTTCACCGACCCGTTTCATTGGTCACACGGCTGGGTATATGGTCTCTACAACACAGTGTGTACTCCTAGTACACAGCATGTTCTACCAATCATTTTCTAACCCTGTGTCTCTACGCACATAGTCATCCACATGGTTAAATACTACATGGCGTGTAGAACAAGTACACAGTGTGTACTTAAGAAAAACATTTTCTTCCCGAACAGAAGGATACATGGCATGTATTTATCATCACACACTGTGTAATTTGGGTTTTTTCGGACAGTAAGCCTAAAAAACAACTCTAGAACCCCATAAAAACATTGAAACAAGCATTAAAGTGCCAAATTCCAATCCGTGGGGGCCCATACTCCCCATGAATCAAATATTGGAATCATTTTAATATATATCATAATAGGGTTCAGTTACGGTTCAATATGATCCACCAAATTCCGATCCAATAGGGACCATAACACATCAGGGATCAATGTTTGGCGCCCATTCAAATGAGACTTAAAATTTTCCAATACCCTATCAAAATAGTAGGTGTTCTATCACAGCATCTATCACAAAATCATGAATATCTAGCACAAAATATATCACAATAGTATACAATTAGTAATTCATTTTAAATGGCATGACAAAATTCATGACATGTCATGTCTAACAAGTTTCTATATGATGCATGAGATTTCATACCCTCATCTTATCAGGTTGAAACAGAAATAGAACATCAATAATATAAATCATAATAGCACAAAACATGTGTATCACCCAAAAGTGATATCAAATCAATTGTAACAATTGAAAAACCATAAAATTTTCAATAATCGAGGTAACTTGGTTTTTTCCTATACACGGGTTAGCTACTTCCGGGCAAAACTTATTACCAACTACCTATTCCTTCCTATCCCTATCTATAGGCTCCAAACAGTAAGATAAAGAAAAAATGAACCTTCTCTGATACCACTTTGTAACGCCCTGGTTCTGGGTGCCTTCTAAAGGTACCCCATACCCGGTTGGTCACATGGCCTCAAGCACATTTCCCCGAACGCCATAGGCTTCCGACTAGTAGCGAGGGACTTGGGTGTGATAGTGGGGAAATTATTCCCTCATTGGAAGAGTATGGATAGCAGAATAACAAATAATAAATAGTATCAGAAGCAAAAATACCATACAACAAGTAAATAGTGTAATACTGCAAGTAAATAACAACTAGAGAACATATATAAATGATGCATGTCACATATGTCTAGTAAAGTATCCAAATAAGAAAATATGTTGGAAATAAAATACTAAACCAAATTCAAAATAAATAAAAAAAGTAAACTACAGCAGCATCTCAAGCCTCATCTTGGTCACATGATCTCCAGCTCCACAGCAATCAAGTACCTAATAACGAAGGGCACTTTCCCTTATCTACACATGCAACCATATAATCTTTTTGGGTCCAAAATCATGACCCAAACAGGGTGTGAGACGAATCCCAATAGGAAACCACCATAAGATCTGTGCCTAACTGTCAGTGAGTATATATAACAGGTAATAATGGAAATGTAGCAAAGAAACTAGGATTACACAAAGGTAAGAAAATCATACAATTTCCATTTACATTCTTTATCATTTAATATTCATCATTTAATAAAGTATCACAAACAGGTATCATTGAAGAATACCTAACAAGACCAAATCCAAGCTTGTTCTTTGGCTTGGCAGATGCATCACAAACATTCAATATTAAAGTTAACTCTCTAGGTAGCTCACACATTCTATCCCCTCTATCCAAGTAATATAATAAAAAGGAAAAGACACTCTAAGGAATCACTCACCGTCAATTCCCCCTATGGTATTTCTTAAATAACTATATACTTTATGGGGAAGCACTCAATTTTAGTTACCCATGTGGTCTCATAAAGTAAACTATAGATAATCTGAGGGAGCACTCACCATCAATCCCCCTTGTGGTCTCATAGCGTGAAATATAACAGACACTTTGAGGAAGCACTCAATGTCAACCCCCCATGTTGTTTAACTACACCAAGTTCTCATAGCCCTGTGTAATTCAATCATGCGTAAACAATATCAAGCATCCCAAATCAATCTCAACTATAAAAATGGATAAACAATTCCAATTCATATCACATGAACTTAACAAGTAGAAAAAGAAAATCAATTCCATCCTATCAAGAAAGGCAAGGAAACAATGTATGCCTTATATGAAACTTAGACCAAACAACCCTAAACATTCAAACAAGGAAACGCACCCATGGGGTGTTCCTTAAACATGAAATTTCACATAATTCCAAAACTAAGGCCCTTAATCCAACAACAATTATATGGAAGATAAAATAGGGTTCAATTTCCTTAACCCAAATACTCTAAACATGGGTAATTAGAACTTTGGCATATAAACTCAAAGACAAACAACGAAAGGAAAAAAACCACCTACCTCGATATTGTACAATTAATATGGTTGAACCTCATCCTTTGAATCGACCTAGAATGTCATATATCAATGGGACTCCAATGCACCCACCAGAGATTGAATCGGACCTTGCACAGAGAAATTGTAGCTCGGAGAAGAATCGTCGCTCTCGGTCACTCCTGGAGGAACCAAGGCCAGAAGAAGATGAATTTGGAGATTAGACGTGACCTTGGTCCATTTAATCAAATAAAATAAAAAGTACATGGTGTATTCATTTAATGTACACGTCATGTACATTAGTCAACTTTCCCTCACTTTAGACGGTATCCAGGTCACCTCACATGGCCATTTCTCGGTCGTTACACACCCAATACATGGTTGTACATGGTAACAGGGTACACGACCTGTACTCCTGAGTACACGGTGTGTACTTATAAAATTTCCAAATTCTCCCTTTTTTCTTAAATACACCTGAATACAATATCCATGCTTGAAAAGAAGATTTGGGTTCTTCCATGTCACATATTTAGAATTAGAATAAGATCATTATAATAAAAATTCCACCATGTGTTTTATAGAACATTAAGGTGAGTTACATTATTATTATTCTTCTGAGCATGAATCTGAATCTGAAAATTAAACTTGATCCTTTTATGAGTTAAATGAATATTGTACTATGTTGGAAAAAAATATGAATCTTTAAAAAATAAGAATAGAACTCTCAAGAAAACTAATAATGATATGGTAATTTAGAAAGAGGAATTAAATTTTGAAACAAATTAATCTTGTATTTTTAATATAAGATTAAGAAAGTGTAATGTTTATTCTTTGGAAAATTGTCCAAAAATAATTAAGTCTCGTACTTACATCAACTTATATTGAATAACAATAATCTATGTGATTCATTCTAAATGGGAAAGCAACACAAGTCATATTTTAAACCAATTAAAGAGTCTTCTACTCATAGACCCCTAGATCTATTTTATATGGTTTTTCTGGTCCATCTAGAACTATAATATTAAGAGGAAAATGTTTTGTTTACATATTACTTGATTATTTTTCTATATTTAAATGTTTTTCTTTTTGAGTGTCAAGAGTGAATCCTATTCTATTTTTGTAAGTTTTTGTAAATTCGTTCAAAGAGAGAAAATTTCTTAAATTATTTCTTTCAGAAGTGATCATAGAGGAGAGTTTGAAAACCATTATCTCAATTACTATTATTCAAAACATGGTATCAAACATGCTTTTTATTCCCTTGGGACACCTCAACAGAATGGTTTTGTTTAAAGGAGGAACATGACTTTATAAGAAATTTCTAGAACAATATTATTTGAATATATCCTACCTATGAATTATTGGGATGAGGCTATAAATATAGCATCATATATCTTTAATTGAGTTTTAATTAAACCTATTTTAAAGAAAACATCCTATGAGGTATGGAATAATAGAAATTCAAAATTTGGATACTTCAAATTGTTTAGATGCAAGGTTTATATTCTAAAAACTATGGATAATCTTTGTAAAATTGATCCAATGGAGTATAAAGGGATCTTCCTTAGATATTCTAATACTTTCAAGGAATATAGAGTTTTCAATTAAAGTTCAAAGATTATTAAAGAATTAAATCATGTGAAATTTGATGAAAGTGATCATTTTTTATCATAAGTTGACTCAAGTTGATGAGCTAAGTGGTATTTTTGAAAACATGAGACTGGAACCTCTCTTTTATAGTAAAAAGGATGATTATTCGGAACTTTATTTTTTATAACCAAATCCTGAAAAGATGGATACCAGTGAACCAGAATGTGTGTTTCCTTGACAACCTAAAACCCTTATTAACCATCCCTTAGAAATAGTTGTGGTAAGATTATATTAATGGATTATTAATAGAAGTGTAGAAAATTTCGTATAATTTTATTCCTTCTTATCAAAACTAGAACATAAGACTATAGAAGAATCCATAGTTGATGTGAGTTGGGTTTTAGAAATGTATGAAGAATTAAATCAGTTCATAGAGAAAAGGTATGTGAGTTAGTTAGTAGACCCTATGACCATCCTATTATAGGAATGAATTGGGTTTTTAAGAGTAAATATGATTATCATGGTTTGATCACTAGGAATAAGGCTAGAGCAGTTGTAAAAGGATATAGCCAATAATAAAGTATAGATTATAAAGTGTAATTTTCACTTGTAGCTAGATTAGAATCCATTAGGATTATACTATCCTATTTATCACATATGAATTTTAAATTATATTAGATGGTTGTAAAATATTCTTTCTTAAATGGTTTTCTTATTGAGGAAGTTTACATTGAACAACCTCATAGTTTTGAAAATCCCGATTTTACAAATTTAGGATTTAAACATACCAAGGCTCTTTATGGCCTTAAACAAGAACCTTTAGCTTGGTATAAATGTTTAATTTATTTTCTTTTATCAAATGTATTTTTAGTAGTAAAGTAATATCCTACAATTTTTAATAAAACTTCTTCTTCATATTTTTTTTATTTCATACATATATATTGATGATGTAATTTTTAGTTCTACAAATAAAAAAAATATGTAATGAATTTTCAAAACTCATGAGAAAAGAGTTTGAAATTAGCATGATGAGTGAGTGGAATTATTTTTTTGGATTTTAGATTTATAAAAAAACAATTTAGGAATGTGTTAAATCAAATCAAATACATACTTGAAATACATAAAAGGTTTAGACTTAAAAGTGGCAATGTACCTAAAAATCCTATGAGTTATAAGGAAAATATTGATATGGATGAAGTTCGGAAACCAGTTAAAAATAAGGTATACAAAAGAATAATTATTATTTTATTGTACTTTACTACTAGTAGATAAGACATTATGTTTTCAGTGTGCTTATGTTCTAGATTCCAAGAAAATCCTAAGGAATCTCATTTAAAAGATATCAAATAAATTTTAAGATATTTTAAAAGAACAATTTCTATCTCCATTCATTTAAA
Organism: Viscum album; assembly: GCA_963277665.1. Classification (NCBI taxonomy): domain Eukaryota; kingdom Viridiplantae; phylum Streptophyta; class Magnoliopsida; order Santalales; family Viscaceae; genus Viscum; species Viscum album. The sequence continues at coordinate 1,332,037,464 of OY728143.1, forward strand.
AAAAAACTTATAATTTTAATCTGAAATCATATTTAGATGCCAAATTTTGTGTTTATAGATTTGATAAGAAGATTAATTTAGGAACCTACCATTTTCTAGTTGAATCCTTAGTATCCTGCCCTAGTAAGAAACAACAATTTGTTTCATTATCTACTATCAAAGATGCATATATTATTTTTGGTAGTTAGTGTACACAAGTTTTGTGGATAAAAAAATCTTTAATGTATTATTGATTCAATTATATTCATGTATAAATAAAATTTGATAAAAACGGTGTTATCGTCATTTCAATGAACCTAGAAAATCATTCTTCAATGAAGCATATAGTTTTATGGAAACATTTATTGAGATATCGTACTCAAAAAGGTGATATTACTCTAAAATCTATCTCTACTAAGAATCTGTTATCAATTATTTTTACTAATCCCCTTATGTGTGATCATTTTTATTTTATTAAAATAGAATTGGGTTTATTCCAATTTAAATGAGTTTATTTATCTTATTTATTTGAATTTTAGTTTCTTCATTTTTTTATTAATATATCATTTTAATTATTAATGGAAATTAAATTAGTATATTCTATTTAATTATTTAAATATTGTGATTTTAGAAAATAAAATTATTTTATTTTATTTTCTATTTTATTTTATTTATTTTTAATCAGAATCGAACCAATCTCCAAATCGAGTACCTAAAACTTTTTAGAAATCAGATATATGAAATAATTTCTATTTGGCCCTTGACCCTTTCTCCTTTTGTGTGCATCCTTCCTCCCAATATCCAAATCATCACCCTTCTCCTCTTGATCATAACTCAACCTCCATTTAACCTGTCTATAATGTGAAAATCTAAACATGGTGATGATGGAAGCTCCGGTTCATCCAAGAAATCCAAAGGTAGTGGTGAACCACATTGGGTTCTTACTAGAAAGGCCATCAATATGGATTGGGTGAATACTATCAAGAACCTACTAAAGAAAGTACTTCAATTTCAAGGTTGGGAGTTTGTTTTTTATGAAAATAATGCATGTTTTCTATTTGAGGAAGAGGTAAATGAGTTTATGAGGAATGATGAGTTCTTGTTTGGTGAAATAGAGGATGTCATTTCATCAACTTTCAATGGAAAATCTTCCTAGTCTCATTTGTAGAAATGGCCGAGATCTTTCATTATCCCTATAAATGGGAGTAATATTTTTAGTTAGAATTTGTTTAGTAAAACAAATTGGATGAAAAGATGTGTTCAAGTTTTTATTCAAAACAACTTATTTTGAAACGAATCCAGTAATGGATTTAAAGCCTGAGTGGAAGGTTCTTTGAAAGTTCATTAATATTGGGATAGCCTAAAGAGCTATAGAAATGGAGAAAGTACTATTTCCAGATATGTTTGTCTTATATATCCAAATAATCAATCTAAGGATCAATATTCCAAGATAATTGATGTGTTTTATGCATAATTATTGAAAATGGAAAGGTAAGGGAAACTATTATCCCTTTTTTGGTCTGATCTCCCATGTTACAATGAAAAAAAAGTGGATCTAAATGAGGGAGACATATTAAAATGTTACAAGAGTAATAATTTGTCTATCGTGTTGTAGAAAACTATTGGATACTATTGGGACTCCAATTCAAAGTCTTTTAAGCCTGTTGGTTAGGAGAGTGTTACTCAGTGGGAGCCATCAAAAACCTCACCACCTAATAATGAAACACTTGCTAATATGGTGCCTGTTATGGAGGTTCAATAGATATAAGTATCAATAATAGAGTCTTAGTTTCAAAATATCAACCCTGTAGTGGAATAGACTATTTAGAGTCAACGAGCTAAATTTAATGAAGGTATTGAAATATTTCAGCACCTTGATACATTTTTTGATACAATTGTTGTTTTACTAAGGGGAGGTCGATTGAAACTATTCCAATGGTATCATCTATAGAAGATAAAGTTGAACCTGTAGTTGAGAATCAGTCAGTGGATCCAATTCTTTTTAGATAACCTTATGGTGGAGATAGAGCTAATGATGTGGTTATGGAGATTGATAAACATCATCACACACCATCTATTCTATCACCTCCTCCTCCTACTATGCATGAGGAAGCACCCTCAGTTAGTAATTATGTTGTACTAAAATGAAATATTTTTATTCAACTATTATGACTTATTATGATAATCCCAGTGGAGATTACAATGAATTTAAAAAGGATCTAATGTCATCTAAGTATTAAATCTTATAACTCAAGTATATCTCTATTTCAAAGGATGGTTTATAAAAATTGATTAGGATGATGGAAAATCAAACTGATTTAATCAAAAATATTCAGAAATTTACTTTTGTGTAAAAAAATTATTTTGAGATAAGTTCAAAAGATATCGAGGAGTTGAAAGTCCAAGTGAGAGGGTTGTCAAATGTGTTTGCTACAAAATATGATTTCAATAAACTTAGTGTTCTGGTTGGATCTCAAAGACACATGTTCCCAAATCTTCCAATGGTGAAATATGAAATGTCTCAAGATGATCTTAATGAGATTAAGTCCTTCAAGATAGAAATGATGGAAAACTTGCACACTTTAAGAACTAGTGTTAAGTCAATATGAATTCATTAAAAGGTTTCAACTGACTACCACAATTTCTACCTTGCTACCATTAGTGGTTCCTAATTTTCATAGTGGAGTTTATTAGATTATTTCTGAGTTTAATTTTGTATCTTATGAGATTCAATGTCTTCAGTGTGATTTTATCACACCAATTCTTATAAAGGAGTTCAAGATATATTATTATATTGAGTTCCAATATGCCAAAGAATATATTAGGAATCTTTTTATTGGAACTGACATGTCCTTAAATTAAATGGTTGGATATTATGAATAATATGATGGAATGTTAAAGTAAATCTTGAACATTTCTCAATATGTGAAAGGTGTGATTTCAATGTCACTTAGTCTAGTGTTTAGAAATCTTCAACATTTTTTAACTTTTTTATACAAGGTTTATAAAGAAGTTGAAGGATTGTATTCAAAATATGATTCCAATCCCTATGAGTATGAGGAATTTTTATCATTTTCAGTTACTGCTATAGGGTAAGATCTTGTTGTATATAAGCCTCTCAAGTTTTCACCTTTAGTGTAACCAGTTTCTTGTAACCCTATTATTTCTTCTCCAATTGTAGTTGTTTATCCTACTTCTAGTGCATCAATTCCTCAGTCTCCACCCAATGGCATTCATGATGCTTCTCAAGTGATGGAATAGAAACTTTATAATGATAAAAAGAAACTATAATCCATGAATGGAATAATGATAAATGTTTAAAGATTAGTAAAAATAACTTTAGAGAGGTTGATTTCAGAATTTTAAGATGCTTTATCCAGTTCTTAGGCTACTAAAATATATCATCCTACTTTAAGTTTTACCTTTGGTCGGCTTTAATCCTTTAAGGGAATTGTGAATAATGGTTTATCATATATTTCTAAAATTTATAGACAATAATTTTCAATTATTCTTGAGTTTTAAAAGTATGATATCATCAAGAGAATAGACATGTGTGCATATGCATTATATTATCTAAGAGGAAGAATAACTATTGGTCATGCTGCTCCAAATACCATTTGAGTTACTATATTGAAAATTTATGAAATTTATGATCCAAATCATATCTGAAAGAAATATAAATCAATAGTGGATTCATCCTTATATAATGAGAGATCTATGAAATAAACCTCATCCTCGGTCCCTCCCAAGAAGATTAATTTTTTTCCTATTGGATCTTATGATTTCAATATTGCTAAATGAAATCATGAATTAATTATTTTACATCCTGTTCAGAGGCCATAAGAAAAATTATCCATTATTAGTAAAGGGTGTACTCTTGTAGATCTTGGAAGATTAGTGCCACCTCCTTAAATAGACCCTCTTACTACCTCTAGAACATAACATACCTTCAAGTTTCCTCAGCCAAAATAGCTTTCAGTATTACCCTATCCATAATCCTGGGACTTTTGAAAAGCATTTTTTTTATGCATTGTTGTGGGTGTTGAGTGAATGTATTTTTTTAAAAATGATTTCCAATTAATGAAATTCCTTATTTATCCATTTATTATGTTTTTGTTAGATATATTTTCAATTTAATGTTTTTAATATATTTATTTTATTTACTAAATACCATTCTTAACATCCATTCACATTTAGTTTCAGTATTATACTTAATCATTTCATTCTAGTGGGTACTAAATTAAAAGTTTTTTTAATATCCCTATTCTTACTTTTTCATGACATAAAAAGGGGGAGAATTTAGAGAAATTATAGAAGTTTCCCCAAGTAATAGAAAGTGGATAAGTATAAAATTAAGGAGGAGAATTAAAGGATAACTGTAACATTTTAAAAATTATATTTATATATTCTTCATTTTTATGAAAACTTTTGTAAAATCATTTTTAGACTTTGTGTTTAATATATTATAGATTTTTTTTCATAAAAAGGGGGGTTATTGTTGGACTACAAGTGTTGTTACAACACATCTCAGTTACTTTAGGTTTTTATGATCTCAAACACCCATTATATATTATTGATTTTTTCAGTGTGTTTATCAGATTTTATCATTATTTTAAGTATTTAAACTGTTAAAACCATTAAGCCTACAATTCTGGTCTTTTTGGATGAAATTTGTCAAGTGGGGAAATTTTCTACCTAAAGAATTTAGTTACATGGAGAAACAACTACATTAAGAAATCTGATATGTCAATTTCCTATGTAAAGGGTTTTCTTATGTAAAGTAGCTTCATCACAAAATCAGATAAGTAGAAATTACCTAAGTTGATAAATCACCTACATGAGCAATAGAAAACATAGATAATTTAACTATGTGAATCAGTTACATGGAGTACTTTGCTTCATGATTTGGATACATTGTGAAATTGGATACATGGTTCTAATCAACTAGGTAATTCAATTAAGCTACATCAAATATGGCAACGTGATCAAAAAGGATATGTGAAACAAATAATATACGTGAAGAACACCTAAAAAATTGGATACATAGATAATTAGGATATGTGAAAAATGGATACGTGGATAAATTCAAAAACATGAATCAAATTTGTATAAATCATCTACGTGGTGATCTGTAATCAACTACATCATTCTACAACCTAGTATTTGTTACCGTTGGTGTACTTTCAGTGGGATTTAATGTTGTCGTACATTTATTAAATGGTGGATTACCTATTTATAGTAAAAATGATTATAATAAGAGGTAATTACTAAGAAAGAAAACAAGTATAAGAATAATTTAATGTCCAGTACTGTTTTTGTGGTATTTACATGAAAATGACATATTGAATTTCAAACTCCAATTCCATATTTTAAGGATATGATGTAGTGAAATTAAATTATAATTATTTCATGAATTTCAAGAGAGTTATGCATTGTGATCAGAGATATACTAATAATAACATAAGTGTATGACATATCTTCCAATAACTCACTCTCAAAGTTCTTCATGCACTACTCTATTTTACTAGATAAGAAGAAGAAGCTTCAAGATCTACAGTGGTGCTATCTTGATCATCTTTGTTTTCATTTTAGAAGAATCTCCTAGAGATTATTTTTATTCTTATTATATCTCCTGGATATTTATTCTATTCTTTCAATTGTATTTTACAACTGTGATATCAACCTATAGACACTCTTTATATTCTCTATTTTTTTTCATATGTTCCTGGTAAAAGAACCTTCAAGGCTATTTTTTGTAAAACGTTTTTAGAGATAGATTTGATGCTCCTATTTTTGATGTACTAAGTGTCGACTTCTTGCACTCTATAATGAATTCCCTGGAAAAAAGGACTAGAAGTCCCCAATAAAATAACCAGTCAAGTGAAAATCACCAAACTCTTACAGATGAGAATTATTGGAGTTGACTAGGGGATTTTTGTTCCTCAAACCACTATAAATATTTGCATCTAATATCTTTTCTCTATTATTTTATTTCAACTACATACATATCTCAAGAAAAGCTCATAAGTTATTCAAATCTTAAAGAGGGTGGTTTTCTAAACTAATAAATTTTCATAGAACTCAATTCACCCCCACCCATCTTAAGTCTTAGTATAGTTCTCTCTGGAAAACAGAATTGTTATGACAAGATCACCCCCATCGAAGAATAGTATGTCTAAGAGACATGAGATGAATTTCCAGCACTAGACTTTGGTACACTATGACAATAGAACTATAGATGTCACGTCTGGTTATAGTTATGACTTGAAATATATGGTTTTATTCAATATCTCTTTATATAATCAAGTGAACCACATGGAAATCACTCATACTTACTCTTGGGTCTTTGAGGAAAGTTAATAGAGCCCATGGTCTAATTGTGAGATGCTCCACCACTATGGAAGTGAGTGTCCCCCTTGCACTTATTTACACTGTTTGAGTTCCCACCTAATACTATTGAGATAAACATACTTCCTCTAACTAGATTTCTAGAATTATCTATTTCTCTCACCATTTCTCTATTTACCATCTCTGTATAATCCGTGATACAAAGAAAAAATATCATAAAAAATCGCCGATTGTAACCCAAACTCAAAGATACGTGTCTTTAACGATGCACTAGAATCCAATTATGTCACAAAGCGGACTACTTTCATAAACTTAGTTGAATACTCTATCATGAATAGGTTGACTTTTATCAAGATAAATAAATTAGTTGTACTTACAATCCAAAATGTGTGAGAATAAAATTTTTTGTTTAGAAATTCTTTAAAGTCCACCCACGTAATACTTTTGTCAACTTTAGCTTGGAACGTTAAATATCACCACTGGTATCCATGATCCTCCAACATATACACCACCATCTTGACCTTTATCATATCTAGTGTACCATGTAAATCAAAGATTCAATTTATTTTATTCAACCATGCATATTGTTTTTCAATATTTCAATCCCCCTAAAAGATATGTGGATTCTATTTCTAGAACTATACAGAGTGATCCACTTATTGAAGCTCATCATTCTAATTTCCTCTATCAATGGATTGAAAATCATGAATGATGCTCTGAACATGTTTTTGGTACACCTATGGCTTAAGTGAAACTACATTTTCTATGGCCACTTCTTGTTGGTTTCTACGACATACACCCAGTTCTATTTTCTATAACAAGAAAAAACATCATTTATTCATCATTCACTATAAATTGGAGTCTTAGAACACATCAATTCATCAAACCCATGATTATAAAAACCATTTTTTGAAATCATAAACATAATATGATTAATGAAATCATAGTCGGAAGTCTTAATACTCATTTATGGTATGCTCCACTCATCATCTAAAACCACGATGATAAGATGAAAACACACCTAAAAGGGTTTTAGAACACTTTTATACCCCTCTACCCTGGTGACTTCAAGTTTAACATAAAAAGGTTAGATATAAATTTTTAAGATATGCATTTAAAGTTCCAAGAATCCTATCTCATTGCTACTATTCCAAGATGACAGACATACCAGCAATGATTGATATCATTTGTAACATCCCACCCCAAATAATTGTCTTGAGAAGAGACAGAGTGCCACTAACCTTAGGTAACATCCCCAAGACACCAAAGGTAGATGAAAAATGTCAAGGGAATAATAGAACATTAGGGGATGATATTCCCTAAAAAATTAAAACAACTATACAACATAGAATAAATAACCAAGACATTCTATTTGATACACGAAAATAACCAATACAACTCCAAGGTGAAAACCAAAATTACAACCACGTCAGAGTGACAATGAAAGTGGAAGACAACATCCTAAGGATACCCAAGTATAATAAGGCCCAAAGACATCTAGGTAGTGCCAAACTAATCAACAACTAAATAAGATTCAATCCCCACTCCAAATTCCATGCTCACAGTAAACCAAAGGTATCAATAGAGAAGTATGATGCCTTTCCCTTTCAAATATCCCAAAAAATGATATCTGCAAATGCACCAAGGTTTCCAAGAAGGGGGTGAGTATAAAATCAGTAGGCATTCCCCAAAGACATCCCAAAACATGCCAATAGAACAAGAATCAGTTATCACATTTATATAAAACATTTATATAGTCTATAAAAATCCATAAATGAAAACATGATAAATATAATAGAAGATTTATAAAACCATTCTTTATTATTTGGCATATCCATTTCCATACTCACACACACACACATGTAACCACACACAAACATGAAACTACACACACACTCATGCTTGGTGTTTCACATAGATTGTGGTACTTCACAACCATGATATGTTCCCCTTGTAATGGTGGTACTTCAAGACCATTCTCCATCCCATGTTTCACACACACCAACCCAATTTTTCCAAATTTCATGCCAAATCATTTCTCAAAAGAAAAATTCATTTTTTGAAACATTTCATCAAAAAAATTCTTACATAAAAACAACTTCATAATTTTAAAACTATCATTTTAAAATTATAATTAAAGTGGTTTTCCAAAATCCATTAAATTATCCATATTCCATGTTTCTAAAACATAAACCCAAAATAATTTCCTTCAAGAATCACAAAAAAACCACAAAAAATGAAGAAAAATATTTAAATAAAACCAAGACTTCAAGTTCTAGGTCAGGTAGAGATGAGGGAGAATCCACCTACCTCTCAACAGATGACAGAAATGAATAATTACACTATGAATTTCTAGATCTAGTTTTACAACACCTTCCCTTCAATAGATCCAACAAAATATCATCAAGATAAACAACAAGGAAGATATATCAACCCGTATATAACTATATCTAATGATTCGGGTGAGATATAATGAGAGGATCTAATGAGAGAGGGAGGTAATGGTGACTTACTGATGAATCTGGATCTCCAAAACACTTTGATTTTCCAAAATATGCCTCCAGATAAAAAGTATTTTCCAAGGGTGCCTAGTGAGGAAGAGTAGTTTGATACCCTGGGAGATTAGGGGGGAAAAGAGGGTTTCATGTTCTTAATCCCAGTAAAAAACTAATTTTTAGATCATTAACTACACGTCGCATGGTAAGGCGGCACAATTTTTTAAATTGTGCGTCAACCATACACAAGCTACTACCTCACAAACAGAGAGTCGCACGGTTATGCCGCACGATTTGGCTAACTATGCACCAAATATAGGGTGTTATTATCTTAAGCTTACACCCATGCATGGTTGGATCACACATTTTGAAAAAGTGTGTGCCATCTGTGATTTTCCCTCTATTCCCGCTCGCATGGTTTCTCCTGAGCATTTTCATGGTTCGGTGAAATCGTGTGCCAACCATGCGCCTACCTAATGACTCTCATCCTCAGTTCACAACTAGAACTGTGGCCTATTGCCACACATATATTTCCATATTTTTAATAAACCGTGGAAATATTTTTATATGAGGCTTCAGTTTTAATCAAATCATGGAAATACCCATTGTTTCCCCTTCTCATATTCACACAGTGGTCCCCTTCCCCCTTCACGCAGTTCCTCATCTCTTCGTGTGGTTCCTATTGAGGCCCATCCTCTACAGAGATCTTCATCCTCTGACACAACAATCCCACCTCCTACCTCTGATGATCTCCCTCCTCCAACACAGCTCTGATGCAGTTATGATGCGATTCCGATGCAGCCATCCCACCTCCTACCTCCAATGATCTTCCCATTTTGATGTGGCTCTGCCACAGTCAGCCCACCTCCCCACTGACGCGGCTTTAATGCAGCCTCCCAACCTCCCTACCAATACATTTCTAATGATGTGATATGAGTTCAGCCGATCCTTAAGGTACTCATATGGTCTGATTTTTGTGGGTTTTCCTTGTAGCTATTGTTTCTTCTATATTGCGGGCTTCCTTGGACCCAATTGAGGCTGGATTAGCTCTCACTTTGATAATGGGTCAATTTTTTCTAAACACTATATTGATATTTTGAGCACACCTTATGTTTCTTATTATCGAGGGTATTCATATTTCTTCTTTTGTTCTATTCAACCAGTATTTGATGGCTTCATGCCATTTTTGCATGATCTTGGTGGGTGTTTCCATGTGATTTCATTTTCTTTTCAAACCATGTGATTATTTATTTTTCTATACCCATTATTATTTCATTACTATTATAATTGTATGTGTTTCTTTGATATTTTCTTATGTTTCTTGTAAATAACTTCTGTTTATGTTATTCCATATGTTTTTTAATGATGTTGTGTTAATGTAAAAATATTCTATTTGGACTTATTGGATTAATTTTATGTTTATATTGATTTCAATGAGGGTTTTGTGTTAAATAATATTTCAAAATATTTTTTTATAAAGGATTAAAAGTGTTTTGATATTAACTTGAAGACAAAAGTCCTGTTTGAAAATTTTTATAACATATTTTTCATTTAATTAGTTATACCCTTGGCTTAATCCCCCATGATATTATGTTCTATAAGAGCATATATATTTTATGAATTGAATGTGATTGTGATTTGATATTATGTGGAATTAAATGGTTTTTTTCATAAAAATTTTGTATGAATAAGGGATGGAGTATCGATATTGTGATTCCTTGTTATGTATTCTACTTTATATGAACTACTGGAAAACTAACATATACCAACGGTTTGGAACCATTGGTATAGGCCTCCAAACCATTGGTATAGCCTATACCAACGGTTTAGAGAACTGTTGCCAAGTAAGCCGTTGGGATAGTTCTATACCAACAGTTTTGCGAAAACCGTTGGTATAGACCTATACCAACGGTTTTGGAAACCATTGGTATAAGTAATATGAAAATTTATACCAACGGTTATGGAACCGTTGGTATATGTATTTCAAAAAAAAACATTCGCTCGGATTTGATCCCAGGACCCCTAGTTTATCATTGAATGACTTAACCACTAACCTAACACGACTTTTGTGAACATAATTACATAAATATATATATTTATTGTCATAAATATTTTAAATTTTGATTTATATAATGTTCTCGGTAAGAAGATATGATAAAAATTCTCAGGACCTATACCAACGGTTGTCAAAACTGTTGGTATAGAACTATACCAATGGTTTTGATAACTATTGGTATAGTTCTTGATTCTGAAATTCATTTTTGGTTGAAGGTTGGTTTCCAGGGAACCTTTCCCAATGGTTTTGGAAAACCGTTGGGATAGGTATACCCTTTCCCAATGGTTTGGACAAACCGTTGGGAAAGGTGTCCACAAAGTGGACTTTTCCCAACGGTTTTCCAAAACCGTTGGGAAAGGGTATACCTATCCCAACGGTTTGGCCAAACCATTGGGAAAGGTGGACACAAAGTGGAATTTTCCCAACGGTTTGTCCAAACCATTGGGAAATCAATACCCTTTCCCAACGGTTTGCCAAAACCGTTGGGAAAGGTGGCCACAAAGTGGGATTTCCCAACGGTTTGGCCAAACCATTGGGAAAAAGAACCTATACCAACGGTTTTTACAAACCGTTGGTATAGAAGCGTTGGGAAAAGTCATATTTCCAGTAGTGATATGTGGTAGATGTGTTATAAAATGATTCCCTACCACCAATAGACAAAATTATGGGATCTTTGGGTATCTAAGTGGGATGTTGAGAAATTTTAGCTATGATGGTCATGTTTATATATTTATTAGGATAATTTAATGCATAGAGTGAATCTATCTAGAGAGAATTCCACTAGGTAAGGCTAGTTGGATAAATCCACTAACTTTGTATATTATGATGTTCTTTGATAGTCTGAAAGGTTATTCTACTTGAGTACATCTTGGTACATAACTCACTTGGTTTTTACCTTTGTATATTAATTTTACATATTTTTTTATACAAATACTTGTTTAATAAATTACTTTAAATTATTTCTTATGATATTTAAAACTATTATAGAAATGAAATTTTGGAAGTAATTTGATTTCAATGGATGTTTTTCATCAAAGAAGTGATTTATTGAACATTTTTTTAAATGGAGAGAATTATCTATGTACACAACATGATTTAAAAAGAAGAATTTAGGTCATGACCATGAGTTTCTTAAAATTAAATCATTATTTTATTTATTTTATTTATTTTATTTCAAACTAGAATTTATAAAATGTCTTGAAAAAGGAAATGCAATGACTTTTCTATGTAATCAAACTAGGAAATGTTTCTCGCACCATACATATACCACTCATTGTTTCCAGACTCCGTGGATTTTTTAGGTATAGGATAAGGATTATAATAAGCTCCTTTTGTAATCCTTGTCTTAGGTCACTCTTGGATTAGACCATTTTCGTTTTGTTGGATAAATAATTGGTTTCATGAGTATATTTTTGGTTTAGAATTATAGGTTTCATTGTTTCTTTTTTTTACAGTGTATATTCCTGCCAATTAATCCTAAATAGTATTTTGGGACTAATATTTCTGTTTATTGTATCTCGGTTATGTTATATTGAAAGTGAGATGGTAATTTATTTAAAATTTGGGTTTTTTGACTTATTTTTTATTTAAAACTACTTATTTCTTCTTTCATGGTAGTCAAACTTATGGACATGACATATTGGATTTCCAATAATTTTTCACTGTTTCTTTATTTGTATTTATTATTATGAAACCAATCCCAATATTATCTTCATATATTTTCAATTTGGTATGTTTTAGTGTTTTCTTAGAAGATTTTATGTAGGTCACTCCATCGTGTATGTTTTGAATGACATTGGATGCCATTTGAAAAAAATGCATTATTAATGATCGTGTTATTTAGTATTAGGATGTGAATATCAATCTGAATATTCTTTATTCATTGTTGGTTATGGATTCATGTATCATTTATCATGTAAAATTGAAACACAGATCACATATATATAATAAGTCATTATATCTCACTTATTTCCCATTATTTTCTTACAGGTGGTTTCTTATGATGAGTCTGGTTCTATCCACCACCATCGAAGGCAGTGAGTTCGACATCATATTCGGGTAATGTTTCTTCAATTTTTATTCTTTGGACCAATTTTAATTAAGGCTTTTGTGATTTTTGGGTTCTCTATATTTTTGGTGAATTTTGTGATACTTATCTTTTCATATTGAGATTATTCTAGAAACCATACTTTGTAACTATGAATTTTTTATCCATAGAAAGAAACACTAAATCGAACATGTTATTCTTTTCAATCTAATTTAACTAATATTCCATTAATGTTGTCTTATCATTAGAAATTCTTTTATACCTAAACTGAAGTTCCCAATATTTTTTGTTGGTTATATTTGTTGTTAATATGTTTCAATATGTATACCTTGGAGAATAAGGGTGATATATTGAGATTTAACCCAAACAAGATGAAGGTGCAACCCATACATTCTCTTAAATATTAATGAAAAATCAGGTTGTTATCTTATAATACCTTGAAAGATATACCCCATTTTGGATATGCATGATGTGGATTTTAGGGAAGCTTATGATGGCATTGGAGGGGGACTTGTGTTAATATAATTTTTTTTTCTTTATTGTAGTTGGGTTCTTCATCACTTATATTTGGTTCTTTGATATCTCTTCAGTTGGTTTTATGGGATGATTTCTTCCTTCATGGTGGCTTCCATCTATTGGGTTGGTGTAGTCTTTGAGTAGAAAATATTTAGGCTGGATAACATTGTTTACCCTCAAGTGGTCCTGATTCATTAGTAGGGAGGTGTTGTATTCTCATTGTGTGTTTGATCAGTCTTAGTGTGGAGTTTCTTATTTTTGGTGGTGGTGATGTGCTTTAGGTGTTGTTTGGTTTTTTTATTCGATTTATTATGTTGTTCGATTGGAAAATTCTATAGAATGATGTTTTAGAGTTAGAAGATGATGGTGATGTTAGATTTTTTCTTCTAATAGTGTTGGCACCTGGAAGTGTGTTGATCTCATTCCATACCACCTAACTCTATTATCATTTACCAATGCACAAGATAAATCTTGGTCAAGTAACCACATACATGTTATTAGTATTTTATTTCATTTTTAATACTCATTTTATTTCTATTACTGACCTAGAACTCCCCCTTTTCTCTTTAGTCTCACCTCTTTTCCTTTATGTCTCTCTTCCTTTGTATTGTTCTATGATCATTTTTATATAGGACTCTAGAAAAATTCTTTTCATATTATGACACCTTTATTCATGGTGCGACATGTCTCAAATTATATCCTTTCATTGTGAGACCTATTACTTCACATTTAATCCTGAGTCAGCAACCAGATTCAAGAAATCTGGTTAATATCTTATATTTATGTCCCTGCAAAATCTGGGAGGATCGTCTAATCTTCAGTGACTCAAAATATTTCTCAAGGAATGATCTTTTCCTCCATTCTATTATGTGTACAAGGATAGAAACACTATAATTTGTTTATATCCTACTTCATGGCATGCAATATAGACAAAAATATGACCTATACCCCTTCAATACCCATCACAGTGCATCATTAACTTCATAGTGCTTACACCTTCTAAATGATAGCACTACTAAATCTTCCTCAGCCTTGATTCATGGAATCACATGTGTCTTCATAGTTTGACTTCATGGAATCACATGTGTCTTCACAGTGTGACTTCATGATCCCCCAAAATCATTATTCTGTATATCGAGTCTTCACAGTGTAACACCCTCATCTCATGATATTGCTTCTTTTAGGGAGTGGCACTAAATTATAGCAATAATATCTTAATAAAGTGGTCATTATCCTCACATATTGACTACTATCCTTAAAAACAAATTGTACAAAAAAATTATTAACCCTTAGGAAAATTCATATTGACCTTACGAAGTAGGGAATTTTGTTTTTTGAATCATGTATTCCCAATTCATGGAATAACAGTACCGGAATAAAACTTGAGGGATTCTATCACAAAAGTGGTTTCCCAATGTCCATCCACCATATATAGGCTCATGTACCTTGGTAAGGTTGTGGAGTGACCATAGGAATCACAATGAAACTTCTCCATAGTATACAAAGCTGGTAAAACATTTCCAACTCATTCATTCCTTTCTAATGACAGTGTTTCTTCTTTTGAGACCTATCTATAATATTATTCATCAAACAAAACACAATGATTTGGTGAAGATATAAAACACATGATCTTGAGTACCAACAAATTTAAGTTTTATATCATTATTATCCACCTTCTCCTCTAAAAAATTATGGTGGATCTCAATGTGTTTCTTGTGAGTTTTATGATAGATTGTTTTCTATTTCGATGGAAATTTTATTGTCTCATTAAATCATCATTGGATATTTCACCAATTCATTGATTTATTCTAACTATTTATTTATCCATATAAAATGTGTATATGTTTTTTTGATTGTGGGGGTTGTTGCAGTGGAGTGTGGTGGGGAGCAGGGGCTACTGCAGGGGGTTAGGGGTTTCCAGGGGCGGGGGGCTGTTGTAGGGGTTTGGGGTGGCATGGGGTTGTGTGTGTGCATGGGGGGGGGGATACTATAGGGGGTGGAAGGGGTATCCAGGGGTTGGGGCTGGGGTGGTAGGGGGTTGTGGGGGCTTTTGTAGTGGGGTGTGGGGCCTACTATAGTGGGGTGTGGGCACTTCTATAGTGGGGTGGGGTGGTGGGGGTTGGAGGGTGGGAGGGGGTTGTTAGGGTTATGGGGGTTGTTGTAGGGGATTGGGGGTGTCAAGGGGTAGGAGGGTTGTTGGGGGACAGGGGCAGTAGAGCTGCTGTAGGGGGTGTCCATGGGCATGGGGTTGGGGTGTGGGAGCTACTGTAGTGGGGGTGGGGGTGCTGTAGGGGGTTGTAGGGGGGAGGGAGGTGGTCAGGGGTAGGAGGGATACTATAGGGGGCTGGGGTGGCCAATGGTTGGGTGGAAATGGGGTGTGGGGGTTGCTGTAGTGGGGTGTGGTGGGGGTTGGGGGTGGCTAGGGGCAGGGGGCCTGTTGTAGGGGGTGGCAGGGGGTTTTGTGTGTGTGTGTGGTGGTGGGGGGGGGGCAGTCACACGATATGTAATAATTTATTTCATGTATCATTTAATTCTATATTAAAAACTCATTCAAATATATTCCTTTCATTTTGTATTTTGTTTATTTATTGATGTTTTAGTGAATCTATTTTAAATTTTTTCATGCATGTTAATTTTTGGGTATCATATACTAGTATGGACAACCTGGTAGAGTTGAAGAGAATCAACTAGAAAAAAAATAGTATCATGAACTAAATATTCATTTTACTTTCAATATGCATGAAATTATATTTCTTGAATATATATTCAATTTTTAAAAATTCATGTTACTTTATTTTCTGTATATACTTTTAGTTTCTACAATAAACAATTTCATTACCTTATCTAAAAAACTATTTCTTTTATTTTCTTAATATATATACAGTTTGTCCAAATGTATTCAGTGTTATTAAATTTGAATTAATCATTTAGTTTCATTTACCTAATATAAGCATGCCATTTCAATTACATAATATACACATTAATTTTAATCTATTAACTTTGTATCTAATACCATTTACTTAATACACGTATACAATTTCAATTATCAATAAAAACATCAGTTTATATTGAATAATCATGCAATTTAAATAACTTAATATGCATTTAATTTAACTATGTCATCTCTGCGACTCGCTCGAGCGGAGAGGGGGAAATGATCTGAACCCTTGCTTGTGTGCCCCTTCCCTATTCATCCATGGAGAAGTATATTGGAGGAGGGTGACAGCTTAAGCAGGTGTATATACACGAGACGAGTGCACCTTCTTCCCTCGGATCTATAAGGGAAATCAATGATGGGTATAGGTCACTCCTAGAGCCTAATCCCATCTTTACGGGAGTTCTCTAAGGTATCTTATGACATACACTGACTCTCCCTAAAAAACAAGAGTCGAGCTCGTGCGTGCCATGGGGGATATCATGTTCATCATATGGAGGCATATTAGAATAGTGGGTGTCCTTTATTCGAAAATCTAGGCATCAGAGCTCTTGAGGTTCATCTAGGGGTGAGCAGCACTCACATTTGAGGGGAGAAAAATGGAAACTGAGGACGACTGGGAAGATGAATATATGGGTTCGAGTGAGAAGAATAATTTAGACATGAATAGTGAGAATTGAAATCGAAAAACACTTTCGGTTGCAGATATCATTCTTGAGTAGTTCCAAATTTGATTGTATGAAGGTCTCTCTCGAACTTGAGGACTACCATTGGAGACCAGAGTCACACCTAAGATTTTTCTTGATGGGCACTACTGTCTTTAGCTTCTAAAAGAAATCCAGCTTGCTTTCCTTTCCCTACAAGAGTAGAAGTTTAGATTATATTATCTTCAGCCTCCCTGGTGTGTCTAAAAGAAATCTACCTTGCTCTCCTTTCCCTACAAGAGTATAAATTTAGATTATACTCTCTTCAGCCTCCATGGTGTGTCTAAAATAAATCTAACTTGTTTTCCTTTCCCTACAAGAGTAGAAGTTTAGATTCTATAGAGAAAGATTCAATAATTCGTAAAAAAAATTCATGCATTGTCTAAAATTATCTAAGCTGCTTTCTACATGTTTACTTGTTGAGATCATATTTCATTCTATGGTGCTTTGTTTATTGAGTTTTGTGCTTAAACTGTGAAATTTGATGCATGATCACTGCACTTATTTTGAACATCCTGGAAAATTGAAAATCTATTAGTTTTTTTGGAAATAATTTTGAGTGTTGAGTTCATTTGCAAGTTGGGATGGACATATTACATGTTTTTTTTATTGAAATTCGATTTCAATTTTAATTAGTTATATTCATGTGCACTATCAAGCTGAATTGTAATTTCTAAATCCTGAGTTTGCTGCTGGTTTCAACTATTGTATATATGGGAATAAGATTCTAATAGGTTTTTATTTCCTGGTTTACAGGTGATTCAATTTTTATACTAGATTTTTTCAATAAAGATAAAGAGGAAAGAGTCTTGGGATCAGAAGTTGTCACTCATGGGAGTATTCTAGCTCATTTACTTTTCTATTGTCTCTTCTTTCCGCTTAAATTCATAATGCATGCTGAGTTTATTTGTCACTACTTTCATGCGTTATTTTGATCTTGTTGGGTGAATATAATGATTTTTTCATATACTGAAAGTGAAGTTTATATCAAAACAAATAAAATTTCATTTAATTATTATACAAGATATTTTTTCTGTAAATTCATGTTGTTTCTTTTACTAAACATGCAAGTAATATTATTGGATTCATTTTCTTGCAACACATAATATGGCAGTACTTTGTAATTATATAATCATGTGTAAGTCATTGAATTATGTTATTGATTAGGTGAGTAGTTAAATCTCTTTTCCTTAATCATTTATCACACGATCGGTATAGATTACTTCAATTCATGAAATCTTGTACATATTTGTACATATTTGTACATATTTGTACATATTTAACGATTTGCATAGATTAATACGAGGGGGTGTCCGGGAGGGAGGTTGTCCAGGGGGGGGGGGTCCAGGAGGGGGTCAGGGGTTGTACAGGGGGTCTTTGTAGGGGGTGGGCTACTGCAGGGGTGGGGGTGCAAGTGGTTGTCCAGGGGGTGCAAGGTGGTGTTCAAGGGGGTGCAAAGGGTTATCCAGGGGGGTGGGCTACTGTTGGGGGTGCTATGGGGGTGTTCAGGGGGCAAGGGGCTGCCTAGGGGGTGTAAGGGTGGTGTCCCGTAGGGGGGTGCAAGGGGGCATGGGTGTGCAGGGGGGTGTCCAGAAGGGAGGGGTGTCCAAGAGGGATGGGGGTGTCCAGGAGGAGGGGGGTCGGGGGAATGGGGGTGCAGGGGGGTGTTCAAGGGGGTGCAGGGGGTGTCTAGGGGGTGCAATGGGGCTTTCCAGGGGGCACATGGGGGTGTAGGGGGTGTTCAAGGGGGCTGTCCAGGGGGGTGTTCAAGGGGGTGCAAGGGGGCTGTCCAAGGGGGGTGCAAGGGGGTTGCCCAGAGGGAATGGGGGTGCAGGGGGTGAAAGGGGGATGTCCAAGGGGGGTGCAAGGGGGTTGTCCAGAGGGAATGGGGGTGCAGGGGGTGCAAGGGGGATGTCCAGGGGGCATGGGGGCATGGGGGTGCAGGGGGTGTAGGGGGGCTTGGGGGTGCAGGGGTGTTCAAGGGGGTGAAGGGGGGCTATCCAGGGGGCATGGGGTGCATGGGGGTGTTCAAGGGGGTGCACAGGGGTTGTCCAGGGGGCATGGGGGTGCAGGGGGGTGTCCATGGCGCTGCAAGGGGGCTGTCCAGGGGGGGCATGGGGGTGCTGGGGGGTTGTCCATGGCGATGGAAGGGGGCTGTCCGGGGGGCATGGGGGTGCAAGGGGGTTGTCCGGGGGGCATGGGGGTGCAGGGGGTGTTCAAGGGTGTTGTCCAGTGGGGTGCAAGGGGGCTGTCTAGGGGGGCATGGGGGTGCAGGGGGTGTTCAAGGGGGTGCAAGGGGGCTGTCCAGGGGGGCATGGGATGCAAGGGGGTTGTCCAGGGGGGTGCAGGGGGTGTTTGGGGGGGCTATGGGGCTGAATTAATTTTTCTATACCATATAAATGATATAGCCATGATTTTAACCATGGCAGTAGGGGCTTAGTGTCATGGTTAAAACCGCAGCACTAGGCCCCTACTGCCACGACGATAGCGGCCACAGTTTTCCAAAACCCTGACCATAGGCTATTGCCACGGTTTTCAGGCCTACGGTCACGGTTCCAAACCGTGGCCGTAAGTTAATTTTCTAGTTGTGCTTGCACAGTTTCATCGAGATAGTGCACAGTTTCTACTAACTGTGCTCAAATCATGTACCTTCGAAAACACTTCAAAAACACTCCAAAACTCTTCATAAACTCTCGAAACTTAACCCAATAATTACATCAGTTCAAAATACATAATAAAAGGGTCAAGTACCTGAAACCAGGGGTGTTACATGAACATTGAAATAGAAATAACTCCTATTAAGAAGAAGAATTCCATAATAGAATTATCTTGTTGTTCTTCATATTCTTCTCAATTAAACGGGATGTAATCAATGTAACTCCATGATAGTTGAGACTTCCATCAATAAAACAAGATGTAGTAGTGAATCCCCTCTCAATTGGCTCACTTCTTCCTCTTAGAAAACCAGATTTATCAATGACATTCTCTCATTTCTCCAAAACATCCATAGTAGTTTTTATAATGTTCTCCAAACTTCAAGCCCTACGATCAATGGTTGGGA
This sequence comes from Viscum album, assembly GCA_963277665.1. NCBI lineage: Eukaryota > Viridiplantae > Streptophyta > Magnoliopsida > Santalales > Viscaceae > Viscum > Viscum album. The sequence continues at coordinate 1,332,057,605 of OY728143.1, forward strand.
TCAATTCACATTCCTCTAAGGATCTAAGATCAGGCCATGTATACCACACAATTTTATGTGGTCAAATTTCAATTAAATCGAGTCATCCATTGAAAACTCAAATTTCATCATCCCAATTTGAATTCAATCAAATCATTAAAATAATTAGATTTTACCACAATCATAGTGTGATGGATTCCCTTGGGGCATGACATGCTTTTATTGTGGGATCCTCTGAAAATTGGCGTTATTTCAAATTCCAATCTCAAAAATCATGGGGGAAATCCTTCATGATAGTCCCACCCCAAGCATGTTCTGGCGTGACCAATTGCTTCACGGTGTAATATTGAAATCCGGAGAAACGCCAAATAATAATTGATTCCCCTTCTTATGGTGCAACCTCCATTTCACAGTAAAGCCTCATGCTAGTTTGGCATGATCTCCTCAATCAAAACATCCATCCAAGCATTATATTTTCACGACATCCTCGTTATGGCACAATCTTCCACTTCACGGCGCAACACTTCGTATTGCAGCGCGAATCACCAACATTTATTCTTACGCACCATGGTTTTATTCCTATTTGACAATTACGACATGATTCATGGTGCAAATACCTAACAAATTCCAAATAATGCAACACCAAATAATCATAGTGTGACACATTGTGCATTGCGGTGTGGTTTGGTCTTCCTTCACCAAAATCAACTCCAGACTTCTCCAAATTCTTTAATGCAAGCCCACTTTTCTTATACTTCCCTGCACTGTGTTTCGACAGAGTGTTTGGAGCATCGGGAAACTGGCAAACCCTGAATCAACAAGTATCAACTATAAATCAAAATTTCAGACTTCAAGCGACGATCTGAAATCTGCAATAACAAAACAGCGATCACAAATATTTGATCTTCAACTTGGCCGGAGATTCTTCACCAAACGGCCTCAGCGTCGGCGTGTCCAGCTCCATTTTTCATGTGCATGAAGCTCCTGCCTCGGCTTCCTCATTTTTAGTTACCGAGATCAAGCCAACGACTTCGAACTCGGGTAGACTTTTTCGGTCGACTTGTATTAACAGGCTCAACTGGTGTAGGCGAATCTTCAATCCGCAAGGAGACAGGGGATAAATCATCAAATCTCACAAAAACCTTCAACCACCGATTCAGGGTCCTTCGCAGATCTACATTAGATGCTGGTTCGACTTGGCCTCAGCGTCTTCAAGAAGTTTCATGGGCGAAAAGATCATCGCCCCGCCCCTTCGATTAGTCGATAGTCCCGAGCTTCGGCCATACCCAACTCTGACCAATCGTGGTTTCCCAGATCTCCCATAGAGTTTTTTTTTTTTTAATAGCGTTTTAAATAAAATATTTATTTAAATAAACCTGCAAGGTCAATGTGGTTTTTAGGGTTTAATTGAAAGATGGTAAAACCGATGCCACCTTTGCCAACCATCAACTCGGATCGATGACGTGGCAATTGCGGCATCGGCGATGCCAATTTTTCTCCAACCCCCTATAAATAGTCACCCGCCCCTCCTCCTCACTCAATTTTGCTCACTCTCTAATTCAACTGTATCTCTCTCAAAGTTGGTCGGTATTTGGATTCCTTGTGCGCAGTGTTTTTGTAGGCTAAAAGGTGTGCCAATTTTGTGAAGCATCATTTAAAGGTATTTTTTTCATATTTATTTTAAAGTTATTTATTTACTTAGTTGTTTCGTTTTTAGTTAGTTTTAAATATGTTATTTACTTAATTGTTTAATTAGTTAGATATAGTTTAGAAATAATAGTAAATATTAGAAATACAATATTATTGTTTATTTATGACTTTTGAGTAATGAATTTATAATTAGTCTTAGAAATGGATTTATTATTATAGTGAGATTATTATTTAGTATAACTTAGTAATTTTTAAATATTAGTGACATAATTAAGAATTAATATTACCTAGATGATGAGTACATATTTGTGATATAACGATTTACTAATAATTAACTATTAAACAACTAATGATTTACTAATGCTAAAGTAATGATTAAGTATCGATTAACTAATGAATAACCTAGGATTAATGAATAATTATATAATGAATAACCTAGGATTAACTTAGGACTAACATGAGATCAAGTAATGATCAATTAATGATTAACTAATAATTAAATAATTAATAAAAAACGATTAACTAATGATTAAAGAATGATTACCTATTAATTACTTAATGATTAATTATTAATTAACTAATAATTAACTATAAAGTAATTAGTTAATATCTATTAATTAAGTTATGATTAACGAATGATTAATCAATGATTAAGGCGTAATTAATTTAGAATTAACTCGTCCTTAAAAAATGATTACGTAATGATTAACTAAGGATTATTGAATGATTAACGAGTGATTAAAGAATGATTAAGAAATGAATAACATAGGCGTAAGAACCCGAGTTTTCTTATAAGGTATAGATCCCTTCTTTTTCAATTTGAATGCTAAAATATGGCCTTATGTGAGTGTCCAACTTGGTCATGGTTGTTTTGGAGGTGTCTGAGGCTTGTTCGAAGCACAAAATCAGGTTTTGGGGGGTGTTTTAAACCCGACGCACGGTTAGTGCAAACCGTGCGGGGCATATCACGCGGTTTGACTAAATCATGTGAGGCTAGATAAAGGGGTGTATAGGCCTCACGATTTGAGGAAACCATTCGGGAGGAGGCGCACACCCGTGCGGCTAGGTCTGCAGTTTTTGCAAAACATGATAGAGGCCCTTTGCATTGTTTGTGCACGATTTGTAAATCATGCGGGTAAACTGTGCGGGTGCCCCTTTGGCATACTGGAACCGTCCGCCTAAACCATGAAGCCCCTATAATTTTGGAAATGTCAATATTTTAAATTAAATTAAAAAATCATTTATAAACATAATTTCATGTTTCTTTCCACACACAACAAAGGGGGTCTTTTGAAGCTTTCCCTCGATGACTAACCTAGGATCTGAGTCAGATTCTTCGTCTGATATCCGATTCAAGCATATTTTGTCTCATTAGATCCACATCGATAAGATCTACATTCATTTTTATCCGTTCTCGATTCTTCTAGATATCGATTGCACTATTTGAATTTAGGCTCATATGCCCTAATTTCTCATTCTTCGTTCGTTCTTCCGATTTCTCATAAACCGAGTCGAATCAAGATTTGATATTGAACGAGCACTCCACTACCAAGAAAAGGTAGGTGGTATATACTTTTATTTTTGCTTTTGGTACGTTTTAGAGATATCAGCTATTATGCAGCCCGCCAGAGTTTTCAGCGCGGCCCCAGAAATTAATTGATTGATTGAAATGGATGTATTTGAACCTATTAGGGATGCCACAAGGTTCCTTGTGATGCATTTGTGGTTGTTACTCCAACCCAAGGCCGCCCATGGGGTGTGCCGTACTTTTTCCATGGTTTGGACCTTTGATAAAACACCCAAGGGGTGTGTTCTTGAGTTCTCTAGATCTAGGAAGCTCAAATGGAATTAAATGGAATTGAATTACTTGCTTAAGAGATGTACTACCTACTTTCCTTGTGTTATTCTTATGTTATGCCATGCTTGAGTTGATCAAATGGATTGACTAGAAATAAATGAATGGGTGGGTATACCCATGGGATATGATTAATTGTGAATTGTGATAAATGGGTGGGTATACCCATATGAGATATTATATTGCAATTGATGATAAATGGGTGGAAGTTCCCATGTGACATGATTAAATGGGAATGAATTACATGAGTGGGTATACTCATGAGATTTGTTTGGTTGAAATGTATTAAATGAGTGGGTATACTCATTATATGGATTTGAATGTTTTTTATTATATGAGTGGGTAGACCTATATGGAATTGAATTGTTAAATGGTATGAATGGATGAATGGTTGTATAGATTCTATGGATGACTCTCCATGGATCTGGAACATGGTAGTGGATGGCTAGAGTAGTGATGCTTCTTTGGTCTTGATTCTGTGGGATTCCTCGGGCCTTTCTACCCCTTGGATTCGGCTTGATTAGACTCACGTAGGACATGTTGGTACACATGCTCATAGGACTCCAACCAGTGCATTTATCGAGTTTCAATCGAGATTCTCTTGGGAATCGATGAGGACTCCTTGGTTCTTGACACCTTGGATCTGGCCCTTTGTGGTCAATACTTCATTATAGGACACAACCGTGGGTTTTTCTAACACTTCGATTATTATAGCGTGACCGCATAAATGTGACACATTTATTTATGCGGAAAGGTCATGCGGACTGAATATGGATAGATATATGGTGAGTTCTTGCTACTTATTTACATTTCTTATAGCTTCCTTATTAAGAGCTAAAACTTGTTATAGGGAGCCTTGAGAGGTTGTTTGGTATTACTTGTTGTAGTAGATATATGCATTGGGCATTCACACTTACATTGCTGCTTACTTACACTTGTTTATCATACTGCTTTGTGCTACTTAGAACTATATAAAATTCTGGTTGATTACCTAATGGGATGTTATCTCACACCCTATTTGGGCCTCCTTGGGGACCCAAACAGATTATATGGTTTTAGGTGATAATAGGGGAAAGCGCCCTAACACTGGTTGTTGATCATTTCTTTGGAGTAGGGGAGCATGGATCCAAACTGAGGCTTGTGATGCTATGAAAACTTTTTGGTCTTTTTTGTATTTTTGGACATGTGTATTGTACTATACTACCATGTACCTTTTTTGGATGTTTTCAAGATACATGTATCATCTTCATTATTATATGTGAGCCATATTTTGAGATTGTTATCTATTCTTTCCATGCATCTGTTGTCTACTTGTTTTACTTCCTCCACTATCTATATGTTTTTAATGCTTCTGTGATATACTCTGGTAATGAAGTCATAGTATCCCCAATGCCTCACCTAGGAAATCAATGCTAGTTGTCATCCATTGGCATTTGGGGAGATGAACTTGAGGACTTATGACCAACCAGTCTCGGGGCAATGTTGAGTGGAATCTAGGTCCGAGACGTTATAAAGTGGTATCAGAGTTGGGAACTGTGGGTTATGGGACCACATGAATTGGAACATGGTAAACCATTGATTAAATCATTTGTAAAAATGAATGTTACATTAAAATGTAATGAAATGGTAAATAGAAACTTGACCTAGACCCAACTTTTGAGTGGGAAAGAGGCAAAGTTTCTAGTGGCTTTTGTGACTAATCTTTTTACAGTCCAATCTTTAGGAGAAGGTTGTGGGTTTGACTTGGTTTTAGGAGGGTTTTGACTTATCCTATGCTTTTGAGCTTTGAAATTTGATGTTGTTCTTTTCTGAGGTGTGTTATTTGATTCAAATGAAATATAATTGATAAATTTCCTAATTACCATAAGATGTAAAAAAATTATTTCATGTTTAAAAAGGATGTTTGTTGAGACTTTCTTGTTGTTTCCTTTAGGATGTTGGTTAAAATCAAGTGCCTAGTTTTTTGATTAAAAATGTTACTTGATGTTTTGAATTAAATATTTTAGATGTTTAAAGATTTAAATGTGAATAAATGTAATGGACTTAAAATGGAACCTATAGTGTTTCCTTTGTATAAACCCTCATGTAAGGTTAGTTTAAATGTTTTTTTGTGGTATGCCTTGGAATAGAGAAGTGAGCATTTATCCCTAGGATGATTCTATTTATAAATAGATTAAATTAAAGGCTCTTAAGCCAAATAAAATCTATTTTTTATGACCTAGTGATAGGGTCAACGCTTATGCTTCTTAAGGGGTTAGCCTGTGGTAGGTATAACTCTTATAGCTTGAAATGAATTGCTAGTACCATGAGATTTTTCTTGTTTGGTTCCATTGTACCTAGTGGGACTTTTAGTTTTTTTAAAAGAACACCCTTGTTTGGATGGGTGGTTGTTGCATATTGACTCATGATATGGGAACGACCTTCAAGGAATGATTAGTTCAGCTGGTTAGACATTCCTCTGGCATGGTCAGCTTCTTCGGAGGTCATGTGAACCTCGCTTTGCTTCAGTGATAGATGCCTCGTTATTTTTTCATCTGAGTTAATGGTTGTATGAGATGACGTGCTTTTGAACCAGTTTCTACGTAGGCCACCTGACACTTGATTTCATAGGGTGTACATCCTATGGATAATATTCATGATGTGTTGTTTCTTTTTGTGATCTCAGGGTAGTATGCACTGATATGTGCGGTACTCGTTGAGTGGTTAAATATTTTAATGAACCAGTTGAGTATGGTGGAATCGTTGAGCCTTATGATATTGAGTGCATCCTTGGGTAAACTCCAGAGGAGTGTGACCTGAGTGTTAAGGAATTAATCTCATCCCAATTATTGGGATGAATTCCTTGAGATTTAGGTATTTTTACATGTTGGTCGGTTGATTTCATCTTTCATGCCTAATGCTTGGTGCTTGTGAGTGTGACTCAGAGGAGAGTTACACATTTGTTAAGGTGGATATGATCTAGTGTGATTTCGAGCAGCTGGTCTGTCTCTTTTTTGATGGTTAGGACACTTCTAAGGTAGGGAGCATCATGTAAGTTCTGGTAAATGTGTCCTTCCACGTAGAAGGATCATTACCAAAGAGGACCATTGGATGATGGTTGTTTTTTCTTGAATTCCTTTGATTGTTTCTAGTGTTGTAAACATATCGGTGTTTGCTTGGAATCATGAACTTGATGTGGTTGGCTGAGTATGAAACCTTTTAGAAACACCACTAGTCTTGGATGGGCTTTGGGGGTTTAGCTTGAGTGATCAAAGAATTCCTTGAGTGGTGAAGTCTTGTGATCGGTTTGTAACGATGCATTTACAGGCGAATCTGAGCTTCTTTCATAAAAAGTCGACCAGTAGTGGTTCAACAGATCTTCTTGAAAATCTTGGAATCATCTTAGTGAATTCACCTTGAAGAGACAAGCATTTCCCCTATCTTGACATCGTCCTTGATACACTAAGAGAGTGTTAGTATTAAACCATGTTAATGTTTTGAAATCTGTTGGGATTGTCTGGGTAGTCACTCAGTGTTGTATGTTAATGTGTGGTTCTTATTGAGGTATGGTTAGTCCTGAGTGATATTTGGGTTCCCAGGTTGGAACTCCTTGGATAGACTTTTAGGCACCTTTCTCTTCCTTTATTTGACTGATAGGAAGATGCCGCTATGGGCTTAGTCAATGTTCTTACATGGGCGTCTTTTCTTTGTACCAATGTTTCACTTATATCATGGGGTGTGGACTACCTTGGGATAGTTACATGGACTCTAGTTGTTTGAATTCGAGGTTATTCTGGACTTGTTGTAGTGATCAGATGCATTGATTTAAAGGCGTAATGAATCCAGAGGGCTAGATCTGGGTTATGCCTTTTCTCACTCTATGGAACGACTGTTTAAATGATCGAGTGATGGTTTGACCATGGAACATCACCGAGAGTCAGGTATGAGATTCGATGAATGGGATTTTTGTGAACATGTGGTGCCTTGGGAGAAGGCGTTTAATTTCTGTTGTAATACAACGACTGTCTAATCTGATCATTTCTAAGATAATTCATCCCAAAGTTGTAACACCCCAAGCTTCTACGGTACGCTTCTCTTTGAATAATGCAATAGCGTGTGTTGTACGCAACATCGAGTTCTAACACACCACAACCAATCAAACTAGCCGTTATGAATAGTAATAACCACTTTTTGAAACTTATAAATTTTATTTTTCAAAATGGACTTCATTTTTGGATTTGGAATATTGAAATTAGCCTAGGGTGAATTTTTGGTATTTTTCTGAAAAACTTCATTTTTTGATGAATAGTGAAACCACTAATTCGTAGTTAAAAAACTGAATTTTTTATAAAACTTAATTTTACCGCTTCTGTGAGTGGAATTTCAAAAATCCAAGAGACATGGTTAATATCAAGGACTAAAATGTGGTTCATTGAGATGAAAATAATTTTTTGGTGAATAGTAACTTTTTACTTTTATTTACCAGGGTTAGAAGTAAATAGGGTAATTAAGGGTAAAAATGATGTTAATATTACCCTAACACATGTCCTAATTCTATTGGATAAACTTAATTCGACCAAAAACAACCTTAGGAATAAAATATTATCATTTAGGTCCACTTGGATTAGATCAGGACATTTATTATTATTTAATTCAAAGAAGAGTTGAAAGAGTTAAAATCAAAGTTTATTTACTAAATCATTTTTATTATAGGGTTATACATAAGATAAATTCGATTGTAAATATTCATTAGAAAGATAAAAATATTTCAAACATAATGGTATTTTATTTATAATTTTTAGACATTAAATAATTTAATTTATTTATGACCCAATGATGATGTAGTAATTACTGTAATAGTGAAAAATTAGATTAATTGATATTATAAATACCCAAATAAATGTAATTTGAGACTTTTTATAAATACCAATAATTTTCTAGGATAATATTACATGTTAGGATTAATTTAATTAACTTTTTTCTAAGTAATAATTCTTTTATGATTTTTACAAAAATCAATTATTGAATAGTGTCAAAATTGACATAAAAGAGTTTTTAAAACAAATATTATATTATTAATTGATATTAAATTCTTAAAAATCTATGGTTCGGCCAAGAGACTTATATAATGATAGGTTTATCATTAATGGACCACTTGGGGGGTCAATTGGATGTATATAGTAAGTTTATTAACCATATAATATAAAAATACAAAGAGACATTTTAAAAGTGAAACTAATTAACTAAGAGTTAATACTTAAAGATAAGGTTAATATTGTAACCAAAACCTATCTAAATCATATTGGTTGAGTGGTTTTCAACCTATACCCACCTTAAAATTTAAATAATACACTTTTGAGCCATTATAAACCAAATATGAATTTATTATAAAATAATATTTCTAGCTTTTCCAAAGGTGCCCCTCACCCCTCTTATAAAAGGGAACTCCCCCTTCTCATTAATTCACACCTTCAAAGCCATTTGGATCATCCAAACTCTGCCCAAATACTCTCTAAACTTCCCTAACTTCATCCTAGAGGCCTTACTTTAGTCAGAAAGCCAACCTAAGGAGCCCTTTTGATCAAATCAAAAGGAAGAACCCGAAGAAGAGGTAATGATTTCACCACCCTTTTTCAAGTTCCTTTCTTCTTCCACTTCTTCTTTCTTTGTTATTACCATTCTAAAATAATAACTCCAGTATCTTATATATACTGTGATGTTATTATAAATATGGTACAACCATATTCAGTATTCTATCCATCCTTTGAATAACATGTCACCATACGTGCGTATGTATGGCTTACCGTCTCCACGTCGTGGTGTAATTGTTATTCAATAAATTATTATTTGGATGGGTATACTAATGATGTGTAATTTATATAAATAATAAATATAACATGATAATGATTCTTTATATATGATATAACATCCAATTATATATTATTTTAATATCAAAAGAATGATATTGTCGCTCGTGCGTACGTACGGACTACCGTCTCCACGAACACGATGCGATTCATTCTCCATCGTATCAATTCAAGTATAATTATCATTTGATGATTAATAATATTATCCAATGACTTGATATCATTCTGGATATGATTAAGATACAACCTATCCATTACAAACACAACTTAAGTAACAAAACATATAAAAGAAAACGAGTAAGTTAACACCCGAAACAACGATAATACTAAGATATTATTAACAAATCAATGTTAAAATATCATATATGATATCATATTAATGTATATGATTCTTGTATAATTTAATAACAATTATTTAACCATTATATAGGAGGTTAACCTACCCTCAACCAAGGAAAAGTACAAGGTAAGAGTTTATTTTGCAATCTCTTCATTATCCGAGGTTGTTTATACGTAATAATCTACTACGATCTCTTTATCATCCACATCCATGTTTCTTAAAAATTTATTTCAAAATATTATTAATATTTTATATAATATGGGTTAAAGTCATTTATAACCTTGTTTGACTTTTTTATAAGAAGTTTATAAAGGAATTTTTCTGTCGTTTTCTAAACAAGGTTCTTTTTAACCTTTTCGACAAAATTAAGGTAAGAATATTTTTTTAACTTATACGGAGGGTGCGGCTATTTTCCACCATTATAAAATCTTAAAAGCTTACTTTACAAGATTATAATAATATTTTCAAAGTAAATGTTTTATTTTATAATTATGTTACTTTTAAATGATTTAAAAAAAAGAGATATTTCTCTCAAATAGTTTTGATTTCATCTATGTCAACATCCTTTGATGGATTTTAAGCTTATTTGAAGTTTATTTATTGTGATAAAAAACTTCCATATTGTATTGAAGGTTTTGTGATATGTTTGACTGTGGATGTGTTATTTTTATACCATTCATATTTTATGGAGAAAGTATTGACATTTCGTATGCTAGTTTTAATATGAATGTTTATGTTATGTTTAAACCTGTTCATATGAGGAATGAATTAGACTTAATATGTGACGGGTGGAGCCCGCTATAACTCCTCGATGCATCGGTAGGTCTCATGAGACAAACTAGTGTCTTGGCATAAGGCCTTGGCAAAATCTTATTTGTAGTCTTGGCACGTGGCCTTGGCTATGTGGTTATGATAGTCTAGCATTATGCATTCCATCATTATGAAAGTGGTTATTGATATTGTATGTGATTATTCGATTATTAGAATATCCATGTGAATAAGTAAATGACATTATTTCATTTTATTTTTTCCATATTATGTTGAAGTTCAAGTTTAAAAGGCTTTTCTTTTAGTTATACATTGCCTTGAATGTTTATTCTTATTTATGAAAGTTTCCGCTATATTGTTATCCTTACTGGGCATTTGAGCTCACCCCTTTTCTATGTTTTATTTTTCCTAGGATGTGAAGAAGTAATTTATGAATGACCTACAGGGATAGTATGAGGGGATAAGTGTGTGGACTATGGAGACTATATTGTTGTAGTTTTCATTTTATGATGTAATGTAAACTTTATTAATGTATCTAGTTATTCCAAGGCTACTAAACTAATCGGTCTTTCGAGACTTGATCTTTCTTGTGATCATGCCAATGTTATGTAATAATGCATCGAATCTGGGTAACTGGGGTCAGGGCATTACATTTGGTATCAGAGGAAGTTTAGTACAAACCTTGGAAGCTAGATTTAGATAAACTCTGATTAGATCACGTAGACCTAAGATGAACTTTGAGGATTAGTATAGAAGAACTTCCTAGAATTTTGGTATTGTAGATATTTTTTGAGTTTTCAGAGCAATACATCCCTGTCTGGATACGAGCAGGTAGAGGCGGCTCTGGAACAGATGTACCTAGGGGTAAAACCCAAAAACACCGCTTTGAGCTAGACTCGAACGGGAACTGGTGCACGAAAACCGGCATTGCTGCACTCTTGGTTACGACACTCCCAGGGGATACGCTTAGGATAACTCTCATTTTCATTAAAAATCATTATGAAGGGTTTATGATTATATACTTCCTCAAAGAAAACATTTTTATGATTATGGATTATATCCATAAATAGTTCAATTTATGTTAAGTGTTTTATAAGTATGGAATTATGTATTTTGATTCATAAACTGATCTAGTTTATTCCATTGTTTAGAAATGGTGCCTAGTGGAAGAAATGGAAACCGTATGAATACACGCACTCCATGTAGGGATTGCCCTCCTTCTCAAGATAATTATAGTGGAGCTGATGATGCAACTGGTACCGATCAGCTAATCACCATACCAGGACAACTCACTCAGGTTATGAATAATAACCTTACCCGTATGGAGCTCCCTGATCTGCAGTGTGGAGGATCAATGTTAGATCGCTTTATGAGGCAACAACCACCAAAGTTCAATGGGAGTAAAAATCCCATAGTAGCTGAGAAATGGATAAATTCCCTAGAGAAAATATTTCAGGCTTTGGGGAGTAGTGAAAGGGAAAAAGTTATCATGACAGTTTAACGCCTCATTGGAGATGCTGATCAATGGTGGTCATTGATTCAAAACACGAAGGAATATGATGAAGTATCAAATATGGAATGGTGGGAGTTCAAAGATCTATTTTTAGAAAAAATACTTTCCTCGTGACCATCGAGTAGATACGGAAAGACAATTTATGAGTCTGAGACAAAAGGAGGATGAGAATGTCGCAAAGTATGAGGCTAACTTTACAAGGTTAGAAAGGTATACTGGAGATTATATACATAACCCAAGAAGTAATATTGATCATTTCTTTGATGGGTTAAAACCATTTCTCCGTCGAGCATTAGTCTCACAATCCTTCTCGTCGTATGAAGACATTGTCTCATGTGCTATCAAGACAGAGAAAGAATTCTCTAAGTCTTATGACTTTAAAGCAAAGCAAGAGAAGAAGAGATCTGCTGATCAATCTGGGAATGGAAATAAGGGGAAGAAGGGAAATGTTGAATATCCATACTGTGGTAGATGTGGGAAGAAACACCCCGGTACTTGCTTGAAGGGAACGAAAGTCTGTTACAAGTGTGGTGAAAAAGGCCACCAAGCTCGTGATTGTAAAGGGAAGAAGGAATCTACCGATGTTCAGTGCTATAATTGTAGGGAGATGGGACATTATGCAAATGAATGTCCTAAGCGTCAGGGGAACTTTCTCAGAAAAGGCCAAGGGATTAAGGCCAAGCTTATGCTATCACTACTGCTGAGGTAGAAGCTCTGAAAGACGTGGTGGCAGGTAATTTAATGGTTTCCTCAAGTTTAGTAAATGCATTATTTGATTCTGGATCATCACATTATTTCATATCTTCCCAGTTTTCTAAGAAAATTAGATATTTCCAATTTGATTTAATAAGGGAGTTGTCAGTTAAAACTCCTAATGGAAGTATCATTGCAACAAAGTTTTGTGAATTAGTCCCCATTAGAGCACATAAATGTTCCTTATCTGTTGATCTCATCGTCATACCTATGATTGAGTTTGATATAATCCTCGGTATGGATTGGATTTCAGACTATGATGAGAAGATTTATTGTAAGAAGAAGGAGGTTACGATTTTTGATGATGATGATAAGGAACACCTTATCTTTAGAGAAGAATCGTCACCACCTAATTCTTATCTAGATCCACCCCTAGTAGCTCAACTAAATTCAATTATTGGGGAGGAAGAGGATGAAATTACAGTGGGTGAGGAAAGGAATGTTCAAATAGAGGATGTACCTGTTGTGAAAGAATATGTAGATGTGTTTCTGGAAGATTTACCTGTACTTCCTCCAGAGTGAGAAGTTGAGTTTTCCATTGATTTAATTCCTGGATCAAGGCCTATATTGAAGACTCCTTATAGAATGGCCACTGTAGAATTAGTTGAACTAAAGAAACAACTAGAGGAATTGAGTAATAAGGGATTTATTCACCCTAGTGTTTCTCCATGGGGATCCCCTGTTCTTTTTGTTAAAAAGAAAGATGGATCTATGAGGTTATGTATCGACTACAGGGAGATCAATGCTATAACAATAACGAATAAGTATCCACTACCTCACATTGATGATTTATTTGAACAACTTCATGGAGCTCAATACTTTTCAAATATTGATCTTCGATTTGGATACCATCAGTTGTGTGTGAAGAAGGAAGACATTACGAAGACAACATTTCGAACCAGGTACGAGCATTAGGAGTTTACAGTAATTCCTTTTGGATTGACTAATTCACCCTCTATATTCATGGATCTGATGAATAGGGTTTTCAAGGAATATATTGATGAATTTGTGGTGGTATTTATTGATTATATCTTGGTATACTCCAAAAGCTACGAAGATCATGAAAATCACTTGCGCATTATCCTGAAGACTCTGAGAAGACATGAATTATATGGGAAGTTTAGCAAGTGTGAATTCTGGCTTCAGGAGATTTCTTTTCTTGGCCATATTGTCTCTAAAGATGGAATCTCTGTTGATCCTTCTAAGACCAAGGCAATCCAAGAATGTCTAGCACCTACGAGTATAACTGAGGTACACCGTTTTATTGGTTTGGCAGGTTATTATCGACGTTTCGTCCAAAATTTTTCCCGATTGGAAAACCCATTAACGAAGATCACACGTAAAGGGGTTAAATTTGTTTGGACAAAAGAGTGTGAAGAATGTTTCGAAGAACTGAAGAGAAGATTATTCAATGCTCGTATATTGACTCTACCATCGAGGAGTGATGTGTTCGTTATTTATAGTGATGCATCGAAGAAAGGACTTGGTTGTGTTCTTATGCAGAATGATAGGGTTATTGCCTATGCATCACGACAGTTGAAAATTCATGAACAAAACTATCCTACTCATGATCTCGAGTTAGAATCTATGATCTTTGTTTTGAAGATATGGAGGCACTACCTCTATGATGAAAAATGTGAGATTTATACTGATCACAAGAGTTTGAAGTATATTTTCTCACAAAAAGAACTCAACATGAGGCAAAGGAGATGGCTTGAATTACTCAAGGATTATGATTGCATGATACACTACCACCCGGGGAAGGCAAACAAGGTGGCAGATGCTTTGAGCAGAAAAGACCATGGAGTTTTGAACAATATGAGAATTGAAAGGGATCCAATTTTCATGGATCTAGTGAAGATGGACATGGGAATAACCATGGAAGTTGAAACATCAGTGCTTTTTCAAATGGTTTCCAAACCATCTTTACTAGAAAGGATTAAGATTTCTCAGACCGATGATGAAGAATTTCAAAATAAGATTAAAGTTGTGAATGATGGGAGATTGAGAGACTTTGTGTATGAAGAAGGAATTTTGAAATTCGGGAAGAGGCTTTGTGTTCCTGATATACCTGATCTAAAAATGGAATTGATGGATGATGCTCATAGTTCCAATTTCTCTATACACCCTGGGAGCACCAAAATGTATAGAGATTTGAAGGAACATTTTTGGTGGGACAACATGAAGAGGGAGATTGCTGATTTTGTGTCAAGATGTATGGTTTGTCAATAAGTGAAAGATGGAAGGCAACAGCCTGGAGGAGTCATGCAACCTCTTCCCATACCATAGTGGAAATGGGACAATATTACGATGGACTTTTTCATGGGGATACCAAAGACTCCTAGAAGGAACGATGCAATATGGGTCATTGTTGATCATCTTACAAAGTCAGCACATTTTCTTGCTATAAGGGAAGATTTACCACTTGAACGACTAGAAATAATATATATTAATGAAGTTGTGAGACTTCATGGAGTGCCCCTATTGATTGTTTCTGATCGTGATCCCCGTTTTACTTCAAGATTCTGGAAAAGTCTTCAGAAATCCTTGGATACTGAACTTCATTTGAGCACTGTCTACCACCCTCAAACAGATGGACAATCAGAACAATCTATTCAAACCTTAGAAGACATGTTGAGATCCTTCTCACTTGACTTGCAGGGTATGTGGGATCAATATTTACCTCTGGTAGAATTTTACTATAACAATAGTTTCCATTCGAGTATTCATATGGCACCATATGAAGCGTTATACGGAAAGAGATGTCACACACCAACCTGTTGGGATGACGTTGGTGAAAGAAAACTTATAGGCCCAGAACTGGTGGAGGAAACGATGGAAAAGGTGAAGGTAATCCAAAACCATATCAAAGCATCTCAAAGTAGGCAGAAGAGCTATGTCGATAATCGAAGGAAGGATTTTGAATTTCAAGTCGGTGGTCATGTTTTCTTGAAGGTATCTCCATGGAAGGGAGTCATACATTTTGGTAAGAAAGGTAAATTGAGTCCCAGGTACATCGGACCTTTCGAAATTCTAAAACAAATTGGGGTTGTAGCTTACCGATTGGCAATGCTGCCAAGTCTCTCCAAAGTTCACGATGTGTTCCACGTATCTCTATTGAGGAAATACATGCCTGACCCAACGCATGTACTCACCTATGAGGAATTAGAACTGGAACCCGATCTGTCTTATTGCGAAGAGCCTCTCAAGGTTCTTGATACGAGAGAACAAGTACTGAGAAACCGGACAACTCGTCTGGTAAAAGTCTTGTGGATAAACCATAAGATGGAAGAGGCAACGTGGGAACCCAAGGAACTTATGATGAAGAACCACCCGAGTCTTTTCATGCGGTAGTATTCTAGAAATTTCGAGGACGAAATTATTTGAAGGAGGGGAGAATGTAACACCCCAAGCTTCTACGGTACGCTTCTCTTTGAATAATTCAATAGCGTGTGTTGTACGCAACATCGAGTTCTAACACACCACAACCAATCAAACTAGCCGTTATGAATATTAATACCCACTTTTTGAAATTTATAAATTTTATTTTTCAAAATGGACTTCATTTTTGGATTCGGAATATCGAAATTAGGCTAGGGTGAATTTTTGGTATTTTTATGAAAAACTTCATTTTTTATGAATAGTGAAACCACTAAGTGGTAGTTAAAAAACTGAATTTTTCATAAAACTTAATTTTACCGCTTCTGTGAGTGGAATTTAGAAAATCTGAGAGACACGGTTAATATCAAGGACTAAAATGTGGTTCATTGAGATGAAAATAATTTTTGGTGAATAGTAACTTTTTACTTTTATTTACCACGGTTAAAAGTAAATAGGGTAATTAAGGGTAAAAATGATATTAATATTACCCTAACACCTGTCCTAATTCTATTGGATAAACTTATTTCGACAAAAAACAACCTTAGGAATAAAATATTATCATTTAGGTCCACTTGGATTAGATTAGGACATTTATTATTATTTAATTCAAAGAAGAGTTAAAAGAGTTAAAATAAAAGTTTATTTACTAAATAATTTTTAATATAGGGTTATACATAAGATAAATTTGATTGTAAATATTAATTAGAAATATAAAAATATTTTCTACATAATGGTATTTTATTTATAATTTTTATACATTAAATAATTTAATTTATTTATGACCCAATGATGATGCAGTAATTACCATAATAGTGAAAAATTAGAATAATTGATATTATAAATACCCAAATAAATGTAATTTGAGACTTTTTATAAATACCAATAATTTTCTAGGATAATATGACATGTTAGGATTGATTTAGTTAACTTTTTTTGAAGTAATCATTCTTTTATGATTTTTACAAAAATCAATTATTGAATAGTGTCAAAATTGACATAAAAGAGTTTTTAAAACAAATATTATATTATTAATTGATATTAAATTTTTAAAAATCTAAGGTTCATCCAAGAGACTTATATCATGATAGGTGTATCATTAATGGACAACTTGGGGGGTCTCTTGGATGTATATAGTAAGTTTATTAACCATATAATATAAAAATACAAAGAGACATTGTAAAAGTGAAACTAATTAACTAAGAGTTAATACTTAAAGATAAGGTTAATATTGTAACCCAAACCTGTATAAATCCTATTGGTTGAGTGGTTTTCGACCTATCCCCACCTTAAAATTTAAATAATCCACTTTGGAACCATTAGAAACCGAATATGAATTTATTATAAAATAATATTTCTAGCTTTTCCAAAGGTGCCCCCACCCCTCTTATAAAAGGGAACTCCCCCTTCTCATTAATTCACACCTTCAAAGCCATTTGGCTCGGCCAAAATCTACCCTAATACTCTCTCAACTTACCTCAATTAATACTAGAGGCCTTCCTTTAGTCAGAAAGCCAACCTAAGGATCCCTTTTGATCAAATCAAAAGTAAGAACCCGAAGAAGAGGTAATGATTTCACCACCATTTTTCAAGTTTCTTTCTTCTTCCACTTATTCTTTCTTTGTTATTACCATTCTAAAATAATAACTCCAGTATCTTATATATACTGTGATTTTATTATAAATATGGTACAACCATATTCAGTATTCTATCCATCCTTTGAATTACATGTCACCATACGTGCGTACGTACGACTTACCGTCTCCACATCGTGGTGTAATTGTTATTCAATAAATTATTATTTGGATGGGTATAATAATGATGTGTAATTCATATAAATAATAAATATAACATGATAATGATTCTGTATATATGATATAACATCCAATTATATATTATTTTAATATCAAAAGAATGATATTGTCGCTCGTGCGTATGTACGGACTACCGTCTCCACGAATGCGATGAGATTCATTCTCCATCGTATCCATTCAAGTCTAATTATCATTTGATGATTAATAATAGTATCTAATGACTTGATATCATTATGGATATGATTAAGATACAACCTATCCATTACAAACACGGCTTACGTAACAAAACATATAAAAGAAAACGAGTAAGTTAACACCCGAAACAACGATAATACTAAGATATTATTAACAAATCAATGTTAAAAGATCATATATGATATCATATTAATGTATATTATTCTTGTATAATTTAATAACAATTATTTCACTATTATAAAGGAGTTTAACCTACCCTTAAACAAGGAAAAGTACAAGGTAAGAGTTTATTTCGCAATCTCTTCATTATCCGAGGTTGTTTATACGTAATAATCTACTGAGATCTCTTTATCATCCACATCCATGTTTCTTAAAAATGTATTTCAAAATATTCTTACTATTTTATAGAATATGGGTTAAATTCATTTATACCCTTATTTGACTTTTTTATAAGAAGTTTATAAAGGAATCTTTCTGTCGTTTTCCAAACAAGGTGCTTTTTAACCTTTTCGACAAAATTAAGGTAAGAATGTTTTGTTTAACTTACACGGCGGGTGTGGCTATTTTCCGCCGTTATAAAATCTTAAAAGCTTCCTTTATAAGCTTATAAGAATATTTTCAAAGTAAATGTTTTATTTTATAATTATGTGACTTTTAAATGATTTAAAAAAAGAGATATTTCTCTCAAATAGTTTTGATTTCATCTATGTCAACATCCTTTGATGGATTTTAAGATTATTTGAAGTTTATTTATTATGATACAAAACATCCATATTTTATTGAAGGTTTTGTGATATGTTTGACTGTGGATGTGTTATTTTTATACCATTCATGGTTTATGGAGAAAGTATTGACATTTCGTATGATAGTTTTAATACGAATGTTTATGTTATAGTTTAAACCTGTTCATATGAGGAATGCATTTTACTTAATATGTGACGGGTGGAGCCCGCTATAGATCTTTAATGCATCGGTAGGTATCATGAGACAAACTAGTGTCTTGGCACAAGGCCTTAGAAAAATCTTATTTGTAGCCTTGGCACGAGGCCTTGGCTATGTGGTTATGATAGTCTGGCATTATGCATTCCATCATTATGAAAATGGTTATTGATATTGCATGTGATTATTGAATTAGTAGAATATCCATGTGAATAAGTAAATGACATTATTTTATTTTATTTTTTCCATACTATGTTGAAGTTCAAGTTTAAAAGGCTTTTGTTTTAGTTATACATTGCCTTGAATGTTTATTCTAATTTATGAATGTTTCTGCTATATTGTTATCCTTACTGGGCATTTGATCTCACCCCTTTTCTATGTTTTATTTTTCCCAGGATGTGAAGAAGTAATTTATGAATGACCTACATGGATAGTATGAGGGGATAAGAGTGTGGACTATGGAGACAATATTGTTGTAGTTTTCATTTTATGATGTAATGTACACTTTATTAATGTATCTAGTTATTCCAAGGATACTAAACTAATCAGTCTTTCGAGATTTGATCTTTCTTGTGATCATGACAATGTTATGTAATAATGCATCGACTCTGGGTAACTGGGGTTAGGGCGTTACAAAAGTGGCCTAACTAATTATCCTTCAAGTTCCTTGTGTATGGTCCAAAGGAACCAGTTTGAACAAACCACTAGTTTAAGGAGGGTGCGGTGTGATGGTCGACATTGTCTTTCAAGGGAAGCTTGTGTGACCGGTTTTGGTTAGGTTGATTGGGATTCGACTGTTCCCTTCAGTGAGGCCTCTGTTATGACCTCAGTTGTGTTCAGGTTCACCCATTTAAAGGAAATAATGCTGGTAGTGTCACTATAATTCTTAGGGGTTTTATTTGTAGAAAATTTTGATGGTGGAGCTACCGTGGTAATGATGTTGTTTGGGTTGTTTTTTACATGCTCATGAAGGCTGTACTTTTCTTTCCAATCAAGGAGACCTTCAGTGTGGATGAGTTTGGGAGGTTTCATATCCATGAGATACTACGAATTCATGTGGTCCCACGCACTATCTTTTTAGATAGGGATGGTCACTTTATGTCTCATTTCTGGTAGGGTTTTTAGAGGAAGCTAGGTATAGAGGTGATTCTGAGCACATCATACCACCCTCAGACTGATGGCCAGTTAGAGCATACAATACAGGTTCTAGAAGACATGATGCAAGAATGTGTCTAGAATTTTGGGGGTTCTTGGGAGAGACACATTCCCCTGTTTGAGTTCACCTACAATAATAGTTATTAGGCAACGATGGAGATGCACCTTATAAGGATTTGTACAGTAGGACATACCGATCACCCTTGTGATGGATAGAGGAAGGTGAGGCAACTTTATTGTGATCACATCTCATACAGGAGACTTCTAAGAAAGTCCAGTTGATTAAGAAGTGGATGATTACTACACAGTCTTGAAAAAAATATTACACTAATCACCACAGATGACCTCTAGAGTTCGAGGTTAGGGATCAGGTCTTTTTGCGTGATTCCCTGAGGTTGGGACATAGGCAGATCAGGAGACAAGGTAAGCTTTCACCGTGACATGTTGGGTCATTCAAGATTCTGGAGAGAGTCAGGTCGGTGGCCTATCAGTTTCAGTTACCTCAGAGGAACTGATCCATGCATGACATCTTCCACTTATCTCAGCTTCACCCCTATCAATTGGACCTGTCTCACAATTTTCATCCTGAGGAGGTTGATTTACAGGTAGATGCATCCTCCTAGGAGCATCCTATATGTATCGTTGATAGGATCATTAAGGTTCTCCATGTCCGGTTAGTTCCTCTAGTACGAGTTCTATGACAGTACAGTCGTTTATAAGATGATACTTGGGAGTGGGAGGCCAACATACATGCTTAATGGCCAGATTTATTCTTAAAAAAATCTTGACCACCCTTCAGAGAGCAATTCGGGGATCAATTTCTATAAAGGGGAAGATTGTAAAACTTTGGTTTCTATATAAGGTATGTATCCCTTATTTTTCAATTTCAATGCATAAATATGGCCTTATGTGAGTACCCAACTTGATCATGGTTGTTTTGGAGATTTTTAGGGCTTTTTTGGAGCCCAAAACCTGTTTTTTGGGGGTGTTTTAAGCATAGTGCATGATTAGTGTAAATATTGTGGGATAGGCCGCACGGTTTGACTAAACCGTGTGAGGCTAGACAGAGGGGGTGTATACGCCACACATTTTTAGGAAACCATATGGGAGGAGGTGCATGCCCATGCAGCCATGTCTGCGGTTTTTGCATAACTTAATAGAGGACCATCACATGATTTTCTCATGGTTTGTAAATTGTGTAGGTAAACCGTACGGTTTCCCCTTTGGCCTATAAGAACTGTGCTTGGTTGGAACCCAATTTTCTAAACCATGCAGCCCCTGTAATTTTGGAAAATTTAATATTTTAAATTAAATTAAAATTATTTTATAAACCTAATTTCATGTTTCTTTCCACGCACCACAAAGTGGGTCTTTTGAAGCTCTCCCTCTATGACTAACCTAGGATTTGAGAAATATTCTTTGTTGGATCTCCAATTCGAGCGAGGTTTTTCTCATTAGATATAAATTGGTAAGATATAAATTCCTTTTTATCCATATTCAATTCTTCTAGCTATTGATTTCACTATTTTGAATCAAGGATCATAGTACCTAATTTCTCATTCTTTGTCCATTATTCAGATTTCTCCTAAACCAAGTCAAATCAGGACTTGATACTGGATGGTCATTCCACTACCAAGATAAGGTAGGTGGTTTATACTTTTTTTTGGGATTTTGGTGACTTTTAGAGATATCAACCATTATGCCGCCCACCAGGCTTTACAGCATGGCCCTAAAAATTAATTGATTAATTGAAATGGATGTATTTGAACCTATTTTCTTTTCCCATGGGTTCCTTGTGATGCGTTGGTGGTTTTTACTCCAACCCAAGGCCACCCATGGGGTGTGCCATACATTTTTCATGGTTTGGACTTTGATAAAACACCCAAGGGGTGTGTTCTTTAGTTTCCTAGATGTAGGAATCTCAAATGGAATTAAATGGAATTGAATTACATTCTTGGGAGATGTTCTACCTCCTTGCCTCATGTTATTATTATGTTATTCTATGCTTGAGTTGATCAAATGGATTAATTGTAAATAAATGAATGGGTGCATATCCATTAGATGTGCTTAATTATGAAAAGTGATAAATGGGTGGGTATACCCATATGAGATATTATATTGCAATTAATGATAAATGGGTGGTCCTCCCATGTGTCAAGATTAAATGGGAATGGAATACATGAGTGGGTATACTCATGAGATGTGTTTGTTTGAAATGTATTAAATGAGTAGGTATACTCATTATACGGATTTGAATGTTTTTGATTATATGAGTAGGTAGACTCATATGGAATTGAATTGTTAAATGGTATGAATGGATGAATGGTTGTATAAATTCCATGGATGGCTCTCCATGGATATGGAACATGGTAGTGGATACCTTGAGAAGTAATGATTCTTGGGTCTTGATTTTGTGGGATTCCTCGGGCCTTGCTACCCCTTGGATCCATCATTCTTGGACTCATGTAGGACATGTTGGTACACATGCTCCTAGGACTCCAACCAGTGCCTTTACCAAGTTACCATCAAGATTATCTTGTGACTTGATGATGATTCTTTAGTTCTTGACACCTTGGATCTGACACTTCATGGTATACACTTCATTATATAGAACAACCATGGGTTTTTCTGACACATTGATTATTACAACATTGTCATGGAAACATGACACATTTCTTTATACGGTAAGGCTGCACAGACTAGATATGGATAGATATACGATGAGGTTGTGTTAATTGTTTACTTTGCTTATAACTTCCTTGTTAGGAGATAACACTTATTGCAGGGAGCCTTGAGAGGTTTTTTGGTATTACTTGTTACAATAGACATATTCCTTTGTCATTCACACTTACATTACTTCTTACTTACACAAGTTAAGAATACTTCTTTTTCTTCTTCTTAGAAATGTATAGTCTTCTGGATGATTATCTACTGGGATGTTTTCTCACACCCTGGTTGGGAATCCTTGGGAACCCAAACATATTATATGGTTGTATGTGATAATATGGAAAAGTTACCTAACACTGGTTGTTGATCATTTCTTTATAGTAGGGGAGCATGAGACCAAGCTGAGGCTTGCGATGCTATGAGCACTTTTTGGTATTTTTGTCTTTTTTGACACGTGTATTGTACTTTACTTTCATGTATCTATTTCGCTGTTTTCTAGATACATGTATCATATGCATCATTATATTTGATCCATATTTTGATATTGTTATCTATTCCTTCCATGCATCTATTGTATGCTTATTTTACTTCTTCTTCTATCATTATGTTTTGACTTCCGTTGTGATATACTCTAGTAATGAGGGAATAATATCCCTAATGACTCACCCAGTCCATCGTTGATAGCTGATAGCCTCTAGAATTTGGGGTGACGCGCTTTAGGACTTGTGACCAACTAGGCTCAGGGCACTATTGAGTGGCATCTAGTTCTGGGACGTTACAATAGGATTAATTAATGATGAATTAAATATTAACCAACAATTAAGTAATGATTAATTATTAATTAACTATAATCCAACTAATTAAATAATTATTACATAGTAATTAACTAATAATTAACTTTAAAGTAACTACTTAATAACTATTATTTAAGTAATGATTAATGAGTGTTTAACAAATAATTAAGGTGTAGTTAACTTAGGATTAACTAATTCATGATGAATAATTAAGTAATGATTAACTAATGATTAAACAATGATTAAAAAAATATTAAAGAATGATTAACTACTCACCAACTAATTATTAATCATTGATTAAAGAAAGATGATTCAATTACCTAGGAATGAATACCTTAGCAATAATTAATGATGCAATAATTATTAAATGATAATTAGTTAATTATTAACTATTAATTAACTTTAAACTAACTACTTAAGAACTATTAATTAATTAATTCTTAATTAATTATGAAATGGTGATTAACAATTCATTAATTAATGATTAAGGAAGTATTGACTTAGGAATAAATAATGATTAAATTAATAATAAGTAATGTTTAACTTAGTATTAAGTAATGTTTAACTTATTATTATTTAATGTTTAATTATAATTTAACTTTAAACTAACTACTTAAGAACTATTAATTAATGAATGTTTAACTACTAACTTAGTAATGGTAAAATAAGGATTAACTTATTATTAAAAATTGATTAGTTATTGATTAACTTTGAATTAACATTGAATTAACATAGTATCAAAGAGGTCCATTAGAGATGGATAAATGGATGAAAAAGAGTCTTAACTGTACACCTAATTTTTCACTCCCATGATTTAAATGATTCATGTAAAGACCCCAACCCCAGTTTCCCAGAGTCAGTGCCTTAATTTATTACATTAACATAAGATATAAGAGATCACATGCTAAAGGACCAAATAATTTAGTAGTATTGGTACACTAGATACATATTTTAAATTCAAATTACATTTTAAACATAAAACTCAAAAAAAATATCTTTGATAACAACATTATTCTCTTAGCTTAACCCTGTATATTAGTCATAATAGACTTCTTGGAATCCTGGAAAAAAATAAAACATAAGAAATGGGTTACCTCAAATGCTCAGTAAGGGTAAATTATGGCATAATATAACTTGAATTAATAATGAATAGTAAATATGGAAAGAATAAAATATAATTGAATAATACCATATAAATAATAACATGATCTTAAAACATGATTATGAATTCTCTAAGTAATCAAATAATCACATCGAATAATAATAATGATGGAATACATAATGTTGGACATATACAATATCAAGATCTATCCTCAATATAGTTACTATCAATATCTATTCTCAAGATAGTTTAAGTCTATGGGTAGAAACCTGTCTGATTTGTGTCAAGATATATCCTCTTGACAATTTAAAACTTCTTGGAAACAAACATGAACAATTTGTCACCAATTTATTTCATATCAAGAGACCATTGATGCATTGAGGAAATATAGCAGGCCCCACCCATCACTTAACAAGTCCAATTCAGTCCTCATATGAATGGGGTGAAACATAAAAACCATATACATATGAAATGTAAATAACTTTCCCCATTCATTAAACATAATCACAAACAATTTTTAATAATATGGTGAATGGTATCAAAATAACACACCCACAATCAAAATTATCATAAAAAATTTAATAAAATATGGTAGATGATATCATAATAGATATAGCATCCCGTCTTTTTATAACATAACTTTTCATTCCATTACACGGAACTGAGGATCTTTAAGGTTTAGTGTCTTGGAAACAAGGAACATAAAACATGAAAAAAAACATTCTTCTTAAACACTTGAAAGGCTTCTCCTCATGTACACCCTAGGCTCATTACTGCATCCCTTAACCTGGGGACATACATCAAAAGGAAGGGTGAGCAGAAGGCCCAGCAAGGGAAACAAGTGAAACATTTTACATATGAACTTGAGATACATCAATAAAGTCATGAAAAGAACTTTAAGGCATGAAAATGAAATCATGAGGCATATCATAATAAAAATAAAACTTTTTAATAACTTGAAGATGTGGATACATCATTTAACATAGACAATCATGAACATATCACCAAGGTCCATCCCCAAGGTGTCATTTTAAAATTACCAAGGTTATTCACCAAGGTATCGTGAAAATTGTAATCTCTAGTGGTTACATCATTACCCAATGCATTGGAGCGCTATCAGGGCGCACCCTTAAATTTGCCTTTATTATCATGTGAGCCACATATATCATCATCAAACATTTCATAAATAACCCACATAGCATAAAATAAATGGGTTTTATTTCATAATCATAACGTTTTAAAAACTGCTTTAAAGACATGATCTTTACGTCACTTTAAACCCACAGAAAGGGAAAGCGGGTCTCATGTATGTAAATCCCAGAATTTAAAATGGAACATTTTGATATATATGTGAATACCCTTGTAGAAATAAGAGCTTTGAGTATTCAATTTATAACATAAAATAATTTTTGAGAAAAGAGAGAGGCATTTTGAGGGGAAAATTCTGCAGCATAACAGCTAAGTTTCGGGGTTTTAGAAAACATTGAAATGAGAGGGGACATGGGTCACCCTCTCATAAATGATCCATAAAACAGTAGGGTGAAAGAATAAGAAGGACATATGGACATGGTAATGAAATTTTAGGGACATACCATTTGAAATGAAAAACATGGAAGGAAAAAAAATTAGATTTCTCTTATGAAAATTCGGCAGCCTTACGACGTCACTTAACTTCAAAAGAAAATGATTTGAAAAGATCAAATAGGGTCCCTCATCATATGATCATAAGAGATCAGTATTATATATATAGAGATAATTACCCAACATAACAAAAAGTAACTTGAAATAATTGACATGAAAGTAGAACTTCAAAACGAGAAGGGTGAAGAACCACTTAAAAATTCGGCAGCCTAACGACGCCACTTAAAACATCAAAATACTGAATTGAAGAGATCAAATGGGGTCTATCATCATATGAAAATAAGATTCCAGTATGATATATATAGATATCATACCCCAATATAACAAAAAGGAACTTGAAATAATTGACATGAAAGTAGAACTTCAAAACGAGAAGGGTGAAGAACCACTTAAAAATTCAGCAGCCTAACGACACAACTTAAAACATCAAAATACTGAATTGAAGCGATCAAATGGGGTCTCTCATCATATGATCATAGAAGATCAGTATGATAATTTAGAGATCATACCCCAACATAATAAAAAGGAACATGAAATACTTGAATGAGAATAGAACTTGAAAACGAGGAAGGTGAAAGAATCCCTTAAAAATTCGGCAGCCTAACGGCGCCACTTAAACATTCTTAAAACGAATTGATGAGAGAAAGGGGGGGGGGGTATCTCATCATATGAACATGAAATAGGCAGTAGGATGAATATAAAAGAACATCCTCCAACATAAGAACATGGATTATAAAAGAAATGACATAAAAGCGATTACTTGAAAAGAAAGAGAGGGGTCGGATCCCTTATCTTAACATGTAACTCTTAAACCTCAATGGTTGGGACCTTGAGGGCTTGGTGGCACCTTGGGAGGACTCCTTGGGAGGTAATGAGACCATAAATTCGTTGGGAATGAGTGGGGAGTCGAATGGATGAGAGGAGGACTTGGTATTTATAGGGAAAGTGAGGGGACAAGGCATTAATGGCCAAGGGACACCTCACATGTGCTTTTCTCAAACCCATGTGCTCTCCCTTGTCATTTATCATGGAGTTAGGCCACATGGGGCCCCCAAAACAATAATTCATCACCCTTGGCCGGCCAACCCTCAAAAGATCTCATGACATCATCATGACACCGTTATGATGTCATTAAACATACCGAAACCCTAAAACTGTATTTTTACTATTAACTGAAAATTCAACTTTCTCAGAAAAATCCCAAAATTTCACATTAACCAAATATCAATGCTCTGATTTCAAAAATGAAATCCATTTTATAAAAATAATTTTCTAAATATTTTTAATTTAATTTTTAAATAAAAACACTATTCATTGAAAATTCATTTTTTCATAAAAAACCCCAAAAATTACCATAACATAATATCGATGCTCTGAGTTCAAAAATAAAGTCATTTTTATAAAAATAATTTTCTAATTATTTTTAATTAAATTTTTAATTAAAAAACACTATTCACCCGAAAAAACTAATACTTGAATAATAATTAATGAAACCGTTATTTAACTATTTTATTGAATCACATTACTTAATCAAGGTTCCTAGATTATTTTAAAACTTTCTTTAAGTGAGATTACTAATCCATTTGGTCATATTACTAATCCTAATCATAAAATCACTATTCATAATTTACTATTCATTAAAAATCAAGTTGATCTTATTAGACTCTAAATGTAGTACTGAACATAATTGCAGAAGACCATTTTTTGAAAATCATTACACATTTTTAATTATTTAGGGTTTACATAAACATATTTAAAATATCCTTTTTCTAAAATTCATCAAAAATATGCATACTATATTTATCCGGTCATTTCAAAGTTCATAAACTTCATCATAAGAAGAAATACCAATTTTTATTTAAAACAAGGATTACACAAGGTAGTTACGGTCTCGTTACATAACCCCTTATAATACCAGCATAGGACCTAAGAGTAAGGTGTGCTAGGGTGATAGAAGCTTGGGGCGGCTCAGTCAACATTGCCCGAGTAGTAATTTCTATCAGTTTGATCTTCTCACGAAGGCGATTCCGTTCCAGCTTCACATGATGAAGTTCGGCTTGGATTTGATCCAGAGCAAATCCCAGTGGTGCTACCTCCTTCCCAAGCTCTGTTAGATGGGCTTCGATCGGTCCAAGACTACAAGGTGAGGCCATAGAATCTTCTTTCTATAATAATTAACCAAGATTACTTATATCAAAACATTTTGTTCACAGCGGTCATATTGACCGATGGTTATATAATAGTCAAAACCCACTGAACTCATTTTAATTATAATCATGTTTATCAAATAAAACGTTTTTGTTGAGTATAACAATAACACATAAAATTGGGAAACAAAATTTATTTAAAAAATTTCGGGTCGTTACAATCTTCCCCCCTTAAGAAATTGCGTCCTCGCAATTTTAAAATTGGGTTTTGAAATTTCATTGAAAGTCCCACATCGGAAAAGGAGTCAGTAAAACTATTACTTTAAAATAAAGAAAGGGAAGTACAAAGGTCACCCAAGTTAACCCACACTAGGGTTCCATGTAGGAAAACATGGACATGGAGGAGAAAACAAAGGGTCAAGTTCTGAGGGAGAGTGATAGAGAACATGATTAGGAGAAAGTTAACCATGAGAAAATCCCAAACTTATGATGTGTGTAAACGGTCTTTGATTACCTAGTAGGAAACGTAAACCAACAACATTTTTGTTTTACATTTCTTTTCATAATTTTGAGGATTTCATTTACTACATAGAACAAAAACATAAGAAAATATACCTACCTTAAAGTAGAGTTTCATCCTTTAACAAGTCCCTACCAATACTAATCTTTTCTCCAAATGATGAGAATTCAAAAACACTTGGTCTCATAAAAGCACAAGAATCATCTTCTATAGAATCACATAATCTACAAAAGATTAACTATCTATTTCTTCTGTCATTAAACATTATCCCAAAAACAGAAAGGTTAAGGTAAAAAAACTCTTCAAAAAGAAAGAATCCCATAGGAATGGAAACTACTTTTAAATCATCAAAGTTCCATGGTACTACCCAAATTTCATCATAGACCATTCCCTAAATAACGGTCCTTAAAATTCCTCAAAACAAACCAAACTAAGATTGAAACCCAAATACAATAAGGATTTGATAACATAGTCTTCCAAAACAACTTCATTGTTCATCTCCAGACAACATCAACCACTCCTAACATCTTATAAAAAAAGTAGCTAACCAAAACATATTTTACCCAAGATAGGTTAGTCATTCCCATAAGTAACCTAAATTACTATAATTTCACCTTAAATTCATCGATTCTTCAAAATATAAGTCAACCTTACTCCTCAATGAAAATACCGTAGTAATCTATTTACCTCGATCAAATATAGTTCCCAAAATAATGAACGTCTTCCAAAATAATAATCATATTTTAATCCCCTAATCATCCCTGTCATATTAATACGAAAATCGTCGCATTTCCTATCACATTGGTTTCGGAACATGTTCTTCCATTTCCCACCATTAACTAAGAAGAGAAATCATAATTAGGGGCTTAAGTACTTAGCTAATAATCATGAAAAGGAACTGAAAGCATATAAGGATAACTTTTATATGAAAGGTATACCCTAACTTGTGATCTCCTAGGTTCCCATCTAGGTTATGAATGATCATATATTCTTATGTGAACCTTTATTTTATTTTATCTTTGTTCCTTTAACAATGGTTCATACCAAGCTTATGAATTAACCAAAGCATATCCCCCAGGAGTGTCGTAACCAAGAGTGCAGCAAGGCCCGTTGTCGTGTACCAGTTCCCGTTCGAGTCTAGCTCAAAGCGGTGTTTTCGGGTTTTACCCCTATGTACATCTGTCCCAGAGCCACCTCTACCTGCTCGTATCCAGACAGGGATGTATTTTCTTGGCAACCCCTTACTCAATACTCACCAAAATACCAGGAAGATTTCCTATATTAAACTTTTCTATAGGGTTCCTCCTAGATTTTTCATATCCTAATTTCCACAAATAACTAAACCATCCTTTGATACCAACTATAGCATCCCGTCTTTTTATAACATAACTTTTCATTCCATTACACGGAACTGAGGATCTTTAAGGTTTAGTGTCTTGGAAACAAGGAACATAAAACATGAAAAAAAACATTCTTCTTAAACACTTGAAAGGCTTCTCCTCATGTACACCCTAGGCTCATTACTGCATCCCTTAACCTGGGGACATACATCAAAAGGAAGGGTGAGCAGAAGGCCCAGCAAGGGAAACAAGTGAAACATTTTACATATGAACTTGAGATACATCAATAAAGTCATGAAAAGAACTTTAAGGCATGAAAATGAAATCATGAGGCATATCATAATAAAAATAAAACTTTTTCATAACTTGAAGATGTGGCTACATAATTTAACATAGACAATCATGAACATATCACCAAGGTCCATCCCCAAGGTGTCATTTTAAAATTACCAAGGTTATTCACCAAGGTATCGTGAAAATTGTAATCTCTAGTGGTTACATCATTACCCAATGCATTGGAGCACTATCAGGGCGCACCCTTAAATTTGCCTTTATTATCATGTGAGCCACATATATCATCATCAAACATTTCATAAATAACCCACATAGCATAAAATAAATGGGTTTCATTTCATAATCATAACGTTTTAAAAACTGCTTTAAAGACATGATCTTTACGTCACTTTAAACCCACAGAAAGGGAAAGCGGGTCTCATGTATGTAAATACCAGAATTTAAAATGGAACATTTTGATATATATGTGAATACCCTTGTATAAATAAGAGCTTTGAGTATTAAATTTATAACATAAAATAATTTTTGAGAAAAGAGAGAGGCATTTTGAGGGGAAAATTCTGCAGCATAACGGCTAAGTTTCGGGGTTTTAGAAAACATTGAAATGAGAGGGGACATGGGTCACCCTCTCATAAATGATCCATAAAATAGTAGGGTGAAAGAATAAGAAGGACATATGGACATGGTAATGAAATTTTAGGGACATACCATTTGAAATGAAAAACATGGAAGGAAAAAAAAATTAGATTTCTCTTATGAAAATTCGGCAGCCTTACGGCGTCACTTAACTTCAAAAGAAAATGATTTGACAAGATAAAATAGGGTCCCTCATCATATTATCATAAGAGATCAGTATTATAGATAGAGAGATAATTACCCAACATAACAAAAAGGAACTTGAAAGAATTGACATGAAAGTAGAACTTCAAAACGAGAAGGGTGAAGAACCACTTAAAAATTCGGCAGCCTAACGGCGACACTTAAAACATCAAAATACTGAATTGAAGAGATCAAATGGGGTCTCTCATCATATGAACATAAGAGTCCAGTATGATATATATAGAGATCATACCCCAATATAACAAAAAGGAACTTGAAATAATTGACATGAAAGTAGAACTTCAGAACGAGAAGGGTGAAGAACCACTTAAAAATTCGGCAGCCTAACGGCGCCACTTAAAACATCAAAATACTGAATTGAAGCGATCAAATAGGGTCTCTCATCATATGATCATAAAAGATCAGTATGATAATTTAGAGATCATACCCCAACATAATAAAAAGGAACATGAAAGACTTGAATGAGAATAGAACTTGAAAACGAGGAAGGTGAAAGAATCCCTTAAAAATTCGGCAGCCTAACGGCGCCACTTAAACATTCTTAAAACGAATTGATGAGAGAAAGGGGGGGGGGGGTCTCTCATCATATGAACATGAAATAGGCATTAGGATGAATATAAAAGAACATCCTCCAACATAAGAACATGGAGTATAAAAGAAATGACATAAAAGAGATTACTTGAAAAGAAAGAGAGGGGTCGGATCCCTTACCTTAACATGTAACTCTTAAACCTCAATGGTTGGGACCTTGAGGGCTTGGTGGAACCTTGGGAGGACTCCTTGGGAGGTAATGAGACCAGAAATTCGTTGGGAATGAGTGGGGAGTCGAATGGATGAGAGGAGGACTTGGTATTTATAGGGAAAGTGAGGGGACAAGGCATTAATGGCCAAGGGACACCTCACATGTTCTTTTCTCAAACCCATGTGCTCTCCCTTGTCATTTATCATGGAGTTAGGCCAAATGGGGCCCCCAAAACAATAATTCATCACCCTTGGCCGGCCAACCCTCAAAAGAGCTCATGACATCATCATGACACCGTTATGATGTCATTAAACATACCGAAACCCTAAAACTGTATTTTTACTATTCACTGAAAATTCAACTCTCAGAAAAATCCCAAAATTTCACATTAACCAAATATCAATGCTCTGATTTCAAAAATGAAATCCATTTTATAAAAATAATTTTCTAAATATTTTTAATTTAATTTTTAAATAAAAACACTATTCATCGAAAATTCATTTTTTCAGAAAAAACCCCAAAAATTACCATAACATAATATCGATGCTTTGAGTTCAAAAATAAAGTCATTTTTATAAAAATAATTTTCTAATTATTTTTAATTAAATTTTTAATTAAAAAACACTATTCACCCGAAAAAACTAATACTTGAATAATAATTAATGAAACCGTTATTTAACTATTTTATTGAATCACATTACTTAATCAAGGTGCCTAGATTATTTTAAAACTTTCTTTAAGTGAGATTACTAATCCATTTGGTCATATTACTAATCCTAATCATAAAATCACTATTCAAAATTTACTATTCATCAAAAATCAAGTTGATCTTATTGGACTCTAAATGTAGTACTGAACATAATTGCAGAAGACCATTTTTTGAAAATCATTACACATTTTTAATTATTTAGGGTTTACATAAACATATTTAAAATATCCTTTTTCTAAAATTCATCAAAAATATGCATACTATATTTATCCGGTCATTTCAAAATTCATAAACTTCATCATAAGAAGAAATACCAATTTTTATTTAAAACAAGGATTACACAAGGTAGTTACGGTCTCGTTACATAACCCCTTATAATACCATCATAGGACCTAAGAGTAAGGTGTGCTAGGGTGATAGAAGCTTGGGGCGGCTCAGTCAACATTGCCCGAGTAGTAATTTCTATCAGTTTGATCTTCTCACGAAGGCGATTCCGTTCCAGCTTCACATGATGAAGTTCGGCTTGGATTTGATCCAGAGCAAAGCCCAGTGGTGCTACCTCCTTCCCAAGCTCTGTTAGATGGGCTTCGATCGGTCCAAGACTACAAGGTGAGGCCATCGAATCTTCTTTCTATAATAATTAACCAAGATTACTTATATCAAAACATTTTGTTCACAGCGGTCATATTGACCGATGGTTATATAATAGTCAAAACCCACTGAATTCATTTTAATTATAATCATGTTTATCAAATAAAACGTTTTTGTTGAGTATAACAATAACCCATAAAATTGGGAAACAAAATTTATTTAAAAAATTTCGGGTCGTTACAATCTTCCCCCCTTAAGAAATTGCATCCTCGCAATTTTAAAATTGGGTTTTGAAATTTCATTGAAAGTCCCACATCGGAAAAGGAGTCAGTAAAACTATTACTTTAAAATAAAGAAAGGGAAGTACAAAGGTCACCCG
The DNA here is from genome assembly GCA_963277665.1 of Viscum album. NCBI lineage: Eukaryota > Viridiplantae > Streptophyta > Magnoliopsida > Santalales > Viscaceae > Viscum > Viscum album. Next base: position 1,332,091,556 of record OY728143.1, read on the forward strand.
AGTTAACCCACACTAGGGTTCCATGTAGGAAAACATGGACATGGAGGAGAAAACAAAGGGTCAAGTTCTGAGGGAGAGTGATAGAGAACATGATTAGGAGAAAGTTAACCATGAGAAAATCCCAAACTTATGATGTGTGTAAACGGTCTTTGATTACCTAGTAGGAAACGTAAACCAATAACATTTTTGTTTTACGTTTCTTTTCATAATTTTGAGGATTTCATTTACTACATAGAACAAAAACATAAGAAAATATACCTACCTTCAAGCAGAGTTTCATCCTTTAACAAGTCCCTACCAACACTAATCTTTTCTCCAAATGATGAGAATTCAAAAACACTTGGTCTCATAAAAGCACAAGAATCATCTTCTATAGAATCACATAATCTACAAAAGATTAACTATCTATTTCTTCTGTCATTAAACATTATCCCAAAAACAGAAAGGTTAAGGTAAAAAAACTCTTCAAAAAGAAAGAATCCCATAGGAATGGAAACTACTTTTAAATCATCAAAGTTCCATGGTACTACCCAAATTTCATCATAGACCATTCCCTAAATAACGGTCCTTAAAATTCCTCAAAACAAACCAAACTAAGATTGAAACCCAAATACAATAAGGATTTGATAACATAGTCTTCCAAAACAACTTCATTGTTCATCTCCAGACAACATCAACCACTCCTAACATCTTATAAAAAAAGTAGCTAACCAAAACATATTTTACCCAAGATAGGTTAGTCATTCCCATAAGTAACCTAAATTACAATAATTTCACCTTAAATTCATCGATTCTTCAAAATATAAGTCAACCTTACTCCTCAATGAAAATACCGTAGTAATCTATTTACCTCGATCAAATATAGTTCCCAAAATAATGAACGTCTTCCAAAATAATAATCATATTTTAATCCCCTAATCATCCCTGTCATATTAATACGAAAATCGTCGCATTTCCTATCACATTGGTTTCAGAACATGTTCTTCCATTTCCCACCATTAACTAAGAAGAGAAAGCATAATTAGGGGCTTAAGTACTTAGCTAATAATCATGAAAAGGAACTGAAAGCATATAAGGATAACTTTTATATGAAAGGTATACCCTAACTTGTGATCTCCTAGGTTCCCATCTAGGTTATGAATGATCATATATTCTTATGTGAACCTTTATTTTATTTTATCTTTGTTCCTTTAACAATGGTTCATACCAAGCTTATGAATTAACCAAAGCATATCCCCCAGGAGTGTCGTAACCAAGAGTGCAGCAAGGCCCGTTGTCGTGTACCAGTTCCCGTTCGAGTCTAGCTCAAAGCGGTGTTTTCAGGTTTTACCCCTATGTACATCTGTCCCAGAGCCACCTCTACCTGCTCGTATCCAGACAGGGATGTATTTGCTTGGCAACCCCTTACTCAATACTCACCAAAATACCAGGAAGATTTCCTATATTAAACTTTTATATAGGGTTCCTCCTAGATTTTTCATATCCTAATTTCCACAAATAACTAAACCATCCTTTGATACCAACTATAACATCCCGTCTTTTTATAACATAACTTTTCATTCCATTACACGGAACTGAGGATCTTTAAGGTTTAGTGTCTTGGAAACAAGGAACATAAAACATGAAAAAAACATTCTTCTTAAACACTTGAAAGGCTTCTCCTCATGTACACCCTAGGCTCATTACTGCATCCCTTAACCTGGGGAAATACATCAAAAGGAAGGGTGAGCAGAAGGCCCAACAAGGGAAACAAGTGAAACATTTTACATATGAACTTGAGATACATCAATAAAGTCATGAAAAGAACTTTAAGGCATGAAAATGAAATCATGAGGCATATCATAATAAAAATAAAACTTTTTCATAACTTGAAGATGTGGCTACATCATTTAACATAGACAATCATGAACATATCACCAAGGTCCATCCCCAAGGTGTTATTTTAAAATTACCAAGGTTATTCACCAAGGTATCATGAAAATTGTAATCTCTAGTGGTTACATCATTACCCAATGCATTGGAGCGCTATCAGGGCGCACCCTTAAATTTGCCTTTATTATCATGTGAGCCACATATATCATCATCAAACATTTCATAAATAACCCACATAGCATAAAATAAATGGGTTTCATTTCATAATCATAACGTTTTAAAAACTGCTTTAAAGACATGATCTTTACGTCACTTTAAACCCACGGAAAGGGAAAGCGGGTCTCATGTATGTAAATCCCAGAATTTAAAATGGAACATTTTGATATATATGTGAATACCCTTGTATAAATAAGAGCTTTGAGTATTAAATTTATAACATAAAATAATTTTTGAGAAAAGAGAGAGGCATTTTGAGGGGAAAATTCTGCAGCATAACGGCTAAGTTTCGGGGTTTTAGAAAACATTGAAATGAGAGGGGACATGGGTCACCCTCTCATAAATGATCCATAAAACAGTAGGGTGAAAGAATAAGAATGACATATGGACATGGTAATGAAATTTTAGGGACATACCATTTGAAATGAAAAACATGGAAGGAAAAAAAAATTAGATTTCTCTTATGAAAATTCGGCAGCCTTACGGCGTCACTTAACTTCAAAAGAAAATGATTTGACAAGATCAAATAGGGTCCCTCATCATATGATCATAAGAGATCAGTATGATAGATAGATAGATAATTACCCAACATAACAAAAAGGAACTTGAAAGAATTGACATGAAAGTAGAACTTCAAAACGAGAAGGGTGAAGAACCACTTAAAAATTCGGCAGCCTAACGGCGCCACTTAAAACATCAAAATACTGAATTGAAGAGATCAAATGGGGTCTCTCATCATATGAACATAAGAGTCCAGTATGATATATATAGAGATCATACCCCAATATAACAAAAAGTAACTTGAAATAATTGACATGAAAGTAGAACTTCAGAACGAGAAGGGTGAAGAACCACTTAAAAATTCGGCAGCCTAACGGCGCCACTTAAAACATCAAAATACTGAATTGAAGCGATCAAATAGGGTCTCTCATCATATGATCATAAAATATCAGTATGATAATTTAGAGATCATACCCCAACATAATAAAAAGGAACATGAAAGACTTGAATGAGAATAGAACTTGAAAACGAGGAAGGTGAAAGAATCCCTTAAAAATTCGGCAGCCTAACGGCGCCACTTAAACATTCTTAAAACGAATTGATGAGAGCAAGGGGGGGGTCTCTCATCATATGAACATGAAATAGGCAGTAGGATGAATATAAAAGAACATCCTACAACATAAGGACATGGAGTATAAAAGAAATGACATAAAAGCGATTACTTGAAAAGAAAGAGAGGGGTCGGATCCCTTACCTTAACATGTAACTCTTAAACCTCAATGGTTGGGACCTTGAGGGCTTGGTGGAACCTTGGGAGGACTCCTTGGGAGGTAATGAGACCAGAAATTCGTTGGGAATGAGTGGGGAGTCGAATGGATGAGAGGAGGACTTGGTATTTATTGGGAAAGTGAGGGGACAAGGCATTAATGGCCAAGGGACACCTCACATGTTCTTTTCTCAAACCCATGTGCTCTCCCTTGTCATTTATCATGGAGTTAGGCCACATGGGGCCCCCAAAACAATAATTCATCACCCTTGGCCGGCCAACCCTCAAAAGATCTCATGACATCATCATGACACCGTTATGATGTCATTAAACATACCGAAACCCTAAAACTGTATTTTTACTATTCACTGAAAATTCAACTTTCTCAGAAAAATCCCAAAATTTCACATTAACCAAATATCAATGCTCTGATTTCAAAAATGAAATCCATTTTATAAAAATAATTTTCTAAATATTTTTAATTTAATTTTTAAATAAAAACACTATTCATCGAAAATTCATTTTTTCAGAAAAAACCCCAAAAATTACCATAACATAATATCGATGCTCTGAGTTCAAAAATAAAGTCATTTTTATAAAAATAATTTTCTAATTATTTTTAATTAAATTTTTAATTAAAAAACACTATTCACCCGAAAAAACTAATACTTGAATAATAATTAATGAAACCGTTATTTAACTATTTTATTGAATCACATTACTTAATCAAGGTGCCTAGATTATTTTAAAACTTTCTTTAAGTGAGATTACTAATCCATTTGGTCATATTACTAATCCTAATCATAAAATCACTATTCATAATTTACTATTCATCAAAAATCAAGTTGATCTTATTAGACTCTAAATGTAGTACTGAACATAATTGCAGAAGACCATTTTTTGAAAATCATTACACATTTTTAATTATTTAGGGTTTACATAAACATATTTAAAATATCCTTTTTCTAAAATTCATCAAAAATATGCATACTATATTTATCCGGTCATTTCAAAATTCATAAACTTCATCATAAGAAGAAATCCCAATTTTTATTTAAAACAAGGATTACACAAGGTAGTTACAGTCTCGTTACATAACCCCTTATAATACCAGCATAGGACCTAAGAGTAAGGTGTTCTAGGGTGATAGAAGCTTGGGGCGGCTCAGTCAACATTGCCCGAGTAGTAATTTCTATCAGTTTGATCTTCTCACGAAGGCGATTCCGTTCCAGCTTCACATGATGAAGTTCGGCTTGGATTTGATCCAGAGCAAAGCCCAGTGGTGCTACCTCCTTCCCAAGCTCTGTTAGATGGGCATCGATCGGTCCAAGACTACAAGGTGAGGCCATCGAATCTTCTTTCTATAATAATTAACCAAGATTACTTATATCAAAACATTTTGTTCACAGTGGTCATATTGACCGATGGTTATATAATATTCAAAACCCACTGAACTCATTTTAATTATAATCATGTTTATCAAATAAAACGTTTTTGTTGAGTATAACAATAACACATAAAATTGGGAAACAAAATTTATTTAAAAAATTTCGGGTCGTTACAATAGATCAACCTCAATGAATCAAAATATTCAATAAAGGATGTTGACATGGATGAAAATACTATAAGAAAGCCATTCTTGAGAGAAAACCCACCTTTACATTGTAATCATATATTTAAAAATCTGTGAAATTATAAATGAAAAATTTTTATTCAAAAAGAACTTTGTAAAATTTTAAAGAAAGATTAAAATAATTAAAGCCTCATGGAGGAGGGAAATTTTTCTCATGCGGTATAAGTTGAAAAAACATTCCTTTCACATTTTTTTTTCTTCCAAAAAAGGCATAAAGCATATCATTTGGAAAATGACAAAAATATTCCTTTCAAATTGTTTTATAAAAAGTAAAACAATGGTAAAATAAATACTTTAAAATTTCATAAAAGAATATTAGAAAACTTTTTAAAACATTTATAGAAAATATTGACATGGAATAAAAATATTCCCTAGTGGAGACTTAAAGAGAAGCAATCTCAATTAATGAAGAGATTGTAAATTAAACCCTTATCACTTTATAATCAGTAGAATAGTATGACCCATGAATGAAAGAAAATTATATGGAAATGAAAATATCATAATATTTAGAATAATACTCATAAAATACATTCATGGGTAGTATATAAACCACTCAAGAAGAAATACGTAGTGTTTAAGGCATGTGTCCCACATAAATAAAAGTGAGACAAAAATATCATACCTTATGCTCCCTTTAGTAGAATGTAATTTAAAATCCTATATATTAATTATAGATTTATTATAAATATATAATAGAACTATATTAATTTCCATAATACCTTATATGATTTAGTTATGACTTTATATTTCCTGTTTATTAACAATTCCTTATTAAAGTTACATTTTGGGTAATGACCGCTTTGTTTTTCGCATGTGTTTTTATTTGTTATATTTTTTATCCTATTAAATATTACATGATTTCATAATATAAAAAATGATATAAATGAAATAAATATCATATATATTCAGTATACATATTTATTTATAATAATCTTTAAAATATATAAATAGAACATGAAATACACCGTCCATTGAGACGGTACCCTGTACATAGGCATGGATGCTGTTTCCATTTTCTTATCATATTGAAAGAAAGAAAGTAATTAATATAATTAAAATTTAATTATTATGTCATATATATCATATATGTTCATTAAAACCATCCTTAATACTTTCCAAGTAAATTTGACCGAATCACAGCGTTTTGAGGATGTGGTAGTCCACACGTCCACAAACGAAGTTATCGTATTTACACAAAATGGAAAGAATGAAGGTATGCATTATATAATAATTAAAGAAGAATAAATAAATCATAATTATTATATATATAATATAAAAATATATTTTCTATCATAATTTCCAACCATGAATGGTGGCAATGGAAGAAATAATGACATCGGTTCACAAGGCAGTAGTCTGCCGTACACACAGACGATGATTGTGTATCCAATTTGATTGAAGTGTGTATGAGTGTAGGTAGAAAACTTAATATAACAACATATAAATATATTTAATATAATACGGTTATTATAATAATATAAAATAAAAATATTTTAAGGGTTTTTATGAATAAATAAAACAAAAATGTTCGTTGATGAATGTTACCTCCTCTTTGGGTATCTCCTTTTAATTTGCATAAAAGGAATTATTTGGTTGAATTTATGACCAAAGGATTATAATATGGAGGGAGGAAAGTTTGGATAAGAAATGGTAAGGGGTTGGTTGATATATAAGGATCAAAGTGGTGTGTGGAAGTGAGGGAGGAGGTGCCCATTTATAATAGAGGTGAGGGGCACTTTTGGAAACTATCAAAATTTTAAATTAATTTTAATTAATTTCAATTCAAAATGAATCCAAAGTGAATTATTTAGAAGATAAGATGATTATGGGTTGAAATAATCTCAACCAATAATTTTTATACATGTTTAGATCACATTATTACCCTTATGTTTTGTCATTAACCCTTTGTTAAACCCTTTAACTCTTACCATGACAACTTGACTTTTTTTCTATTTAAGAGTTAATATAGTTACTATAAAACACCAAACCAAACATAAATGAGTCATAGATGGAATTTTTAAATATATTCCAATAATTTGGGAGAATTTTAGATTCTTATGAATTTTATATCTTTTAATAAAATATTATTTATTTTAAAATATCATCAATGTCAATTTTGATGCTATTCATTTCTTGACTTTTTAAAAAATATCAATGCACAAGATAAATTTGAACCAATACATTTAATAAATCCCAAATATGTATAGGTCATATATAAAACATGTGTATGACATTAATTATAAAAATTATATATATTTTAATATTTTTAATAACATTTAGTTTATATGTCCATTACTAAAACAACTACTACATCATCATTGTGAAAGCCTTTAATTTAATCATTTATTCCATAAAAATTAAAAATAAATTATAATTATGAATTTAAAAAATTTTAAATTTTAAATAAATATTTATAGTTAAATATATATTCTCAATAACCATTTATAAAAATGTAATACTTATTAAAAGCTTGAGTATGACATATTGAACTTTCCTTAGAATAAAATACTAAAATACGATTAAATTCATCAAAGTGGCTCCAAGAGGCTATAAAATCAACCGAAGGATTATTTTGGTATAAAATAACTCATAAAATAAAATTAGTACAAGTGTTAGGGTAATTTTATAATATTTGTAAAATTATTTTTACCCTTAATTACCCGATTTACCCTTAACTGTGGTAATTAAAAAAAATACTAAAGTCACTATTCATATTGTCAAAAAAATAAAAGGTTCCTATTTTATAATTTCTAAAATTATGATTCAAAATATAAAATCCATTTTTAAAAATTAAAAATAAATAATTGTATCAAATTAATTTGAAATTAATCCCATTGAAGGAACGGGAAAATGAGTTTTTAAAGTGAAAACATTCAAAAGATTGAAATGTTTTTATATAAAAATTCAATGTAAAATTAATTCTAATGAACTAAATTAGATTAAATGATAAAAAAATGATCTAATTATACTTTAAATCTAATTAAAAATATAATTTAACATTATTAATTATTAAAAAAATGGTTTTTAATTAAAAGGTAATATTTCACCACTGTTCATCAAAACATGAAACTTATCAGAAGGAATACCAAAAAATAAACTAATTTAAATTTTTATAATTCAATTTAAAATTAGAAGTTTATTTTTTCAATTAAAATTTCTAAAAATTTCAAAAAGTAGATTTAAAACAAGTGCTCTATCAAAAGGTGATAAAACTATCTTTTTATAAAAATACATATTTTATGCATGAAAATAGATTTGTTCTTATATAATGTATAGTCTAAAATAGGATGAATGTTAAAAACTAGATTTAATATTATATATATATATATATATCATTAATATAATCTAAAAAGTGTTACATGTTTATTTTATTAATATAAAACACACTTGCGTGCATTTAAATAGTTTCTATAAAAATATTTCCTTTATATTAAATTTGTTTTTATATTTTTTTCTAATTAATTAGGAACTAATGAATTCATTAATATACATTCAAAATTTAGTTAATCCAATTCATAACCACTAATTTAATGGCTAGAAGATAATTTCATTTTAAATAATAATATTAAAAGTATTTTGTGGTTCGTTTAAGCTCGGTGTTGCGTGAAATATAAGATATCAAAGAGATTAAATTTAAAAGGATACATACCATAAAATATTTGGGTATTACATTATCCCCTCCTTCAATAAATCACGTCCTCTGATTTTGAAATTGAACATAAAAAATAAAATGCTGATACTTGAAAATTCCTTTGTGGGAAACCCACATCAGAAATGGGGTTAATAAAACATCCTCTTAATAAAAGGGAAATGGAAATGTGAAGGTCACCATAAAATTAGGCTTTTGAATAGGAATTCATTATTGAAAAGAAAAAACATAGACCTGGAAGATAAATATAACTATCATGTTTTGATGGATAGTGGTATAAAACATGGTCATTAGAATGTTAAAAATCAAAAAACTGTAAATATTGTGATCAATTAAAAGACCATTGATTTATTAGTTAGAAAAGTAAACTGATAACATTTTTGTTTCAAAATCCTTTTCCTAAAGATGAGTGATTCTTTTAATATCTAGATAAATCACTCAAGAAATCTTACTTGATTTCTTTCCATGTCATGAGCATAATCTCATCCTTTGGTTGTGCTCTAATCTATTTTCACTTCATTTCATACACCTGAATATGGATATTCAAGATGAATTTTTATGGCTAAAGAGATTTTGATGAACCATAAACTCCATAAGTATTTCCTTCATCCTCTAAATGTTTACTAAATAAAAAAAATAGCAAAAAGTGTCCAATAAATCACACTTTATCCTCAAACAATAATATCTAATGTTCAAATTAATACATTTCAGCCTTAAGACTCATCCAAAATAAATCTATTCAAATTCACATTCCAAAAATTTATATAGAAGGTCACTAAATTTCCAAATTCAACATAACATTATATTTTCCCCAAAAATCATAATACATATATTTTTTCACATACCAAATATATGAATACCATTATCACCTCAAAAACCTTAACAATAACATGAATTCTTCCAAATACTTAAAGAGAAAATACTACAATACAATCCTTATATATCACATGATTCTTATAACCATAATATCATAATTATTATATCTAAAAACAAAAATACATTAATTATTCCACTTAGGCTATAGTAACTACTTAATCTTGACCCCGTTCCCTTTGATTTTCCTGAGCTATATTTCCTTGAAGCTTGGGAAATTCATTTGTGTAGTCCCCCATTTCACTATAGTTGAAAAATTGAATATCAGCCTTTTATTTCATCCATTGTAATTATTTTTCCTAGTGAACCTTTTCTCCACACTGATAAAAAACAAAAAAACTTTTCAATCACTTCCCATGGTGATTATTTCCACAATTATCACATGTGGGAAATCCTTATTTCCCTTATTCACTATATCCATATTTTCTATGTTGTCCTCTTCTTCTCTTTCTTCCATTTGAAGTCATGAAACTTTGAGAATTACTTCTCTATCTTGATAGCACATGAGACTATATCCTCGTATGATGATAAAGTTTGGGAAACCATTTCCCTTCAGAGGAATGGATTTAACCAATCAAATAAATGATCAATATTACTCCTTGGTTCATGTATGTAGTTTGTAGCATGCCTTGTTAATATTTTAAAGTTTTCTTTATACTTAGAAACATTATCATCCTCTTTTTGCCTCAGACTCAAAAATTTACTCTCTATATCTGCTCACTGTTCGCAAGGAAAAAAATTCCTTAGAAAAGTTTCTTAAAATACTTCCATTCCATGTTTTATATTTCTTTCTCCTACTTTGTGTTTTGAATCAATGACCACCATTGATCTGCATCTCCTGAGAGATGATAAACTACCATGAAAACCTTCACCCTTTCATTAATTACCAAAGAGAGATATATCATTTTGAAGGAACTTATCCATTGCTCAGCTACAAATGTATTTTTATTCACATTGAATGATAGATGTTGTTGTCTCATGAAGTTGTCTAACATTGTTCCTCCACATTGTGGATCATGATACTCTGTACGGGTAAGGTTGTCATTCATAACCTGAGTCATTTTTAATAGTATAGATATAAGTTGTTCAACATCAGTTGCGACTTCAGCTTCAACATCATTATATTACATAGGGGAAATCCATACATGGATTAAGTATGTTGATACAGTTTCCATTATTTCCACTAGGTGCAATTTCTAAAAAATGGAATGCACTAGATTAGATCATAACATTATGAAACTTAATGTATCATCTCAGAACAAGTGAATCACATAACCTAAATTGAAAATTTAGGTATAAATAATCTATAAATCATAATATAAGTTTATTTGGATATATTTATAAATTTTTTCATAGGGTTTTCTTCTCTAATCTAATCTTCCTAAATATAGTTCCCAAGGTTTCTATTAAACTTGCTATGATATTAAATGTATTGATGTTAACCCTAGTTGCCCAGAGTCAGTGTCTGACTTTATTACATTAGCATAAGAAACAAGAGATCATATCCCAAAGGACCAAATAGTGCATTATACTTGATAAACAAAATATATATTTAAAATTTAAATTAAATTTTAAACATAAAATTCCAAAAATATTCTCTTTGAGAACAACATTATTCTCGTAGATTAACCCTAGATATCATTCACAATAGTCTTCTTTGAATCTTGGGGAAAAATAAAACATAAGAAAGGGGTGAGATCAAATGATTAGTAAGGGTAAAGTACAATAGAATCTACCTTGAATTAATAATGAATAATAAATATAGAATGAATAATAGATAATCAAATAATGCCATATAAAGAATCACATGAGCTTATAACCTGACCATAAATATTATAACTAATCAAATAATCACAGGGAATAATAATAATGAAAGAATAAATAATGTTGGATGTCTGCACTATCAAGATCTATCCTTAATATAGTTTATGTTTTTGGGTAGAAACCCATCTGATTTGTGTCAATATATATCCTCCTAACAATTTAAAACTACGTGTAAACAAACACAAAGTTTTTATCGCCAACTGATTTCATCTATAGAGACTACCGATGCATCAAATGGATATAGAAGGTCGAAAATATCACATAATAAGTCCAATTATTTCCTCATATAAATGGGGTGAAACATAAAAAACATATTCATATGAAATTTAAATAACTTTCCTCAATCAGTAAACATAATCACAAACCATTTTGAGTAATATGGTGAATAGTATAAAAATAACACATACAAAATCAAATTGATCATAAAACATTTAATAAAATATGATAGATGATATCATAATAGATCAACCTAAATGAATCATTAAAGTCAACAAAGTAAGTTGATATAGATGAAAATACTATAAGAAAATCATTCTTGATAGAAATACCCTTTTTTACCTTGAAATCATTTATTTAAAACACTGCGCAATTATAAATGAAAAAATTTTATTTGGAAATAACCTTGAAAACTTGTATAGGAATCTTAAAAACATTAAGACTTCATGATAGTAGTAAATTCCACTCATGTCATATAAGTTAAAAAAATATTCCTTTCGTATTTTTGTCAGAAAAGTCATAAAACACATCTTTTAGAAAATGAAAAAAATATTCAATTCAAAAAATTTTTTAAATAGTAAAACAAGGGTAAAATAAATACTTTAAAAATATATAGGAGAATATTATAAACATTTTAGTAATAATTTTATAAAACATTTACATGAAATAGAAATATTCCCCAGTGGAGACTTAAATAGAAGCAATTTTAAATAATAAAGAGATTATGAATTAAACCCTTGCCACTTTATAATAAATAGAATCATATTCCCCATGAATTAAATAAAATTATATAGATATAAAAATTCCATAATATTCATAAAATTCATTCATGATAAGTATATACACCAATTAAAATAAAAAATTAGTTTATAAGGCATGTGTCTCATAGAAATAGAAGTGAGAAAAAAATACCTTACCTTATGATTCCTTTAGTTGATTGTGATTTAACCTCATTTATAATAAATATAGGTTTGTTATAAATATATCACATAACCATATTAATTTATATAATACCATATATGATTTACTTATGACTTTATGTTTCCCATTTATTAACAATTCAATGTTAAAGTTTTGTGTTGGGTAATAACTGCTTTGTTTTTCACATGTGTTTTGATTTGTTATATTTTTTTATCCTATTAAGTATATCATGATTTAATCATATCCAAAATTATAAAATTACATAAATATCATATATATTAAGTATATATATATATATATATATATATATTTATAATAATCTATAAAATATAGAAATAGAACATAAAATACCCCATTCATGGAGACGGTAGGCCATACGTATGCATGAATGTTGTTTCTATTTTATTATCGTATTGAAATAAATAAAGTAATTAATATAATTATAGTAGAACTATTATTAAATATAAATCATATATTTTCATTAAAACAATCCTTAATACATTCCATGTAAAGTGTGAACAAATCACATCATTTTGAGGAGGCGGTAGTCCACACGTCCGCAAACGAAGTTATCATATTTACAAAAAATGGAAAGCATAAAGGTACATGTCATATAATAATTAAATATGAATAAATAAATCATAAATTTCTTATATATCATATAAAACTAGAAATTACATCATTATTACCAACCATTAAGGGTGGAAATAGAAGAATGAACAACATCAGTTCACGTGGTGGTAGTCCTCCGTACACATGAATGATGATTGCATATCCAATTTGAAGGATGTGTGTATGAGTGAAGGTAGAATAATTAATAAAAAAACATCTCAGTATATTAATGATACTAAGTTTGTTATATTAACATGAAATAAAAATATTTTAATGGGTTTTATGAATAAATAAAACAAAAACATTCATTGATGAACATTATATCTTCTTTGGGTATCTCCTTTTGATTTGCACAAAAGGAATTATTTGGTTGGATTTTTGCCCAATGTAAGGATTTATGTAAGTTAAGAGGATAAATTGGTATGGTTTGGTCAATCTATAAGTCTCAAAGTTGTGTGTGGAAGTGAGGTAGGAGGTTTCCTTTCATAATTAAGGTGAGGGGCACTTTTAAAAGCTTTGAAAATATTAAATTAATATAAATTAATTTTCAATTAAAAATGGATCCACAGTAAATTATTTAAAATATAATATGAGTATGGGTCGAAATAATCTCAAAAAATAATTTTTATACATGTTTATGCTACATTATTATCCTTATATTTTGACTTTAACCCTTAGTTAAACCCTTTAACTTTTACCATGACAACACTGAATCTTACTATTTAATCTTAATATGGTTACAATAAAATGACAAAAGAACCATAAATGAGTTATGAATTAAATTTTAAACCTTATCCCAATTATTTGGTAGAATATTTAATTTTTATGAATTTTATATCTTTTAATAAAATATTATTTATTTTAAAATATCATTAATGTTAATTTTGACACTATTCATTTCTTGAATTTTTAAAAAATATCAATACACAATATAACTTTGAAATAAGACCTTTAATACATCCATAATATTTCTATGTAATCTATAAAATTTACAGATGAAATTAATTATAAAAAAATATATTTATTTTAATATTTTTAATAACATTTATTTGATATGTCCACTAATTAAACAATTACCGCATCATCATTGTGAAAGCCTTTAATTTAATTATTTATTACCTAAAATATAAAAAAAGTATCATGATAGAGATAAATATTTTAGATTTCAAATTACTATTTATAGTTGAAAATATCTTCTAAATAACCATATATAAAAATGTAATACTTATTAAAAACATGAGTATGACATATTGGACTTTCCTTAGAATAAAATACTATAAAAGGATTAAAGTCATCAAAGTGGCTCCAAGATCCCTTAAAATAATCCCAAAGATGTTTTTGGTAGACAATAACTCATAAAATAAAATTATAACAAGTGTTAGGGTACTTTTATAATACTTATAATATTATTTTTACACTTAATTACTTAATTTACCCTTAACCATGGTAATTAAACAAAATACTAAAGTTACTATTCATATTGTCGAAAAATAAGAGACATATTTACTAAATTTAGACCTTATAATTCCAAATATGGAATCCATTTTTCAAAAGAAAAAACATATAATTTTCTAAAATTAATTTAAAATTAATCTCGTTGAAGGAACGAGAAAATGAGTTTTGAAAGTGAAAATGTTTAAAATATTAAAATGTTTTTATATTCTAATTCAATTTGAAATTTATTCCAATGAACCAAATTAGATTATATGATAAAAAATTGATCTAAATATATTTTAAAACCAATTAAAGTATAATTTAACACAATAAATTATTTAGATGAAAAATCTATTTTCAATTAAAATGCAATATTTTATCACTATTTATAAAAACATGAAACTTATTAGAAAAATAAAAAAAAATCAAAGTAAATTTTTGTATTATGCTTTGAATTAAAAGTTTTATTTTTTAAAATCGAGTTTAATTTTTTTTTAAAACTAGATTTAAAACAAGTGCGTCATCAAAAGGTGGTAAAACTGTCATTTTATAAAAATACATCTTTTATGCGTAAAATTGGATTTATTCTTATATCATGTATGAAAAACATATAGGATGAATTTTAAAACACCATATTGAATATTATATATATATATATATCATTAATGTAGTCCAAAAATTTTGATTTGTTTATTTTATTGGTAGAAAACACACTTGTGTGCATTTAAATAGTTTTTATAAAAAAATCCTTTATATTAAACTAGTTTATATATATAATTATAATTAATTGGGAAATAATTAATTCAATAATATATTTTCATAAGTTATCTAATACTACTAACAAATACCAATTTAATGGTCAGGAGATAGTTTCATTTTAAATAATAATATTAATAGTATATCATGTTTCATTTAAACTCAGTGTTGAGTGAAACATAAGCTATCGAAGAGATTATGTTTAAAAATTTACATACCATAAAATTGTGGGGTGTGACATTCTCACCTATTTTAATAAATTACATCCTGGTATTTTGAAATTTAATATAAAAAATTAAAGTTTGATCCATGAAATTTTTTATGGGAAACCCACATTGTAAATGGGGTTAATAAAACATCCTCTCAATAAGAAGGAAAGAGAAACGTGAGGTCACCACAAAATTATGCTTTTGAATTGAATTTCATTAGTGGAAAGAGAAAAAATTAATATGGAAAATAAATCTAACTATCATGTTCTGGTGGAGAGTGATATAGAACATTGTTATTAGAATGTTAACCACCAAAAAACTGAAAATATTATGATCAATTAAAATATCATTAATTTATGAGTAAGAAAATTAAAAGGATAATGTTTTTGTTTCAAAATCATTTTCATAAATTTGGGATTCTTTTACTATTTAGATAAAGCACTCAAGAAAAACTATTTTATTTCTTTCTATGTCATGAGAATAATCTCATCCTTTAGTTGTTCTACGATCTATTTTCACTTCATTTCATACACCTGTTGATGGATATTCTAGATGAATTTTTATGCCTGAAGAAATTTTGATGAATCATAAGGTCTGAAAGTATTTCCTTCATCCTCTAATTTTTTACTGAAACAAAAAAGGTTAGAAAAAAGTGTCCAATAAATCATAATTTAACCTCAAACAATGATATCCAATGTTCAAATTAATTCATTCCAACCTCAAGACTCATCCAAAATACATCTATAAAAATTTACAGTCCAAAAATTTATAAGGTCACTAAATTTCAAAAATCAACTTAAAATCATATCCCTCCCAAATAATGCTTATATTTTTTTTCACATTATTAATATATGAATACCATTATCACCCTTAAAACCTTAATGATAACATAAATTCTTCCAAATCCTTAAAGTGAAATTACTACAACAAAATCCTTATATATATATATATCAAGATTATTATAACCAAAATATCATAATTATTGAATCCAAAAACAAAAATACTTTAATTTTTCCACTTTGATAGTAGTAACTTCATAAGCTTAACCTTGCTCCCTTTTATTTTCCTGAGCTATATTTCCTTGAATCCTGGGACATTCATTTGTGTAGTTCCCTATTTCACTATAGTTGAAACACTAAATATTAGTATTTTATTTCTTATATTTTTATCCTTTTTCTTAGTGAACCTTTTATATATTATTATAACAAACAATCAATCCTTTCAATAACTTCCCATGGTGATTCTTTCTATAATTATCACATGTGGGAAAATCCTTCTTTACCTTCTTCACTTTAGCCATATTTTTCTCTACCATCCTATTCCAATCTTTATTCCTTTTGAAGTCATAAAACACTGATAATTCTTTCCTTATCTTGATATCATATGAGACTATATCCTCAAGTGATGATAAAGTTTGGGAGACTAGTTACCTTTAGAGGATTGAATTTAACCCATCAATGAAATGATAAATCTTACTCCTTGGGTTATGTATAGAGTCCATAAAATACCTTGGTAATCTTGTAATGTTTGTTTCATACTTAGAAACATTCTTATCCTCATTTTTCCTCAGACTCAAAAATTACCCCTCTATATCTACTTGTTGTTCTTGAGGAAAACATTTTTCTAACAAAATTTACTTAAAATCCTTCAATTTCATGTTTTTTATTTATTCCCCCTCCTTCATGTTTTGAATCAATGGCCACCATTGATCTGTATCTCCCAATATATGATAAAATTCCATGAAGACCTTCTCCCTTTCATTACTTCCCAAAGTGAGATATATATTTTCTATGAACTAATCCATCCTCATATAAAAATGAATTTTTAGTCTCATTGAATGTTGGAGGTTGTTGTCTCATGAAGTGGTCTAACATTATTCCTCCATGTTGTTGACTAGGATTATCAATATGGGTAAGGTGTGTTTTTATAACCTGATTTTATTCTACCAATATATATATAAGTGGTTATACATTAGTAGAAGTTCTAGATCCAACCTCTTTATCTTGCATTGGGGGGAAATCCCTACAAGGATTATTTACAATGATACAGTTTCAATTATTTCCACTAGGTTCCATTTCTAAAAAATGTTATACACTATATTATATCATAACATTAGGAAACAGAATATATCATCTTATAACAAGTGAATCACATAACCTAAAATGAAAATTTAGGTATGAATAATCTATAAATCATAATCTAAGTTTATTTGGATATATTTCCAAATTCTGTCATAGGGTTTCATTCTCAAATATATTTTTTCTAAATATAGTTTCCAAGGTTTTGTTAAACTTTCTCTGATACCAACTATAATGACACCAACCTCAGTTTCCCAAATTTAGTGACTTACATTATTACACTGGCATAAGATACATGAGATCGTGTCCTAGAAGACTAAATAGTTTAGTAGTTTTGGTAAACTAAATACATATTTTAAATTAAAATGAAATTATAAATATAAATTAGAAAAAAAATATTTTCTTTGATAATACCATTATTCTTCTATCTTAACCCTGCATATTAGTCATAATAGAATTATTGGAATCATGGAGAAAAATAAAACACAAGAAATGGGTGAGATGAAATGCTCCATAAGGGTAAATTACAAAAAAAGATAACATGAATTAATAATGAATAACAAATATGTAAATAATAAAATATAATCAAATAATTCCATATAAATAATCACATGAGCTTAAAAAATTTCCATGAATATTCTAAATAATCAAATAATAACCTGGAATAATAATAATGATGGAATGAATAATATTGGTCATCTGAACTATTAATATATACCCTCAATATAGTTATTATCAATATATACCTTCAAGATAGTTTAAGTATGTGGGTATAAACCGGTTTGATTTATGTTAAGATCTATCCTCCTGCCAATTTAAAACTGTTTGGAAACAAATATAAAGGGTTTGTCACTAACTGATTTCTTCTCAAGAGAGTACTGATGCATCGAGGGGTTATAATACCCCATCCTATCACTTAATAATTCCAATTCATTCCTCACATTAATGGGGATAAATATAAACAACATATACATTTTAAATTTAAATAAAATTCCCTAATTTGTAAGAATAATCACAAACCATTTTGAGTAGTATGGAGAATGATATCAAAATAGCACATCCATAATCAAAATGATCATAAAAAATTAATAAAATATGGTATATTATATCATAATAGATCAATATCAATGAAGAATAAAATTTAAAAAAGGATATTGATATAGATTAAATTACTCTAAGAGAATTATTCTTGAGAGAAATATCACTTTTTTACATTGAAATCATTTATTTAAAAAGCCACGTAATTAGAAATGATTTTTTTTTAAAATAACAATTTAAACATATAAATTAAGCTTCAAAACATCAATTATTAAGGATGGATGGAAAATACACTCATGTTGTTTAAGTTAAAAAATACATTCCTTCCGTATTTTTATTGGAAAAGTCATAAAGCACCTCGTTTGAAAAAAAACAAAAACATTCCTTTCAATTTTTTTATAAAAAGTAAAACAAGGGTAATATAAAGACTTTAAACATTCATAGGTGAATAGAATAATACTTTTGATTTTTTTTATAAAACATTGAAATGGAATATAAATATTCCCTACTGAAGACTTAAATAAAAGCAATCTCGATTAATGAAGATATTGTGTATTAAAACCTTACCACTTTATAATTAGTAGAATCATATGCAACAAGAATTAAATAAAATTATATGGATATTAAAATAACATAATATTTATAATAATACTCATAAAAGACATTCATGAGAAGTATATACACCACTCAAATGAAATAAGTTGTGTACAAGGCATGTGTCCCACAAAAATAAAAGTGAGACAAAAATTCCTTACCTTGCGCTTAATTTAGTCGAACTTGATTTAACGTCCTATATAATAAATATAGGTTTATTATAAATCTATCACAGAACAATATTCATTTCTATAATACCATATATGATTTATTTATGACTGTATATTACCCATTTATTAACAATTCCATGTTAAAGTTATGTTTTGGGTAATAACCGCTTTTTTTTCACACCTGTTTTAATTTTTTTATCTATTACATATATCTTGTTTTAATCATATCTAGAATAAACATGACATAAATATAATATATATTTATTATATATATGTATTTATAATAATATATAAAATATATAAATAGAACATGAAATACACCGCTCATGGAGACAATAGGCCGTACGAACATATGAACGCTTTTTCATTTTCTTATCGTATTGAAATAAAAAAAGTAATTAGTATAATTATAACAGAACTATTATATCATATAAATCATATAAATTTATTAAGCTCATCGTCAATACATTCCTTGTAATGTGTGAACAAATCACATTATTTTGAGGTGGTGCAATTCACACATCCACAAACGAAGTTATCGTATTTACAAAAAATAGAAAGAATAAAGATATGTGTTATATAATAATTAAAAAGGAATAAATAAATCATAAATATAATATATATCATATAAAAATATAAATTTCATAATTATTCCTAACTATGAAATGTGGTTATGGAAGAATGAACGACATCGGTTCATGAGGCGGTAGTCTGTCGTACACACAAATGATGATTGCATATCCTATTTGATGGAATTGTGTTTGAGTGTAGGTAGAACCATTAATATGAAAACATATAATTATATTTAGGATACTTAGGTTATTATATAAACATTAAATAAAAATATTTTAAGGGTTTTTAAGAATAAATAAAACAAAAACATTCTTTGATGAGCGTTACCTCTTCTTTGGGGATCTCTATTTAATTTGCACAAAAGGACTTATTTGGTTGGATTTTTTCCCAAATTAATGATTTTAGGATCAAGGGAGGGAATTTGGGAGGATAAATTATCAGGTTTTGGTTGATCTATAAGGATTAATGTCGTGTGTGGAAGGGAGGGAGGATGATTTATTTTATAATTGAGGTGAGAGACACTTTTGGAAACTCTCAAAATATTAAATTAATACAAATTACTTTTCAATGTAAAATGGATTCAAATGATTTATTTAGAATATAATATGAAAATGGGATGAAATAATCTCATCCAATAATTTATAGACATTTTTAGGTAACATTTTTACCCTTATATTTTGGATTTAACCCTTAGTTAATCCGTTTAACACTTATTGTGACAACTTGGATTTTTACTATTTGAGGGTTAATATAGTTACTATAAAATGTAAAAATAACCATAAATTAGTCATGTATAAAATTAATAAACTTATCATAATTTTTTTTTCAAATTTAATATTTTTATGAATTTTATATCAATTAAATAAAATATTATTTATTTTAAAATATCATTAATTTCAATTTTGATACTATTCAATTCTTGACTTTTTAAAAAATATCAATACACAAGATAACTTGAAAAAAATATTTAAAACATCCATAACATATCTAGGTTATCTATAAATTTGTGGATGAAATTAATTATATAAAATTATATTTATTTTAATATTTTTAATAAAATTCATATGATATGTCCATTAATTAAGTAATTAATTCATCATTATTGTGAAAGCCTTTAATTTAATTATTTAATCCATAAAAATTAAAAATAAATTATCATGATGCATATAAAAATTTTATATTTCTAATTAATATTCATATTTGAATATATCTTCTAAATAACTATATATAAAAAATGAAATACTTATTAAAAACACAAGTATGACATATTGGACTTTCCATAAAATAAAATACTAAAAAAGAATTAAAGTCATCCAAGTGGCTCCAAGAGGCTATAAAATTATCTCGAGGATGGTTTTGGTTGAAAATAATTCATTCAATAAAATTAGGACAAGTGTTAGGGTAATTTGATAATCATTATAATATTATTTTTACCCTAAATTACTGAATTTACCCTTAACCGTGGTAATTTAAAAAATACTAATGTTACTATTCACATTGTCTAAAAATAAAAGGTATATATTTAATAAATTTGGAACTTATAATTCCAAATATTAGATACATTTTTAAAAATTGAAAACACATAATTTAGTAAAATTAATTTAAAATTAACCTCGTTGAAAGAACAAGAAAATGAGTTTTTAAATTGAAAATGTTCAAAAGATTAAAACATTTTTATATCCAAAATCAATGTGAAGTTGATTATAATAAACTAAATTAGATTAAATAAAAAAATAATTTATATAATTATAATTTAAAACCAATTAAAAATATACTTTAACTCTATACATTATTTAACGAAAAATCTATTTTCAATTAAAATGCTATATTTTATCACTATTCATAAAAATATGAAACTTATGAGAAAAAATACCAAAAAATCAACCAAAGTAAATAATTATATTCATAATTAAAACAAGAATTTTATTTTTTCAAATATATTTTATAAAATTATCCAAAAAATATATGTAAAAAAAGTGTGTCACCAAAAGGTGGTAAAATGGTCTTTTTATAAAAATACCTATTTTAGGCGTAAAATTGGATTTGTTCTTATATAATGTCTATAAAACACATATGATGTATTTTAAACACTATATTTATTATATATATATATATATATTCATTAATATAATCCAAAAAGTGTGACTTTTTTATTGGTATAAAACACACTTGTGCGTATTTAAATGGTTTCGATAAAAACATTTCCTTTGTATTAAGTTGGATTTTATATTTATTTCTAATTAAATAAGAACAAATTAATTCATTAATATTTTTTATATGTTAGTTAATCCTATTCATAACCACCAATTTAAAGGCTATGAGATAATTTCATTTTAAATAATAATATTAATAGTATATCACAGTTCGTTTAAGCTCGGCGTTGCTTGAAATGTAAGCCATCGAAGAGATTAAATTTAAAAAATATATATATTTACAATTCAAAAAATATTGGATACATGGTTTGATACTCTTTATGGATATGATTTAGATGATTCATATTCAATTTATAAACGGATGGGCCCGTAAGGGGCGAAGCAGCGCTAGGTCTTCTCCCATCACCGCCGCCTTTCCTCACACCGCTCAGGCGCCGTTCTTCCTCCTTGGTCCATTGTTCATGACGACGACCTCCTTGGATCGGTCCCTTCGGTGTTGCACTTTATTTTTCTTTCATTTTCTCGACTCCTCTATCTGGATAGGGTTTCACAGCGGTACAACTGTCCAGGGGCCGTGTCCCAGTTTCTGCGGGTTGAGGGAGCCGCTTTGTCAGTGGATGCATGTAATAGGTGGTTGAACGTATCCTCTGCGGGATTTACGGTTGGTGGCGATGGATTTTGGATATGGTTTTGGACTGGGTTCTCGGTTGATATTTTAGGTATTTTCTTCTGTTTTCTCCTCGCTTTTATGTTTTGAGTAGGGTGTCTTAATGATTTTTGAGCTGTGGTTAAGGTGTTGAGTTGGTTTCTTTGATTTGGGGAATGTTGTTTTGCAGTTTTCTTTGATCTGGTGGTGGTTTCTGTGTATTCGACTACGACCTGGTTGTTCTTGGCCATGGAGGGTTGGTTGTTTTGGATATGGACCATCGTCGGTGGTGACGACGGATGTTGGTGAATCTCACCCATGTTCCGGTTAATGCGGATTTCTCCGGTGGACGTGATGATAGTGGTTGCTGACTGTGCTTTGGCGACGACAACGGATGTGGTTTCGTTGGTGTCCTACTGGGTTTATGTGGATGGGTATTTGATTCTGCGATGGTGACGATGGGGGGGGGGGGGGGGGGGGTTCTCACCGGTGAAGATCAACGAAGGCTTGAAGGTGTTGACGAAGGTTTCGATGGCAGGAGCGTGACGTGTGGGCAGGGTTTCCCGGTGGTTGGTTTCACTGAATCTCTACTCCGGTGAGAAGCTTGACGGATGGTTGCAAGGTTCGAGATGGTGGTGTGTCACGAGGCACGTGGCGTACGACATTTGTCAGTGATTTGGTATGATGATGTTTGGATTTAAATTTTGAAGTTGAAATTTGGATGTGTTTGTTTTGGGAACCGGATACCCAAAAATTGGCTATTTGAAAATGGAAAAAAATGGTTTGCAGTCAGATTCACTTTATAAACCACTGAACATACCTTAAGGAATATTAAAAATTGTACTATTAATCATTAGTTTCATATTTTAGGATATTAGAAGACAATATAAAATTTTTGTAAAGTAAAGATTTTTTGGTTATCTATGCAATGAAATATTTTTTTGGATACTAAAAGTAGAAGTGGCTCTAGCACAGAGGTACCTAAGGATAACAACATTGAAAAAGACGATTGTGCTAGATTCGATCGTCACTTGGTGTATAACAATGAGCCTTAATGGACACCTAGTTTGACACTCTAGGGGGATATGATTTAGATGATTCACATTCTCTTTATAAAATATTGAACATACCTATAGGAATATTAAAAATTGTACTTCAAAATAATAGTTTCATATATTAGGATATAATAAGACATTCTAAAATTTCGGTGAAGTAAATATTGTGTGGTTATCTAAGAAATGAAATCCATCTATGGATACTACAAGTAGATATGGCTCTGACATAGAGGTACCTAGGGGTAACAACCCTAAAAAGGGTAATTGAGCTAGACTCAATCAACACCTAGTGCATGACAACATGCCTTGCTGCACACCTAGTTTAAAACTCTTGGAGGATGTTCCTTAAATGATTCAAATTATCTTTTTAAACCATTGAACATATTTTTAGGCAGGTTTAAAATTTTACTATAAAACATTAGTTTCATGCTTTAGGATATAAGAAGATGTTTTAAAATTTTAGTAAAGTAATGATTATGTGGTGAACGCTATATGATTATTCCTCATTTTCAATACTATTTACACCATCAAAATCTTGATCAAAATATTCTTCACATAGAGAATCATGTTTTCCTATGTCTACTACTATAGGGAGGTTATTTAAACCAAGTAAGGAGCATCTTATATTACACAACCAGCAACAATGGTTAGGAAAAATGATTATATAACCCTAGGAGAACTTTAGGAAAGAATTCATGGTCATTTAAATCTATTACCTGATCAAGAGATCCAATCTATTAGATATATACATTTATAATTTTAGGTTCTCAGTGCAGCGAAAGCACAGTTGGGCTGACACCCAACTTTAATTTTTACCATGATCAATGATTACTCTGGGATCAATACGACCATGAACGCCAGTCTCCATAAAATGGAATCAAATATTTAAATAAATAAGGAAGAGGTCTGAAACCTCTATAGAGGATCTTTCACATCATGTTTATAATTAATTTAATTAATTTCTTAAAGAAAATAACACCCAGATTTTTCGTAATTTCTCTATTGATGACATTGATAATTTAAAACGACTCTTCTGGATTATCTCATTATTCTTGCAAGGATCCAAACCAAAATTCCTCTAGTGGTGATCTACATGTGCTTCGATGGACTCTGATCGACACCACTTGTTCTCTCGGTGCTAGCATACTGAAGCAAGTGTCTTTCATCGGTTATTTTTTATCCCATATTCTTTAATCTTGAAGAATGTCTCTCGTTCTTAAGAGGGGTGGGGAGAGGATTTGAGAGATAAATTGTTTATCTCAACAATCCTCAATTCACCAAGCGTGCGATGTGTTCTCTATGGCATAATAGGCGTACTTGTCTATTTATATGCATGGAACTTCAGTTACAATATTTAATTTCATAAAATCAATTAAATACATTCATGAACTTTGAGAAAACCCATGCTCATAATCATAATACTGCGTCACAATTTATGGTGTGCTAACTTGTGAAAAATAGAATTATAAATAAAATTCCACTTCAAAAAATAATAGCAGCATCGTTATTATTTTAACTTGTGTCAACTAGTTAAATAATTATTTACCATCTTGCAAATAATTATTTTACTACTAGATTGGACTTGGTCCTCTCAAACTCCACTTCCATTTATTGAACACCCAAATAAATAAATAAATAAATAAATTATCCTCTTAAATAAATATTTTATTTACAAACTAGTAAATAAATATTTATTAAATGCTCAATAAAATAAATAAATAAATTTAATTTAATTTATGCGATCATTGTAACCTGAATAAAATTATTCCATGGTCTTGAGAATAATATTTATTTCATTAATTAAATTCAAATATAATTTAACCGAGACCACCTAAAACACTTAGTTTGTGACCCTCTAGGATTCTTTCTTATTGGCATTAGGCGGGCTTGCCTAAAGTCCAAGAGCACTGTCTAACAATGGGTCAAGGAACCCAAGAGAAAGAACTTAAAGTTTCAATAAAAACATCCACATATGAAAGATCACTGTGTAATATAATCCATTTGTCTCAATATATCACCAAACACATTTCATGATAGTGTCATAAACCTTTGTGCTTCATACATCATTATTTGACTACCTGAAATAAATTCTTCATTACACCATGGCCAGTAAATTTCATGCTATGGTTCTATTTCAATAAAATGGGAAAAATATCAACTTACATAAATGGAAGGGATAAATCATTCCTCAACTTATCCATTAATAATGTGTCACTCATGACGCACCCAACGTACCCTACCTCCTACCAAATGTCTGCGTGATGGTTTTCATCACTAAATCAAAGCACGTGAGTTGTGACACATATTAATGATAATATTAAAGACTAAGGATTATAACACACGCTCACAAATAGAAATATCTGATGTCACTAGAACATGAAGAATTTCTACTGATGGGTCTATTCTCATAATCTCCTGTCTTGGAGATTACCAAGTACGAACTTCATGATAGGAAGTCTCATCTTCTTATGAGAACCTTGTTGACGCTCCTTTTTCATCATAGAGTCCAAAGGAATGTAAAGGGGAATATCTTAGCAAAAATTGATCCATCCTTTGAAGAAAATATCAAAAAATCGACAAAGGCATGAACAAGGGATCAAAAGCACAGGTACCGCGCAAGTTCTATCACGGTTGCGCAAGTCCACTTGCACGCCGTCTAGTGGTCGCGCAAGTGACTTGCATGACCTAAGTAATAACTGCCCGGGGTATTCTCCTACCTATAAATAGACCCTGTTGGCCCCCCCATTCGGAGAGGAATTTTTCCAGAAACTCAAATTTGAGCTCCCGGTGCCCTAGTCTCTTCTCAAAGCTTCCGGAACACTTCTAAGGTAATTTATTACCTAGAACGGAAGATCTAAAGAGGGGGAGGAAGGTCTAAGTGTTGAAACTCATCAACACTTGCGCGCATAGGTGGCCATCCCTTAAGGGAAATGGCCACACTTTCTCGCCGCCTTACTCCTTCAATAGAACCTGCGTGCCCCTCTTCTGGAATAACCTCAAGAGGATTCTAAAGGCCTTAAACAAAGGTCGCACAAGTATTACCCTACTGGTTGAACACCGTGCAAGTACCAAACGTGTCGTGTAGGCGTATACCTGTGTGACCAGGACTTGCGCGCCCACGCAGTACCTACGCGCCTACCAGGACTTGCGCGCCCCTGCCTTTTTGGATGCCTTTCTTTCCCATTTCACCCCTCTTAAGCCATTACACATTTCCTATTCAAGATTCAGTCTTCAAGACACTCTTCAAATCCATTTATGGCATGATTTCTTGATTTGACTTCCTTATCTGAAAGGAATTCTATGGAATATCTCTCAAAACCTAGTGATTTACACATCTTTATGTCACTAAAGATTGGTATTTCATTCATTTAACCTCATCCTTTAAGATGAGAGAATCCTTAACCTGGGTCTCCTTTTCAGGAATAATCCCCAGTCATAAGTCCTCTAAATTTTGGGCATCCTCTTAGGAGTAAGCCCCAAATCCCCTAACCTGGGCTTCCTTTTCAGGAGGAAGCCCCAGTCTCAAGTTTGGGCATCCTCCTTAGTAGTAATCCCCAGTCATAATTCTTAACTTGGGAATATTCCTTAGGAGTAAGCCCCAATTCTTAAAGTTCCCAAATCAGGGAATCTCCTTAGGAGTAAGCCCCAATCCCCTAATTTGGGCATCCTCCTCAGGAGTAAGCCCCAAACCTCAATCCTTGACCTGGGCCTCCTTTTCAGGAGTAATCCCCAGTCTTAATTTCTCTTAACCAGTCCTAATTTACCTTTGATCTGGGATTCCTTTTCAAGAGTAAAACCCAATCATAAGTCTTCTCCTAATTCGGGCCTCCTTTTTAGGAGTAATCCCCAAGTTAGAGTATTCAAAATATCCATGAAGCACATATACCTTTATGGACTCTGTTTCTGGATTTCTTCCCTAAATTAAATCCTAACCTTCATTTATCTGGGCAGTCATACATACATAATCCCCACATTATTTCTTATGATTTCATCTTCCATGGCACAATTGTCTATTTTTTTACCAATACCTCTTGTTTCTCACACCGAGCATGACTCACGTGAGATTAGAGGGTAAAAGTAATTATGACATCCTTCTTTGAGCCATCAATCATAAACATCATACTCCCTTACTCGAACTACGTGGGTTCTGATTCCTTTTCTAAACAAAGGATACGTAGGTATCCCATCTACGGGTTCGATCCCAACTCTAAAATAATCCATGTCCTTCTGAATGACAATAAACTTCAAGTGCCCCAGTGAGTGAATTTAAAACCAGCATGGTCATCATAATGACCAAGATACTTCTATATAAATGTGTCGAAGGGTACCATTGACCAAGAATCTCTAATAAATACAGATGATTCTCTATCGATGAAGAACCTCAAATACATATAAAATATTCTCTAAATTTCCTACATATTTGATCATTGATTGTCAGATCTGAAGGAAAGCTCATTTTATACTTGGTAATGTAATAAGGATTCATGAACATAACTTAAATCTATAAAGAGAGTCCCGGAGTAGACAATAATTCCCCTCAAAAAGGTGTGATGATTCCGACCTCCCATCCTCTCGACCAATGAAAATTCCTAAGCCTCATCAGTCCACAAACTAATGAGCACCTACCTTTGCAAAGTAGGTCCGAATGGATGTGGAATCATTGGATGTTTCTGGTTCTACGAACAAACCCGTTAAAAACCGATCAGAACGTTTGAACCTCCCATCAAGGCGGTCATCCCCGGATTCCGAGGGAAACAAAAAATGGTGAACCCGATGTGAATCCTTAACCATGTTAAAATGAT
Organism: Viscum album; assembly: GCA_963277665.1. NCBI lineage: Eukaryota > Viridiplantae > Streptophyta > Magnoliopsida > Santalales > Viscaceae > Viscum > Viscum album. Next base: position 1,332,120,147 of record OY728143.1, read on the forward strand.
GTTTTACCTATTTGTTAGGCCCCTATTTAAAACTCAATGAGAGGTCCAACAAAAACAATCATTGAAATATGTGCTCATCCAAAAGATGTAGTAGCTGAATTTATCTTGATTACGTCTGTTATATCAAAAAGGCACTCTTTTCTTAAGATCTTATGCATTTCTAGAATGTCTTCTCTCAAGTTCACACCTGTGAATACTACTGCTGCAAATGCCACTGCTGCTACTCCTGCTGGATCGTCATCCGCTCTTAGGACAATATCACCTACTCAGCTTGGTATCAAATGCACTGGTTAAGGAGTACCATCAACATGGTACCATCCCAACTCTGGAGGCTGCCCGACAAGCCCTCCAAGTAAATAACTCACATCGGTCGTCCGGACAACGACGACCAGTGATCAAGAAGCAGGCGGTGCTGACTACCGTCTCCAACCGTTTTGGGTCGTTATCCCCGGAACGCAATCACCATTCACTCCCTTATTCTGGGGAGGTGAATGACCAGGTCCCTCAGGACCTTAATTAAAACATACAGGAGTCCTTCCTGAAGGCTCCCACCAACAACCACCGCCAGAATCGTGAGGCAGTGCGCCCTCAACATGATGAGGGTACTGACTCCAGGCATTCGGCTCAGGTTCCTCGAACCCGAGCAAGAAAGACGAACCACCAGAGGCGGAATCTGGTCAATAGTGAGCAATTTCTCATCTCATCCATCTCCAGAGAAGTCCACCAACCTAACTTGGTGGCAAGAAATGAGCAGGCACATACACCTGCCTGTTTTAAACCCGCTGTCCAGCAGACTCGTCTGGCAGCATCACGCCAATCCCGCCTGGCAATTCCGGCGGAGTACTATAGTTAGGAACATACACCTGTTTATACATCATCAGCTAGTCAGAAGGCTCGTCTGACTACATATGATGGATCTCATAAACCACGTTTGGCGAAGTGCAATCAACAGACACATACACCTACTGATATTAATCAAGCCTACCAACAGTCTCGCTTGGTAGAATTCAGAGAAGTTAGTCGAAAAGCCCCGAAAACAAATAGGAGGCAGACTCAACTCTCTGCCCCCACACTTGAGTACTGTCAGGATTCACTGACAAAAAAAGGAGGACAAGAGCAGGCACATACACCTGCTCCAAGCCCGAAATGGACGTATATTCCCGTTCCGGCAGCTGAAGTCACAAAACATATTCTATCAATGGTGAAAGAGAAGAAGCAAATCCCTGCTCATATTCTGGATGTCTTCCAGGATATTATAACAACTTCAGCGGCATCTCATGGAAAGACACATAAATCTATCCCTACCAGTGGAGTGATACATCAACAATTCACTCCGGAACAGACACACACATCTGTTCCAGTCCAAGAGGGTTATGGGGCATACTCCCCCATATCATACGGACGACCAAGTCAGGTACATACCCCTGATTTGAGAGGAGATCGTCAGCCTAACCTAGCCATATTTACTGATCAGACACATACACCTGCTCAGAGCAGCCACTTTCGTCAACAAGTGGTTTCCAAGGCGAGTAAGAAGGCATCTAAGAAAAATAACCGCCCAACACAGTCAGGAGATCAAGGGACAATCAGTAACAAGGCCTTGCTCGATGCAGGAGTTCTTGAATCCCTCAGACATTTATCTGTTGGAATTCAAGATTCTACTCCCTCAGTTCCCAATAGTGGGAACATTAATTCCAAAGGTCTTCAACAGACACTTCCTCATGAAGGCTTGCTTCATGACAATTTGGTCAATCTTGAAGTTTCATCTTCAGATGAGTGCCACAGGAACCCTCTGTGTGGTCAGAAGACCAAGGATCAAGAGATCTCATCTTTTTCTATAACCCATTATGGTGGTCCTACCCATGATGATGAATTTCTCTGTGAAATTCCTCTCCGCAGTAGCGATGCACATTGCCCGGAAAATGCTACAGTGGACAATTTAGTGCCGAGAAATCCCTCTTATATTGAGGAACTTTCAAATGTGAAACCATTTATGTCTGATGCTTCATCGCTAGAAGGTGAAATAATTTCTCAATCAGAAGATAGCCCAGGGTGTACGTCATTCTCCAAACCACCCCTAAGTCATGCATCTTCTAGTTTGATCAATAATTTATCTACCAATCCTGTTGAATCCAATGAAGAAACAAGGAAACACCAACTCTGGTCAAATCAGGTAGAAGAATCTTCATCAAATGATAAAGAGGAAATGATAAATATGAGAAAACAATTGGCGAAAGGTGAAGTGCCAGTCATGTTTTGGCCTCTGGCTGACTCTCAATATAATATTCCAGAAATGTTGAAGGAAGATGAAATTCATGATATTCGTCTCAACATATGGAAAAATCTTTGTCAGTTGAAAAAAAAGTATTATCTTATGATGAATATGAAAATAATATTAAGATAATAGAAGGGTTAAAACGTCAGATTTATTTGGCGTCTCTATCAGTCTCTCGATATCCGAAGGCTGAAAAGAAGTAGAGAGCCCTTCAATGTTCATGCTTTGGCGCACTAAGAATATTGCGTCAGTTAATTGCCAATGCCCCATCTGGTATTCGTGTTAGAGGATGGGGTGTTCAAGGAGCACTGCATTTCACGATGCTCTCCAGTCAGTAAAGACCGCAAAAAATGGTCTCATACAATGTTATTGCCCATGGCCGGCCACAGTCAATGAGCTTTGTTTGTAATCAAAAGCTTTCCCAAGAACAGGCTTCAACTAGTTCCTCTCAAAATCAATAATACAGAGAATAAGTTTTCGAATTACTCTTGCATCAAGCAAACGATAATATTGAACAGGTCTCTCGTTTGGATCAAGCACGTCACCAAGTGACAAAAGTGTCAGAAATCATCCAACAGTCTTTTGAACCGGGTGATAAAAGCGGATACAGGTTAATGCATCCAGATAATTTCCGGACTAAGGTTCGCAAGATCAAGAGGACTTTCAAGAAAGTCTCAGACATAGCATGTCAAGAATCACCCCAAATCGCCAAACTAGGGACTCTTTTAAACCAACCCTCGAAATCAACAAAAAGAATTCGGGGAGTTGAGCGAGAACAACAAGAACAACCCCAGTCCACTGGACTGGGGACTTTTTCAAATCATTAATCCCCTCCTCAGAGAAAGTCGGTCTTTTCCCCATTGGGGAAGAAACCTCAAGAGGAACGAAGAGCCAAATTATCAGGAGATTCCCTCCAAATTATGGTTCTTCAAGAAGTTCCTGAGGGATCGAATCAACAAAAGGCAATGTCTCATCAAAGACATGGAAGAAGACAATATCATAGAAATGCTGATAGAATGGATGTGATGAATTATGCATTGATTAATGTCATCAATGCCGTTGTTGCTGATCCACCAGATGAGGCTCACTCAGGGGACTCAGATGAAGAGGTTCCTGCTCAAGAAGATGTACACACCGACACAAATGAAGAAGGTGTGCGTACAAGAAGTCAAAGGATTACTCAGAACTTAAGTAATCCTTTGAGTAACCCACTTCCCCCTCTCTAAAAAGGATCCAAAAAAGGGAAGGGAAAGAAATAGGTTACATATCCTTCCTATGGAGAAGGTCAATCTATTTCACTAGAGCATAAGTTTGCACAACAGGAGGAAGAAATGAAGGAATTAAGAAGGTTGAATGCAGAACTACTTCAAAATAGTCTTCTTCTTAAGCATGTTGGAGTCAGTCAGCTAAAGAAATTTGTTGCAGCTACTGAGATGGATCAAGAATATCCTCATCTATCAGTACACCCTCACAGGTCTAATCCTACGGGTCAAGTGAAACAACGATTGACAGTGCTACCATCAGTTGCAGCACCAATCGCCACATCTGTCCAAGCTCCAGTCATTGCACCTACCCAAGTCCAAGTTCAACCAGATGTTTCTCAAAAGTTAATAACTACTATTAAGTCATTAAAAAAACAGTTAGAAAATATGGAAGGGAAGCGTGCGCAAGTTCAACCAGAAAAGAAAGTTTACCCTGAATGGGTAGATTCAATTTCTCCTCCATCCAGTTTTGGGAACCCTGTATTCCCTATTTTCAATGGATCAGGCGATCCTGAACAACATTTGATGCATTACATGTCTTGTTGCAATCCTATTATGGGAACTCCGGAGCAGCAAGAAGTAGTGAAACTCAGATGCTTCGTGCGAACCTTGCAAGGACCAGCTTTTGTTTGGTATACAAGCTTGTAATCCCGTTCAATTACCAGATGGGATGATCTTCGCCAAAAATTCATCCTTCAGTTCAGCTCAACTTTTCCAAAGAAAACAGTTTTCGATCTTACAAACTGTAAGAAAAGGGAGAATGAAAGAGTCTCTGATTTCATTGCTCGCTGGAAGGGATTAACATATTCCTTGAGTTTAGCACTCCCTCAAGAAGAATTGTTTCCAATCTGTGTGGCAAATCTGTGTGACGAATTACGCACGCCGTTAATCCCTGTGAAATACACAAGAGGGTTTCGAGACCTTACTTCAATCGCTCAGAATATTGAAGATTCCCTTATACAGGCTAAGGCTATATCTCGTGTAATTCCACCAGCTTCAGTAAGGAGAATGGGTAAAGTAGAAACTACTACAGTTATGCTCAAACAAGCACCTGTACCTATTTCTACCTCAAAAACTTCATCTTCTCAAAGGGTTCCACCTTCTGAGCCCCAACAACAAAGGTCTTTCCATATAGATGATAAAAAAGATAAAAGATGAAAACAATTTGAGGATCTGAAGAGAAAAACATACTCTTTCCGAAATGAAGAAGTTCCTGGTTATTTCATTTCGGCTCTGGAAAACAATTTGGTTCGATTGACAATACCCAAGAGGCCAAACAAGAAAGGAGATGAAGACCGTCCTAATTATTGCCCTTTTCATCAAATGTTGGGGCATCCCATCCAGGAGTGTTTTGTCTTCAAAGACCTCCTACACAAGATGGTCAACTCGGGACAGGTCACATTGAAAGGCTCCTCAGTCCAGGTAGCATGTGTCACTGCTATAGTTCCAGAGGAGGAAGATGAATGACAGGAAGTAAAAAGAAAAAATGCACAAAATTATGATGATTGGATGGTCAGAAAGACAATCAATCGAACTCATGCTATTTTGCGAACACAATTAAAGAAACCAATTGTGTCTTCTGTCATGAATGTTGTGGAAAAACCCTATTTGTCAGAGGGAAAGTCCTCAAAGAAACGACATGATTCAAAGAAATAAAAAGAATCAGAAGAGGATGAGTATGTGTCAAACCCTAAGTCGTCTTTGACTTTGGAGGACTTCATGCCATATACTTCAAATCCACGGGCACCTCCCCACCAAACGACACAGCCTTAACAGGCTAATCAGACAGAGTCTTCATCAAATGAAGAGTTAATCTTTGGTTCTGTTAATATGATTCAATTAACAGATCCATATGCAAGTTGCATTTTCGATTTCAATGAGCCTAAATTCCCTGTATCAAACAGAGGAATCCGAGGAAGTTCCAGGGGCTCAGGATACAGGGGAAGACGTGGATCTTTCAGAATCCACTATTTCAATTCTAACCCTGTTAGAACTGTGTATGCAGCAGAAACTCGTGGTAGAGCCCTTCAGCGAGCTCAGCAAGAACAAACAAGTTCTTCTACCAATAACAAATTCAGTCCTGGTATAGTTTTTTTGGAAGACCGGTTGAAGGTTCCATCTTATTCATCTCAGCTAGTAAATGGATCTAATCGGTCTAATTTTCCAAAACCAGGAATATTGCCAACTCCTATCCTAATACAAGATGCATCAACTTCCAAAGCATTTTCTTCCAAAGTACCTGCTAAACCACATATTCTTGTTGGGAAACGCAGACCTATGGATCAAAAGTATGATATATTGAAACACTTGGCCCAAGTACCATCCAAGTTATCAATTCTGGATGATTTGAATCTATCAAAAGATCTTCAGGAAGCACTCATTGAGGCTTTGTCAAGTCCTCAGGAGTTTGAAATTGAAATTTCTGCAGCTGAAGTCTATCACATAGAGAATAATCCTGCAGAATTCCATGCAATAATATCTTTTACTAATAAAGATGAAGATGATGTTGTTCATGGGCATATCAGACCTTTGTATTTATCTGTCAAGGTCAATGGTGTAGACGTCCAAAGAGATTTCATTGACAATGGTTCAGGAGTCAACCTCATGCCCATTCGTACACTTCGTCGATTGGGCCTCACAGAATCTGATTTATCTCCTTCTACCATGATGTTACAAGGATATGATAAAAATGAACAAGAAGCACTGGGTGAAGTTACACTCAGAACTCAGTTTGGAGATCTTGTATCCAATTCAGATTTCATGATTGTTGATCAAGACTCATCTTTCAACGTCTTGCTTGGAAGACCCTGGCTACATCAGCATGCGGCTATCCCTTCATCATACCATCAATGTCTCAAATATTGTTTCGATGGTCAAGTTGGGACATTGTATAGTAATAAGGCCCCGTTCAAGACATGTGAGTCTCAATACATTGAGGCGGAATTCTATCACATGAAGCAAAGTGAGAAATCCATAACAATGGAGATTACCAAAGTTAATGCTCCATATGGTTTTGAAAAAATTCCAGTAAATCCATTTACACATGTGAGTACAGATTATGTGTTTCCTATCAGTCAAATTGACAAGGTATACTCAAATCAAAATACTCTTATGGAAAGATCCATAATGTCAATTATGGAAATCGATCCAGACAACATGGGAGAAATTGGTAATCTACCAAGCAGTGATGAAAGCACAAATGGTGACATCTTCATTTCATCTACTGAAATCCAACAAGTCTATACTTCACCAATTAGGCCACAAGAAGTTATAGCAACATCGGAGGTGAACAATGAAGTCGATTATCAATCCATCATCTCCTCTTTATTACCCAAAGAAGACCCTTCATCATCAATTGGGTCAGAAATAGAAGCTTCTTCTTTAAGATATGCAAATTTTGACATCTCTTCTGATTATGAAAATTCTGCTTTGTCATCTACTATGCAAGTAGACATGGAAGAAATAACACATGATAAAGAAGAATAGGAAGATCTCAGATATTGTCCTCCAGCATTTGAAGAGGGTATCTCTACCACTGTGGATGAACTCAGAGAAATAAATCTGCGTACAAAGGAAGATCAACGCCCCACTTTAATCAGTGCGGCCATGACCCTTGAAGAGCAAGAGATGTATATTTCTTTTCTAAAGCGAAATAGAGATATTTTTTCTTGGAACTATACATAAATTCCCGGGCTTGATCCTGATGTTGCTACTCATCATTTGGGTTTACCAGAAGAGCATCGAGGATTTAAGCAAGCCGCGAGAAGAACACAGCCAACTTATGCTTCCAAAATTGAAGCTAAAGTGGATAAGCTTATCAAATCCAACTTCGTCAGAGAAGTTCAATATCCCAAATGGTTGGATAATATTTTCCCTGTAAAAAAAAGAACGGACAAATTAGAGTTTTCATCGATTTCAGAGATCTTAATCAACATTGTCCTAAGGATGATTTCCCAGTTCCGATTACAGAACTTCTAATTGATGCAACAGCTGGCTATAAAGCACTTTCCTTCATGGATGGATATTATGGATATAATCAGATCTGAATGGCCCCAGAAGATGAGGAATCAACAGCCTTCAGAGCCCCTTAGGGTGTGTTTTGTTACCGGGTAATGCCCTTTGGCTTAAAGAATGCAGGTGCAACATATCAGCGTGCCATGCATCGTATCTTCAAACCCTTCTTAGGGAAGTTTGTTGAATGCTATGTAGACGATTTGGTGGTTAAATCCAAACAACATTCTAATCACTTGGCTGATTTGGAAGTTATATTCTGCAAGCTTCGACAACATAATTTGAAGATGAACCCCTTAATATGTGCTTTTGGGGTAACCTTAGGAAAATTTCTCGGCTTTGTTGTACGCCATCATGGTATTGAAGTTGATCCTGAGAAGACCAAGTCAATCCTTGGTATGTCACCTCCTCAAAATTTGAAATAATTAAGAGGACTTCAAGGACACTTAGCCTATATTCGGCATTTCATCACCAATTTGGTAGGAAAAAGTTTACCCTTTACCAAATTTATGAAGAAGGGAGTCACTTACCAGTGGAATGAATAATGTTAAGAAGCATTCGATATTCTCAAGAAATACCTCTTGAGTCCACCAGTAATCATGCCACCTGTTGAAGAAAGACCACTTATCCTCTATGTGAAAACTCTAGAGTGATCATTGGGTGCATTTCTTGCTCAAAAGAATGATGCTGGGAATGAAAACAGTCTCTACTATCTCAGTCGAACCATGATTGAAGCAGAAAACCGGTATTCAAGTATTGAGAAGTGCTTCCTGGCATTAATCTTTGCAGTTCAGAAGTTGAGACACTACCTGCAACATCACGAGGTCCAATTGGTATCTCACAATAACCTGCTCAAATTCATCATTAGTCATCCAATGCTTACAGGACGTCTAAAAATGTGGGCAGTTATTTTGCAGCAATTCGACATTCAGTATGTGTCTCAAAAGGCGATAAAGGGCCATGATCTGGATTATTTCCTGGCTGAACACCCTTCAGTGGAAGACACGTCTTCAGATATTGAACTCCCTGATGAGGAAGTATTCTCTATTAAAGAAAGTCCTCAGGCATGGGAAATGTATTTTGATGGTGCTTCCAGAAGTCCAACAGGGAGGAAAATGGAAAATCCTAAATTCAAAAAAGTTGGATTAGGAATTGTGCTCATTTCTCCAAAAAGGCAGTGTTACCTTATTCCTTCTTATTGTGGGAAGGTGGTACCAATAATGAAGACGAATACCAAGCTCTTATCGCAGGATTGGAATTAGCGCTTCAAGCACAAGTGAATCACTTAAAGGTGAAGGGTGATTCAGACCTGGTAATCAAACAAGTCAATGGGGATTATGCCATCAGAAAAGAAGAACTAATCCCTTTGTATGATTACGTCAGAGAGTTAATGGAGGAATTCCCTTCAGAACCGAAATTTTATTATGTCCCAAGATCACAAAATGCTCAAGATGATGTGCTGGATAATATAGCCACAGCTCTGGAAGATCCAAATCAGGACGAGACAACCATCAGTATTGCCCACCGTCGTGAAATTTCACCTTATATTCGAATCAGAACAGAGGAAATTAATGAAATTTGTCCCATTCCTGAACCGTATGGTCAGACTACAGGATGGATGTCACCTATCAGGAAATACCTTCAAAATGGAACACTTCCACCCGATAGAGCTGAGAAAGAACAAATCCGGCGACATGTGGTTAATTTTACTCTTTATGATAGCCCAGATCACCTAGAGAAAATTCTCTACAAACGTGGTTTTGATGGAGTTCTCTTCAGATGCATTGATGGTGAAGAGACAATGGCTGTCATGAAAGAAGTGCATGCAGGAGTCTGTGGTGCCCACCAGTCTAGACATAGACTGTCTGATCAAATTCGAAGGCTTGGATACTTTTGGCCTTCAATGATACGAGATTGTGTTGATTTCACAAAGAAGTGTCATTCATGCGAAGTACATGCCAACTTCATTCATCAACCTCCAGAGTTGCTTCATACAACTAAATACTCATGGCCATTTTCCACATGGGGGATGGATGTGGTGGGGCCTTACCCTTCGGCTACGACCGAGCAGTTTAAGTATATTCTTACTGCTACTGACTTCTTTTCTAAATGGGCAGAGGCAATACCTCTCAAGGAAGTCAGTTCTAAATGCATTGTTGGCTTCATCAAGTCTAACATCATTACCATATTTGGTGTCCCTCATACCATATTGACGGAAAATGGCACCAATTTCTGTTCATCCAAGATGAAGAAGTTGTATCAATAATACAACATCAAATCCAATTATTCATCTCGGTATCATGAAGCGGCCAACGGCCAGATAGAATCCTTTAACAAGACTCTTTCAAATATACTGCAAAAGATGGTGGATAAAGATAAGAGGTCATGTCCTGATAAACTCTTTCATGCTTTATGGGCTTATCGGACTACCACCCGCACTGCAACTCGGTCAACTCCATATTCATTGGTATATGGAATGGAAGCCATATTTCCCATTGAAGTTCAACTACCCTCACTCAGAGTAGCCATTTGTGATCAGTCATCTACATATGAGCAATCTCAAAAGTGATTGAATGAATTGGAACGGTTAGATGAAAAAATATTGTGCACTTTGCACCACTTAGAAATCTATCAGAATCGAATAGCATGAGCTTTTAACAAAAAAGTTCATCTTCGTTCATTCACTCAAGGAGAATTGGTATTATTTCTCAGAACTATAATGATACCAGGAAAGAAACCTCCCAAGCTTGATCCAAAATGGGAAGGACCTTATTCAATACATAGGGTCTACTCCAATGGAGCTTATTCATTAATCTTGATGGATGGAGAACTCATCACTACTCCAACCAATGCTAGATTTTTGAAGAAGTATTTTGTATAAACTGCAAAGTACCTTACAAATGTCCCTGCAACATGACACTAAAATGTGCAGCACCAGTTCATCCTTGCTATATGACGTTAAACTATACAAAAGTCCTTTAATACGTCCTATATGACATTAAACTATACTTCATCCTTGCTATATGATGTTAAACTATACAAAAATGGTCCATACATATGACCTTAAACTATTTTTACTTTCATCCCACACGATGATAAACTGTGAAAAAGTTCCCTAAATGGTCATGTATGACCTTAAACTACAATTAGGTCCTGTATGACTATAAACTGCATCATCAATGGTCCATGCATATAACCCTAAACTATTTGCAAGTCCCTTACGTCCAGCAAGACATTAAACTGTGACGTCCTAACTACATGACGCTAAACTGTATAAAAGTCCCTTACGTCCGGAAAGACGTTAAACTACATAATCATCAAAGGTCCTGTATGACCTTAAAATACACCACCGTCCAGCATGACATTAAACTGCACCATCCACGGTCCATGCATATTATCTTAAACTATTCACACTTTCGTCCAACATGACTCTAAACTGTATCGTCCCTTTTTCATCCAACATGATGTTAAACTGTGAAAAAAATCCCCAATGCGTCCAACATGACGTTAAATGGTGTACTCTTTTGTCCTCACTGCATGACATTAAACTGCACAGTCCCCCTTTTGTCCAACATGACGTTAAAATCTATTTTCCCCATCGTCCTAACTACATGACGCTAAACTGTACAGAAAGTCTGTGATACGTCCTACATGACATTAAATTGTACTTTTGTCCCTGCTACATGACACTAAACTGTGCAGCACCAATAGTCCTAACTGCAAGACTTTAAACTTCAAAGTCCCTTTATACGTCCTACATGACATTAAACTATGTATTGTTAAGGTTGTTGCTACCTCTTGTTTCTCACACTGAGTATGACTCAAGTGAGCTTAGAGAAAACCTCAACCATAACACTCTCTCGGGGCTACTAACCATGTGTAAGTCCCAACATCATTTTTTAGGTCGTTGTCCCCAATAAAAACTTGATCATTAATTCATTCTTTAATTGAACTACACAGACTTTGATCCTTTCCTTCTAGGATGGGTATGTAGGCAACCTCCCAAGGTTCAATCCCAAAACCAATCTCTTCACATCGGTTCACCTCCATCTCATATGATGTTAATTCGTGAAACTACCCTTAGAATCAATATCTTTACATTGGTTCACTTTCGTCCCGGTTATACGATGTTAAACTATACAACACTTTTGTCCAGTATGACAATAAAATAAAAATTTCTTTGATTCCCTCACCTGAGAGGGAACCATTATTTACATTGATTTTTTTTAATCATGTTTCATTTCAAAGACTACGTGCATACATGGCAATGCCCGAACCTTTTATCTTGGGTTAAACCATCATTGCACTAAAGTCCCCTTTCACCCTTCACATGTACGAAGCAAATATGTACAAAGGGTATTTCTAGAACTACGTAGGCTTGATTCCTATCCTTATGGGATACGTAGGAATGTTTGAGTGTCCCTCAAATCTAGCCCCAAGTCTTTGGTCCTAACCCCAAATTCCATTTTCAGTCCCTTGGCTGAAAAGTCCCCATGAAAACACACACTGTGTATTTCTTACAATGGACCAAGATCTATGACCCTAAACTAAGATCTCTAATCCTTTTGTCCCACATGACGTTAAAATGTAGTTTAATAACTACGTATGGCTTGATTATTATCCTTATGGGATACGTAGTGAAGTCCAACATTTCAATTCAGGACCCAGCCAAAACAGATTATGGTTAGCATTGATCTGTGTATCTCTGTATACATTGAACAATATCCATCTTTATGTGTCATAATCCTAACCTTAAATATTTTCAGATCCTCATAACCCTTTTGCATGACTTCTAGTCACAAAAATGTCAAACTTCTGAGAGTTCTTTTTCCTGACTATGTAGCACGTGCCCATAGGCAGCCTTGCATAAACATTCTACATAACAGACTTGTTAGCCAAAAGATACTATTATTTGACTATGCAGCCAATGCTCATAGGTGGCCCTGCATAATTCAACCCCCTAACGGGTTTTTCGGATAGTGGTAACTTCATTCTTGGGAATAATGCCTATTGTTTCCTTATTTGTCTTAAATGACAGTATGTAGGGATCCGCAAAAAAATAGCTATCCTTAACATATTTGTCCCATATCCTTTTTCATGATCTGAAAGTGTTCAAGTCTATGGCTTATATTCTCCTTCCCTACGTTTGGGTCAGACCTTCGTAGGAGTGATATTCATCCATTTCTTCGATAATCTTGTTTGGAAATATCTTCTCCATATTCAAGTACCTCTTTCCATATAGCAAACTCTATAATTTGGAAGATTTGAATCTCCATAAAATTTCACTGGCTTTTTAGCACTAGGAAAGTAAATTTCTGAGAGTTCTTTTGCCTGACTATGCAGTACGTTCCCATAGGCGGCCTTGCATAAACAGTCTACATAACATATTTGTTAGCCAAAATATACTATTTTATTTGACTATTCAGCCAATTCCCTTAGGTGGCCCTGCATAATTCAACCCCCTAACGGGTTTGTTAAATAATGGTAACTTCATTCTTGGAAACTACTTCTTCTAATGCCTTTTAGCTCGTTTTCATATCATTCCTCAGATTCAAATATTCTTAAGTCATAGCTTACATATTTTCCCTCATACTTGAGTATGGTACTATGTTTTTAGATGAGTTGTCAAGGAATTGAGTCAATTCTAATCCATTTCGGTCAAAGATATTTCAACCTTAAACATTAGCCTCTTTATGTCCGAAATACATGACTTTAAACTCCCAATAACCACAAAGACCCCTGGTTTCTCTTTTTTCCTCAGAGTCAAATCCTATTTTCTATCCGGATCCAACTCTGAGGGGGGACTTTTTTTGACGCTCCTTTTTCATCACATAGTCCAAATGAATGTAAAGGGGAATATCTTAGCACAAATTAATCCATCCTTTGAAGAAAATATCAAAAAATTGACAAAGGCATGAACAAGGGATCAAAAGCACAGGTACCGCGCAAGTTCTATCACAGTCGCGTAAGTCCACTTGCGTGCCGTCTAGTGGTCGCACAAGTAACTTGTGCGACCTAAGTAATAACCTCCCGGGGTCTTCTCCTGCCTATAAATAGACCCTGTGGGCCCCCCCATTCGGAGAGTAATTTTTCCAAAAACTCAGATTTGAGCTCCCGACGCCCTAGTCTCTTATCAAAGCTTCCGGAACACTTCTAAGGTAACTTATTACCTAGAACGGAAGATCTAAAGAGGGGGAGGAAGGCCTAAGTATTGAAACTCATCAACACTTGCACGCCTAGGTGGCCAGCCCTTAAAGGAAATGGCCACACTTGCGCGCCGCCTTACTCCTTCAATAGAACCTGCGCGCCCCTCTGCTGGAATAACCTCAAGAGGATTCTAAAGGCCTTAAACAAAGGTCGCTCAAGTATTACCCTGCTGGTTGAACACCACGCAAGTACCAAATGTGTCACACAAGCATATACCTACGCAACCAGGACTTGCACGACCACGCAGTACCTGCACGCCTACCAGGACTTGCGCGCCCACGCAGTACCTGCGCACCTACCAGGACTTGCGCACCCCTGCCTTTTTGGATGCCTTTCTTTCCCATTTCACCCCTTTTAAGACATTACACATTTCCTATTCAAGATTCAGTCTTCAAGACACTCTTCAAAGCCATTTATGGCATGATTTCTTGATTTGACTTCCTTATTTGAAAGGAATTATGTGGAATATCTCTCAAAACCTAGTGATTTACACATCTTTATGTCACTAAAGATTGATATTTCATTCATTTAACATCATCCTTTAAGATGAGAGGATCCTTAACCTGGGTCTCCTTTTCAGGAATAATCCCCAGTCATAAGTCCTCTAAATTTTGGGCATCCTCTTAGGAGTAAGCCCCAGATCCCCTAACCCGGGATTTCTTTTAAGGAGTAAGCCCCAGTCTCAAGTTTGGGCATCCTCATTAGGAGTAAGCCCCAGTCATAATTCTTAACTTGGGCATCTTCCTTAGGAGTAAGCCCCAATTCTTAAAGTTCCCAAATCTGGGCTTCCTCCTTAGGAGTAAGCCCTAGTCCCCTAATTTGGGCATCCTCCTCAGGAGTAAGCTCCAAACCTTAATCCTTGACCTGGGCCTCCTTTTCAGGAGTAAGCCCCAGTCTTAATTTCTATTAACCAGTCCTAATTTACCTTTGATCTGGGATTCCTTTTCAGGAGTAAAACCCAATCATAAGTCTTCTCCTAATTCGGGCCTCCTTTTCAGGAGTAAGCCCCAAGTTAGAGTATTCAAAATCTCCATGAAGCACATATACCTTTATGGACCCTGTTTCTGGATTTCTTCCCTAAAGTAAATCCTAACCTTCATTTATCTGGGCAGTCATACATACATAAGACCCACATTATTTCTTATGATTTCATCTTTCATGGCACAATTGTCTATTTTTTACCAATACCTATTGTTTCTCACACCGAGAATGACTCACGTGAGCTTAGAGGGTAAAAGTAATTATGACATCCTTCTTTGAGCCATCAATCATAAACATCAAACTCCCTTACTCGAACTACGTGGGTTCTAATTCCTTTTCTAAACAAAGGATACGTAGTTAGCCCATCTATGGGTTCGATCCCAACTCTAAAGTAATCCATGTCCTTCTGAATGACAATAAACTTCAAGTGCCCCACTAAGTGGCTTTAAAACCAGCATGGTCATCATAATGACCAAGAGACTTCTATATAAATGTGTCGAAGGGTACCATTGACCAAGAATCTCTAATAAATACAGATGATTCTCTATCGATGAAGAACCTCCAATATATATAAAAGATTCTATAAATTTCCTACATATTTGATCATTGATTGTCAGATCTGAAGTAAAGCTCATTTTATACTTGGTAATGTAATAAGGATTCACGAACATAACTTAAATCTATAAAGAGAGTCCCAGAGTAGACAATAATTCCCCTAAAAAAGGTGTGATGAGTCCGAACTCCCATCCTCTCGACCAATGCAAATTCCTAAGCCTCATTAGTCCACAAACTAATGAGCACCTACCTTTGGAAAGTAGGTCCGAATGGATGTGGAATCATTGGATGTTTCCGGTTCTACAAACAAACCCGTTAGAAACCGATCAAAACGTTTGAACCTCCTATCAAGGCGGTCATCCCCGGATTCTGAGGGAAACAAACCTGCACCTGACGGTCTGCATGCTATGTGTCACATCATAGTATGTCATCCAACCATAGAACTATATTTAAGAATATTGTTATATCATTTCAAGGTTCTTATCATAGCATGGAACTACCATGACCTTATCTATAAAACAAATACTCTAGGACATTATTACATCATAGTCATGCAGAAAAATGAAAAATATGTAATAAGATGTTTAATATTTAAATACATTGAATATCTATGTAATCAAAGTACAACTAGTTGGTTCTAGGACACCAACTCTTACAAACTCCCACTTGGACTAGAGTCAACTACCTATGACTTTTAGTCTGCTTTACCTCACATGGTGAACATGTTTCTACTGAGTCAACGATTTAGTCAAGGGGTTCGCCATGTTGTCTTCCTTGGAAATTCTGCTCACTGTAACTTCACCTCTCTGAGAAAAATCCCTCAAGAGATGATACTTCTAAAGTATGTGCTTCATATGCTGACATGACCTTGACTCTTTTGTGAGATTGACTGCTACAGTATTATTAAAGTATAGTGTGATGGTATCTTTACTAATAGGCATCACATCCAGCTTCTGAATGAAACTTCACATCCAAACTACTTCTTTAGCTGCCTCAGAAGCTGCGATATACTTGGACTCTGCTATATAATCTGCAACCACACTCTGCTTTGAGCTTTTTCAGCTCACTACACCTCCATTCAAAGTAAAGATGTATCCAGTTTGCGACTTCACGTCATCTTTATCATTTTGGAAACTAGAATCTTCATATCTTCTGATGACTTGTTCCTCGTATCTTCTATAAGCTAGGAACATATCCTTAGTACGCCTTAGATACTTTAGGATAGTCTTGACTTCCATCCAATGGAAGTCACCTGGGTTATCTTGATATCATCTTACCACACTCAATGCATAGGCAACTGTAAGAACTCGATTCTTATTTTAGAGGTACATGATTCTTCTTTTCCTTTTCCTTAAGTGTTTTTGAGAAAATATGGAAAATGGGGAGAAATCCTGATTTTTGGAACTACACGCCATGTACTTTATCCACACACCGTGTACTTTTGGCCATGTTGGGATGAGTACACGGGGCATGTAGCCTTGTCGGCGATGAAGGGTGTAGGAACCGACTAAACGCCGTGTAGTGGTACCTTACACGCCATGTAGTCAGTCGGCAGGCTTAAACAGTAAGGCGGTGCAGCAGCCGACAGCTGGCTGATAGTACACGCCGTGTACTCGAGAGTACATATCGTGTACTCATGTCGACGGATGAACAGTGTGGCAGTGCCGCCAAATGAACAGTTAAATGAAGGGAGCACACGCCGTGTACTTGGAAGTACACGCCCTGTACTTTGTTTTTTCAGATTAAAACAGGCAGTAGCCTCCTCATTTGGCAGAGGAGGCATTTGAGCCATTTTGGAGCCAAAGGAGGAGGCCAGATCTTTGAAGATCCACCGGGAGTTCGTCTGGAATCCGATTCGGCTTCGAACGATCTCGTTGGAACCGCACGGGTAAGCCCTCTCCTCTCCTGGGACCGTTCTTGCCAATTCTTCTCCTAACGTAAGTTATTTACGTTTGAATGAGTGTTGTTCTTCGTCAGATCTACGCCATTCTTGGGCGTTTCTGGAGTCAGCGTTCGTGTATAACGCTCGTTGGCATATAAGGTAGGTGTCTTGGTGTTTTAGTTTTCCAACTGCTGTGTGTTTTGTGCGTTTTTGAGCCACGAACCCATGTTGGGGTGTCGTGTGGCTGAGGCCATTGCTATGTTTAATGCCTATAATTTCATAGGTGATTAAATTGTGATAATAAAATGCTGGTTGGGATCGTTGCTTGCATCCGGAACCACCCTGAGGGTGTGTTCCTCTGTTTAGCCATTTGGAAGGACACCCGAGGGTATGACTTTAATGTAGTAATTGTAGAATTGCCTTGAGAGGAATTTCTTGTTTACTGCATTTTGATATGTTGGGCATGACCTGGTTACATGTTTAGTCGGAGGGCGTTGTTGTGATTAGACTGTGGGCACTGCACTGTTTAGCCCGAGGGCTATAGTTATTTCGGCCTAAGGGAAACTTCTTCCGTGCCTGTGGGCAGCTGATTCTGTGCCTGAGGGTGACACTACCTACACCTGAGGGAAAATTCTGTTTTGCCTGAGGGCATATTCTTGTTTTGGATACTCGTTACCCGAGGGTAGGAGTTTACGTGTCTGAGGACACTAGTTGTTTACTAGAAATGCACTGTGGTGATTTCTTATATTAAATGGATTAAATGGATAATAAAATGGAAATATAACTGGTAACGAGTTACTTTTGAGTACTGCTTACTTATTTTCATTTTACTACTACAAACTATTATTGCATTCTTACACGCAGTTGGGCACGGGCCTTTGGAGGGTGCCTACTGAGATATATTTCTCACACCCTATTTGGGTCACGCTTTTCGACCCAAACAGATTACGTTGCTACAGGTGTAGATAGGGGAAAGGGTCCCTATGCAGGTACTTGACGGTTGCTGTGGAGTAGGAGGGCATGGGACCGAGCCTAGGCTTGTGATGCCGCTGCCAGCTGTTTGCTTTGTTTTGCTGTACTCTGCTGTTTACTGTACTGTATTAATTTATAACATGTTCTGGCTATTTTCTTAGAACTTGAGAAAAGTAGCATCATTATTTATACACTGTTGGTTATATCCACTGCCGTGTGTATGGTTTACTGCTTCCACTGTTTGTTGTATGTTTTATTTTGTATTTCACTATGCTACACTTTGACAAATGAGGGAATAGTTTCCCCACTATCAGACGTGGGCCCTCGCTGCTAGTCGGCAGCCTCTGGCGTTAGGGGAAATGTGCTTGAGGTCTTGTGGCGAACCGGGCTCGGGGCACCCGTTGCGTGGCACCCGGGTCCGGGATGTTACAAAGTGGTATCAGAGGGTTTCTTTTCTTTGACTTACTATTTGGAGCCGTAGTCAGGGATAGGATGGAACAGTAGTTGGTAATAAGTTGTGCCCGGGCGTAGCTAACCCATGTACAGGGAAAAGCCAGTCTACCTCATATTTTGAATTATTTAGATTTTGCAATTTTATGGTTGATATTTTTTCACCGTTGGGTGACGCACTTGGATTGTGCTATTTATATTTTATCTGTGGGTTCTATTTAGGTACAACCCAATGAGATGAGGGTATGCCGTATCATGCATCATATAAGCACATGCTAGATATCACATGCCATGCATAGCTTCCATGTCATGTAGGTGCATTAGAATTTTCATGTTGTTGTGATAGTTGTTGTTCTAGAAAAGCATGTTGTTGTGATAGCGGCTTGATAAGTACATGCCTTGTGATATGGTGTTTTTATTTAAGCCAGTTTATAGAATGGACGCCAATCTTTTGTTTTTGGGGAGTATGGGCCCCCATTGATCGGAATTTGGTGGATCATTGACTGTTTATTGGTTATAACACATATAAGATGTGAAAATTTGATTCGTGGGGAGTATGGGCCCTCAAGGGTCGGAATTTGACACTTAGGTGTTGTTTTTTAGTATTTTCTATGTTCCGGAGAAGTTTCTGAGGCATACTATCTGGAAACCCAGTATACACGCCGTGTAGGACCTCATACACGCCGTGCGTGTTCTTCTGTTCGGGAAGAAAAATGAACTTTTTGAGTACACGCCGTGTACCCTGATTACACGCCGTGTAGTCTCTTCCCGTGTCACAAACCGTGTGGGCGGCGACATGGGGTAGGGAAGGTCTTGGGTAAAACACGCCGTGTCATTTTTGTGCATGCCGTGTAGTGTGACCCGGAGTCCGGCCATGTAACTAACAACATGGGTCGGTGAAATCCTGTACAACACATCGTGTCAATGATGAACACGCCGTGTAGTGTGACCTGGGGACTCAGCCGTGTAACTAACAACATGGGCTGGTGTCACCTCTCGCTGAACACGTCGTGTACCTGTGGGACACGCCGTGTAGTCTTGTCCGCAGACAGACCGTGTGGAGTTAGCCATGTGGCTGGGAAACATGGTGCTGTACATGCCGTGTACGGGTGTAACACACCATGTAGTGTCAAGCTGAGTAGTCGGCCGTGTCACAGACGACACGGGCAGTTGGAAAATAACACCGTACACGCCGTGTAGATATTATACATGCCGTGTAGTTTTGTTGAACAAAAGCCATGTGGCTTAGCCGTGTAGAAGGACCCAGGCAGGGGAAGGAAAGTCAAGTACACGCCGTGTAGTCATTGTACACGCCGTGTAGTCTTGTTTTGCAAAATTTGAAATGCCTTCTTCCTCTTGTTCCTTTATGGTTCCTTCACTTCCAGTCATAATAATCTTGAATCTGAGGCATGCTTTTGACCTTGTAGTTTCATGCCGCCTAGACGACAACGAGTTGTTCGCCAGGAGAGCAGCGAAGATTATACTCTGGAGATGGTGGGCCATGGGCTACCATTTGATCCACCAGCAGAGCCAGATGTGGCACCAGCTATTATACCGGACACAGGCGTGGAGGCGCAGTTCCGTGAAGGCTTATTTTGGTTCATGCGGACCTTTCAGGGAGAACCGCAGGCTGCCACATCTATGGCCGAGCCGACGCGTATCTTTCAGCAGCAGCATCCGCCTACGTTTTTAGGGGATGGCGGACCACAGGCTGTAGAGTCTTGGTTGGGGTCAATGCAGACTATTTTTGAGCATCTTTAGATGCCTCCAGGGCGGAGGGTTAAGCTCGCGACTTACATGCTGCGTGATTCCGCCAGCGGTGGTGGGATGTTACCACCCAGTCAGAGCATCACAGGGACATGGCGTGGGAAGATTTTCAGGCAGTCTTCTATGAATTATTTTTTCCCGAGACGCTGAGGGCAGATAGAGTTCGAGAGTTCATGAATCTGCAGTAGGGTGCTATGTCGGTGATGGACAACTCTGCTTGTTTTACAGAGCTTCAACATTTTGCACCCGTACTGGTGGGTGATGAGACGATGAGAGCCAAACGTTTTGAGGATGGTCTTTGGTATGACATCCGAGTGCTGGTGAATGTTTTCAGGTTGCCTACTGTACACGCGATTGTGAACCATGCACTGATTATAGAGAGGAACCTGCGGGAATCTAGTGGTGTGAGCCAGGGCGGTTCAGCACCAGTGACTGGTATTATTTCTGCTGGCAAGAGGAGGAGACAGATGGACTTATCTCAGGTCGGCAGTACCAGTCAGAAGAATGCTTTAGGTGCCCAGGTTATGTGCTACCAGTGTGGTAGAGAGGGGCATAGGAGGCCACAGTGTCCACGTGACCCAGTGGAGTGCCGAGCTTGCAGCAAGATGGGTCATCTGCAATGCTTTTGCAGGGTGTTTCCACTAGCTAGTGAGAGGGGTTCTGTACAGACTCCGCGTGCAGGAGCAGGATCAGTGGCATCTTACTAGTCGGGAAACTGGAATACATCAGGGTGTGCAGGCAGAGATGGTGGTCAGGGCCGTGGTAGCCAGACACCAGGATCTCAGAGGCAGCAGGGTGGGACAACTCAGGGTAGCCAGGCTGTGTCGTAGGGCCGCGACACTGGGTAGGCATATGCAGTGCAACATACCCAGCAGGAGCAGGATCCCGGACCTTCTACAGTCAGAGGTACTATTCTAGTAGCTTTTGTCATGTCTTCAGTACTTTTTGATACGGGTACTACGCATAGTTTCATATCTGTACCTGTTGTGGAGAGCCTTGGGCTCGGTGTTTCTTCTTCTTCTGATATCATGACGCTAGACACTCCGTTCGGGACTCGGACGATTGGTGTGCGTCAGTGTAAGGAGTGCCCCCCTGAGGTTGGAGGGTGTCACTTACTTTGGGACCTCTATGTTTTAGAGCTGACGAGCTATGACGTAATTCTTGGAATGGACTTTTTTGTTCCCTTCCGAGCCTTTGTAGACTGCTATCGTTTCAGGGTGCATTTCACGTCACTAGAGGGCGGAGAGTTTCTATACAAGGGTGAATGGGATGTTCAGGCGAGTCGAGCTGGACCAAAGCATCATGGGCGAGGTGGAGTCACATCCCAGATTGCGAGCTTATATCTGGATGATCAGGGGACTTGTCAGACGGATTTCCCTCTAGTTGTTGATCGTTTCAGGGATGTCTTCCTGGAAGATTTTTTAGGTCTACGTCCGGTGCGTGAGGTGGATTTCTCTATCGAGTTTGTGCCAGGCGAAACACTGGTGACCATTCATCCTTATAGGATGGCTACACCTGAGTTTCAGGAGCTCAAGAGGCAATTAGAGGAGTTACAGGAAAATGGTTTTATCCGACCCAGTACTTCTCCTTGGGGTTCTCCGGTCCTTTTTGCGAAGAAGTCGGATGGTACCCTCAGACTTTGTGTGGATTATCGGAAGATGAACCAGTTGACGGTTAAGAACCGATATCCCTTGACGAGGATAGATGATCTGTTTGATCAGCTTCGTGGAGCACGAGTGTTCTCGAAGATTGACTTGATATCCGGATATCATCAGCTGCGCGTTAGACCATCAGATATACCACTCACAACTTTTAGGAGTAGGTATGTTCTATATGAGTATACAGTTATGCCGTTCAGACTCACGAACGTGGTAGCAGTTTTCAGGGATCTGATGAATCGTGTGTTCCATCCGTATCTTGATTCATTTGTGGTAGTATTCGTGGACGACATCTTGGTGTACTCTCACACTCGACATGACCATGCCACCCATCTTGAGATCATATTGAGTACACTGAGAGAGCATCAGCTATATGCTAATCTCTCAAAGTGCCACTTTCGGATGGACTAGATTCACTTCTTGGGTCATATTATCTCTGAGGCAGAAGTAGTAGTAGACCCAGAGAAGGTGAGAGCAGTAGTTTCCTGGGAGCATCCTAAGAATGTTTTTGAGATACGGAGTTTGTTAGGGCTGACTGGTTACTACAGACACTTCATACAGGACTTCTCCTGCTTAGCAGCATCGTTGACAGGTCTGACTAAGAAGGGTGTGAAGTTCATTTGGTTAGAAGCTTGTGAGATATTTTTTCAGGACCTGAAGGGAAGAATGACATCAGCACAGATCCTGATACTCCCAGATCATGGGAAGAGCTATACAGTTTACTGTGATGCATCAGGGATTGGACTGGGAGCCGTTTTGATGTAGGGTGACTGAGTTGTTGCGTATGGGTCTCGGCAGTTGAGGCCACATGAGAGGAATTACCCGACACATGATCTCGAGTTGGCTGCAGTTGTTCATGCATTGCGCTGTTGGAGACATTACCTGTTGGGAGAGCATTTTGTGGTTTTCACCGACCACAAAAGCCTCAAGTATATCTTTACTCAGCGTGACCTGAATCTGAGGCAGAGAAGGTGGGTCAAGTACCTACAATACTTCAATTTTGAGTTTGCCTATACACCTAGTAAAGGTAATGCAGTAGCCGATGCACTGAGTAGGAAGACTCAGATACAGGCAGTGCATGAGGCCAGTGGTGAGTGGCAGCTTATGGCCTTATTCTCTGAGATGCATCTAGAGGTGCACGACAGTCAGGGGCAAACTTATCTTTCCTTGTTAGCTGTGACTTCTACCCTCCTGGAAAGAGTGAGGATGAGGTAGCTATCGATTTCAGAAGGCCTAGTTCTACGGGATTCGGTGGCAAGTGAGGAACCTCATCCCGGTTGGACGATAGGCGATGATGAGGTTTTGCATTTCCATGGACGTGTATGGGTTCCAGGGGATATACGCGAGGAGCTGATGCGGGAGTTTCATGCTTCATCTTGGTCAGTTCATCCCGGGGTTACCAAGATGTACCGTGACTTGAGGCGTCAGTACTGGTGGTCGGGTATGAAGGGAGAGATAGCTAGTTTTGTTACGAGATGTTCCACCTGTCAGCAGGTGAAGGCAGAGCATCAGAGACCAGCCTAACTGTTACAGCAGTTACCCATTCCAGAGTGTAAATGGGATGATGTCGCGATGGATTTCGTGATGGGTTTGCCGAGGTCACCTCGAGGCAATGATTCCGTGTGGGTTTTCGTGGACAGACTCACGAAGGTGGCTCACTTCTTGCCAATCAAGGAGACCTTCGGTGTTGACGAGCTCGGAAGGCTGTATATCCGAGAGATCGTACGTCTTCATGGGGTCCCTCGTTCTATCGTTTCAGATAGGGATTCCCTCTTTACTTCTCGTTTCTGGTAGAGTTTTCAGAGGGCGCTGGGTACACAGGTGCTTCTGAGCACAACATACCACCCTCAGACAGATGTCCAGTCAGAGCGAACGATACAGGTGCTAGAGGACATGCTGCGTGCATGCGTCCTAGACTTTGGGGGCTCGTGGGAGAAGCATATACCCTTAGTCTAGTTTGCCTATAACAATAGTTTTCAAGCAACTATTGATATGAAACCATACGAGGATTTATATGGTAGGCCATGCCGATCACCTTTGTGCTGGTTAGAGGCAGGTGAGGCAGCTTTACTGGGGCCACAGCTCGTACAGGAGACATCTGAGCAGGTCTAGTTGATTCGGAAGCAGATGGATACCACACAGTCTCGTCAGAAGTCTTATGTTGATCGCCAAAGATGACCTTTGGAGTTCGTGGTCGGAGATCAGGTTTTCTTTCATGTTTCGCCGAGGTCGAGACACAAATGGATCAGGAGACAGGGTAATCTTTCACCGAGGTATG
Organism: Viscum album; assembly: GCA_963277665.1. Classification (NCBI taxonomy): domain Eukaryota; kingdom Viridiplantae; phylum Streptophyta; class Magnoliopsida; order Santalales; family Viscaceae; genus Viscum; species Viscum album. The sequence continues at coordinate 1,332,144,445 of OY728143.1, forward strand.
TGGGACCATTTGAGATTCTAGAGAGAGTCGGGATGGTTTCATATCAGTTGCAGTTACCACAACAGTACCGAGCCATGCATGACGTCTTCCACGTGTTTCAGTTGCATCGCTACCATTTAGACCCGTCTCACACCTTTCAGCCAGAGGAGGTTGAGCTTCATCATGATGCATCCTTTGAGGAGCATCCGATCCGTATCGTTGACAGGAGCACGAAGGTTCTCCAAGGCTGGTCAGTTCCTCTCGTACGGGTGCTATGGAAGCATGGCCGAGTGGAGGACGTGACCTAGGAGCGGGAGGCCGACGTACATGCTCAGTGGCTAGAGTTGTTCTGAGCTTTATCTTCGCCACCCTTGGAAGGTAAATTTGGGGACGAATTGCTATAAGGGGGGAAGTTTGTAAGAACCCGGTTCTTATTTTAGAGGTACATGCTTCTTCTTTTCCTTTTCCTTAAGTGTTTTTGAGAAAATATATAAAATGGGGAGAAATCCTGAATTTTGGAACTACACACCGTGTACTTTATCCACACGTCTTGTACTTTTGGCCGTGTTGGGATGAGTACACGGGGCGTGTAGCCTTGTCGGCGACGAAGGGTGTAGGAACCGACTACATGCCGTGTAGTGGTACCTTACACGCTGTGTAGTCAGTCGGCAGGCTTAAACAGTAAGGCGGTGTAGCAGCCGATAGCTGGGCGATAGTACACGCCGTGTACTCGAGAGTACAGGACATGTACTCATGTCGACGGATGAACAGTGTGGCAGTGCCGCCAAATGAACAGTTAAATAAAGAGAGTACACACCGTGTACATGGAAGTACACGCCGTGTACTTTGTTTTTTCGGCTTAAAACAGGCAGTAGCCTCCTCATTTGGCAGAGGATGCGTTTGATCCATTTTGGAGCCAAAGGAGGAGTCCGGATATTTGAAGATCCACCAGGCGTTCGTCTGTAATCCGATTCGGCTTCAGACGATCTCATTGGAACTGCACGGGTAATCCCTCTCCTCTCCTGGGACCGTTCTTTCCAATTATTCTCCTAATGTAAGTTATTTACATTTGAATGAGTGTTGTTCTTCGTCAGATCTACGCCGTTCTTGGGCGTTTCTGGAGTCGACGTTCGTGTATAACGCTCGTTGGCGTATAAGGGAGGTGGCTTGGTGTTTAGTTTTCCAACTGCTGTGTGTTTTGTGCGTTTTTGAGCCATGAACCCATGTTGGGGTGTCGTGTGGCTGAGGCCGTTGCTATGTTTAATGCCTAGAATTACATAGGTGATTAAACTGTGATAATAAAATGTTTGCTGGGATCGTTGCTTGGATCCGGAACCACCCCGGGGGTGTGTTCCTCTGTTTAGCCGTTCGGCCAGGACACCCGAGGGTATGCCTTTAATGTAGTAATTGTAGAATTTCCTTGAGAGGAATTTCTTGTTTACTGAATTTTGATATGTTGGGCATGACCCGGTTACCTGTTTAGCCTGAGGGTGTTGTTAGGATTAGCCTGTGGGCACTGCACTGTTTAGCCCGAGGGCTATAGTTATTTCGGCCTAAGGGAAAATTCTTCCGTGCATGTGGGAAGCTGATTCTGTGCCTAAGGGCGACACTACCTATGCCTGAGGGAAAATTCTGTTATGGCTGAGGGCAGATTCTTGTTTTGGATACTCGCTACCTGAGGGTAGGAGTTTACGTGTCTGAGGACACTAGTTGTTTACTAGAAATGCACTGTGGTGATTTCTTATATTAAATGGATTAAATGGATAATAAAATGGCAATATAACTGGTAATGAGTTACTTTTGAGTACTTCTTACTTATTTTCATTTTACTACTGCACACTATTGTTGCATGCTTACACGCAGTTGGGCATGAGCCTTTGGTGGGTGCCTACTGAGATATATTTATCACACCCTGTTTGGGTCACGCTTTTCGGCCCAAACAGATTAAGCTGCTGCAGGTGTAGATAGGGGAAAGGGTCCCTATGCAGGTACTTGACTGTTGCTGTGGAGTAGGAGGGCATGGGACCGAGCCTAGGCTTGCGATGCCGCTGCCAGCTGTTTGCTTTGTTTTGATGTACTCTGCTGTTTACTGTACTGTATTGATTTATAACATGTTCTGGCTATTTTCTTAGAACTTGAGACATGTAGCATAATTATTTATACACTGTTGGTTATATCCACTGCCTTGTGTATGGTTTAATGCTTCCGCTGTTTGTTGTATGTTTTATTTTTTATTCCTCTACGCTACACTTTGAAAAATGAGGGAATAGTTTCCCCACTATTAGACCTGGGCCCTCGCTGCTAGTCGGCAGCCTATGGTGTTAGGGGAAATGCGCTTGGGGTCTTGTGGCGAACCGGGCTCAGGGCACCTGTTGCGTGGCACACGGGTCCGGGACGTTACATCAACATCCATCCTAGTACATGTCATGAAATACATGACTGACCCAATCATTGATGTGTATGGAGTCCTTTCCATTATATTTCTTTCCTCATGTGTCTGAGGACACATTTTCTTGGAAATATGAATGCCATGTGACGCTGGCAACAATAACCTTTTGGATTGTTCCATTCCGAATCTCTTCAGTATGTTATCAATGTAGGTACTTTGACTTAGGACCAGAAATCTCTTGGATCTATCACGATGGATATTGATCCTAAGAATATATACTACCTCACCCAAGTCCTTCATGGAGAAACATTGATTCAACCATGCCTTAATAGACTATAAGATTGGTATCTCATTTCCAATAAGTAATATTTCATCAACATATACTATTAGGAAAATGACTGCACTCCCACTAAACCGTTTTTAGACACAAATATCACATTCATTCTTGATAAAATCAAATTTCATTATGGCTTCATAAAAATGAATATTCCATGATTTGGATGCTTACTTTAATCCATAACTAGATTTCCGCAACTTTCATTCCTTATTGTCATCCTTTGGAGTCATAAATCCTTCAGGTTGTTTCATTTAGACATCTTCTAAAGGTTCCCATTAAGGAAGAATGTTTTGACATCCATTTTAAAAATCTCATAGTCATGTTAAGAAGCAATGACTAATAGAGTTATGATGGATTTTAGTATTGAAACTGGTGAAAAAGTTTCATCGTAGTCAATGCCTTGACGCTGTTTGAACCCTTTTGCGACCAGCCATGCCTTATAGGTACCGACTTGTCCTTCCATGTCCAGTTTCTTCTTGAATATCCATTTTCAAACAACAGGCTTTACATCAAATAGAGGATCTACCAAAATTTATACTTGGTTTTGGTACATGGAATCCATTTCAGAATTCATGGCTTCTTTCCACTTGGAAACATCTATGGCACTTACTGCTTCTTTGTAGGTTAGAGGATCATTATTATCAACTAATAATGAGTCACCATACTTGATTACTAGAAAACCATACCATTCCAATTATCTAACATCTCTTATACTCCTATGCAGTTCTTGTGTCTCTGGAGTAGTTATTTCTTCCATGGGGATTTGTGGAATCTGCTCCTGTACCAACTCTTGTATACCTTGAGCCTCAACTTCATCGAAGTCTATCTCTCTCCCACTATCTCTTTTGGAGATGTGATTACTCTTAAAGAATATGGCATGTCTTGCCACTATAATTTTTTTTCTGAGGGGTTTTATAGGTAACATAACCTTGTTTCCTTGGGATATTCTATAAAGGTACACTTTTTTCCTCGGGGTGCAAGTTTGTTACCTGAAGAGGCCTTAACAAACAAATTTCTTCCCTAAACATGTAAATTCGATAGCATGGCTTTGTTTCTACTCTATAACTCGTATGGAATAACATTTATCAATTTAGTTGGTACTTGGTTTAGTATGCGTTACTCTGTTGGTAACGCATATCCCTAAAAGGATAATGGAAGACACACATGACTCATAATTGATCTCACCATGTCAAACAGGGTGCAATTCCTCCTTTTTCTCACACCATTCCACTGGGGTTTGTAAGGAGGAGTGAGTTGGGATAGGATCCCAAACTCCTCTAAGTAATCAATGGAGTCTTGATTAAGATATTCTCCACCTCGGTCTGAGTAGAGTTTCTTAATCTTATTACCAAGATGGTTCTAAACTTCATTCTTATATTTTTTGAACTTATCAAAAGAATCCAACTTATACCTCATTAAGTAGATATATACATATCTACTAAAATCATTAGTAAAAGTTATGAAGTATGAGTACCCTCCCCTTGCATCAAGTGGAAATGGTCCACACACATCGATATGAACCAATTCAAGAATTTCTTTATCCATTTCACCTTTCCCACTAAATGGGGATTTGGTCATTTTTCCTTGTAAACATGGATGACATACTCCAAGAGGTTTTAGTTCGAAAGAATATAAATATCCATCTTGATGTAATTTTGTCAAGAATTTATCGTTTACATGACCTAGCTGGTGATACCAAATTTGGGTGTGGTATGAGTCATGTAAAGTATCATTTTATCGATTTCCATTACTTGGTTTGTGTAATCCAACATGTAAAGACCGTTGTATAAATGTGCTATACCAAAAAAATTCTATCTTTGTAAAATAAGTAACATTCATTTCCAAACTTGAAAAAAACCATATATATCTAATATGGATATAGAAATAATATTTTTTGTAATAGAAGACACATAATAACAACCCTTTAACACTATGATCATAATAGTTGTAAATGTGAGGTGGTAGTCCCTGACAGCTATAACAGCAAGTCTGGGTCCGTTGGCTGCTCGCAGATCTACCTCCCCTTGGTCAATCATCCTGAATCTACTTGGTTCCTATATTTGGATACATATGTGAGCACCACAAGATATATCTAATAGCCAAATTATAGAAATAAATAGATTTCATTCAATAACAAATGTACATGAAGCTTCCCCTTTCTTCTTAGATGGGTGTAGTTCTTCTTCCAGTGGCCTTTCTTACCACATGCGAAACAAACAACCTCATGTTCCCTTGCCTCCCAATTGATCTTAATTTTCTTGGAAGTGCGTGAAGAAGCTTCGGGCTTAAAGAACTTCGCCTTCCCTTTCCTCTTATTCACCATAAGTACATAAGGCATTTCACGCTTCATATCTTTGTCCACTTGGAGAATGAGGATAAGAAGATCAGATAGAGAATTCTCAATGTTGTTCATGTTAAAATTAACACCAAATTTGGAGATGCTCTGAGGGAGTGATGCGAGAATGATACCGGTGCCCAGTTCTTCAGGGAATTTAAACCCTAGAAGCTCCAGGAGATCAATGTAGCCAATGATCTTGACTACATGAGGACCAACTGAGTCACCCTCTCCAATCTTACTCTGAAAGAGTGCCTTGGAGATCTCAAACCTTTCCTTTATTACTATCTCCTGGTAAAGGCCACAAAGGTGCTCAATTATTCTAAACACATCCATGTGTACATGAGACTACATGAGCTCACTAGACATTTATGATAACATCAAACACTAAACATCTACCACGAAATTCATATGTATCTCATAAACTAGGAAATAGTCATCACTCGCCTCTTTGGAAGGCAGATCAGGTAATGCTGACTCCAACATGTAAGACTTCCGTTCATGGTGTACGATAACCCAAAGGCATCTAATACATTCCTAGAAGTTACTTCTGGTGAGTATGTTGTCTTTATCCAGAATTGATCGCAGGGATAGTGTGGTTGATAATCTTTTCATTTTCTATTCTGCAATTAAAAGAGCATATCATTAGTACTTTCTTGATTACATTTTTATGAGAAATAATAAATTAAGTCTCCCACTATTTTATCAAATCCCAATAGCCCTCACCATTAAACATGGAATGTACAGTTTTGTAAAGACCCGCAAATTTCAAGGAAATTTTTTTTCTTAATTTTCTTTGGAATTTTACAAGAGCGCAGCTTCAGACGGCACCTGATTCCGAGGCCCGGTGTGCCCGGAATCAATTTCCGAAGTTTGGCTCGGGTACGTTCAGTGAACGGACGAGCGGGTTTTTCTATCTTTTGAACCGGTGCCCGGAATCGAATTCTGAGGGCACCGATGAAATCGCAGCGCCGGTATTTGCTTAGAAACGCCTCTTCCGGAGTTGCGTTTGCTCAGACGTGGTTTTTAAATTTTACGGCTTTAAGTGAGAAATAAAATAAAGTTTGTGCGACAACTTTATTTTATTTCACTTAAGCTGCTTGGAAGCCACTTGAAGTCACTTAAAGACGGCTTGAACTGAGTTGAACTGGATAGGATGCTATCCAGAAATATCCTACCCCTTGGTAGGATATTTGTGCGGTGGGACCCGCACGAGCCCCGCCGTTTCTTTCGCTAAGTAACGCACCCGCGAAAACCCGTCAAAGTAACTGAAAAGTCAACCGACGCGTTTTCTTTAATTCTTAACAGACCATTTAATTGGGCGGTTTATTTCGTGAATTAAATGGACTGTTTCTTCGTGAATTAAATGGGTCGTTTCTTTCGTTGAATTAATTCAACGAATTGATGGATCGTTTCTTAACCGGTTTCGTGTTGGCATGTTTATAAAATAAGACCAACATAAAAATCCTTGGAAAGGATTTGAGAGAATCTTCGTTCCTCCACCCTCTCCGCGAAGAACGCGAAGAACGCGAAGAACGCGAAGAACGCGAAGAACGCCGGCGACCGGAATTCGACGACGCACACCAAGATCTGCGACGTCGACGAGATCTACCCGCGACGTTCTTCGGCGACGCCTCTTCTTCCGCGGCCGACCCTCGTTCGGCAACAAAGGTGAGAATCAGATCTTTTCTTCTCCCTTTTTAATTTCAATATCAACGGATTTAAACTAATTAAATCCGTTGATCTTGATCCGGAGATTGGCGACGCGACGAGCGATTCCGCGACGACGCGGCGATCTCCATCTTCCGCGACGAGCAATTCCGCGACGACCCCTCATCCGACGACGACGATAAAGTAAGGGTTGATTGGAATATTTTCCTTCCCGTGATTTATTTCTTTTAAAGTAAAGAAGCATGATCTTCGAACAATTTTAACATTTAAAATTGTTGTTGATTGTTTTATTGTTCCTCCCGTGGATTATGACTAACGCGGAGGGTGCGGGTCTAACGAACAAGACCCGACAACCCTCCGCCGATCTCCTCTTTTTGCGCGGATTTGGCGGACGACGACGAACCGTGCGGCAAGGGAAATTTGTTGGCTCCGCAGTGAAGATCGTCCCCCGGGAGGAGCATCGGCGCAGACGGGAAAGAAATCGGGCCACCGGAGCATCTCCGGCGGCCCGCGGAAGGAGGCGGCGGCGCGGGTCGCCGGCGCGGCGGCGCCGGCGACCGGAGGCGGCGGCGCCAGGCGCGCCGCCGTGGAAATCTCCCGCCGCGGCTGAAGCCGCGGCGGCGGCGGCAGCCGGTTCCGCGGCCGCGCGGAACCGGGACGGACGCGGCGGCCCGGCCGCGTCCGCGTGACAGGCGGCCCCCCGCGGGGCCGCGGTTTCTCTCAAGCCGCGGGTTCAACCCCGCGGCGGCGGCAGTTCGGCCGCTCGGCCGAGGCCGAGCCGGCCGGTCCGGTCGGCCGGGCCGCGCCCAGGCCGGACCGGACCCGGCCGAGCCGGTTCGGGCCGGGTCGGGCCGACCCGGTTCGGCCGACCCCAGGGGGCGGTTCGGGCCGGGTCGCCCCGGGCCCAGTACCCCCGTTTCGGGCCCTCTACGGTCTTTCGCCCATATCTTGGGCCTGGGACCTCCGATTGACGAACCGTCAGCGGCTACGCGATCCTTGGATCGAGACGGTCGTTTCGGTATATTATACTCAAGGTTTCGGAAGACTTTGGGTTCGGCCGGGTTGGTTCGTACACGAAGCCAACCGGGCCCTCGGAGCGGAAACGCTCATAACTTGAGCTACGGACGTCCGAACGACGTACCGTCAGCTGTGGTAGTTTCCTCTAAGTGAGACGGAACTTTTGGCATACTCCGCCCGAGGATCGGATACAGGCGGAGTACGGTCGGGTTGGTTTTGCCCTAAAAACCAACCGGGCCCCTGGGACGAAAATGCCAATAACTCTCAGACCGGGCGTCCGATTGACGCGCCGTCTGTCGCGTTGAGATCCTGTTGTCGATACGGAACTTTTGGATACATCAACTTCGGACTACGTGTCAGTTGATGTATCAGCCCCTCGGCTCGTGGAGCGGACCCTCCTAAACGAGCTCGCTACGTGCGGGAACCCTAGCGCTGGCTGTGACCTCGACGACAGAGCAGAGATCCTCCGTGGACTGCGACGACGGCAGAGCAGAGATCCTCCGTGGACTGCGACGACGGCAGAGCAGAGATCCTCCGTGGACTGCGACGACGGCAGAGCAGAGATCCTTCGTGGACTGCGGCGACGACTGTGCAGGGACCTCAGTGGACTGCGTCGACTACTGCACTCAGCGATCCTACGCGGATCAGTGCCCGATCCTATGTGGGTCCTACTACCGGTTCTGTGTGAGCCACTGCCTACCGGTTCTGTGTGAGCCACTGCCTACAGGTTCTGTGTGAGCCCGATCCTGTGTGGGTCTACTGCGGGGGTTAGTACCTATCGATCCTTCGTGGGTCCGACGACTTAGATGGATCAGTGATCATCTTTGACGTCATCTGAAAAAGTATACCTGGTTGAGCTGAATCTTATGTTACTCTCCTTTGTGGATTGTGTTGAACCATCCTTTGTGGATTTACTGTTTACTCTCCTTTGTGGATTTGGGTCTTGCTTTCCTTTGTGGATTGAGTTGTTCTTGAGCTCGTGAGCAGAGCTAGAATTGGGGACTTAGGTATATGTATGGGCATATACCTAAGTCGAGTCGGATGTTATTTCGTGATTGCATCTTTCTTTTGTGCTATATCCTTTGTGGATTTCGGGAGACCTTCGGGGGTCTCGGGGTCCTTACTGAGTAGTTGTACTCACCCCTGCACGGGCTATGCCCGCACCTTGTTGTGTTGGTTGCAGACGACGGACAGCGCTGATCACGGTTGGGGCGTGGAGCAGGACGGTACCTGGAGGTGGACCACTGGACGGAACGTACTCGGAGCGGACGTGGGACCCGAGGAGCCTGGAGGCTATCTGTACCCACCCTTCAGGTGGGGTTGCCAGTGGACGACACGAGGCCGCCGTCTTTTCTTCAGTTGCTGTTTTTCTTTTCAGTTGTACTTTACAGTTGGGCTTGTATTTCCGGCCCCCTTTACTTTCTGCACTTTACTTTCCGCTTGCTGACTCTGTGTGGTTGTTACTTATAAAGGCAATGCCTTCCCTGTTTACTGGGATTTTACGCCTTGGTGCTAGTCGCCAGCCCCTGGCCTATGGAAGGCGGGCTTGGGGTAGTCACGGCACGGACCCCGAGGACGGGTCGTGACAAATTGGTATCAGAGGCGGTCGGTTCTACCGCAGACTCTGATCGTCCTTTCTTTCTATGTGAAGCAATAGTGTTTAGTGTATTGAGTGTGGTTATCAGTTCAGGGAGCCCAGTGTTGGTGCGGCGGCCGACGTATCCGTACACCAGGACCCTGACTCCTGATTTCCGACTTAATGCATGAAAACATTGATTGCGTGTGTGTTTCAAGTTTTCTTTGTGATTACTTATGTCAGCTCACCGGGTATACTGATCTGCTTTATGAAAGTCTCAAGTTTTCCTTGTGATTACTTGTGCCAGCTCACCAGGTATACTGTTCTGACTGTGGTGCTCTTGTTCTCCTTTTCAGGATGGCCCCGCGACGACTGCCAGCTAGGGTTCCGAGTGTAGGGCGCGACGGCAGCCCACCGAGCGACGAGGCCTCGGTGCAGGGCCCTTTGCCAGCAGTGGCACCGGCGGTAGCCTTACCCGCCGAGCCACCGATGCTTCCAGTACCAGACGCCGACGATGCACGTCACCTCAGGGCACTGCACGAGTTTCAGAGCCAGCGACCGCCCAGGTTTCGCGGTGAGGCGGACCCCCAGGCCGCCGAGGACTGGCTAGAGGCGGTGGTACGGATCTTCAGGCTAGTGAGGACACCAGCGGATCTCATGGTGATCCTCGCAGCGAGCCTCCTGCAGGCGGCGGCAGGACGATGGTGGAGCCTGATGCTCCAGGTTCACGATGAGGCATCCCTGCTCTGGACGGACTTCGAGAGCCTCTTCCGCTCTGAGTTCGTCCCGGCCACCCTCCGAGCGGTGCGCATCCAGGAGCTTCTCCAGCTGCGCCAGGGCAGCATGACGGTCGCTCAGTATGCGGCGAGGTTCACGGACCTATCTCGCTACTCGACCGACATGGTACGAGACCCCTTCTTCCGGGCCCGGACCTTCGAGCAGGGCTTGCGACAGGAGATTCGTGCGTCGCTGATCTCCCTCAGCATTCCGACCCAGGCAGGAGTGCTGGAGCGAGCCCTCCTGATCGAGAGCTTCCTGGCAGAGCCTTCTTCAGCGGCGAGACCTAGCGCAGGGCGGCAGGTAGCTGAGTCATCGGCAGCAGGCAGCCGACGGATGACTCACGGGTCCAGGCAGACCAGACCCCCTCGCAGACGGCCTCAGGACACCGGCTCAGCGGTGCGGGGCACACAGCGGAGTGCCAGCCTTTCGAGAGGCAGGCTGTGCTATTCTTGCGGCGGGCAGGGTCACATGGCTCGTGACTGCCCGACTCGCCGACCAGAGGAGCTGCAGACGGTGGAGGGGCCACCCAGGCAGAGGCAGAGGGTCGACCGTGGCGGTCCGCAGGGAGGAGGCGGACGAGGCAGAGGAGATGGCCGAGCAGCGGGTGGTGGGCGACGCTTCCAGGCTCTACCCCCACCACCACCAGGAGGGCCACCTCGACCACAGGGAGCCGGCGGGCAGGGACAGGCCCAGCTCCAGGCAGTGGAGGCCTACGACCCCGACATGCCAGAGATGATTCGAGGTACGATCTGTGTCTATTCCACCCTTGCTGCAGTACTTATAGACACAGGAGCGAGTCACTCTTTCATAGCCTCTGCCCTTGTTCGGAGCTCAGAGATTCCGACTGAGCCGTTGGCTCGATCCTTACGGCTAGAGACTCCTACGGGAGCAGACTCGACGATTACGCACTGGTGCCGGCAGTGTGAGCTTACTCTAGGAGGCGAGAGCTTCGGCTGGGATCTCCTTGTAGCGGCGTCGAGGCCTTACGACGTCATCTTGGGCATGGATTGGCTATCCACGGTTCATGCCCAGATCGACTGTTTTAGGCGCAAGGTGCGATGTGTTCGTACCGACGGGAGCAGGTTTACCTTCACCGGCGAGAAGGGAACCTTTGCAGCACAGGATGGACTTCCGCGGAGGAGAGTGCAGCCCATCTCACATCAGTTGGCTAGCCTCATCCTAGGAGCAGTGGACGTGCGGAGTCCGGCTTTTCCTGCAGTGGTGGACCAGTACGTGGACGTCTTTCCCGACGACGTTCCAGGGCTACCTCCTCGTAGAGAGGTAGACTTTTACATCGACTTGTACCCCGGGACAGCCCCGATATCTACTCCAGCATATCGGATGGCCCCCGCCGAGCTTCGAGAGCTGTGGGTACAGTTGGAGGACTTGCAGAGCAAGGGGTTTATCCGACCCAGTGTTTCACCCTGGGCTTCCCCGATTTTGTTCGCCAAGAAGGCGGACGGGAGCTTGCGACTTTGTGTCGACTATCGTCGCCTGAACCAGGTGACAGTGAGGAACAAGTATCCGCTGCCACGGATTGATGACCTCTTCGATCAGCTCAAGGGAGCGCGGTGGTTCTCGAAGATAGACCTCCGGTCAGGCTATCATCAGCTCAGAGTTCGAGACGAGGACGTGCAGAAGACGGCCTTCAGGTGTCGGTATGGCCATTATGAGTTCTTGGTTATGCCGTTCGGCGTAACCAATGCTCCAGTGGTGTTCATGAGCCTCATGAACAGGATCTTCCAGCCATACCTCGACCGATTTGTCGTTGTCTTCATTGACGACATTTTGGTATACTCGACGACTGAGGAGGAGCATGCCTACCACCTGCGAGTTGTGCTAGACACACTCCGAGAGCACCAGCTTTATGGCAAGCTCTCAAAATGCCAGTTCTGGTTACGTGAGGTCCATTTCTTGGGGCACGTCATTTCTGAGGCGGGAGTTGCAGTGGATCCCGCGAAGATCGAGGCAGTGCTAGCTTGGGAGCCACCCAAGAGCGTGACAGAGGTGCGGAGCTTCTTGGGCCTAGCGGGATACTATCGGAGATTCGTGCCAGACTTCTCCAGAGTTGCAGCACCACTCTCAGCCTTGACGAAGAAGGGGAAACCCTTCGTGTGGTCAGACAGATGTCAGCAGAGCTTCCAGGAGCTGAGACAGAGATTGACCAGCGCACCTATCTTGAGGTTGCCTGAGGAGGGAGTTGGGTACGTAGTTTACTGCGACGCATCAGGGACTGGACTCGGGTGCGTCCTGATGCAGGAGCGGGCCGTGATCGCCTACGGATCACGTCAGTTGAGGCCGCATGAGCAGAACTACGCCACTCATGACCTGGAGTTAGCAGCAGTGGTCTTCGCTCTGAAGACTTGGCGGCACTATCTGATGGGCGAGCGCTTCACAGTCTTTTCTGACCACCAGAGTCTCAGGTATATCTTCTCTCAGAAGGACCTGAACCTGAGACAGCGGAGATGGCTTGAGTTCCTCCAGGACTATGACTTTGAGATAGTCTATACTCCTGGGAAGGGGAACGTGGTAGCCGATGCCCTCAGCAGGAGGACGGGCATTCAGCTGCTTGAGGAGGCGACGGAGCAGCTAGCCTCCTTGCAGATATCCTTCGTGGATAGAGACGGAACAGCCTTTCTTCAGTCTCTCACAGTCTCTCCTCCACTTCTACAGCGGGTCAGAGAGGCTCAGCGTGGGGACGCTGACTGTGAGACCCGGCGTGCACTGATATCCTCAGGTCAGGCGCCTGATGGTTTCTCCCTTGGAGCAGAGCACGACATCCTTTTCAGAGGACGTACCTTCGTACCAGTCGCTTTACGAGAGGAGGTGCTGAGAGAGTTTCACACTTCTCCCTTGGCGGTACATCCCGGAGTGGCGAAGATGTACCAGGATCTCAGGCGACAGCACTGGTGGCCGGGTATGAAGAAAGCTGTGGCAGAGTTCGTTTCACGATGCCTCACCTGCCAGCAGGTGAAGGCAGAGCACCAGGTACCAGCAGGTTTGGTACAGCCCTTGGAGGTCCCGGAGTGGAAGTGGGACGGCATATCTATGGACTTCGTGACTGGACTTCCACGCACTTCCAGAGGTCACGACTCCATTTGGGTGATTGTCGACCGACTCACCAAGTCGGCACACTTCTTACCCATCAGAGAGCAGGGCTCAGTAGAGAGCTTGGGACGTCTTTACGTCCAGGAGATCGTACGGCTTCACGGTGTGCCATCGTCTATCGTCTCCGATCGAGATGCTCGTTTCACTTCCAGGCTTTGGAAGGGGTTGCAGGAGGCGTTCGGGACGCGGCTCCATCTGAGCACAGCCTTCCACCCTCAGACGGATGGACAGACGGAGAGGACCATACAGACACTCGAGGACATGCTCCGTGCATGTGTTCTCGACTTTGGTCGCAGCTGGGAGGACCACCTACCCTTGGTGGAGTTCGCGTACAACAACAGCTACCACTCCACCATCGGGATGGCACCATACGAGGCGTTGTACGGCAGACCCTGCAGATCACCGTTGTGCTGGACAGACCCTGGGGAGTCAGCACTCGTGGGACCAGAGATGGTCCGAGCCACGACAGAGAAGGTCCAGATCATCCAGGAGAGGATGAGGACAGCTCAGAGCCGGCAGAAGTCATATGCTGACAGGAGGCGGAGGCCACTGGAGTTCAAGGATGGCGACCACGTCTTTTTGCGTGTCTCACCTCGACGTGGTTTACGGAGATTTGGCCGAGGCGGCAAGTTGTCTCCACGCTTCATCGGGCCCTTCCAGGTCCTCAGCAGGATAGGAGAGGTGGCTTATCGCCTGGCTCTACCACCTCAGTTGCACCGGGTGCACGACGTCTTCCACGTGTCTCAGCTGAGGAGATACGTGCACGACCCGACGCACATCATCGACTTTGGGGAGCTGGACGTGGACGATGGGGCGACTTTTGCGGAGGTTCCAGTGGAGATCGAGGATCGACAGGAGCGGGTCCTACGTGGGCGGTCGATTCCTCTTGTGCGCGTCAGATGGCAGCACGGGAACCTCCAGGAGAGCACTTGGGAGCGGGAGGCTCAGATGCGTGCTCAGTACCCCCATTTGTTCCCCTAGTTTTGATGTATCTTTACGGGGACGTAAAGCCCTGAGGTGGGAGTAATGTAAAGACCCGCAAATTTCAAGGAATTTTTTTTCTTAATTTTCTTTGGAATTTTACAAGAGCGCAGCTTCAGACGGCACCTGATTCCGAGGCCCGGTGTGCCCGGAATCAATTTCCGAAGTTTGGCTCGGGTACGTTCAGTGAACGGACGAGCGGGTTTTTCTATCTTTTGAACCGGTGCCCGGAATCGAATTCTGAGGGCACCGATGAAATCGCAGCGCCGGTATTTGCTTAGAAACGCCTCTTCCGGAGTTGCGTTTGCTCAGACGTGGTTTTTAAATTTTACGGCTTTAAGTCAGAAATAAAATAAAGTTTGTGCGACAACTTTATTTTATTTCACTTAAGCTGCTTGGAAGCCACTTGAAGTCACTTAAAGACGGCTTGAACTGAGTTGAACTGGATAGGATGCTATCCAGAAATATCCTACCCCTTGGTAGGATATTTGTGCGGTGGGACCCGCACGAGCCCCGCCGTTTCTTTCGCTAAGTAACGCACCCGCGAAAACCCGTCAAAGTAACTGAAAAGTCAACCGACGCGTTTTCTTTAATTCTTAACAGACCATTTAATTGGGCGGTTTATTTCGTGAATTAAATGGACTGTTTCTTCGTGAATTAAATGGGTCGTTTCTTTCGTTGAATTAATTCAACGAATTGATGGATCGTTTCTTAACCGGTTTCGTGTTGGCATGTTTATAAAATAAGACCAACATAAAAATCCTTGGAAAGGATTTGAGAGAATCTTCGTTCCTCCACCCTCTCCGCGAAGAACGCGAAGAACGCGAAGAACGCGAAGAACGCGAAGAACGCCGGCGACCGGAATTCGACGACGCACACCAAGATCTGCGACGTCGACGAGATCTACCCGCGACGTTCTTCGGCGACGCCTCTTCTTCCGCGGCCGACCCTCGTTCGGCAACAAAGGTGAGAATCAGATCTTTTCTTCTCCCTTTTTAATTTCAATATCAACGGATTTAAACTAATTAAATCCGTTGATCTTGATCCGGAGATTGGCGACGCGACGAGCGATTCCGCGACGACGCGGCGATCTCCATCTTCCGCGACGAGCAATTCCGCGACGACCCCTCATCCGACGACGACGATAAAGTAAGGGTTGATTGGAATATTTTCCTTCCCGTGATTTATTTCTTTTAAAGTAAAGAAGCATGATCTTCGAACAATTTTAACATTTAAAATTGTTGTTGATTGTTTTATTGTTCCTCCCGTGGATTATGACTAACGCGGAGGGTGCGGGTCTAACGAACAAGACCCGACAACCCTCCGCCGATCTCCTCTTTTTGCGCGGATTTGGCGGACGACGACGAACCGTGCGGCAAGGGAAATTTGTTGGCTCCGCAGTGAAGATCATCCCCCGGGAGGAGCATCGGCGCAGACGGGAAAGAAATCGGGCCACCGGAGCATCTCCGGCGGCCCGCGGAAGGAGGCGGCGGCGCGGGTCGCCGGCGCGGCGGCGCCGGCGACCGGAGGCGGCGGCGCCAGGCGCGCCGCCGTGGAAATCTCCCGCCGCGGCTGAAGCCGCGGCGGCGGCGGCAGCCGGTTCCGCGGCCGCGCGGAACCGGGACGGACGCGGCGGCCCGGCCGCGTCCGCGTGACAGGCGGCCCCCCGCGGGGCCGCGGTTTCTCTCAAGCCGCGGGTTCAACCCCGCGGCGGCGGCAGTTCGGCCGCTCGGCCGAGGCCGAGCCGGCCGGTCCGGTCGGCCGGGCCGCGCCCAGGCCGGACCGGACCCGGCCGAGCCGGTTCGGGCCGGGTCGGGCCGACCCGGTTCGGGCCGACCCGGTTCGGCCGACCCCAGGGGGCGGTTCGGGCCGGGTCGCCCCGGGCCCAGTACCCCCGTTTCGGGCCCTCTACGGTCTTTCGCCCATATCATGGGCCTGGGACCTCCGATTGACGAACCGTCAGCGGCTACGCGATCCTTGGATCGAGACGGTCGTTTCGGTATATTATACTCAAGGTTTCGGAAGACTTTGGGTTCGGCCGGGTTGGTTCGTACACAAAGCCAACCGGGCCCTCGGAGCGGAAACGCTCATAACTTGAGCTACGGACGTCCGAACGACGTACCGTCAGCTGTGGTAGTTTCCTCTAAGTGAGACGGAACTTTTGGCATACTCCGCCCGAGGATCGGATACAGGCGGAGTACGGTCGGGTTGGTTTTGCCCTAAAAACCAACCGGGCCCCTGGGACGAAAATGCCAATAACTCTCAGACCGGGCGTCCGATTGACGCGCCGTCTGTCGCGTTGAGATCCTGTTGTCGATACGGAACTTTTGGATACATCAACTTCGGACTACGTGTCAGTTGATGTATCAGCCCCTCGGCTCGTGGAGCGGACCCTCCTAAACGAGCTCGCTACGTGCGGGAACCCTAGCGCTGGCTGTGACCTCGACGACAGAGCAGAGATCCTCCGTGGACTGCGACGACGGCAGAGCAGAGATCCTCCGTGGACTGCGACGACGGCAGAGCAGAGATCCTCCGTGGACTGCGACGACGGCAGAGCAGAGATCCTTCGTGGACTGCGGCGACGACTGTGCAGGGACCTCAGTGGACTGCGTCGACTACTGCACTCAGCGATCCTACGCGGATCAGTGCCCGATCCTATGTGGGTCCTACTACCGGTTCTGTGTGAGCCACTGCCTACCGGTTCTGTGTGAGCCACTGCCTACAGGTTCTGTGTGAGCCCGATCCTGTGTGGGTCTACTGCGGGGGTTAGTACCTATCGATCCTTCGTGGGTCCGACGACTTAGATGGATCAGTGATCATCTTTGACGTCATCTGAAAAAGTATACCTGGTTGAGCTGAATCTTATGTTACTCTCCTTTGTGGATTGTGTTGAACCATCCTTTGTGGATTTACTGTTTACTCTCCTTTGTGGATTTGGGTCTTGCTTTCCTTTGTGGATTGAGTTGTTCTTGAGCTCGTGAGCAGAGCTAGAATTGGGGACTTAGGTATATGTATGGGCATATACCTAAGTCGAGTCGGATGTTATTTCGTGATTGCATCTTTCTTTTGTGCTATATCCTTTGTGGATTTCGGGAGACCTTCGGGGGTCTCGGGGTCCTTACTGAGTAGTTGTACTCACCCCTGCACGGGCTATGCCCGCACCTTGTTGTGTTGGTTGCAGACGACGGACAGCGCTGATCACGGTTGGGGCGTGGAGCAGGACGGTACCTGGAGGTGGACCACTGGACGGAACGTACTCGGAGCGGACGTGGGACCCGAGGAGCCTGGAGGCTATCTGTACCCACCCTTCAGGTGGGGTTGCCAGTAGACGACACGAGGCCGCCGTCTTTTCTTCAGTTGCTGTTTTTCTTTTCAGTTGTACTTTACAGTTGGGCTTGTATTTCCGGCCCCCTTTACTTTCTGCACTTTACTTTCCGCTTGCTGACTCTGTGTGGTTGTTACTTATAAAGGCAATGCCTTCCCTGTTTACTGGGATTTTACGCCTTGGTGCTAGTCGCCAGCCCCTGGCCTATGGAAGGCGGGCTTGGGGTAGTCACGGCACGGGCCCCGAGGACGGGTCGTGACAAGTTTCCTGGGCATTCTATTGGAAAGGATCCATATTAACCTTCGCATAACCCGAACGAGGGTTGGTCAATCTATTTGAAGGTATTTAGATAGGCAGGTTTTTTCCAACTACGGACTTGAAGCTCCCTGATCTGTTGAGTGGACTCCCCAATTGTGAAATCCTGACTCTATATTTCCTCAACTCTTGCCTCCAATATTACACCAAATATAGCAAGGGATACTCCTATTGATGCAATATGATTAATTTAACCTGAAACCTTTCATAAGGGATTCCTGTATAAAAGTAAGTTTCCCAACAAGGGTCGGTCAAACACCTAGTTTTATTAAGTTTTTCCCTTAATCGTGTAACAAAAGTCTTGGTATGACTTAATATTTTATTTGAGATATTTTTATCCCTTATGCATGAATTACTTATTATAATTATAACATTATTGTTAATATTAAGTGGAACTTACTTAAATGATTAACCATATATTGATAATATTTACACATAATCATGGTTTATTTTAGTTCCATCTTGCATGCTTGTTTAATTCATTAATTATGTGATCTTGATAACACATACATAATGATAAACCATGCATATGATAAGAATAAAGTAAAGAAAAGGGAATTATCATGAGCTTTTCTAATGGTTATTTTATCTAGCGACTAATAAACTAACCCTGAAATAGGGGAGAAACACCTTGAACCTTTTGGGTTCGGGTTTATAGCTTTCCACTTATCAACCTCTGTATGTCCTGGGATTGATTTTGTCTCGAATCCAACTTTAACCACATCCACTATTACATATTCCTTTTTTTAACTCACATCCAAGTGAGGGGTAAAAGTGGTTTTACATAAAAGAAACCATTGGCACGCATACCCTACATATTCATGAGGATAAGGCTCACAGAACAAAAAAATTAATTTAAAAAAATTAATTAAAATAAACCATCTACATACAAAGTTCTTGGTCTATCACATGATCATCCATACATGCAATGATATTTACTCATAAATAAAACTAGCATTTGATTATTTAATCATTATTGTTTGAGATAAATCATGATATAATGAATTAATTATCATCTTTAATTAATCAATACTTTTTTCTTAAACCCTTTTCTAAATTTCCTTGAAATTCTCATCCATAATAATTTTAAACAAATAAATTAATTTAAAGTTATTTTTGTACATAACTTGTACCTTGGAGGAAACTCGGTGAATTCTCGTTCATAACTACCCAATGTGTAGAAATGAATATTACTCAGATGTTAATTAAACACATATATATAAAACACCTATCACGTGTTGTGCCTTAGCTTTATAGCCTCACTATGGTACACGTCTCAAGGGTTTGTATAATATAATAATAAATTTTAATAAATCTGTGTAATTTGGATGAGTACAAGGTGTGTAGTTCCAACTACACATCATGTACTATTGTTCACTGTCCATCCGAAGTACACGCCTGGGGAAATGGCATGTAGATGTAATTTGGAAATCATCGGAGTACACAACGTGTTTAGTGGGCCACACGCTGTGTAATATCTACGTTTCACGGTTTCCAGCCATGAAATCCATGTATGGGGTAAACGGTCCAAGCCTAACTGGAAGGGAATACATGCCGTGTCCAGTGGACTACATGACGTGTAATCCAGAAACTATGTGCCACCTGTTCCTGGTCAAAACACAGTCATTTTAAGACTTAGAAAGACTCCAACGCACGACTTGGTTTGGAGGACTGGTTTGATTCATTGAATATTGACTACAAGACGTGTACTTCCGAATACACGTTGTGTGTTCTAGTGTTATATAGCCAGGAATCTTTGGAACCTTTGTTGATGATGTTGATCATTCAGAATGACCCTTATGAATTATCTCTTTGCGCTTGTGAGGATCCAAACCAGAATCCATCTAGCGGTGATCCACATGTGCTTCGATGTCCTTTGATCGATACCACTCATTCTCCGAGTGCTAGGGTAGTGAAGTGAGTCTCTTGCGTCAGTCTTTCCTGATCACTCTTTCTTCAGTCATGAAGAACGTCTCTCGTTCTTGAGAGGGTCTGGAAGAGGATTCGAGAGAGAAATTGTTTAGATAAAAAATTATCAATTCACCAAGGGTGTGGTGTGTTCTCTATGGAACAATAGATGTACTTGTCTATTTATATTCATGGAACTTTAGTTACAATATTTAATTTCATAACAGCAATTAAATATATTCATGAAATTAGAGGAAACTCGTGCTCATAATAGTAATACCACGTCATTATTTATGGTGCACCAACTTGCGCAAAATGCAATTATAAAAAAATTCCACTTCACAAAATAATAGTAGTGTTATTATTATTTTAACTTGTTCCAACTAGTTAAATAATTATTTAATGTCTTGAAAATAATTATTTTACTACCAGACTATCCTTGGTCCACTCGAACTCTACATCCATTTATTGAACACCCAAATCAATAAATAAATAATTTATTCTATTAAATAAATATTTTATTTACAAACTATAAAATAAATATTTATTAAATGTTCAATAAAATAAATAAATATATTTTATTTAATTTATGCTCTCATTTAAACTTGAATAAAATTCCACGGTCTTGATAATTGATTCTCGCTCAAATTTACCCAAGAGATGAAGGTGGAACAGTCCTTGTAGTTTAGCTTGGGTTATCTAATCCTCAGAGACCTAAGAAGAAACCTATAGACACGTACATTCTATGGACTGTGTTTGGATATGAAGTGGCCAAATTGGGTTTATTTTATATGGGTTTAAATGATAACTAATAGATTTAAGTGAATTTAATTTAAAAGAATGAGTTGATCCTAGGTTATCGCTCGGGGTGGATTGGACATATTTCCTTTTCAATGATTTCAATTTCCTATATTTGAGATGAGTTCATTTAAGGAGATAAAACAACGTCATCACTTACTGGTTTAATTCCAACACCCTTAAACACTAATCACCTATACACTTGAAGGACCAAAGTTTTGAGAACTTCAAGGTAAATGTTCGTATTAGCACTAGAAGCGTGTGGCCTTAAATTCAACAAAGACGATGGAGTTTAAAAAATCATTAAATAAAAATCTCAATTAAAGAAGTGATTATACATTAATGGGGTGATAAATAACATCAAATACAGCCCATTTCTAATCCCTTGGATCAACCCATAAGTGGGTTACCCCTCCATTGATTCTATGGTTTCAATGGAAGCGGGAAGAAGACTCATGAGGGAGGAGTTGAAGAAGTAAAGAAAACAATAAAAAGAAAATGATCACTCCACTGTTGTGTGAATAATTTCACAAGGTTTGGTGTGAATAAATTCACACCTTGAGGAAAAAGTATCAAAGTGAGATGGAGAACAACAGAATAAGAGGATAAGAGTAACTTTTGTTAAGAAACTAGGGTGAATTAAAACAACTTACATGTGAAGGAAGAACGTTACAAAGACAAATTGGCAGCATCACATTAAAACGAAACAAAGCTCAAAGATCCTCAACTCCTCCACCACTACTACCGTAAATAGGAATTTTTGAAGACTTGGGTCTAGCCTCCAATAGTCCAAGTCTTCTCAATTAATTTTGGTAGACCATATGTGGGTGGAAAGTTGAGGGAGAGTTGATTTTCCAACCTTGACCCGAGGTGGCAGCCAGCTTTCATCCACCGAATAGACGCTCTTGGAAGACCTTCTATATGGCCTAATCAGAGCGTTCCATAGAAGAAGAAAATGGAGCCCCGGATGTCTTATAATATCCTGTAAAATTTGGGCCCATTTGGAGTTTTATATTATGATATAGGATTTTATTAGTGGTCTATTTTATGGGCCATAGAATCTGGCCTAGAATTTTATCTCTAACTTGGGCTGCCTAAATGACCACAATGGAGGCAGAATTAGCACTGGATTCTGAAGAATGATATGTTAATCTATATTTATTATATAATCCCATGAAATTTGGTATTCATTGGGGATGTATGGTGGGCCCCACATTCGAATCAGTGGGATAGTGTCCAATCTGCCTTCTCTAAAATTTCTTCCTTTCATCACAAAATATTCCCATCCTATTCCATTAATTATCCATTGATCCCTGAATGAAACATGTTCATATTGAAGTGTAGATCAATTTAACAAAATATAAAATTAAAATATGAATAATTACATTCCTTAAAATCAGATGAATCATTGGGTACTTTAAATGATGTTAAAAAATGTAGCACATAATAGTGCATTTTAAGAAGGTATTACAATCATAATGTGGAATGATGTTCAAAGTGTAAAATGCACTAAAATGGTGTTTATGAATAATAAATCACATGAATATTATATATATTAAAAATGAATATTAGCCTCATTTAGTGGATAATCACACCCCCCAACTTGAGTTTTGCTAGTCCCGAGCAAAATATATCTCAATAATATGAAATTCGAATTCCTTTTTCCAAAAACATTTTAATACACAATGATCACCAAAAACCCTTATACCAAACAATCATGAAACCCATAAAAATATTTTAATACAAGATAGTTTCATAAGCAGATCCCAATCCCAAGCCCATTCCTTTGTTCAAATTCATTTTCATATTTCATCCAATATCAATTAAGTATGAGGATGTGTTGTGCATCACAATAGACATGGGGGTTCATATTTATTCAAGGGGGAAATGATGGAAGTGCTAGGTGGAATCAAATTTCAATATTAAGATGAGTATTCAATTTTTTTATTGTATTATTTTTTCTTGTTTTTTTTTCAATTTTTCCACGGTAATTGAAATTGCACCCAAAACAGTCAACCCCTGTAGCAAGACTTTACCGATGACTCCCAGGCTCAAGGACCTTAGGGCACAAAGTGAAGCCCACATACTCGAGCATCATCTTGAGTTAACTCAGTCAAAAAAAAATTCAAATTACCAAAAATAGAGATAAAATTACTAACTCTAGGCCAGACAACTATAGGGTCACGATCCCCAAGTGCCGAAAGCTACGCATTAGGTCATTTCATTGCTCTACGTGCAATTTTTTTTTAATTCTTTTGAATACTAATATTAAACTAAAATGATAACCAAACCTATGCTATTTATTTAGGGGACCCCATGAACTCAAACTAATACCCCACTATCCAAAGTACGTGCATTGTGATCTTTTTTTATTTGGATGAAAATATAAACAATGAAATATCACATTGGACAATCACACTTTCCAAAATATATGCTCATGAAATTATAAAAGTATTAAAATTATAATCGGGGCATGCTAAATTATTTGATATTCAGTTTCAAGGTGTGCAATGTGTATTACCATGTTCAAAGTTAAAGGAATTTTTCCTTCCATTTACACACATTTTTTTTCAAATCATTCATTTTTTTGACACATTTTTTTTTAAATTTATCTCCCCCCAACTTAAAACAACACTGTCCCCAGTGTTTAAAGAAAAGAAAATTTAGAAGGGGGGTAGAGGTAGAGAATGAAAGTTCAAAAATGAAATTGAAAATGAGGACCATGGAATGACGTCACTTGGTGGTTGAAGTTGAAATTCTTGTTGCTCCCTTTTAATCCTTTGATATCCATGTCACTTGCAGAGTTCCCTAGTAGAAAAAAACAAAACAAACAAAACAAAACAAAACAATATATATATATAAGTTAAATATAAGTATATATATAAAATAAAATAAACCGATGATACATTATCTTCCTTTTAAATTTCTGGGTAAGGTATTACTCAAGGATCACACCACGTGACACAGATGAATATGGTGCTCCCCTTTCGTACCCATCCATACTCATAATAGAAGAACAGGTCAAAAGTCTATTTTATTATTATTATTATTTTTTATTATTTTTAAATATCAAAATGATTAATTAATCTTAGTTGAAAAATAAATATGATTCAGAAAGATTAGAAACATGAAAACCACAGGTTGCCTCCCATGCAGCGCTTTTGTTTAACATCGTTAGCCCGACATGGATCCTAAATCTATCGATTTTTTTTTGGTTCATAGGTTGGATCTGTTAACTAAACCTCTATTTCTTGTTTATTGAATGATTAAATGAATGGTTTTAACCTATGACCATTTACCTTGAAAATGTGACCACTAGTGGGATCTTGAATCTCTACTGCCCCATGGGGGTACACATGACACACTATGAAAGGACCTGACCATCTAGACCTTAACTTTCCCGAGTGTAAATGAAGTTTTGAACTATACAAGGGAACACGTTTTCCCAGTTCAAAATGTTTGACCTTGATATTCTTAGATTGGTATGCTTGAACTCTAGATTTATTGATCCTTGAATTTTCATAAGCCTCCATCCTTAATTCCTCCAATTCATTGAGATCTAATTTCCTTTTTGTTCCAGCCAATGAGAGGTGACAATCCATTTTATTAATTTCACAAAAGGCCTTATGCTCAATTTCAACAGGTAAATGGCATGCTTTTCCATAAACCAACCTATATGGTAACATTCCTAGGATGGTTTTGAATGCTGTATGATATGCCCAAAGAGCATACAAGAGTTTCTCGGACCAATCTTTCCTAGAAGGATTGACAGTTTTCTCAAGAATTTGTTTGATTTCACGATTGTCTAACTCAGCTTGACCATTGGTTTGATGATGGTATGCAGTGGAAACTTTATGAGAAATACAATACTTATACATGAGTGAAGAGAATGGGAGGTTGCAGAAATGGGTTCCTCGATCACTGATTATAGCCCTAGGAATTCCAAATAGATAAAATATGTTCTCATTCAGAAATCGAATCACAACTTGATTATCATTAGACTTATTGGGAATGGATTCAACCCATTTTGAGACATAATCAATAGCTAAGAGTATGTAGAGGTATCCCCTAGAGTTTGGGAAGGGACCCATGAAATCAATTCCCCAACAGTCAAAGATTTCAACCACTAAGATGGGAGTGAGTGTCATTTGATTCCTTTTTGTGATGGACCCTACTTGTTGACACCTAGGACAGCTTTGAAAAAATGTGTAGGAGTCCCTTGAGAGGGTGGGCTAGAAGAGACCACATTAACGAATCTTAGCAGATGTTTTATTAGAGAAAAAATGACCTCCACATGCCTCACTATGACAGAATTTAAGGATGGACTCTTGTTCAGATTCTGGAACACACCTCTTAATGACTTGGTCAGGGAAGAACTTATAGAGGTATGGATCATCAAACACATAATTTCTAAAATCATAAAGGAATTTCCTTCGAGCTTGAGTCCCTAAGAATTTTGGAATTACTCCCGTAACTAATAAGTTGGATATATCAGCATACCAAGGGTAGTCACTCACAGAGTATAGGTGTTCATCAGGAAATGAATTAGACACAAAAAGGTGATTTGAGTTGTCTTTGAATTCCAATCTAGAGAGGTGATCAGCTACAACATTTTCAACACCCTTTTTATCCTTGATTTTGAGGTCAAATTCTTGTAAGAGAAGGACCCACCTAATCAGTCTAGCCTTAGCATCTTGTTTTTGGAAGAGGTATTTTAGTGCAGAATGGTTAGTGAACACAGTGATGGGGGATCATAAGAGGTAGGACCTACAATTATATAAGGAAAATACAATAGCAAGTAACTCATTTTCAGTGGTGGTGTAGTTGATTTGGGCATCATTTAAGGATTTTATTGGATAAGAAATGACATAAGGATTTTTATCACAACGTTTTCCTAACACAGCTCCTACAACAAAGTCACTGGCATCACACATAAGTTCGAAAGGAAGGTTCCAATTTGGAGATTTCATGATGGGGGGAGAGGTGAGAGAGGATTTGAGGGTTGAGAATAAACCCTCACAACTTTCTGTCCAAACAAATGGAGCATCCTTTACTAGGAGAGCACAAAGGGGACGGGAGATTGAACTAAAGTCCTTGATGAATCTTCTATAGAAACCATCATGTCCTAAGAAAGACCTCACTTCCTTGACAGTTTTGGGTGATGGAAGGTAAATAATGATGTCAACCTTGGATTTATCAACTTCAATCCCCCTACCTGAGACCAGATGGCCTAAAACTAGTCCCTCTTTAACCATGAAATGGAATTTTTCCCAGTTTAGGACCAAATTTTTTTCTTCACATCTTGACAAGACTCTCTCCACATTCTACAGACATCCCTCAAATATATCCCCAAACACAGAGAAGTCATCCATGAAGACCTCTAGAAAATCCCCTACCATGTCTGAGAAGATTCCCATCATGCACCGCTGGAGGGTTCCAGAAGCATTGCATAAACCAAAGGGCATGCGTTTGAAGGAAAAGGTTCTGAATGGACATGTGAATGTAGTCTTCCCTTGATCCTCTAGGGATACCTCAATCTAATTGTACCCTGAGTACCCATCTAAGAAACAGTAGAAGGCATGACCTACCACTCTCTCAAGGACTTGTTCAATGAATGGTAAGGGGAAATGATCCTTCTTGGTGAATGAGTTTAGCTTTCTATAGTCAATGCATACCCTCCATCCACTACTCACCCTTGTTGGAAGAATCTCTCCATCCTCATTGGTTATCACTGTGATTCCATCCTTTTTTTGGAACCACTTGAATTGGGCTCACCCACTCACTCTCAGCTATGGGATAGATGATACCAACTTTTAACAATTTTAGAAGTTCCTTCCTTAATACCTCCATGAGATTAGGATTGAGTGATAGTTGAGGTTGATGAAATGGATTTGAATCAGATTCTAGAACAATCCTATGAGTCCTGATAAGTGGGCTAATTCCGGGAATATCAGACAGGGTCCAACCAATGGATTTATTATGTTTCCTAAGGACATATAGAAGCATCCTCTCATGATTGGCTTCAAGAGAAGAATAAATGAAAATAGTATGTGTTCGGTTGTCCCTTAGAAAGGAATACTTTAGTGCAGCATGAAGTTCCTTCAATTCAAGATCAGGTTGGTTCAAAATTTCAGCAGAAGATTGGGACATTGGATCAAGATCAATTTCTTTTTTTAGAGTTTCATATAGGATTGATTCCCCACATGTAGAAGTTTCAGCTACTGGATTGGCTTGATCAGATTTAGGGAAGGAGGTTTGATTGGACTCCATGAAATTGGTTTCCTGAAAGGTTTCACTGATTGTTGGACCTAAGACTTCATCATAAGAGTAATTTGAAAATTATTCAAGCCAAGGAGATAAAATTCCTTCATGTGAACAAAGGAAATCAATCTCATCCTGACTTAAACATTAATCAAATATTCCTTGATGTTCTATGTATTCATTATCAATTCTTCCTATCATGTTTACTTCATGAATTTCCTCATCATCCCCTATTTGTGAGCTTTCATTATAGATGTTCAAGTCTAGACTCATGTTCCCAAAAGTGATGATCATGTTCCCATTTCGGACTCGGATAACAGAGTTGATTTTTGTAAGAAAAGGACGACCAAGGATGATTGGGATTTGTTCCTTATTTCCTAACTTTAAATGGTTGTCAAGGACAATGAAGTCAGTAGGGTATATGAAGTTTTCAACCTTTACCAGAACGTCCTTTTAAATCCCCTTTGGAACCCTAATGCTATTATCAGCAAGTTGAAGTGTGAAAGATGTGGGTTTGAGCTCTTCTAGGCCTAACTGCCAGTACACAACATATGGGATGAGATGGACACTAGCACCTAGGGCGCACAAGGCCTTGATAACTTTGATCGCTCCTAGTTCAACATTGATGTAAGGGAAATCCGGGTCTTTCAACTTAGGAGGAATGATCCCTTGAATGGTGGTACTCACATTAGCATCCAAAAGGACTTGTTTTTTATGTGAAAATTTTCTTTTAAAAGTGAACAGGTTATTAAGGTACTTTGAGTAGGTAGGTATGGTTTGGATTGCATCGAGAAGAGGAATGTTCAACTTGACTTGTGAGAAGATTTCCCTCAATGTTTCACTCAATTCAGGCTTGGTTTCCCCCCTCATGCATTGAGGAAATGGTGCAGGTTGTGGGGTTGTTTTTTGAAGAGTTGTTTCTTTGAAAATGTTATCGTGTTTTTCAGTTTGATCATTCGGATCATTTGAATTTTCATCCAAGTTTGAATCTTCAGGGGGGGGGGGTCTGAATTAGTTGTTCGGGTTTCTCAATTGATTTCCCACTTCTTAAAATAGTCACAGCCTTTAGTTGTTCATAAGTTTTTTGAGTACAACTTGACTCTCCCCTTGAAGTTGAGGATGGCACCGCCTAAGTAGGCATGGGTGCCTTTCCAGTTTTGATGGTTTGAAGTTCTTGTTTTAGGGAAGATACTTCTGAGTTCATCCTCTCCATTTGTTTTCACAGTTTTTCTAGTAGGCTTTGTGGAACAGTTTGGGTTGGTGCTTGAGTAGGTTGGTTTATCCCAGGGGGATATTTTTGAGGTGGGATGTTTTGTTGAAAATGGACCGGTGGCTATTGGTATTGGATAGGTTGGGTTTGGAACTGGTTATGGGATTGGTAGTTCTGATGGGGGTAAGGATTTTATCCCTGTGGTTGGCTATTTTGTTGGTTATCTTTCCAGCGGAAGACTGGGTGGTAATTATACCTTGGGTTGAAGTTGTTTTGGTATTGAAGCTTTTGAAAGTTCAAGGCATTTACTTCCGCTGGGGGTCCTCCTAAAAGAACATCCTTGATGGATGGAATGGTTGGGAAATTTTCTTTCTTATGGTCATGTTTGTCACAAATTGTGCAAACAGGGTCAACAGTTTGGATTTCATAGACTTTCCTAAGGTCTATCTCTTCAACCTTCCTAGAGAGTGTTGTGAGTTTTGCCCTAAAGCTTTCTTCTTCTCTAAGTGTATGAATTACAGTAGTTCTTTGTTTCTTTTCAGAATAAGGTGAAGTTACCCATGTTTGGTTTTGTTCAGAAAGTATTTCTAGATACTCGTAAGCATCATTTGGGGCTTTGTTTTTAAAGGTTCCATTACACATCATGTCAATGAATTGTTTGTTCCCTGGACCCAACCCTTCATAGAAAATTCTCACTTGATTAGTTATAGAAAAACCATGGTGTGGAACCATGTTTAGAGTGTCTTTGAACCTCTCCCATGTTTCATAGAATGACTCTACCTCTTTTTCAAAAAAGTTTTGGATATACTTTTTAAGTGAAATTGTTTTGTGGTGGGGAAAGTATTTTTTGTAGTATTCTCTTTGTAGTTGGTACCAAGAGTTTATGGATGATGGTCTCAAATTGTTTAGCCAATTTTTAGCTCGATCCTTTAAAGAAAAAGGAAATAGCCTCATCTTAGATGATTCTAGTTGATGTGGGGGATACATGGTTTCTACAATGTCATTGAACTCCTTAATGTGAAGGTAGGGCATCTCGGACTCCATTCCATGGAATGTGGGAAGGTGGTTAAGAACATGGGGTTTAAAGATGTAGTTGGCATCTCCTAGGGAGTTTTGTCTAATGCATGAGGGGGCATTGGTTCAGGAAGGTGTGAGGTAGTGATTCATGGTTTTATCAATTGCATTACCCAAGTTTGGGGCTTCCTCATTTGGTTTTCCATTTTGGTTCCCACCCAGGTTTATGATTTAGTTTCTTTGAAGACCTTCCATTGAAATAGGCTCAATTTTTGACTCCGGAGTATTATAAAGATTAGGATCTAATGGAAAGAGTTCCCTTGGCGTACTTGACTCCCCAACCCCAGGACTATCCACCCTAACTAGATGGTTCGATTGATCGCGGGTGTAAGCGGACAAGCGCCAAAAGAAAAAAAATGAGAAAGGGACAAGATAAGAGAATTTGGATGAGAAAATAAGAAATGGGGGAGAATAGAATGAGTGTTTAGATGGCTTACTTGGGTCCCCAGAAATGGCGCCAAAATTTGATTCTCACTCAAATTTACCCAAGAGATGAAGGTAGAACGGTCCTTGTAGTTTAGCTTGGGTTATCGAATCCTCAGATACCTAAGAAGAAACCTATAGACATGTACATTCTATGGACTGTTTTTGGCTATGAAGTGGCCAACTTGGGTTGATTTTATATGGGTTTTCAGGATAACTAATAGATTTAAGTGAATTCAATTTAAAAGAATGAGTTGATCCTAGGTTATCGCTCAGGTTAAATTAGACGTATTTCCTTTTCAATGATTTCAATTTCCTATATTTGAGATGAGTTCATTTAAGGAGATAAAACAACATCATCACTTATTTCATTTTCAATGATTTCAATTTCCTATATTTGAGATGGGTTCATTTAAGGAGATAAAACAACATCATCACTTACTAGTTTAATGCCAACACCTTTTAACACTAATCACCTATACACTTGAAGGAACAATGTTTTGAGCACTTCAAGGTAAAGGTTCGTATTAGCACTAGAAGCGTGTGACCTTAAATTCAACCAGGATGATGGAGTTTAAAAAATCATCAAATAAAAATCTCAATTAAAGAAGTGATTATACATTAATGGGGTGATAAATAAAATCCAATACAACCCCTTTCTACTCCCTTAGATCAACCCATAAGTGGGTTATCCCTCTATTGATGCTATGGTTTCAATGGAAGCGGGAAGTAGACTCATGAGGGAGGAGTTGAAGAAGTAAAGAAAACAATAAAAAGAAAATGATTACTTTACTGTTGTGTGAATAATTTAACAAGGTTTGGTGTGAATAAATTCATACCTTTAGGCAAAGGTATCAAAGTGAGATGGAGAACAACAGAATAAGAGGATAAGAAGAACTTTTATTAAGAAACTAGGATGAATCAAAACAACTTACCTATGAAGGAAGAACGTTACAAAGACAAATTGGCAGCATAACATTAAAACGAAACAAATCTCAAAGATCCTCAACTCCTCCACCACCACTTCCTTAAATATGAATTTTTTAAGACTTTGGTCGAGCTTCCAATAGTACAAGTCTTCTAAATTAATTTTGGTAGGACATAGGTGGGTGGAAAGTTGAGGGAGAGTTTATTTTCCACCCTTGACTTGAGGTGGAATCCAGATTTCATCCACTGAACAGACGCGCTTGGAATACCCTCTAGATGGAAGAATCATAGTGGTCCATAGAAGAAGAAAATTTATCCCCAGATGTCCTATAACCTCCTGTAAAATTTGGGCCAATTTGGAGTTTTATATTCGGATATATGATTATATTAGTGGTCTGTTTTTCTGGGCCGCAGAATCTGGCCCAGAATTTTATCTCTAACTTGGGCCTCCTAAATGACCACAATGGATGCATAATTAGCACTGGATACTAAATAATTATATGTTCCTATATATTTATTATATCATCCAAAGAAATTTGGTATTAATTGGGGCTGTATGGTGGGCCCCACATTCGAATCAGTGGGCTGGTGTCCAATATGCCTTATCTAAAATTGCTTTCTTTCATCACAAAATATCCCCATCCTCTTCCATGAATTATCCATTGATCCCTGATTGAAACATGTTCATATTGAAGTGTAGATCAATTTACCAAAATATAAAATTAAAATATGGATAATTACATTCCTTAAAATTAGATGAATCACTGGGTACTTTAAATGATGTTCAAAAATGTACCACATAATAGTGCATTTTAAGAAGGTATTACAATCATAATGTGGAATGATGTTCAAAGGGTAAAATGCACTAAAATAGTGTTTATGAATAATAAATCACATGAATATTATATATATTAATAATGAATATTAGCCTCATTTAGTGTCTAATCAATAATAATATTTTTTTCATTAATTAAATTCAAATAGAATTTAACCGAGACAACCAAAAACACTTAGTGTGTGACCCTCTAGGATTCTTTCTCATTATCATTAGGTGGGATTGCCTAAAGTCCAAGAGTATTATCTAGAAATGGGTCAAGGCACCAAAGAGAAAGAACTTAAAGTAGAAATAATGACATCTACATATGAATTCTCACTGTGTAATATAATCTCTTTGTCTCAATATCTCATCAAACTGGTTTCATGATAGTTTCATAAACCATTGTTTTTGATACGTCATTCTTTGACTACCTGAAATAAACTCATTGTTACACCAAGAACATGAAATTTCGTGTGATAGTTCTATTTCAATCAAAGGGACAAAATATCAACTTCCATAAATGGAATGGAAAAATCCTTCCTCGACTTATCTATTAATAACATGCCACTCGTGACACACCCAACGTACCCTACTTCCCACCAACTGTATGTGTGATGATTTTAGTCAATAAATCAAAGCACATGAGTCGTGACACATATTAATGATAATATTAATGTCTAAGAATCATTATACACACTTGCAGATAGAAATATCCAATGACACCAGAACATGTGGAATTCCTATTGATGGGTCTGTTTTCATAATCTCATATCTTGGAGATTACCAAGTGAAAAATTCATGAGAGGAAGTCTCATCTGCTTATGAGTACTCACACCTAACAATCTACATGCTATGTGTCCCATCATAGTATGTCATCCAACTGTAGATCTATATTTAAGAATATTGTTATAGCATTTCACGGTTCTCATCATAACAGGGAACTGCCATGACCTTATTAATAAAACAAATACTTTAGGTCATTATTACATCATAGTCATATTGAACAATAAACAATATGTAATAAGATGTTTAATATTTAAATACATTAAATATCCATGTAATCAAAGTAAAACCATTTGGTTATAAGACACCAACTCTTACAATAATTCCCATCTATTCTATTTCATCTAACTTTTCCATTTTATATTGATGAGGACTGGGTCCAAGGAACACTTTAAACAAGAGATCTAAAAGAACATTAAAGAAGCTTCCACTTATCGAGTGTGTGTTTTCCTCCAAGAAGACTCTTTATTTGAGTGTAATAGTGTTTATACCGCATCAAAGGTAGAAGCAGTTGAGTCTTGGTGGTATTACTGGAAGTAAGGAATCGTCAATGTGGAAAATTCCAAGAATTTTGGTTTCTATGAACAAACACCATTGCAGCATGTTCCTACGTGAACATATCATAGGAAGGATATATTAATCTAGTGTACTTCCCGAACGCTATTTTTAACTACTATGCTACACCATAAACACCTATTAGGGAGTTTTGAAATTTCCCAATTCCTGAATACCAGCTGATATTGATACCTAACATCAATAGGCTATGAAAGAGAGGGATAACAAAGTCCAGTAGGATACATAATGAGATAGAATTTCCTCAATAATAAGGACAACATTTGAGATGTAGAATATTTCATCAGGAAGGTCATAACATGAAATGATTCCCTAACATTTCTTGATTGAGTTCTCACTCTTAGCTACAATGATGTATTACCTCCAATGTAAACTTTTCATATTATCAATTACATGGTGTTAACATAAAATCCTTCATTTATTAGAATTCTATGATATTTTTCAATACTTTTCCTATCAAATAATAAATATTTGATAAATTATACAACAATTTACATAAATTACACACAAGATAAAAATTCCTAAATTTTATATTATTTCAATAAATAAAACTTTCTTATACATAATGACCTTCCTTTTACAAAGATTTTTCACATGATAAAACCATTTTTTAAATCATACTTCTGTTTTTATGATAATATTTTCATATTACCATTAAAAGGAATTTGAAAAGTACATATAAAATGACATAAAATAATAATCAAACTATCCATGGATACAACATAAAGAAAGAATGTGAGTAAATAACCATGAAATATACCATAACGTGAGAAATCATAAATAAATGAAAAAAGAATACCATTAGGGATCTAACCTATTAGTATACGCACAAGACGTGAAATAAATACTTAACCCATAAGGTGGATCCAACCTAAATAACCTATGTGAGCACATTATAAGGAATTTGAAAAGTAAATGTTAGATGAAATGAAATCATAATCAAATCATCCATGAATAAACCATAAAACAAGAATGTGAAAAAATAACCTTGAAATATACCATCATGTGAGAAATTATAAATAAATGACAAAGAAAACCATTTGGGATATAAACTATTGGTATACATGCTAGACATGAAAGAAATCGTGAATCTATAAGGTGGATCCAACTGATATAACCTATGAATGCACAAATATGTTCTAATGTAAAACCCATTTAACAACATGATTATTTATAATAATAATGGAGATAAAACCATCCACTATCAAAAATAGATATCAGGAAAATGAAATATTCAAATTCACAAGAAGATACCAAGTAGGGTGTGAGGTACAAAGCCCACCGGTATAACACCATAAATCTATTTAAGGCTTTTATCTGTGAAAACTGATATAGTAGTTTGAAAATGATTTCAAAAATAAAACACTTAAAACAAACCAACATCAAGAAAACCTTTAAAATATCTTTGGTTTTATTTTATAAAACAAATATTGTTTTCCAAAAACAATTACCAAACATGGATAAAGTAAACAAATCATAAAATAAGGCAAAAATTGCTAAAATATAACCAAATGGAATAATAAAGGTGAGAATAGCATCAATATAATGTAACCCTATAAATGGATAATGAGAAAATGGGAATAATACCTATCATCACATCAAATAGAACTAATAAAATTCATAAATCTTATAAACCAATCCGGCATGAGTAATTTTCACCTAGGGGATCTAACCATTAGGCCTATCATGTGTGAGTAAACAAGTATGCTAGTTAGATAATCAAAGCATGATCACATTGTCTTCCTATAGGCCCAAATACAATATCTTGCACAATCTCTTGGAAACCAACATGGAATTTCACATGGTATTCCTACCCAAAGGCTCTCTTAGTCCTTTAAAAAACAATGGAGACTTGAACGACCCTCCCTTTGAGGATCACATGGTCACTCGGACAAACCTCTCACTCACACCCCAGTTAACCCATGTGTTATTCTATGCCAACACATCACAAGAAATTTACCATATCAATCAAGAAACAACACAAGATATTTCATAAATAAAACATTCCCATTTTAACAAAAAACCCCTTACAAGGTAAAACAATATCTAAAACAACTTTAGAAATATGCTTGAGAATCATGAAGTCATTTCCTTTCCATTTGGTAAGAAAAATTTCATAAAATAAGGGGAATAGACATGTTATATCATATATTCTACCAGTTATAACATTATGCCCATAATAATGTTATATTTATATTTTACACTTAAGATATATTTCAAATTTACATGTAGAGATAGAGGATACTACTATACTCACTGAGTAGTATCGGCATGTTTCACATGATGTACTAGCGGGTTGTGAGGTTCGATGGATTAGGGTGCATAGATCCCACTATTATCTCCACATTCCACATCCTGCCACCATTATACCATACCTATGTTGTGATGGATTATATGACATTATTTTATCTGATTATACATTCAATGATCATCACCTCCTTGCTTCCCTCACTAGGAGATGAAGAACTAAGTCTCACACATTCCACTTGCTTGAGGGAGAGATGACCCTCACCATTTAGGATGTGGTAGTTCTGCTCACCCTTTCTATCCAGGGGGATATAGTTATAGGAACCAACCATGGAGATTGTCCTGAGCTTGTACAATGATTTATAGGTGATGAAATTGTGTTTAATGATGATGTTATAGATGGTGGGTTGATATCTATGAGCATTATTGAGATACACTTTCCATAGTTACCCGTTAATGCCGATGAGCATAATGTCACGCATCATGCCCATGAATATATATTATGGATCATTAGAGGGACACTATGCACTTATCACTCTCGTATACCTATCTACATGATGTATCTGGGGTTACTGGAGGATTTATATTTGGCCAAGAGATACAATTAGGGATTTACATGCTTGACATATACTTATAGATCATTATGCATGACAAGCCGATTAGATCGCATTGATACCAGGGGATGTGTAATCCTTACTTATAAGTGAGCATGGGAGTTTATCCCTCACCTTACCCTATTGTTTCTGGTCATGATATTTATATGGATGTTCTTCTTGATGCTCCACATAAATTATAATATTATCAATCATCTTTATTCTTTTTTGATAATACTATGATTTATTAAATTTAATTTCTTATTATTTATCACTTTCTATGATATATGTTACAAGTGGAGTCAGACACACTACTTTTTCAAGACGCTAAGGCATAACATGGGTGCATATCATCTCATGTTGGAAAATCTAGTACCCAATTATGTAAATATATAAAATATTTCCTCGAATAATATGTTTCATAAAAGTATTTTTTTAGTTTTTAGTAACAATTGTTTTAACAAATGTCACATGTCATTTTAGATTGCATGGATTCCATACTGGGCTCTATTAGACTAGCTGTCATGAACCAAGCCAGGTCTCCATCCGACCCAACGCCTGAACCAGTCCACGAGAAGGCCCGAGGGGTGTTTCTGACCCCCATGGGCTAGCACAAGTTCCTGGGTATCAAAATAATATGAGGGAATGATTTACTCGAACATGAAAAACAAAAAAACCAACAAGATAAGTAACTACAAATGAAGAAATAAAACCAAACAGCCCCTTAATGCATTTCAAAATTAGAGGTTTATAACTTGAACCAACATCCAAAAAGAAACAACAACAAAGGAAAATTAGAACTCTAACTCAAACCTCTGGGAAACAAGAGAGGCCACATACCCAGGCCACCAACACCGACCTGCACAAGAAGACCATCAATAACCTAAACCACCATCACTAAGAATGATGCCTCAACCTGGTATACACAGAGAACAAGGTCTATATACACCCAAGGGTGTATGTAGGGTATGATCCAAGATCCCAATTGGATAACACCCAATAAAAAGGTTCCATTCCACAACATCTAAGAGGTAATTTAATATGCTTATACAGAATCATGATTTAAAAAAAACTTTTAAGGAAAAAATTTATAAGCTAAAAATAAAAAACAAAACTTGGAGAAAAACTATTTCACAAATTCTAATTTAAAGTGGATTAGAAAATTTATAAATAACACACACATACACAAGTTTTCCTCCATGTTTCGACAAAAGGACCCACATCATGAATAGTAGAGCACTGCGGGTAAATTCCCTAAGGTAGCTAGCACACACAGGATGCTAGAGACATCATACCTCGGTGTCAACGAGGCATAGGAACCACAATGGTCTACGTTCTTGTTCAGGATCCACTAGTAGGGGAACTCATCTATAACCTAAATGTATCCAATCATTATAAAAGTTTAGTTAGTGTTGTAACTTCAATCATACTAGATGAAACCGGGATGAACCACTTTCGTAACATCTAGCGTACTAGTCCTAATCTTCCCACCCAGTTACCTGGGGTTCCCTTTTGTGCTCAAACAAATTTCACATTCACCAATTACTAACACATCATATTTACACCCCAAATCCAATCCAAACAAGGTACACATAGTGTGACACCACTTGCACAACCAAACCCAACTCTAAAAACACACACACCAAATCATTTGATAAACATGTCTTGCCCCACTTATGCAATTTTATAGTTCAGGAAAAAAGGTTTCCAAAACAATTTCTGAAGGCACCACAAAACTTTACTCCTCAATAAATAATCAAAATCCTTATTTTTAGACAAAACACACACCAAAATCATTTCACATCATAAATCACACCACATGAATGACTTCATAAATTATTTAAACAATTTATAGAACATTTCTAATTGGAACATCAAGGGTTTTCACATGAAAGACACCCAATTTTCACACAATAACGCCACCTAAAATTTAACACATGTTTAACCCTATAAAACACCACATCCACACATCACATTTAATTAAATCAAATCAATTAAATATTTTATGAAACATTTAAAATTAGTACAAAGTAGTTTATACCAAAAACATACCTGATATCATGCAAAAATATCACTTTAAAACTGAATGTACATCAAAACCGTACCAAAACATATTTTCCATTACTTAAACAGTTTGAAAATCAAATCCAAAGATGCACAACAATTTTAACATGCCAAGATAACACACTTTTAATTAAAAATATCATTTCCAACATATTTAAACCTTTGATATAATTTAATAAATCATTATATGAATTGATGAAAACAATTTTAATACTCCCCAAATGTTTTTACACCAAAAGTGAACCCGAAGACCCATTTTGAAATTGACAGCATGTCTTAACCATATAAAATTGTGTTTTTTCACCCTAAAAACTACTTAAAAAACCATTTCATGACTCAGAAAACAACTTAAAACCATTAAAACAATTACATTTTATCGAAAACTATATTCTCACTACACAAACAGTTGATTGAACACCTCCACTAATTTTTCAAAACAACCTCTATAAAAAAACATAACAAATTCTAAAATTCATTTTCAAAACACATGCATGTCAAGGCATTTTTAAAACACGCCCGAACCACCAAAATAAATCATAGAAAATACGAAAATAAACTAAAAAAAGAAATTAAATTATCTAAAAATGTTAGGGCATGGAACCACCTACCTAGGGTGATAAAATCACCAAGGTAAGGTGCCAAACTTCATTTGCACACCAAAAACACCAGAAGAAAACCCTAAGAAGTCAAGATTCATCCAAAAACGACAAGATTAAACCCTAACATGAACCCCACCCCTGCTGAAAAACTAAAACCCCAAAACAAGAACCAAAACACTAGGGAAAGGAGAAGAGGAGCTTACGGGGAGGGAAATTGTTCTCGGAAGAAGGTCGCACCAATCGAGAAGGGGCGTGAAAGGTCCAATGCGAGATGGAAGGATAACACTAGTGTGGTTCATGCCGGATGAAGGAAGACTGTGTGTCCAGAAATGGGAGGGGGTGTTGTGTCATGACCAATCAAGGAGGGTTGCTGGGAGGAGGGGTTGCAGGCGACATGAGAAGGCCGACCGGGAGGGAGAGATTGGGAGCAACCAGCTAGGGTTTGTGGGTGGGGGAATACAATTCGATTGGAGTGAGGGGGTTTCCTAGGTGACACGATAGAGGTTATTAGGGTGAGTGAGGGAGAAAAAAAAGAAATAATAGAAGAAAAATAAAAGATAAAAAGAAATGGAAAAATAAAAATAAAGAATGTGAATCTAAAAATAAACTTAAAATAATATAAAATAATCCTAAAAAAATGATAGTAATATTGATAATAAAAGTTAACAAAGTTATAGTTTAACATTAAAAAATCAATTAATGTTTTAATTATAATAATTATAATAATAATGACATTAATAATTTAATCATAATAGTAACAGTCATAATAATAATAATAATAATAATAATAATAATACTCTTAATTAAAATATTAACCAAGATAATAATGATAATATTCTCAAATTGAAACACTATGAATAATAATGGTATTAATGGTATTCATGATAATAACATAATTAAAACATTAACAACAACAAAAAAATAACAATAATAATAATAATTACCATTATTATTATTATTATGATAATTTATTTATCTTCATTTTATTCCTCTTATTTTAATTTGTCCTTATTTTATTATTCATTTCATTTTTTTTATTTGACTCGAACACTGGGAAGGAAACATGGTGACCCAGGCGAAGTTGCGTGGCTTTGACCATGCCCTAACCATCTACTGGACGATGCCAAGGAAAAAATATCCCTTTATCAGCAAAGAAAAAAATTTCAATTGGGTTCGGCCCACAACTCAATAAAATATTTCAAATTCAGATAAAATAACAAAATAAAGTTATTTCAAAAGTCTGGGTGTGACAATTCTCCCCACCATAAAGCTTTCCATCCCTAGAAAGCCACAACCAAGGTTGAACACCAAATCAGAAACTGATACCCCCTTAAGGATCAAAGAGGTTCCCTCTAGAAAATGAGTGAAAAGGAGAAACACACCATTCTTAGAGAAAGTTACTTAAATTAAAACCTCAATAAACTCATAAAAATACTAAGTTCTATGTTTCAACAGCCCCAAAAATGTTAGAACACCTCCAATTGATTTATCAAGGAAATGAACTCTCACACCCATGAAAACCAACTTCACAAGATGAAACATCACATACACTATTGAACGAAAACCACACCCTTAGACTGGAACGAACAAACAAGACCAACCACATCAAACGAACACTCTTATCACCTACCACCAAGTCATCTTTAGGAATAGAACTAAAAGGCCAATATGGGAAAGCCTGAATGGTCTCCCCACCATTAGAAACTTACCGATGCCTGAGACAAGATTGGAAAACCGACACAGGGAGGCCCGGGCATACTCACCACCATTATGAAAAAGGACAACACCGATTAATTCAAATGACATTTGAGTGAGACCCACCATGGGTCTCCCCATCATTATAACTAATTAATGATATATAAACTTTAAAAATATCCTAACAGTGACCAAACACCCCACCACAAGGGTCGGGGAGTGCAGGGCCCAACTACCGGGGTGTCAAAACCATGACCTAAGACAAACCAACATCTCCACATCCCTAGATGAGCACTGTTCAAATTTGAGACCAATTTACCCAAAAGACCCCATAAGGACCACTAAATGCAATTAAATTTGGTGGGACACAACCACCAGAACTTTAAGGTAACGAGATGACCATGCCTCCTCAAATCCATAAGAAAAATCATACACCCAAACAGGTTGGTCGGAATAGAACAACCATAGAAAACAATTTAAACTGCCTTCACCTTCAATACCAATGAAAGAAATAAATTCGGGGTCCCATACCCTCACATGGTTCTTGACCACGCACTAGCTTCACTCTAGGCCTATGGATGGATCCTTGATGTTCAAAGAACCTTCTTCCTCATAGTCAAGAATTGAAGATTCCTGAATGGAGCTCCTCCTTTCTTGGTGTCACAATCAACCATACCAAAAATGATACCACACCATCAGACACAACACAACCCAAATTCCACTTACCCTGACACAGAACATTTACCAACACAAGAGATAAAATGGTTCATGGACATCACCCCTTATTATACTGAATGAGAATACAACACAAAAAATCATCACTGATCATGATCAGCGTTGTTGAGAGAAACGCTACACGAAGAGAGGCTTCAAACTGAGTCTTAAGAAACACATGATTCCTAAAAATGGCCCTAGCAGCCTCATGTGACTGGGTATTCCACACCAGTGGCCTAATATGGAACTTTTCTTAAATGAAACCAACAAATGTTTAAAGGTCATTTAGAACAACAACCCGTACTGACAACTCCAGGATGCTTCCACCTTTCCCCATTGGAATCTCATTCACTTCTTCCAAACATGACCTTCAACTTAACGAGGTCAAAAATCATCATTCACTATC
Organism: Viscum album; assembly: GCA_963277665.1. Taxonomy (NCBI): domain Eukaryota; kingdom Viridiplantae; phylum Streptophyta; class Magnoliopsida; order Santalales; family Viscaceae; genus Viscum; species Viscum album. The sequence continues at coordinate 1,332,185,350 of OY728143.1, forward strand.
AAATGACCCAAGTAAAAGAAAGTTTCATTCAACCCCCTCGCATCCACCCTCCTGATGTGATAAGATTCATTTTATTGGAAAAAGGATAGGTGTATTAAATTCTAGAATTCAAGAAGAGAGTCCTTACTCCGATCAACTGGAGGACCGACCAACGGAGGACTATCTATGAATGCATGTCAATTAGGAATTAAATCATTATAGGGGTGTACACTAGCCAAGAATGAAGACCAAGGACCCAATCAAACTGGTCCCTCATCCAACTCACATCATAGACAAACACCAAATTATCAAGGGAAACCACTATAAGTTTTCCCAAAACACTTCTCAAAGAAACCACTAACCATCACTTCAAAATAACTCATCGACAAAACACAGACATGGAACATCTTCAAAAATATATTTATTTTCAAAACTCAAAACACTCCACTACATGATTTGAATAAAAAAAGACACACTGCACAACTATGGATCATCAAAACACTTCTGAAAATAAAACCATGAGGGTAGGATACACATTCAACAATGGTACCATACATGCCCTTCACATGAATATGCATGTCCTTGTGCCAACCCTTAACCAATTCACCTTCCACATATATCCTATTCATGTGGTCACCCATACAAATACAAAAAGTTGGAACCAAATTCATTCCATTTCCCAAAATAGTAATTGACCCACACCTCCTCTTTTCATAACCACTAGTCACAAAATTTAACCCCTTTTGAATCTCACAAATTTTTTAGAAAAACACCAATAATCCAAAACATACTTAATTTTTAATCCTTACACATAAAATTTCAATCATTCCATCCAATTCAAAACTCCTTTCACTGGTTTAACAAAATCCATTGAAAATAGTATTTCAAAACCCAATTTAAAATCCATATTTCATAAGTTTCCAAATAGAGGTTTTAAAAATTATTTTCAAAACCCAAAGGGACACAAGACAATACAAGGGGAAATTAGTGCTAGAAGGTGACTCAGAAATATGGTTGGTGGCCATATGAAAATCACTCCACCATCACATAGAGCATAATAGGTTAATGTCTCTGACTCCACATGGCTTTGCAAGCCCTGTGAGATTGATGAGACTATTAACCCTACTCCATTTTCACTTTCACCAAACAAGATTAACCACAAGGACCAAAGACTCAAACAAACCTCAAATTTCCTTGGTAAATCAAGTCCTACCATGAGGTGTGCTGGTCAGGCACCTTACTCATGGCTAAAACATCAAGATCTGACACCCTTAACTGTGGTCTACCTTGAATCTCCCTAAAGGAACATGATCCAAAATAGAGAACATGCCTCTGATACCATTTTTTCATGAACCAAGCTGGGTCGCCATCTGACCCAGCACCCAACCCAGTCCGCGACAAGGCCCTAGGGGCATTCTCGATCCCCACGGGCTGGAACAAGGGCCCGAGTACCAAAATAATATGAAGGAATGATTTAACCGAACATAATGAACACAAACAACCAACAAGATAAGTAACTACATCTGAAGAAATATAACCAAACATGTCCTTAAAACATTTTAAAATTATAGGTTTATAACTTGAACAAAAATCCAAAAAGAAATGACAACAAAGGAAAACTAAAACTCTAACTCAAATATCTAAGCTACAAGAGAGGCCACATACCCAGGCCACCAACACCAACCTGCATGAGAAGACCATTAGAAACATGAACCACTATCACTAAGCATGATGACTAAACCTGGGATACACAAAGAACAATGTATACATACATCCAAAGGTGTATGTAGGGTCAGATGCAAGATCCTAGTAGGATACCACCCAATAAAAAGGTTCCATGCCACAATATCTAAGAGGTAATTTAATATGCTCATACAAAATCATGATTGAAAAAAATACTTTTAAGGAAAACATTTACAAGCTAAAAAAACAAAACTTGAAGAAAAAAATTTTCACAAATTCTTTTTTGATGTGGATGATAAAATTTACAAAGAACACACACATACAAAAGTGGTCCTCCATGTGTTGAGAGAAGGCAACATGTCATGAATAGTAGAGTACTTCGGGAAAATACCCTAAGGTAGATAGCATGTGTGGGACACTAGAGACATCGTACCTCAGTGCCAACGTGGCATAGGAACCAAAATGGTCTATGTTATCATTCATGATCCACTAGTAGGGAAAAAATCCACAACCTAGTGGTCTCCAATCATCCTAAAATTTTAGTTAGTGTTGTAACGTCAATCATGATAGATGAAACCGGGATAAACCACTTCCATAACATCTAGCATACTAGTCCTAATCCACCAACCTAGGTACCTACGGTTCCCTTTTGTGCTCAAACAAATTTCACATTCACTAATCACTGACACATGACATTTACACCCACAAGGTAAGAAAAACAAGGTACACATAGTGTGCCAACACTTGCACACCCAAAACCAACTCTAAAAACATACTCGCCAAATTATTTGATAAACCTGTCTCTCCCCACTTATGAAATTTAATAGTTCATAAAAAAAATTTCCAAAATAATATCTGATGGCACCAAAAAACTTTACACCTGAATACATACTCGAAATCCCCCTTTTTAGACCAAACTCACACCAAAACCATTTCACATAATAAATCACACCACATGCATGATTTCATAAATTATTTAAACAATTAATATAAAATTTATAATTGGCACATCAAGGGTTTTCACATGAAAGACACCCAGTTTTCACACAATAACACCACCTAAAATTTAACACATGTTTAACCCTATCAAACACTACATTCACACATCACATTTAATTAAATCAAATCAATTAAATAGTTTATGAAACATTTAAAATTATCACATGATAGTTTGCACCAAACAAACACCTGATCTCATGAAAAAACGTCACTTTAAAACCAAATGTACAAAATAACCATACCAAAACATGTTTTTCGTTACTCAAAAAGTTTGGAAATCAAATCCAAAGATGAAAAGAAAGTTTAACATTCCAAGTTAACACATTATGTATTAGAAATATCATTTCCAACACATTTTCCCCTTTGATATTGTAGGGTCCTGAAAAATCCGCAAAGGAGAATGATAATCCCCTTAATTAAAGAGGGGATTGTACACAATTTCCCTCAAGGAATTGGGAAAAAATATGAAGATCACCCAAGAAATCAGCAAAGAACTGACCGGTCCATGTACTGGTCCAACGGTGATGGTACGCGGCCGGTTCTGCAGTCCGCCTCCTCCACTGACCGTTGTCGTTTGTGGAATGGAGTCGAGAGCCCTCCGCGGGCACGAAGTAGGACGAGTGCCAGGCTAGTACTCCATCCTGAGCCACCCCAGTCGTGAACCGTGACAACCGGCCCGGACCGCGTACACCATCGTTCGTGGAATGGAGGCGGAGCCCTGCGCGGCCATGAAGCATTCCTCAACCCAGTTTGGTTCGCAGTTCAACACCCCCATAGTGGATTGACCAAGTCATATGTAAACCAGGTTTCCAGTCATGGGCCTCTGCAAAAGGTGCTTCATGGACAAAGATACACCTATTTTTCCCCCTCTATAAAAGCAGATCGAGGGAGAGAAAAAAAAAGAAAATATGAGGAGATCGATCAGATTCAGTTGGAAGGATTTCGAAGGAAGGAGCTTAGGATTTCGCAAACAGCGAAGTTCCAGTTCGTGAACCAGAACATGTATGAAGCTATAAAAAAATTAATAAGGAACCAAAAACACATAACAAATTGGTGAACTGCAAACTTAAAATAACAAAGAAAAGAAGACCACGAACCATGGCCCCTCTGCGGATGCACTCCCCACAGACCAGGGAGTTTATGAACCTTTTCCGATCCGTCACACCACGTATCACCCTCCTACGCAGGCGAAGCCCCGACCGAAAAACCTCCGACAGGCATCTCCCTTGACCATTGCTGCTCACATGGACCCCTCCGCGTACCAACCTGGAACATGGGCCGAACCCGAAGCTGCAAACCACCCTGGTTCGCCGGATGCCCATCAGTCTGTGGGCTACCCAGGTTCGCGGACAACCTCTCCAGCCACGTAGCACCTCCCTACATGAAGGGCGCCACCCCTCATTTTCACCTGTGTGGCCCGCCAAATCCTTCGGAGTTCCTATTCCTCGAGCCAGATAAAATCCTTCCAATCCGGTCTGATCCTTCGCAACCCCCTCATTGGCCCATTCATCGACCCCGAGATGAGGCCTCCACCAGAGCCACCAAACCCGTGTGATGCAACCTTCAGGCACATCAGCACGCCGTTTGGAGTTCACATGCCCATGGTAAGTGAGGGAGAAGGGGTTTATCCGGCCCTTGAGTGGATTCCCAAAGCATTCTTGGGTTCACATTCACATGGTAATGCAGAGTCCGAGCCTGGGAGCCCACTTTCTGCCTCTCTACTTGTCGGGAGGGGGGGACCGCACATCCATTTACCTTAAGCTTCGGTGGCGACCACTTCTCCCCCCTCCTGGGAGTTAATGGGAAACCATCCTCGTGTAAGCCCCTAGCTTTTATTGTGGAGGTAACGCCCATGCACCAATGTAATTCCTCAGGGATAAACGCTAAGGGAAGGTGGGATGGGCATTGACGCCCCTCCTTTCTTCGGTCTCAAATCCCTCTCCCATTGGGGTTTGTCACCACTGGGAATCCCTCTTGGAGTAATCCCCACACCATCCTCTCCGGAAGCCAATGACCCTGCTCCTTTCAACATGGAGGGTTCATTGCCCCGCTGTGCGAGTTCTACCTTCCGCGAACATCAGGAAAGACTATCCAGTGGTACCATCCTTCTTCTCTGATCGTCGTCCGTCTCCCCTTTCCTCAGAAGGGAGAAAGTGCGAGGTTAGAAAAGTCTGTAGCATTCTCTTGTTTCCCACATCAAGCATGACTCACGTGGTCTTAGAGATTTTTGATGGTCTTGGCAGCCACACAATGATGGTGGATTAACCTGAACTACGTGGACTTTTATCCCCGTATCCTAGGTAGGGTATGTAGGAAGCCTCTCCAAGGTTCAAGCCCAATACCCGGTTGATCCGACCATCTTCACGTCGGTTCGCCGCACCAACCTTGTGCCGCCTTAGAGTGTAAGCCCCATCACCCGAACTATGTGGACTTTGATCCCTGTCTCCTAGGCAGGGTACATAAGAAGCCTCCCTAAGGTTCAAACCCAATACTCAGTCGATCCGACCATCTTCACGCCAGTTCACCGCACCAACCTTGGGCCACCTTAGAGTGTAAGCCCCATCCTAACCCTAACTATGTAGAATTTGATCCATGTCTCCTAGGCAGGGTATGTAGGAAGCCTCCCCGATGTGCAAGCCCAATACCCGGTCGATCCGACCATTTTCATGTCGGTTCACCGCACCAACCTTGGGCCGCCTCAGAGTGTAAGCCCTATCCCAACCCGAACTACGTGAACTTTGATCCTTGTCTCCTAGGTAGGGTACGTAGGAAGCCTCCTCGAGGTTCAAGCCCAATACCCGGTCAATACGACCATCTTCACGTCGGTTCACCGCACCAACCTTGGGCCGCCTCAGAGTGTAAGCCCCATCCCAACTCATACTACGTGGACTTTGATCCCTATCTCCTAGGCATGGTACATAGGAATCCTCCCTGAGGTTCAATCCCAATACCTGGTCGATCCGACCATCTTCATTTTGGTTCACCACATCAACCTTGGGCTGCCTCATAGTGAAAGCCCCATCCCAATCCGAACTACATGGATTTTGATCCTTGTCTCCTAGGCAGGGTACGTAGGAAGCCACCCAAGGTTCAAGCCCAACAATCGGTCGATCCGAACATCTTCACATCGGTTCACTGCACCAACCCTGGGCAGCCTAGAGCGTAAGCCCCATACCAAACCGAACTATGTGAATTATGATCCCCCCCACAGGGATACGTAGGAGGCCCGTACCACGGATTCGATCAAAATCTCAGGTCGTTATCTGTCCCCCTGGATGACAATAAACTCCAGAGTTCTTGGTTACAAGGCTTTAAAATAGTTCCGTCTCAATGAGTCCAGACTCCTCAAGGTCATTAATCCAATGAGGGATGGTAAACCTCGAGCATAAATGATTCCGAACCCCTGCGTCCTGCTGACCAATGCCAACTAGGAGTAATCCATGGATACTATGCTTGGGTATAAACCAAAGATTCACGAACATATGAATACATCTTAAATCTATAAGAGAGTCCCAGAACATGCAATAATTACCTCCAAAAAAGGGTGTAATGAGCCCGAATTCCCATCATCTCGACCAATGTGAGTTCTTAAGCATTGCTGGTCAAACCACCCAATGAACGCCTGCCTTTGGAAAGAAGGTCCATGTATTGTTGGATATGTAACTGTTGAGAGTTTTGAGGTGAAAATGGTGCACCTGATATGAGTGATTAAGCAAAACCCAATCTTATCTAATCAATTGTCAGGTAGCGCACGTTTCTCCCCCACGACCCCGTCTTGCGCCACGAGATAAAAAATGGTGAACCCAACGTGAATATTTAACCAGGAATGACAGATTTAACCTAATCCCACCCTGTTCCCCTTTTATACTCACAAGGAGGGCCAAGCAAGGTCATTAATTACGCATGGGGACATGAGATGCTGCTTTGACGGGTTTTCTGTTTGTATTTGTTAAAATATTTTATAGGTACCACTCAGAACTCCCTTCGATCCAATGGCATCATGAAGGAACTCACATGCGCATGCTTCCAACAATGCAGTGACCAGACTTCCTCACCAATGGAGGACCTCATCACCTACCCACTGTCTTCAACGCTGGGTCTCAGATGAGTTGATCGGAGAGTACCACTTGAACGGTATTCTCCCCACGGTGGAGGTGGCCATGAACGCCCTCCAATCCTCCAGGACTTTCCAGTCGCCTACCCAGCAACGGCCACAAAAGCAGATCCAGACAGCCCCTGTTGCCGTCTCAAACCGTTTCGGGAGTCTATCCCCAGAACGGGACAACGAGTACCTCCCTTATCTTAGAGAGGTGGATGAGGTTGACGCTGAGGAATTAATCCATGCTAAATGGGGGTTCTGCTCTAAAGCCCCTGCTAGAAGACGTCATCACGGTTACGCTCTGCGACTAAATATTCTCACGCTAATGAGGATGTAGACCCAAGGATCCAGGCCCACGCTCCCAGAGCTCTGGCCCCTCGGACCGCCCGACGAGGGCAGAAAACTTAAAACCGGGGACCAGCCATCACCCTTGTCCCTGAGGAGGAGCTCCGCTGCCCAGTCACGGAGACGTATCACAAACAGGAACATACACCTGTTCTCTCCTCCAAATCCCACCATCCAGACATGGCGACATCATACGAGCAGGCGCGCATCCCTGCCGGGATCCATCAAGCCCATCGATCACACAGGACAGCACCTACCCGACATACACCTTTCTCTGCCTATGGTCGTGAAGCCCACCAGCCAGACATGGTGGCGACCCAGCACTTGCAGGACCAGTCCCTAGCAGATGCTCTTGACGCCTACCATCTCGATGTGGTGGCAATCAACAAAACCCACCATCCAGATATGGCGGCAATTAATAGGAGGGCACATCTCCCTTCCAACAAAGGCCACCGAATTGATACGGTGGGAAACCAACATATGCAGGGCCAGCTCCCTGCGGATGAAAGTAAAGTCCGCCATCCTGATGTGGTGGAAAACAGAGCGATAAACCGGAATATCCTGACCCAGGGGTAGATTTGTTCACCTGCCCCAACACAGGATAATTTTCAGTACCCACTGACCACCAGAGGACTGGAGAAGGATATTCCTACTCCGATACCGGAATGGGCCTTCATACCCGTTCTAGACAAATATGTCTCTTTTCATATCTTGGAAATGATGGATGAGCAGGTATCGATCCCAGATCATATCTTGAAGACTTTCTAGAATGTAATTGCATCAGCAGAAACAGCAAGGACTCGGGCCCATGAGCCCATCTCCCCAATTAAGGAGACTCATCTAAGAGACGAGATAGCCGCCCTAGAGAAGATCTGCATCCCTGCTTCCACCCAATATGGTCACCGGCTATATTCCATGATACGAGGGAAACCGGATCGAGAAGCTTCACTTGTTCCAACTGGGGGACACCCGTCCATCATTTTGGATGCTCCAGAGAAGGCATATATTCCTGCTAAAAGTCAATATGTTCGTCAGCGTATCCTGGAAACATCACAGGACCCAATTAGATAGGGACCCAAAGGTAAAGGATATTTTCAATAGCAGACGATCCCCGCTGCCTGCAGGAAAGCACCCCAGACACGCCAAAGGAAGCTGGAAAATAAAGAGCGGGTTCATGACTCTACTTTGCTGGAAGATGGGGTTCCCAATGCCGATAAGCACATATCAAAGGCTCAGAACCCTGCCCTCCCATTACCATATTATAGGAGTGACAGTAGTAGTTGTGAAGTTCCTCCCTTCAATGTTGCTACCAGCAGCTCTGAAGGTCCTCCCCAGAGCACCTATGGGGGCCTCCCCCACAAGCATATAATGATCGATCAAAAGAGCTTATCTTTTGATGCGATTCACGGCAGCCATCCACGTGACCAGAAGATCGAGTAGCAAGAAGGCCCTCCACTTGCTTCGGTCCACCCTGAAGGTCCTCCCCGGGGTATACACTGCAAGAACTCTCCATGTAGTGGGACCACAGATTATGATAGTAGTATTTTCTATCATAGATACAACTGCGGAGGCCCTCCCCGCAGTGACTTCTCATCACAATAAGAAGGCCCTCCCCTTGTCATGGCCTGCCCTGAAGGTCCTCCCCAGGGGTTACGTTGCAACGAAACTCTGCAAAACTGGGCATCAGATCACGGTTGTAGTCCTCACCACTCTGATAACGGAGGTCCTCCCCATAGATATTTCAGGAAATGAGAAGGACCTCCCCTCGTTGTGGTACATTCTGAAGGCCCTCCCCAGGGTGTAACCAATAGATATTCTCCCTGCGGTAGATGTAATGGTAGTCCTCTCTATTGCAGCAGCTATGATGGTAGTCCTTGCCACTACAGCCGCCATTGCGAAGGTCCTCCCCACAGTAGACCCAAGCAACAAGAAGGTCCTCCCCTTGTTGCAGTGTGTCTTGAAGGTCCTCCCTAGGATGCACATCGAATGTCAAACCATGATGGTCATCCTCACCATGATGGCAGTTGTTGCGAAGGCCCTCCCTGTAACAATGCTACATAGCCATAAGGTCCTCCCCTTGCTGTGACATGCCTTGGAGGTTCTCCCCAGGGTATTCACTACAAAAGTTCTCTATACAGTGAGGCGCCAAGCAGTAATGGTAGTCCTCTCCATTGCCGCTGCCATTGTGAAGGCCCTCCCTACAATGACATATCATATCTACAGGAAGGTCCTCCCCCTGCCGAATTAAGTACAGAAAATCCCTCATATGCTGAGGCACTTAGAAGGATGGGAACAAGCATGTCAGATTCCCAGTCAATCACTAAAGACATCCTTTTTCAATCAGGAGAAGGTCTGGGATCTCGTTCATCTTCGGAACCGCCCCGGAACCTCCCACATGACAATTCAATACTTGTCGGCCCCACGACCCCTGACCAAACTATCAGTCAGCATCTCATTTGGGCCGAACAGGTAGAAGAATCACTAGAGGATGAGTATACCGACATGTTTCACCTGAGGAAATGACTGGGCAGAGATGATATACCAGTTATGTTTTGGTCCACGACCACCTCTCAATTCGACATACCCAGAAATTTTTCGGAAGAATGTGTACATGACATCCACTACAATATATGGAAAACCCTCCACCAGTTGAATTCAAGCTTCCTGCCCTACGATGGGTATGTAGACCATGTCAAGACAATAGGAGACCTCCTGCGTTGCATCAACCTGGAAGCTCTTCCTTCAGCATGGCAACCGCGACCTGAGAGGCGTAAAAGGAACCCTAAGTTAGCTTGCCTTCATGCACTGCACCAGCTGCGCCACCTCATTGGCGACACTCCGACGGGAGTCCATATCAGATGATGGGGAGAATATGGAGCTCTGAATTTCATTCCGCTCCCCGCCCAGAAGAAACCGTTCGGCGTAGTGTCTTGCAACACCATCACAGTAAGATAGTGATCGAGTGGTCCCCCTGTTCAGGAAAGGCGATACACCCAGCAGAGACATTCCTTGAGTAAGTCCCAGAAGCGTCAGGCCCGAAGGGAACAATCCATTCACGAACTCTTAAATCATGCCACCGAAAGCATAAAACAAGCCTCTCGCATAAGAGAGGCCAATCAGTGGTCATTTCTAGCCTCCCCGGAGAGGATTGAGTCACGACTTAGCATTAGATATAGTTCACCCCCGAATGGGGGCATGCAAGATCAGGCAAGTAGCGATAACAGCAGTCGCTGCCGCAATACAGGGCCAACCCCAGCCTTCAGGGCTGGGGGCATTTTTAACAACAAATTCCCCCATAAGACCAATAAAAACAGGAAGAGACTCAACATCCAGGGAACAGAGCCAACCCCAGCCCTCAGGGCTGGCAGCATTTTTACCACCTCAACAACAACCCCCCCATGAGAATCAGTATTCTCTCACCTAGGGTGGAAAGTAGGAAGAGGATGTTCCTGCCCTATCCGATCATTTGAATCATCATCCCCTTCAATAGGGAGGTGTACTATAAGGTCGAATCAAAGAACTCTCCGCGTCACCCTTCATCAAGGAGTCCAAAAGCAATCCCGAGACAGGAAGGGGAGGACCAGTAAAAGGCGTGGGAGATCCTATTCATATTTGGAAGATGATATCTCCACCACCCCGCTATACGCATCCATCAATGCCATAAAGGCTCTCCCCACAGGTGATACCAGAGATGAAGCAAATATGGATGGATTGGGAGATGATGGTTACAGTCAGGCTGTGACTCACAACGAACCACCAGGTGTGCACACCTGGAACCAGAGGGCCGCCCTAAATATGGCCACCCTTCCAGCCAACCCTCCTCTGCCTACCCTGCGAGCTTCTAATAAGGATAAGAATAAAGGACTAGTTACCCTCAACTCGCCTCCTACTCTTGATAAAAAACAAGCCACTTACACTCGAAGAGAGATTCTCTCTATAGGAAGAGGAAATGAAATAATTAAGGTGGCTTAACACTGATCTACTCCGGAGGAACCGTCTTATTGAAAGCGCTTCCCAAGAAGAGCCACACCTTGCACTCCTGTTTACCTCAAAGACCCAGGTTTTCCCCGACAAATGAGGCACCTGGTCCATCCAACTACCTAAATATGGATTTGGGTAAATTCCAAGACTTACCACCACTCAGGAAGCAACCAGAGCGAGTACGTCTGAACCCTCCAAAGGTGTCATAAACAACACATGCACCCCTGATGCCAACTGAGATGGATCCTCAAGAAATGACTCAGGATACACCTACCCAGGACCGGTCCCAACAGGATGTAAACCAAGGACTCACCGGCACCATCGAGGCACTGACAGATCTGTTGGAAGCAATGGAAGGTCGACGAGCTACGATACAGCCAGAGCGAAAACCTTACCCCGATTGGGTGAGCAACACGCCTCCTAGACCCAATTTTGGGAGCCCTGTATTCCCTATTTTCAATGGATCAGGAGATCCAGAACAACACTTGATGCACTACGCATCTTATTATGACCCTTTGATGGGAAATCCGGAACAACAAGAAGCAGTCAAAATCAGATGCTTCGTACAGACCTTGCAAGGATCTTCCTTTGTCTGGTATATGAGTCTTCCATCCCACTCAATAAATAGCTGGGTAGACCTTCGACAGTAGTTATTGTCCCACTTCATCTCAACGTTGCCTAAAACAACGGTCAACGACATCATGAATTGAAAATAGAGGGAGAAAGAGAGGGTCTCAAATTTCATCACCAGATAGAAAGGTCTTACCTACTCTCTGAACAGGACAATGCCTCAAGATGAGATGCTTTCCATATGCATCAATAACCTTCTAGATGGGTTGAAAACACTGCTCATACCAGTGGAGTGCACCACTGGATTCCTCCATCTCTCGTCTATCGCCCAGATAATTGAATACTCCCTGGAGCAGACCAATATGAAGTCCCAAATAGCCTCACAGGCTCCTACAAAGTGACCAGTTAGAGCTGAAGAGTCCTCTATCATGCTCAAGCCATCCCCTGCACCTGCTCCACTGCCTAGGCCTCCACCAAATCGTCAAGGGACCCCTGTATATCAGCGTCCGCCTCCACCCAAGAGGGATGATCAAAGAGGATCGAAGCAGAACTAGTTTGAGGAATGAAGAAAAAAAGTATACTCGTTTCGAGAGGACCAAGTCCGCGGCTACTTCATCGCCACCATGAATTGCAACTTGCTCTGCCTCTCGGAGCCAAGGAAGCCCAAAGAAGTCAGCCACGATGATAGTACAGACTACTGTCCCTACCATTGAATGTTAGGGCACATTATCTAGGAATGATTTATCTTTAAATACCTCCTACAAAGGATGGTAGAATCCGGACAGGTTGAGATGGGACCACCCCCAGCACATGTGACATATATTTCTACCACCAACTCTGACAAAGGGGAGGGGTGGAAGGAAGTTACCAGCAAGAAGGGGCAAAATTTTGATGATTGGATGACTCAAAAGACTATCAATCGAGCCCAGGGCATACTCAAATCTCAACTACAGTAGCCGATGTTCTCGCCAAAAACCATTGATGCCGCACAACTGACAATATCATCCTCACAACCCTCCGCAATCTGGTCACCCAGGCGTTATCGAAAAGGGAGGAAACAAGCGCAAGAGGAGTATCCCACAACGAGGACAAAGTTATCCATGACACTGGTGGATTTTATGCCCTCAAACTTAGCACCACCAGCACCGAACCACCAAACGACACCATTAAGGAAAACCGACCGGGTTGACTTGTCAGAGGATGAGGATCCAATCTTTGGTTCTATCAATGTCATCCATATTATGGAATTGTTCCCTGACGAAGGGTATAGTTATGAACCCGAATTCCCAACATAAGGATCTGGGGTGAGGGATCACAGAGGTAGGGGATACCAGGGGAGGCACAGTTGAGGCCAAAACCAACCCTATAGTTTGACCTCATCCCAAACCATCAATATCACGGAAACCCATGGGAGATTCCATAAAAGGACTCAGAAATAGAAATAATGTCCCTCTACCTCCACAAGCAACCACTCTGGCCCCTTTATTCTGCGGTACCCATCAGAGAAGGAACAAGCGTCTAGCCGCGTAGTGCGCACAAACAGACCGTCCGGGCCGAGTCCCCAAAAGAAGGGAACACCATTGACATCTGACCTCATGGCAGTCCCTCCCGTCACATACTCCAACTCCCAAAGTGACTTCTAAGACTCCCCCACCAATGGAGAAGCGTCAACCGCTGGATAAGAAATATGATATCTTTAAGCTGCTGGCATCGGTACCAGCCAAACTTTCAATCCTGGATGCCCTGAGTTTGTTAGCCAACCTTAGGGAGTCTCTTATAGAAGCCTTGCTCAACCCCTAGGAGTTTGAAGCCGAGCTAGCTGTCACCGAGATTTACCGAACGGATACTGGCTCGGCTGAATGTAATGCAGTGATTTCCTTCACCGATCTGGATGAAGATTCCATCATGCAAGGACACATCAAACCACTATATGTGTCTGAAACACTAGATGATATTGAGATCCGCAAAGTATTTATTTACAATGACTCTGGAGTTAACCTCATTCCCCTATGGACACTCTGTAAGTTGGGCTACAGTGAGGGTGATTTAATACTCTCAGCCACAACTCTTCTAGGTTACGACAAGAGTGAACAGAAGCCAATGGGACAAATTAAGCTAAAACCCATTTTGGTGACCTTGTGGCCTACTCAGAATTCCTGGTGGTCCGGAAGAACACATCATTCAATGCCCTGCTAGGAAGGCCATGGCTTCATAAGAACATGTCTGTTCCTTCATCCTACCACCAATGTATTAAGTATTGCGTTGATGGGAAAAGTGGGACATTGGACACCGACAAGGCCCCATTCGAGCTCTCTGAGTGAAATTACATTGACGTCGGGTTCTATGAGAAAAATAAGAAGAAGCCTTCGGTCAATGGTGTTGACTAGATCCACACTCCAAATAGTCTGGAAATGGTTCCTGATGACCCCCTCAGACAGCTTGGCAGATACTACATACTGCCAATCAACCGTGTTGAGAGCAGGGGTTCAATCTCGAACACGTACTCAGTTGTCCTCATGACTTCAGAAATAATGGCCGAGCGTGACAATGTGGGAACGTCCTCCAACCCTCAATTTGGGGGAAAATACTTGAACAAGGATGCCCACAATGCCTCGCCACCAGACTCCCAGGAGCCTGAGTCAAGAGATCTCCCCTCACCGGATCAATAAGATGAGGATTTGGGAGAAGAAGAAGAGGAGGAAGATCTTAGGGATGCACCTCCCACATTTGAGGAAGGTATCTCCACCACAGTGGATGATCTTAGGGAAATAAACCTGGGTACCGAGGAAGACCCGAGGACCACTCTTGTTAGAGTATCCATGTACCTCGAGGAGCACGAGGTATATGTCGCTTTCTTAAGGAAAAATTGAGATGTTTTTTCCTGAAATTACATAGAAATGCTGGGACTCGATCCCGAAGTGTTGACGCATCACCTAGGTCCTCCAGAAGACCACCGAGGTTATAAACAGGACGCCAGAAGGACACACCCCTCACATGCTGCCAAAATAGAGCCTGAAGTCGATAATCTCATTAAATAAGGCTTCATTAGGGAGGTCTATTACCCCATCTGGTTGGAAAACATCGTCCCTGTCAAGAAAAAGAATGGACAAATCTGCATTTGCATTTATTTCAGAGATCTCAATCAGCATTGTCCAAAAGATGATTTCCCGGTCCCGATCAACGAGTTATTAATCGATGTAACAGCCAGGTATGAGGCTCTATCCTTCATGGACAGCTATTCTGGGTATAATCAAATCAGGATGGCCTGAGAAGACAATGAATCCACTGCCTTCACATCCCCTTAAGGAGTATTTTGTTATAGGGTTATTCTATTTGGTCTCAAGAACACTGGTGCCACATATCTGCATTCCATGCATCATATCTTTAAACCATTCCTCGGGATATTTGTTGAATGCTACGTGGATGACTTGGTGGTTAAGTTCAGATAGCGCTCAGATCACCTGTCAGACCTTGAGACCGTATTCAACAAACTATGACAGCATAGCCTGAAGATGAACCCCTTGAAATGCGCCTTTTGGGTTACCTCAGGGAAATTCCTTGGCTTTGTCATACGCCATCATGGCATCGAAGTCAACCATGAAAAGAAAAAGGTTATCCTTGGCCTGCCACCTCCCCACAATCTCACCAAGTTGAGGGGATTCCAAGGACACCTAACCTATATCAGACGGTTCATAGCCAACCTGGCAGGCAAATGTTTTCCCTTTACCAGGTTAATGAAGAAGGGAGTCACGTACCAATGGATAGATGACTACCAAGAGGCGTTCGAAATCCTAAAGAAGTACCTATTAAGCCCACTGATTCTCATGTCCTCGGTTGAAGGGAGACCTCTCATCCTATACGTGATGACCCTAGAGCGGTCGTTGGGAGCCTTCCTCGTACAAAAGAATGACGTCGGTAGTGAAAAAAGTCTCTATTACCTCAACCGAACCATGATTGATGTTGAGACTCGATACTCAAACATTAAAAAGAGTTGTTTGTCCTTGGTCTGCACAGTTCAAAAATTTCGACATTATCTACAGCATCATAAAGTCCATTTGGTCTTGCGAAGTAACCCGCTCAAGTACATCCTCAGTTTCCCAATGCTTATCAGGTTCCTATCTGGATGGGCAGTTATCCTGTAACAGTTTCACATCTGGTTTGTGCCTCAAAAAGCCGTCAACGGCCAGGCATTAGCAGATTTTCTGGTGGATCACCCTTAAACGGGGACCACCGCACAGGATGCCGAGCTACCTGATGAAGACATATTCTCGGTTCAAGAGGAGTTCCCAGCATGGGAAATGTACTTCGACGGTGTATCCTGATGCCCAAATTGGAAGAGGATGAAAGATCCCAAATTTAACAAGGTGGGTTTGGGGATAATACTCTTGTCCCCAGAAAAGGAAACCTTTTCATATTCCTTCCTCCTATCATAAGGATGTACGAACAATGAAGCGGAGTATCAGGCCCTCATTGCAGGCCTGGATATCACACTCTAGGAACAAGTACATCACCTTAAAGTAAAATGTGACTCAGAACTGGTCATTAAGCAAGTCAATGGTGACTATGCTATTAAAAAGGAGGAGTTGATTCCCCTGTTTGACCTTGTCCGAGGGTTAATGGTGGAATTCTCCACAGAACCAACATTGACCTATATTCCCTGGTCTCAGAATGCCCAGGCCGACGCATTAGCTAATGCAACCACAACCCTAGCCGACCCAGACCGGGATGAAACAATCATCAGTATTGCTCACCGTCGAATGGTCTTGTCATTTGTTCAAACTAAAATGGAAGAAATATATGAAGTCAGTCCTGTCCCTAAACCATATGCTCCTTCCACCGACTGGATGACCCCCATTGCAAACTACCTTCAATGGGGAGAAATTCCATCAGATAGGGATGAATGAGAGTACATACGGAGAAGGGAAAACAACTTTGTCCTATATGGCGGCGCAGGTCAGCAAGAGGTCCTCTACAAATGAGGCCTCGATGGAATCCTCCTCATATGCATTGATGGAGAAGAAACTGCTTCCATCATGACTGAAGTACATGCCAGAGTATATGGGGCACATCAGCCGGGGTCCAAAATTCCCCATCTGGTTCGAAGACTTGGGTACTATTGGCCCACAGTGGCACGAGATTGCGAGCGCTTTACCGCAAAATCCCACTCATGCCAAATTCATTCCAACTTCATACACCAACCCCCAGAGTTACTTCATCAGGCCAAGTACTCCTGGACATTTGCCGCCTGGGGAATGGATGTCGTGGGACCATATCCTCCCGCCATAGCCAAACAGCTGAAGTATATCCTCACAACAACCGACTTCTTTTCAAAATGGGCAGAAGTTATACCCTTTAAGGAATTTGGGGAAAGAAACATTTTTAGCTTTGTGAAAACCAATATCATCACCAGATTTGGTTTCCCTCATACCATACTAATGGATAACGACACCAACTTCTGCTCTGATGAATTGGAGAAACTATACCAAGAATATGGTATCAAGGCTAACCACTCATCCTGCTACCACGCAGCGGCCAACGGACAGATAGAGGCTTTCAACAAGACCCTGTCCAACATTCTCTAGAAAATGGTGGACAACGACAAGAAATTGTGGCCGGATAAACTCCATCATGAATTTTGGGCTTATCGAACCACGATCCGCACCACTACTTGAGCTACTCCGTACTCATTAGTATACGGAACAGAAGCAGTCCTGCCCATTGAGCTCCAATTTCCCTCGCTCTGTGTTGCTGTTTGTGATCAATTATCCAATGATGAACAATCATAAAAGCGACTAGGTGAATTGGAATAACTAGACGAGAAGCGGTTGCACACTTTGCACCATCTGGAAGTATATTAGAGCCGAATTGCATGAGCCTTCAATAAAAAGGTTCGTCTTCAGTCTTTCTTGGAAGGAGAATTGGTGTTGGTCCTCCGGACCCCAATGATTTCCATAAAGAAACCTCCGAAGCTGGATCCCAAGTGGGAGGAACCATATGTTATACACAAGGTCTACTCCAACGGAGCATATTCCCTGATCTCCAAGGACGGGCAGTTCACTACCACTCCTATAAATGTGAGATTCCTGAAGAAGTATTTCGTATAGAAATGAAACGCAGTTATTTTCTGAGCTACAGGACGTTAAACTGCCAAGAACCTAATGGTCCAAACTATATGACCCTAAACTAAGAGTATTTCATCCTCACCACACAACGTTAAACTGCACGGATTTCAAAGAACTACCTACGGCTTGATTCCTACCCTCACAGGATACATAGCGACACTGGGATCCCCTATCCTGTCCCAGCCACTCCCAAATGGAATAAAATTAAAAAAAATGTCCCCTTACCCCGTGTACGGACCATCCCTGCACGGGGTGTACTTCTTTCAGAGAACTACGTACGGCTTGATTCCTGCCTTCGCAGGATACGTAGCGACACCAGGTTTCCCCATCCTGGCCCAACCACCCCCGAATAAAAGTTAAAAATGACCTCTCCCCCTGTGTACAGACCAGCCCTACATGAGGTGCATTCCTCGTCCTTACTGCACGACGTTAAATTGCACGGATAAGGTTAAAAGAAAAAAATTTCCCCTTCTCCACCATGTACGGACTAAACCTGCATAGGGTGTATTGTCTTTCAGAGAACTACGCGTGGCTTGATTCCTTCCCTCGCAGGATATGTAGTGATTCCAGGATTCTATATCCTGGCCCAGCCACCCCCAAATGAGTATTAAAAGAAAAAAAAATTCCCCTTCTCCCCCGTGTACGGACTAAACCTACACGGGGTGTATTGTATTTTAGAGAACTACGCGTGGCTTGATTCCTTCCCTCGCAGGATACGTAGTGACACCAGGATTCTGTATCCTAGCCCAGCCACCCCCAAATGAGGATTAAAAGAAGAAAAAAAATTCCCTTTTCCCCCGTTTATGGACCAGACCTGCACGGGGAATATTGTCTTTCATAGAAATACGTGAGGCTTGATTCTTTCCCTCGCGGGATATGTAGTGATGCTGGAATTCCACAACCTATCCCAACCACCTCAAATGAATCCAAAAATACCCCCTTCCCCCATACGAACTAGGCATGCATGGTGTGTATTCCCCAAAAGAAATACATGAGGCTTGGTTCCTACCCTCGTGGGATATGTAGTGATTCCAGGGTTCCCCATCCTGGCCCAACCATTCAAAAAAAAATCTCTCTTCCCCTGTGTACGGACCAGACCTGCACGGGGTGTATTCTTCATTTTCACCACATGACGTTAAAATTCACGGATTTCAAATAACTACACGAGGCTTGATTCCTGCCCTCGTAGGATACATAGTGATTCCAGGGTCCCCCACCCTGGCCCATCCGTCCCCAAATGAAAGTTAGAAATTCCCTTTTCCCCCGTGTACTGACTAACCCTACGCAGGGTGTACCTCCTTCAGGGAACTACGCGTGGCTTGATTCCTGCCCTCGCAGGATGCGTAGTGACATCCGGGTTTCCCATCTTGGCCCATTCATTCCTGAGTGAAGATTTAAAAAAAAATACCCTCTTCCCCCGTGTATGGACCAGATCTACACGGGGTGTATTCTTCATCCTCACCACACATTGTTAAAACCTGCACGGACTTCGTCCTCACCGCACGATGTTAAAACCACACGGGCTTCGTCCTCACCGCACGATGTTAAAACTGCACGGACTTCGTCCTCACCGCACGACGTTAAAACATCACGGACTTCATCCTCACCACACGACGTTAAAACTACACAGACTTCGTCGCAACCCACCCAAGATATATGGCGAAACAAGATGGAAATACTCATTGTGCATTTGGATGCATCCTCTCCATACATCAGACTCCACGACCCAGATAATTATGGATCTTCATAGCCATTCATGGCCATCGTAAGTGGAAAGTTATCGACCCGGGGACACCTTTGCATGACTATGCATACCATGACCTCAGCGGCTCTGCATACTGATATCCCCTGGCCCGTCTACCAAAGGAAATATTTCCTCAGGCGATACTCTTCCTAGCTCTGTACACTTATCGGCCTCAGAGCCCCGATATCATATATCCCGATCCAGAAATTTATGGAGCAATGGTTTACAAGTTCATCCCTTTTTTTTCACATCCAAATGTTGCTAGGGTATCCCTACCCAGTTAGCCTATGTATCCGCTCGTGGTTCACATGACGACCTGTATTTACGAACATCAAGCCAGGGCTAGGAAACTTTGACTCAATGGACAATTGTAGTGAAGATGTTTCTTGTATTCTCGGAACCGTTATCCCCACATGCCGAACTCTGTACTGTGAGCATTATCATATTTTCATAATCATTCATGGCTATCGAAAGTGGAAAGTCATCGACCCGAGGACACCTTTTCATGACTATGCATACCATGGCCTCAGCAGCTCTTCATATTGATAGCCCCTGTCCTGTCTACCAAAGATAATATTTCCTCGGGCAGTACTCTTACTATATCCGTACGCTTATCATCTTCAGAGCCCCCACAACACATCTACTAATCCGGGAAACCTCAGAGTTACAGTTTACAACCTCCCATCCCCACCCTATTCAGAGTATATCAGATCATGGTAACTCAGTTATCCTTCGAGTGACTGCAACAATAGTCACCCAATGGTCTGAGCTCTATGACCTCTAAACTAAGAGTACTTCATCCTTACCGCACGACGTTAAACTGCATGGAGTGAAGGTACACCCCTGCGTGCAAGATAAATCAGTGCAGGGAGCTTTCTAAGATTTAACAGCAACCAGGGCCGAATATGCCTGACATGTCCAGATATTTTCTTACCAAATGATAGACTTCATGGACCAGACAATCGCGGATCCTCATAACCATTCACAGCCATTGGAAGTGGAAAGTTATTGACCTGTGGACACCTTTGCATGACTATTCATAACATGCCCTCAGCGGCTCTTCATATTGATAGACCCCGGCCCGTCTACCAAAGGAAAGAATTTTTTCAGGCAATACTCTTCCTAGCTCCGTACGCTTACCGGCCTCAGAGCCCCTGTATCATTTTCTCTGATCCAAGAAGCCCCAAAACCACAATTTACACCAATCAATCCCTCTCCACGTCTTGGTCATGCCGAGATGTTCAAGCCCAGTTACATTCTGATCAAGAGAAGCCTTTGCAACTACATCCTTACAGCATGACGTTAAACTGCACGGAACATCTTGGACGCTTGGCATAAAGCTGCAAAGACCAAGAATTAAACATCCAGGGAAATGACTCCAACTACAAGCATTTTCACTGGTTTAAAAAAGCCCCCTTTCCTCACTGCACGATGTTAAAACTACACAAAATCGGCAAAAAATTCCCCCATCCTCGCTGCACAACATTAAAATGCACAACATCCTTTAATAATTCTCCTTATACTTACCGCATGATGTTAAACTGCACAGAATCCGTACTTTCCATATGACATTAAACTGCACGGTCAAACCTATCATGGGTTCAGTAAGGAACGAAGGCTTTTCTCTATCCCTCAGTGCACGAGTCAGACCTACACAAACCACCGTCTTACACCAGCATGAGAAAAAATGATTTCACCCATTCTCGGAAAATTTAGCCTAGATGTTTCTCCCATATCCAGGAACCCTCTCCTCATAAACCATACTCTGTACTCAAAAAAAGCCAAACTCTCATAATCCACCCCTGGTGGTCCCGAATCTCAACTTCCCTAAAGTTGCTCGGCTATCGGGAGAATGAAATCATTGACCCAAGGACACCTTTGCATGACTATGCATATCATGCCTTCATCAGCTCTGCATATTGATCGCCCCTAGCCCATCTACCAAAGGAAATATTTCCTTAGGCAATGCTTCTCTTCGTACGCCTCTTGGACCATGATCCCCCATGTCCATCCTGGGATTCGGAAAGCCTCTGAGCTACAGTTTACCAGCCTTTTTCACGAACCTACATGAATATGGTGGAAGGTCTCTGACAAGATTACCGAGAACTAGGAGAAGCCGTTCTATTCTAGATAATGTCCCGACTGCATGACTTTAAACTGCATCAATCTCCAACCATCCTTCATGCTAACTAAATGAGTAGGACAGGGACCCTACGTGACTTCTAGCTTCCGCGAACATCAGGAAAAAGAGTCCAGCGGTACTAGCCTTCTTCTCCGCTCTCCGTCCATCTCCCCTTTCCTTGGTAGGGAGAAAGTGTGAGGTTATCCAAGTTTGTTGCATTCTATTGTTTCTCACACTAAGCATGACTCACGTGGGCTTAGAGATTTGTGATGGTCATGGTGCCCACACAATGACGGTGGATTAACCCGAACTACGTGGACTTTGATCCCTATCTCCTAGTCAGGGTACATAGGAAGCCTCCCCAAGGCTCAAGCCCAATACCTGTTTGATCCAACCATATTCAAGTCGGTTCACCGCACCAACCTTGGGATGCCTCAGAGTGTAAGCCCCATCACCCAAACTATGTTTACTTTGATCTTTGTCTCCTAGGCAGGGTATGTAGGAAGCCTCCCCGAGGTTCAAGCCCAATACCCAGTCGATCCGACCATCTTTACGTCGATTCACCGCACAAACCTTGGGCCGCCTCAGAGTGTAAGTCCCATCCCAACCTGAACTACATGGACTTTGATACCTGTCTCCTAGACAGGGTACGTAGGAAGCCTCCCTGAGGTTCAAGCCCAATACCTAGTCGATCTGACCATATTCATGTCGATTCACCGCACCAACCTTGGGCCACCTCATAGTGTATGCACCATCCCAACCCGAACTACATGGAATTTGATCCCTGTCTCCTAGTAAGGGTAGGTAGGAATCCTCCCTGAGGTTCAAGACCAATACCCAGTCGACCCGGCCATCTTCACATCGGTTCACCGCACCAACCTTGGGCCGCCTCAGAGTGTAAGCCCCATCCCAACCTGAACTATGTGGACTTTGATCCCTGTCTCCTAGGTAGGGTATGTAGGAAGTCTCCCCGAGGTTCAATCCCAATACCCGGTCGATCCGACCATCTTCACTTCAGTTCACCGCACCAATCTTGGGCTGCCTCAGAGTGAAATCCCCATCCCAATCCGAACTACATGGACTTTCATCCCTGTCTCCTAGGCAGGGTACGTAGGAAGCCTCCCTGAGGTTCAAGTCCAACAATCGATTGATCCGACCATTTTCACGTCGGTTCACCACACCAACCCTGGGTAGCCTAGAGTGTAAGCCCCATACCAAACCGAACTATGTGAATTCTGATCCCTCTCGCAGGGATACGTAGGAGGCCCATACCATGGATTCGATCAAACGCTCATGTCGTTATCTGTCCCCCCTAGATGATAATAAACTCTAGAGTGCCTAGTTACGGGGCTTTAAACCAGTGCCATCTCAATGAGTCCAGACTCCTCAGGGTCATTAATCCAATGAGGGATGGTAAACCTAGGGAATAAATGATTCCGAACCCCTGCGTCTCGCTGACCATTGCCAACCCGAAGTAATCCGTGGATACAATTCTTGGGTATAAACTAAAGATTCGCAAACATATGAATACGTCTTAAATCTATTAGAGAGTCCCGGAACAGGCAATAATTCCCCCAAAAAAATGGGGCGATGAGCCCGACTTCCCATCCTATCGACCAATGTGAGTTCTTAAGCATCACTAATCAAACCACCCAGTGAAATCCTGAATTTGGAAAGAAGGTCCACGTATTGCTGGATATGGAACCGTTGGGCATTTCCAGCCGAAAACGGTGCACCTGATATGATTGATTAAGCAGAACCCAATCTACTCTAATCAATTATCGGGTAGCACACGTTTCTCCCCCACGACCCCATCATGTGCCGTGAGACAGATATAATTTAACAAATCATTATAATAATGGATGAAAACAATTTTAATACACCCAAAATGTTTTTACACCCAAAGTGAACCTGAAACCCACTTTTTAAATTGACCGCACATCCTAACCATATAAAAGTGTGTTTTTTCACCCTCAAAACTACTTAAAAAAATAATTGCATGAATTAGAAAACAAATTAAAACCATAGAAAAAATCACATTTTCCCTAAAACTACATTTTCAATACATAAATAATTGATTGAACACCTCTACTAAATTCTCGCAACAAGCTCTATAAAAAAATATAACAATTTTCCTTTCAAAAATTCATTTTCCAGACACATGAATGTCAAGGTATTTCTAAAACATGCCCGTAAAACCAGAAAAATTCATAGAGAATACAAAATAAACTAAACAAACAAATTAAATTATCTAAAAATGTTAGGGAATGAAACCACCTACCTCGAGTGAGAAAATCCCCAAGTAATGGTGTGAAACTTCATTTGTGTGCCAAATGTGCCATAAGAGAACCCTAAGAAGTCAAGATTCATCTAGAAAACAACAATATTAAACCAAAACATGAACCCCATACCTGCTGGAAACCTAAAAACCCAAAAACAAGGACCAAAACACTAGGGAAAGGAGGAGGGGCTTACCATGAGGGAAATCGTATGTGGAAGAAGGTCGTTCCGGTCAAGCACGGGTGCGACGGGTGCAATGTGAGGTGGATAGATGGCGCTGGGGTGGTTCACACTAGTTGGAGGAGGTCCATGCGGCCAGAAAGAGGGGGGGGGGGGTTTCTGCATCACGACCAAGAAAGGGGGGTCGCTGGAAGGATGGGTTTCCCAAGGTGGTGCAGGCGACGTGAGAAGGCCAACCAGGAGGGAGAGATGGGGCATGACTAGCTAGGGTTTGTGAGGGGGATATGGTTTGATGAGAGTGGGGGGTTGCCTATGTTATGCACTAGAGGGGTTGAGGGTGAGTAAGGGAGAGAAAAAAATAAAAGAAAAAAGCGAAGAAACAGAAAAGATAAAAAGAAATGGAAAAATAAAAATAAAGAATCTGAACCTAAAAATAAACTTAAAATAATATAAATTTTTCCTAAAAATGATAGTAATATTGATAATAAAAGTTAACAAAGTTATAGTTTAACATTAAAAACTAAATTAAAGTATTAATTATAAAAATGATAATAATATTAATGAAACTAATAATTTAATCATAATGGTAATGGTCATAATAATAATAATAATAGTAATAATAATAATAATAATACTATTAATTAAAATATTAACCAAGATAATAATGATAAAATTCTCAAATTGAAACATTGAAAATAATAACGGTATTAATGGTATTCATGATAACAACTTAACTAAAACATTAATAATAATAATAATAATAATAACTATTATTATTATTATTAAGATAATTTATTAAAATTCATTTTATTTCTCTTATTTTACTTTGTCCTTATTTTATTATTCACTAGTACTTCTCCCGTGCATTCAGACGACACTATAAATTAATTATTATTATTATTAATAGAATACCATTTTACATACATAATAATTCATAATAATATTGAAAATATTTGAAATAATAATGAAAAATTTATAATGGAGTAAAAGTTACATATTTTGAGGAATAGAAGCTGAATAATGAGCTACCGTCTCAAATAAAATTATAATGAAGAAACAAAAGTAAAAGAAAGATAGACTACCTGGGGATAAAATTGATAGAAACTGATGAATAAAAGTTACATAATGAGAAATATCAGCTATAATAAGATGTTCCAAAACCCATAACATGTTTTTAAATCAATTTTACAGAAATACTGACTTCTTGGAATCATTTACAACCATCTCTTCCTCCATCAAAACCGTCAATTTCTGCATCAAAGGAAAAACATGTTCCACTACTCTAAAAAATTATCTAATAGTGAAATACAATACATGATACAATACTCAATGAAATTAAAATATCCACTGTTGTAAAAAATGATCCACTGCTCTGAAATTTTTTTTGTTAGATTTAGTAGAACTAATAACATTTGTAAGTTCAATGCTTGATGACCAATATGAAAACTTTTCAAGAAATTGACGATATTATTGTACCTGGATTTTTAGCAGTGTGGAGTTATAGTGGTGGAATAAGAGGTAATAAACGGGGAACTTAGCACCTACACATCCATCAAATATGTTTACCTATAGATACAATAATATTTAAAATTAAGAATACATAATGTGTATGACTGGTAGGTAAAAAATTCAATAATAAATAGATAAATATGGATAAAGATTATATTAAATAACTAAGTATGATAAATTGGGAAACACTTGAATAAGAACTCCATAAATATCTATGTATAAGTAATAGGGAAACCAAAATCAAAAAAGAGAACGTTTGGTGTGGTTTTTCTAAACCACACGTTACTCAAAGTCCATTTTCAGTATTTTCTAATTAAAGCCTAATTACTACCATTTTTTTGGGGAAGTGGGAACCATTACAAGGGAACAAACATTAAAAAATAACAACAACAAAAATATAAATTACTTAATGGTCATTGAACTATTCTAGAGTGAGTGTCTTCTTTTATTACTAAAATCAATCACAACACTATTCCCAATGGATTTCTTGAATTAAAAACAAAACCAAAAATAATAATACATTAACTTAAAACTTTTAACACAAATATGTCACCAAAAATTCCCTTTTATAACACCTTTTATTCAAAAGAAAATGTTCTCATACCATTAATATGATTTCTAGAATTCCTAATTGTTAATACAAAATAAAAAATAAAAAAACGTCACCAAGATTACTTCAAGAATACACCGCAGAATTAAATCTTCAAGGGAAGGAATAACCTCCTCTATAATCACAATGGGTTGTCTCGCATTATGATAAAAATATTAGTCTACTTCCAAAGAAATATTTTTTGGTCACTTAGCTACAATTACCTATTACAAGAGAACACATGGCATAATAAAGATATGAAATACTTCAACCTAAAACTTAATAATCAGTTATTTTGTTGACAATCCATGCTAGAGGGTCCATGAGAAAACTAGGTAAACTATGAAGAAATTATGTAATTGAAATTGTAAGAATTATATTTGTGGAAAAAAATGTTCAAAAATGGTTTACATAAAATGGAATGTCTAATACACTTCTTACCATATATAACAATTCAAAAAAAAATTTAAATGAAAGAAACAATCACAATTTAGTATTACCTTGATATTGCACCAGAAAAAACAACTGTATAGTTTTTCCTGTTTTAGTAAGTCATGTGAATAAAAATCTAAGAATAAAAAACATTCATATAAAGGAGTTTTTAAGATGCGAAAAATACAAGGAGAAATGGTATAGTGTTGTACCTGCCATGATGTGTCATAATTGAAGATGTGAAAAATTCATTGTGTCAACAATAGAAATATTTTATGATAAATTAATTAAACATCATAAAAAGCTATTAGTTTAATATTTGACCTATAATAATATAAATCAGACCTAAAATAATAATTATTAATGTTTCAATGGAATTAATAACCTATAAAAAGGATGATCAACAATATCTTGTGAGTGTGGCATCGCCAAAATTCCTAAAAGTTCTATAGTTACTAAAACAGAAAATCATCGCTATTTTATAAGCAATCTGGAAACACTTATGCATAATCAATCTATAAAAATTCATGTCTATGACTAATTGGGAAATAGTTTTGTATAACCAGTCCATAAATAAAATGATACATGGAATAACTCATGGAAAAAATAATAATTTACATATAAAATGAAGTAAAAATATATGACAACAGAAAACATGTCAGTACTGGACATAAATGGAGTACATAGAACAAAGTTTGTGGACAAGACATGCTAGAGTATCAATGAGAAAGCAAGATAAACTGGGTAGCAGTAAAGGAAATCAAAAAATAAAATATTCATGTAGTCGATAAGTCAAATATTCATGTAAAAATTAAGCATAGTACATTAAATTTTGCTTGTAAATGAAATCAATAAGTCAAATATCCTTGTAGTCGAAGATAGTAACAAAAACATCAATGAAAATTATAGTCAATCTACATAAATAAAACTGTAAAAAGTTGTGTATCGAAAGATGTCAGGTAGGAAACTGAATCTTTACAATGCTCTGATGTGGTGGTGGAAATATATAATACCCTTAGTGAAAATTAAAAATGAAGTAACATTAGCTGAGAAAAAGAATGGGAATGTGTAATTAGATAATCAGATATGATGATGTATCTTGTTTATGCTTGAACAAAGCTTGTGTAACTGGAAATGCTAATTCATGTCCTGAAGGAAAAAATACTAATTCTTAGATTTCAGGGAAACAACACTAATCAGTAAGTCAACTATGAATTATCTACATGAATGAAACTGTAATAATAATGTTTTGAATGAAACCAAGTTGGCATAACAAAACTGCACGACACTCAGATATAGTGGTGGAATTCTATAACAGCCCTAGTAAAAAATATATAAGAAGTAATATTGGCCAAACAAAATAAAGACATGATGTAATATTCCACCATAATTAATATTCAACCAAAGTTCATTAATTTTTGAGAGAAGGGAATAAATTTTAAGAAATTTAGAAGAACACACCTTTTTCTTACCTCTGGAGATATAGGGCCTCTGAAGACTCACAATCGTATAAAAACGGTGGTTGACCGAACGTCGTGGATCCCCATTTCCTAATTTGTGAATGTAGATGTATCATATTTTGATATTTAAATTTAGTATGAATAGAGTGAAATTTAAAACATTGAAATAGAGGAAAATGTTATGGATTTTTTATCAAATAAACATTACCATATGTGGGGTCCGTCTGTAACAGGTTGAAGCTGCAGTTTGGGAAAATGTTGACCTGTTGGAGAGATCATCAAATAAAAAGGGAAGATTTATTGTTTGCACGATATTATGAGAACATACCCATTTCATAGAACACAACATATATTTCATGTTTATAAATTAATAAATGGAATTTGAGTTTAAAAAGAATAGTGTGATAATTAAACATCACTACAAGTAGAGATAATACAAACCTTCAATGAATACAACCTTCACTTCAACAATTATCTTTCGATGGTGTCTTTCCCACTTGAAGATAATTAAAAAAAGACATTAAAAGGATAAGAGTCCTAACCATGAATTCAAACAGCTAAGCAGAGAGCCATCTCACTTTCCTAAACATGAACTGCATGATTAAATCAAGCACGTAGAGAGATGAAAATCTCAAACAAATAATATTTTTGGCAGTTTGGATAAGATAACATAGAAAGAAGTCCAACTTTTCTCGGTAAAAACTTCAATTAAAACGTCACATTCCCATTCAATTTTTTTCTTACATGCAAACCCATCTCCTGAATTCAATAGAATCTAGACATCAGAAATCAGAGAAAGGGAAAATTCTTAGTAAGTCAATAGATGATTTTACACTTAAAACCAGGAACAAAGTAAATAGTGTCATAGGCCAACCATATCTTCTGATATAAGTTCGACAATGGATAAGGGTCGGTCTCTGTTGAAATGTAAATCAATATATGGACCAGTTTATTACAATAAACATGAAAGACTTTAAAACACTAAGCTGAAGTTCTTTGTATTATTTTATTTCATATGGAACCAGAGTTGTGAATAAATAATATTACCTTTTTCAAGGATGATTTTTCAGAGAATAATCGATCCTAGGTTTTTTGTTAGGAGCATGGAGGAGGCCGATGTGAAGAAAGTGCAAGCAGAGATGGTGGATTTGGAGGAGGTGGAGGTGGAAAAGGCTGAGCATGTGGAGCCGTAGGTGTGGGAGCTGGAGGCGTGGGAGTAGGAGGCGTGGGAGCCAGAGGCATGGGATCCAGAGGCGTGGGAGATGGATGACTGCGGGTTTGAACAGATGAAATGAAATTGGAATAATTCCTAGGAGGGTTGTGGGATTACGAAGTCGGTGGTGCTCAGTGGGAAGTGGTGGAGTATTGGAGGGAAACCAATACAGGTAGCATGACGCCGACACTGGTCTGCGGCAACCCTAACTCGAGTAGAGGTAAATCATGAGCGCGAATTGTTTCGAGGGTAGAAGGATTCAGCGACCGTCATAGTAAATGAATTGTAGCCGCTTGTATGTGTGTGGTGACATATTCAGGACAAAATATAGATGAAGAGGAAGGTCGGGTGGGATTTGAGAGAATGAAGACAGACGGAAATCTAGAGACAGGAAGCTCTATACTTGAGTAGTGGGTTGTGCCAGATGCTGGGAAACCCTATTATGGATGGATGATTGATACTAGAAGTATCATGGAGTTACTATGGCCACATGGTGGAAGCTGAGATATTGTCGATGGACGGACGACAATGGAGGGAGGAGACATGAGGAATTGTGGTTGATGATTGAAGACAAATGATGCACGGAGGAAACCCTAAACTGGAGGGAGGGTTTTAGGGATCACGGGTGATACGCGATCCCCATAGCGGGTCAAGGGAAAGTGGAATGGAGGATTTTAGTTTTGGAGGTGACGTGGGTGATTTGGAATGGGACACGTAATGCTGGAGTAGCCTAGTTTAGTATAGATAATAGATTTCATTTTTTTATTTGACTCGAACACCGGACAGGCTACACAGTGACCTGGGTGAAGCTGTATGGCTTCGACCATGCCCTTCCCATCCTCTAGACAATGCGAAGGCCAAAATATACCTTTATCAGTAAAACAAAACAAGTTCAATCAGGTTCGGCCCACACCTTGACATAAAATTTCAAATTTAGATAAAATAAAAAAATAAAGTTATTTCAAAAGTCCACATGTGACACTAGCTACACACATACGGTACTAATGGGATTTACAATGCCATGACTAAAGCGCTTCTAATTCACTTTCATATTGTTGAGTAGCAAAAGAATGATAGATTCATTCACCAGTTTGGATTAGTTTATTGTATTTATTTTCCACCAAGAAATTCAGTAGTGCTTTATTCCATAAAGGTGATAGGGAGAAAGGATGTCGACTGGGTATGATGACATGTAGAGTATCTAAACCTCTAAGATAGATGAGCATCCTTTAATATTGAGGGTATGGATACGATGTGATTCCCTCTAATAGAGGATCATGAGTATGATTCATGGTATAGACTAAAGTCTATACGGTATCTTAATCCACACAATATAGGGATTTAGTATCTGGTAAGTTAATATATTTCAATTAGTTTTTTTATTTCACTTTTTTTAATTCATTTTGAATCTCTTTACAATAGAATCGACTAAAACATATTATCTGCATGTCTGATCTAGAGGAGGGAGATAGTTTTATCCAGGAAGCTTACCATGCCCAGGGAGATGCTGTTCTTTACCAGGGAGAGGAGGTTACTTCTCAGGAACCTCCTCCAGTAGCTGCTGATGTTTTGGAGCCACGATGGTGATAATGTAGAACACACCATGTTGCATGTGAGGCCTCACCTATTTCACAGTCAGGGGTCACACCTCTAGCATTCCAGCCTCATCTGATTGTGGATGTGCATCAGGAGGCATGAGATCCATTTATATAGTCAGGATATCTATAATTTTCTATTGGTATATTTGATCTGATGTTGTATCAGGGGTTATTTCCCATGCCTACACCTTTCATGACTGAGCCTTCATAGGCTTTACGGTTCCCCCAGCAGAAGAAGAAAGGTCCTTCCACTTAAACAGTGGCAGAAGGATCAGGTTCACATGAATACATCCAGATACCACCTCCTCCTGATGAGTCATAGACAGAGCATCATATATACAATGTTCAAGCCCCCGAGGATGAGCCCTCTCTAGCTCATCATACTCCACCCCATCATAGAGGTCAGCGACCTCGATACGAGTTTCCCATTCGCACACCAGATTATGGTATGAGACCACATCATAGGAAGTGATTGTACTCATTTATTTATATGTTTGCTATTGAATTAAAGGATCTGGAACAATAATATATCCAACCATCTATATTATTTCCTGTCTATTAAATTTCTGAAATTATTTTTACTATAAACCATTTTTTACATGTTTATCCACAGTTTCAATTTTCATTTATATTTTACTTATAGTTTATATTTTATAATATTTCAAAGTTGAATACTTTAAACATAAGAAAAAATATTAAATTTCAAGTAGAAAATGTTAAAATATTATAAAATATAAACTATAAAAAAATATAATTAAAATTAAAACATATCTTAATCATCTAAACATTTGTTAAAAATAAAAGTAATTTAATAAAAAAAAAATTTACATGACACAAACATTATTGATTAAAAAAATAATATTTACACATTGAAAAAAATACACATAAAATATAGTATAATAAAAATCTAAATGAAATTTATAATATTGACTAAATATGTAAAAAATAATTGAAAATTAAAGGAATGTAAAAAGATTATAAATACAAATTTAATGTTTTAAAACAATAATATATTACGCCATTAAAATTACTTTTCATGAATTGTTTTCATGAAATGCTTATTATTTTCAATTATTTTTTTATAAGTTTTGTAAATGTGTCACATGTCATTTAGATTATATTTATACTTTATTATTTATGGAATTTCAAAGCTACAAGCTTGAAACATTATTATGTTTCTTGTAGGAGATTTTGAAAATGTATAAATTATAAAATTTAAATAAAATTTAAAAAAAATATAAATGAAATTTTACAAATTGACTCAACATATAAAACATAATTGAAAATAAAAAATTCATAAATTTAATAAAAAAATCTAATTTACATTCCACAAAATTTATTTATTAAAAATATAACATTCTCACTTTCAAATATTAAAGGTTATAATTCTCATTAAGTGTTATATTATTAATTAAATTACTATGAAGTATTATTAATTATGTTATTATAACTAAATGTTAGTAATTACATTATTAATATATATTAATTATTTCATTAAATATTTACAATAATTAAAAGAATAAATCTTAATAATGATGTAAATAATATAATTATTAACATAACTAATAAATTCTTAACAATATATTTTAAAAATATATCATAATTTTATTAGTAATATAAAAAACTTAATTACTAATAATAATGGAATTATTAATAATTTTTTTTACATATATGTATCTAAAAAAAGAAACTAATATATATATATATATATTAAATATAAAAACATATATATATAATTTTTTAATTTTGGAAAAAGGGGAATCAACCTTACCGCCTTTGGACAAAAAATCAAATGCGAAAAGGCTGTCTCCCTCTTTCTGTCCTAGTTTTGAAAATATTTTAAAACTAGTATTATTTTAATATATATATATATTTTTTAAAAACCTATATTAAAAATACTCTATCCCATACTTCCCTAGCTCGGTTATTCAATCATCTGTGATTACTGGGATGATTTTTTAATATATGTTTTTTTTAAAAAAAATAATTAAAATAATGCTAGTTTTAAAATATTTTTAAAACTAGGACATAATGGTGGAAAGTCCCTTGTCACTTTTAGTCTGTTTTCACCCGATCCAAAGGTGTGAAGTCCCTTACTACCTTTTCCAGAAAGTTTGGGAAAAGGCGTTATGGTCCTTACGGCCTTTGCCTGAATGGAAAAAATAAATTATTTTTAAATATTCCTATCTTTATATTTACAATATATAAATAACAAAATTTGTCAAAATAATTTAACTGCTACTTAATATCCATCCTTACTACCATTGATAGAATATGAAATTCTGATAGAAACCCCCTCCCATATCTTCCTTTTATAAGGGGACTTTCCCTAGAAATCCTTTTGGATTCCCAATGTAGTATTCCGTTCCTCCATTTCCTACAAAAAATGAATAATAATATATTATTAATAATTGTTAATTAATTAAAAATAAATATTAATTACTAATAAATAATAATGAGAATACATAAATAATAGTTAACTATTAATATTTATAATTAAATATTAATAATTAAGTAAGATTCGATGGGTATTCATGGCCCTTTGGTAGTCTCTAGTAGTGGGATTGAGGGGGAACCGAAAAATGATAGTAGTGTGAATGGGGATTTGAAGTGGCTTTTTATTTGGTCTAGATATGTAGATTCTTTCAAGATTCAGAGAAAAGGAAATATTTCTCATATTATTGCCAATAAAGAGGCCATCGTAGTAAAAATTGAACTGGGTAAGCACTCTATTACCGCTTGATTGATTCTTCCAAGGGGTTCTAAAACATGGAATATTAAAGATTTATTTTGTTGTTTATCATTAGTTTGTGGATTTAAATATTTGAGATGTGTGCCGCTGGGTATAAGATACTATAAATTTTTATTCTATTTCGAGGAACTATAAATGAGGGCTTAGGGATTTGGTTCTATATCCCTCAAGACTGTGTTTCAACATTTCCAAAAATGGGATTCCAACTTCATCCTACTTGAGGATATCAGTTCATCTGTGAATGTTTGGGTTAGATTGTATGAAATTAATTGGATAATATGACATTCATAAATTTTATATGATATTGCTTCTCCTATAAGAGTCATGGTTAAAATGGACAGGGGAGAGAGATAATCAAGTTTGAAAACTATGTTCACCTACTATTGTAAGTTGATCTTTTATCTATACTATTAGAAAAGGTGTTCCTTTCAACACCTATGGATTAATTCTCATTGAGAATTGTGTATTTAAACATCCAAGAATTTTGTTTTGATTGAAAGATGATTGGGTACAAAAGATCCTCCTATCGAAGGAGTCTATTTTCTGCTTCCTTCTCCCATTATGGAATTTATGAGGAGAGCTATATCTTGAAAGGTAATATAATTTACAAACCTAACAAGGTAGGGAGAATCATCAGGAGCATACTGATGTTTAGTCTCCACCCTATACTATTAACATTATTTCATCTGTTTCATTGGATTCTGATATTCATGGAGGTCCTCTACCTGCTAAACATGATAATGGTCTTGTAGAACTGTCTCATGGTATGAATTTTTAATTTAAATAATATAATTTGGATAGACATGGTAGTTATCAGGCTAATATTTATGTGGAAGAGGAGAATGAGGGGTGATTTCCCAATGCAGGTTTATCTTTTAAAGATGATCCAATTAAAGGTATGAGGTTAGAAAAATTAGATGATGTCTCTTTTGACAATAAATATGATTATGAAGTAGCTTCTCAATTGGAGTTTTACTTGAATATTTGACAAGAACAAAAGTTTATTTTTGATAAAAAGAAAGGTAAGGATAAAGAGGTTACTGCTTATCCTGAAAAATACATAAATTAAAACATATATTCTCTAAGTCTAGCTAGAATTTCTTTAGTAGCAAAGACCTAATCTACTGGGGGTTTATTGGCACCTGATGGTGTGAGAGAAAGGTATCAGATCCAAGAAATGGACATGCATACTTTAACAGGGTTATTCATGGAGGAACTTCAATCCTCATATGTTTCTACTGAGAAATTAGAAGGAGGCATAGGAGATGATTCTCCACCCTATATTGATAATGCTTCACTTAGAATCCATGGAAATTTCAAAGAAGGAATGTGTCCCGATTCCAAAAAATGGATTCCTATATGAATATTGAAAATTCTCAGGTACCCATAGAGGCTGTGCCTACACCTTCTAATCAGGTTTCTATTATCACAATGGATCACCCTAAAGAATATATAAAGGTTCATTCTAGACCTTTCATGTTAGAGTTTGAGAAGATTTATTATATGTTAATAGGTGATCCTGACAAGTTGGATAAGGTTCAAGATTATAATGGAAAGATTCATTTTCCTCCCCCAATAAATATTCAGGTCCATGATGCTACTCTGGGGCTTGGATCTTCCTCCCTGGGGATGCACCCTTGGACCTCAGTGCATTCAGAAAACCTGCTCCTAGTGGATGCAGGGTTTTTGACATATAATGCTCATTTATCATTTGTTTCTTTGGGGAAGGCATAGGTGGGTTTTTATAACTCCTTTGATGTACATGATTTTGGGAATGATGTGAAGGATGGTGGGGTCCAAGACGATAATATTAAGGCACTTACAGGGAATGGTAAGGGGGTTTCTGTACTTGATAACCCATATAAGAGAGTGGAGGCTAAATTCGATGTTGGAAAATATGAATCAGAGGACAGTGACATTAAAGGCCTTTAGCAACGGGTGAAAACATAGAAGAGATGACCTCATCCTAGAAGTCATGTCCACTGGTGTGGATGTGTTAATTGGAATGATATTTAAGATAAAGAACATGAGTTTGGAGCTAAGATTTAGAAAAGATAGATCTTTGACTGGTTTTGATGGGGGCAATTAGCTATGTCTGACCCCATCATCTGTTTGTTATGTCTCTTTTCATCTTTTAATAAAAGGGATTCGTACCATCCTTTAATAAAGTAATTATTAATAATTAATAGGTTTTTAATTAATTAATAATTAAAAAATATATAATTAATAAAAAATATTAATAATAACTAAATAATAAATAATAAGTAATAAATATATATTTATTATTAATTATTATTAAATAAATAATAATTTAAAATATTTATTAGTAATTAATATTTATATGTAATTAATATAAATTAGCAACAATTATTTAATTAAATTATAATAATAATAATTAAATATTAATTAATTAATCATTAGTATTTTAATAATATAATCATTATTAATAATATTTATTAATTAAATATAAGTTTTAAATATTTATAAGTAATTGTATAATAATAATTATCAATTAATAAATAATTATTTGCTAATTTTCACTTAATATTATTAATAAGTAATTAAATATTGTATAATTACTAATTAATTAATAATTAACAATTATATTTTTATTTTTAAAAATTTGTTACTAAATAATAATTTTAATTATTTACTAGTAATTAATATTAATTAGTAGTTTATATTTATTATAAATTAAGATTACTAAATACTAAATCATATTATTTAATTAATATTTATTCATAATTAATATTTATTAGTAATTAATATTTATTTTTATTTAATATTAATTATAAACAATTAATTAATTAATTAATTCTAATTTAATAATAATAATTAATTAAAAATTAGTAATTTAATAATTTAAACATTATTATTAATATTTAGTAACTAAGTAGTATTATTAAATATTTTTTTATTAATTTTTTAACAATAAAATGAATATTTATTATTTATTTAATAATTAATTATTTAATTAGTAATTAATATTATTAATAAGTAATTTCATATTTTTTAATTACTAATTAATTAATAACGAATAATTATATTATTAATTTTATTAATTAGTTACGAAACAAAATTTTTAAATATTTATTAGTAATTAATATTAACTAGTAATTAATATTTATTAGAAATTAATATTATTAAATTCAAAAACAATATTATTTAAAGAATATTTTTTATTAATTGATATTTATTAATAATTAATATTAATTAGAAATTTTTTAATTAATTAATACTAATTTAATAATAATTTATTAGTAATTAGTAATTTAATAATTTAAAAATAATTATTAATATTTATTAACTAAATAATAATTTTAAATATTTATTAGTAATTGTGTAATAACAATTTTTATTATTTATTTATTAATTAAATATTAAATAGTAATTACTATTATTAATAAGTAATTAAATATTTCTTAATTAATAATTTATTAATAACTATTAACTATTAATAATATATTAATAATTAATAAGTAATATATTTTTTATTAATTAATATTTTTTTAAATATTATTAATATTAATTTGTTAACTATTAATATTTAATAGTAAATGTTTTTAGTTAATTATTATTTGAATATTATTATTATTATTATTATTATTTATTAGTTATCAATATTTATTATTAATTAATGACTAATTAATAATAATAATATTTTATTTATTCTGTGTAGGAAAGAGAAGACCTGGATCCTACATTGAAAATCCAGAATGATTTATAGGGAAATCCCCCTTATAAAAGAGGGCTTTGAGAGAGGGTTTGTATCAGAATATCAGGCTCCTTTAAGGATAATAATGATGGATATTAAATAGCAGTTAAATTATACCGATTTTTTTTATTATATATATATAAAAAAATAAATAAAAATAAAAAATATTAATATATAAACATGTATATTTAGAATAAGTAATTTATTTTCATCTAGGAAATAGAATTTGGGGGCCCAACACCTTTCGACTCTGTCCAGAAATCCCAAGGGTGCTAGAGATTTAATTCCTTTGTGGCTTTGTTTTAAAAATACTTTAAACATAGTATTATTACTTTTTTTTCAAAAAAAGTATATTAAAAAAATCTTATACTATTATGGTTTTAAATATCAAGTAGGACTTGTTTCCTAGTTTGTTAATTTTCAAAATTATTTCTTAAAATTATTTATCGATAAAAATTTATTTAATGATTTGTAAACCCCCAATTTCCTACAAAAAGGATATTATAATTAAAACCCCTCAAATAAATTCATAAATATTATTCAAAAAATATATAGGAACTCAAACATAGAAATTTTTCTCATTTAAGCACAAAAATTCATGTTTTTAATCAATTATTTAATGAATATACATTTACACTCAAATTTAATAGATTTCAAGAACCCATCATTAAAAAATAATTTTAATCATAAGATTGTTGGAATTGGTTCCCTGGGACCAACAGTTTGTACTTCGATTATATGTATATTTGATGTATTCAATATTAATAAAACTTCTTATTACATATTGTTCATTGTTATGAATGAATGTAATGTAATAATGTCCTAGAGTATATGTTGCTTTGACAAGGTCATAGTAGTTCCTTGCTATGAGGAGAACCTTAAAGTGAAATGAAGATATTCATAAATAATGTTCTACGATTGGATAATGTACTATTATGAGATACATAGTACATAGACTGTCAGGTGCGAGTACTCATATGAGGATGAGGATTATTCTCATGATGTTCACACTTGGTAATCTTCAAGGCGAGAGTTTATGAGAATAGACCCACCAATAAGAATTCCATACATTTTGATGTCATCATACTTTCCTATCCGTGAGCATGTGTAATGGTCCTTAGAATTTAATATTATCATTAATTCATGAAATGACTCACACACTTAGAATTTTTGACAAAAACCATGATAAAATATGTTCACAGTTAGGTAGGGTATGTTGGGTGTGTCATAGTTGACATGTCATTAATGGATAATTTGAGGAAATATTTTCCCCTTCCAATTTTATGGAAGTTGATATCTCAGCTCTTTGATTGTAATAGAACCATCACATTAAATTCTATGGCTATGGTGAACAATGTGTTTATTTCAAATAGTCAATGAAATAAGTATCGAGAAAATAGATCGATGATATAGATATAAAACCTGCTTGATGAGATATTGTGAGAAAGGTATTATATTACATAGTGAGAGTTCATATATGGTTTTCATCATTGTGACATTAACTTCTTTCTATTGGGTATCTTGACCCATTTCTAGAGAGTAATCTTGATCTTTAAGAAATATCACCAAAGGCCAATGAGAAAATATTTTAGAGGGTCACACACTTAGTGTTAACAATGTTCTCGATTAAATTATACTTGAATTTAATTAATGGAATAAATTTATTCTCAAGACTGAGAGATAAATTTTTTCATGATTTATTTATCAAAAATATTTATTAATGATTTCAATATTTAAATTAAATATTTATTTAGGTGTTCAATAAATGATAGAGGAGTTCAAATAGACCAAGACCTTTGCTGGGGAAAAATATTAAATAACCAAATGGTTAAATAATATTTTGTTATTTCACAAGTTGGAACGTGCCAAAACTAATAATAATAATAATAATAATAACAACAACAACAATAATAATATAAATATTATTATTATTATTATTATGTGGCATGAGGTTTATTAAAGGTTATATTATTTAAGGGTCGACATGCAATTAAATAATTATTTTTACCGAAACTCCTGCTCTATAAATAGATGATTATGTCTATTGTGTAGGGTGTGTAGAAATCAATTGGTTCAATACAAATTGATAATTTTTGACCACAACTAATTATCTCTTGACTCATCCTTCTCTCTCCCTCTCAAGAATGAGAAATGAAAGAGAAATTCTTTCAAGACCAAATGATGAGC
The DNA here is from genome assembly GCA_963277665.1 of Viscum album. Lineage (NCBI taxonomy): Eukaryota > Viridiplantae > Streptophyta > Magnoliopsida > Santalales > Viscaceae > Viscum > Viscum album. The sequence continues at coordinate 1,332,224,909 of OY728143.1, forward strand.
GATCAACACAAACAACACAATACAATCAATTCACCGCCCCAACACCCAAAGATCAATTGACATTTCTTGGAGATCAAAGTAGAATGTGTAGATCACCGCTAGAGGTATTCTATCATTGGAACCTTAGAACACAAGGAAGGAAATTTTAAAGGGTCTTTTTAGATGATCAACATTCACATAAAAAAGATATTAAGACTATGTATTCATCTCTTCTTATATTAAATAAATTAATTATAAATTTGATGTGAAAGATCCTCGCTCATGGTTTCGGGAAACTGAAATATTAAAATAAATTTTAATATATCTCCCACCACTACACACATCCACTGCACCTGGAACCAACAAGTGGTATCAGAGAGGCCAAGTTTAAATTTATAATTAATTATTCTATTGTTGATCCATACGCAATCATGGTTTAATTTTCATTTATTATTATTTATTATTTAATATGATTTGAATTAAAATGTTATTCACATATTAATCATGTTTGTTCAACGTTTCATTTTCATGAAGACTATGAATAGATAAAGAATGATCATAGATTCCATTGAGATCTACCAATTTTTGGCCGGTAAGATAGGGTTACACGACATGTACTCGGAAGTACACTCCATGTACCACAGTACGCTGCACCTAGACATGCCAAAGGATACATGACATGCCACATAGTTATTACACATAGTGTACACCATGTGTTGACCAACCAACCTAGAACATAGTTACCAGATTACATGGTGTCTATCAGCATACACGACATGCAGTATGTACGAGTTAGCGGTGCAAATTACGTAATCTGTGTGGTCATAATACATGTTCAAATTACATGAGACTATCAACATATATATTTTTTGATAAGATCATACAACATAAATGACAAATATCAGCATAAGTACATGTGCGAAGCCATGAAGGGAAATTGTCCAGCCAGAATTGGTTAGTACTGAATGGGCCTGAGGACGCCAGCTGACGGGCCACATTGTTTCCTTCCCTTTTGGTGAATGAGAAGGTGCAGAATGAGAAGCATTGGCGAAGTGAGAGAATTCTTCTGATATACTCATCGATTTATCTGGACAAACAACATTAGAGATACATGGCGTGTAACTAGAGTGAACACGTCGTGTAGTCCTTCTCCTGAGAACACACTGAGGCTTTTGGTGGGTTTCATGGGAACATGAAATTTGGATCAAACATCTTGTAGCCTGTTTATACACAACATGTAATCAGCTGAGATACACACTGATGACCCATGTGAGTATCTTGGGAACACGACAAGTAGATACATGACGTGTAGCTGGAATATACATGGCGTGTAGTATGGTCGAGTAAACACATTGAATCCCCATATGTGTGACCTGGATATATGACAATAGATGTACATGGAATGTAGCTGGATAGTACATGTCTTGTAGTCTCCCAATTAATATCATAGTTAAATTACCTTAAATTGAAAATTTTAGCATTAAAACCTTATCGTTCGATTGAAAATTTATGTCTTTGAAAATTTAATACGGATTTTAATTATTTTTAAATGATCAATTAATTTATTGTAATAAATATGAATTTATTTTTTTTCCATTTTTTTTTCTATTAATTCCTTAATGATGGTTATCTCTAAAGTAATTTATATAGTTACTAATATTAAATGTAATTAATTAATGAAAGTGTGTTTATCTTAATAACAAAGAACGAATAAGAAATGAATGTTATGCATTTATTTTTGTGTATACGTTGCATATATGGCTGTTCATGAGCATTAACCAAGACCAATGTATGCGTTGGAATTTATTTTATTTAATTTATTAAATTTGGTTGAAATTATTTTTTATTAAATTAAATTTTATGGCATATGAGTCATCCCACCATTCATTATTATGTAGGACCTATATGTCCAATGATATTTATGTAAGTTCCCTTTAACCTATATTTTGGTTCCTCTCACTTAAATGTGATTTATAAATATTTATAATTAATGGAGTTTCCCCAGGTGCATGGAGACGATTCAAGATGGAACCATAATGATGTCCACCTAGGTGTTACACATGCAGATAGGTGGAATACTGTAACTCATGCCAAGACCAACAACATGAGTTATTCCCCTAGGTAAAAGGTTGATTTAATGTCTTCTAATTAATTGAACGATAAGTTAAATCCCATGAATGAGTCATTTAATTAATTAATTATTTATACCCATTCAATTATTTATTTTATGGATACAAGTCCGTGATCACATAAATAAATAAATTAATGTGAAAATATTGAATTTAAATAAATGTATTGTTTGTAAATGTTTTATCTATCACAGTTAATTAATTAATTAACATCCAACTAATACTAAAAATACTTCTAAAATATAAAAGATAATAAAATTTACGTTTAATAAAATTAAGATTCCTCAACAAAATATTAATTTATAGTTGGTCTTCCATTACTTTATTAGGAATGAAATACATCGAAAAAAGTGTATGTACAAACCTTGTTAGGATACATACTTTTAAAGTGGAGTTATTATGAAGGTTATGGGTTGACTTAACCATCTTATATCAAGATAATTATACTTATCTAGAATTTACGTAACTTTAAGTAAAGTGTTGAGGAAATATAAGTTACGATTCCAGCATAGGGGAGTCCACTCAATGAATCAAGGACCTATAAGATCACAGTTGGAAAAGGAATACCCACTAAAATACCTTAAAGTATCTTGATCAACACTTTTTGGGTTTATGTGAAGGGGAATATAGATCCTTTCCACTATAATGCTAAAGAAACTAGACGTTCTGAGTTCAATGGTGAGGGCTTTTTGGTCTTGATAAAATAGTGTAAGATTTAATAAAATTAATTAATTTTTTATTTTTCACATAATTTTTAATTAAGAAAGTGATAATAATATATACTTTTAATTATAGAATAAAATTAATAGAATTTCATCCTCACTATCCCTATGATCAATATAGGATAAAGACAAAATTTCAAATAGTAGTAAATTTTAGGAGTGGGTTTGATTCTTTTAGGTTATGCTATTCCATGAATCAAAATATTATATGCTAGAATCCTCAATACCCGATCTACCTACTAAATTTGTGAGTGATGAAGAGTTCCTTATCAATAAAAAATTTGCGTGTAAGGGTTGACATTCAATGTTTTATGCTTTCATTTATATCTAGTGAACTCATAAAGTCTCATGAAACAATGGTTCCATATAGAATACTTGAGAAACTCCATGGTCTTTACTAGGAGAGAGTTAGAAAAGAACAGTTTGAGATCACCAAGGAACTTTTTCAGATATTTCATGGAGTGGTTTCCCCTATTGGACCTCAAATAGTCAATATAATTAACTACATTGAGCCCCTAGAGGTTCTAGGTTTTAAACTCCCCAAGGAACTGGGAACTAATCTCATTATGGAATCACTCACTCAAAACATCTCTGGCATTTTTTTAAATTTTAATATGGACAACATTGAGAAGTCTCTGGTAGATATTATCACTCTTATTATCTAAGTAGATAAGGACACAAAGCATGAAAATCCTTCCACCTTATGGTGAACAAATAGAAAGTAAATGATAAGTGATTTAAGCCCAAATATTTTTCACACCCTTCTAAGAAGAGGAAGTTCAAGGGAAACACAAGTGAACTTGATGATATTTATTTCCATGTGGAATGTAGGGCCATTGGAAAAAACAGAACCCATCCAAAGAAGTAAGGGGAAGATTCAGATGTGTTCAGTATTGAGTGAAATTTACCTGGTTCTACAAATTGGGTATTAGATACACCTTGTGATAATCATATATGTACTCAAATATAAGATCCAATTAGATTCAGAAATATTGACCAAGGGACGATAGATTTTAGAGAATCTAATAGAGTTAAACTTACAGCTGTAGTTATCAGTGTATATCACCTCACATTATTGACTAGAATGATCTTGGTTTTGAAAGGTTGTTATTATGTTCCATACATTACCAAAAACCTTATTTTTGTATCCATACTTGTTAAGTACATATTTATTTTAAAATTTGTAAATGAATGTTGCTTCTTTTAATTTTTTTTTAAAAAGTAGTGACAAATCCATTTTAATGAAAGATAAAAAATAGATAAAAGGAAGGATGGGTTCAGACATAGAAAACTTCCCTCATCAATAAAGACAGTAACAAACCTAACTATTTTATAATCTCAGCCCCAATCATACACTCCCCATCACTTAAATTATATCAATTGGTTTATCCACTCCCCTGACCTCAACCTTTGGGATGAAAAACTCTCATATAAGCTTTCCCTTATTGTCAAAGTCCTTCAATGTCACTTTACATCGAGTTAGTTATCCCAAAATCTTATTAAACCTCCATCATATTAGATGGGACTACAATCAAGGTATCCTCACTGCTTTCCTCTATGAGGCTCTACACTTTATTTTCCGGAACTCCACATTCTTGCTCATCATTAATAGAATCAATCACTCAATAAATATTGTGAGTAATTACCTACGATTTTCTTATCGCTTAATGTGATTCATGGGAATTATATGACTAAACACCCAAATCTATTGGGTAATATCATTTGGGTTCTAAATTAGAAGATTCAAATCTCTTTATAGTCAGTATATCCACACTCTCTTCTATTTATTCATGCTCTAAGGACTGAGGATACATCTACTAGGAGGACCCTAGAGTAGCACCATAAACATAAAAAGTAATTACATTAGTATAGTTTATCTATATAGAATCTTTTTGAAGCACATGTGATTCCTTTATAACTATTATCTTCACAATATTTTCAACACTAATTTTTTATGACCTTTATACTCCCTTAATGCAATTAGCTGATCCTACATTAATCAATGATCAGCTAGCTCTTGTACAATAGCTAAATTAATGGATTTATCATCCATTGATGCCTCATTTGGTCCACCATTATCCAATTCATAGTTTCCCAAGTTTCTTATTTCCATGTCCTCTAGAACATTTTCCATTACAACTACTATTGTATTAAGAAGATCCATTGGTGGTTCAGAATGTATGGAGGCTTCCACACAAGGAAATGAATCAGTATTTCTACATGAAACTTCTCTGGAGGACTTATATTTAAGTTAAAATAGATGTAAAATATCCTCTTTAGTATCTATATCCACCCATAATGTTTTATTGTAATCAATTAACTACATTCCATTTGAATCAACATTCTGGATAACATAGTTTCTAGACTCCACATTCTATTGAAAGGCCAAATATGTGCTATGGTAAAAGGCCTCCACCCAGTAGCAGTAGAAGAACTAATAGACGAATAAATACACTATATTTGAGTGATTACATCCTGATAGTAGTAGTGATAGGTTTCTCTTAGACAACCCTCCCTTTCTAGATCTTTTCTTTCTCAAAAAATGAAATAGGACCAGTTGGATTCAATTTTTTATGTCTTTTGAGACACTGAATCCCTTAATGACCTCTGGAATAATAGAAAGAGAAGATTATAGACCTTTTAAAATTTATATTATATTTTATAATGACTCCACACATCATAAAAAATCAGAGGATTTTCTCATACTCAATACGCAACTCAAATTCATCATCATCGGTTGACAATATCACTTTATCCATAAGAGTGGGGATCAAGTCCCCTTCAACCAGGAAACACGTATAATGCCAAAATCTGGAAAATTATTTCTCCTTATCCATTTTATAGGGATGTTTATGGACAATGTAATATCATGCAAGATTCATGGGTTTCAAGTTATCTAGTTTAAACCATGATCCTTGACCCACATTTGAATAGAGGAATTATATTCCTACATTAGATTGAATCTACAATCCCACTCCCGGATGTGGAGGGTATCCAGCTTGAAGAAAAATGATAAAAAACCCCATGATTTCAATATTAATTCCTCATAGTGAGGAATTATATAAAAAGATCCATAGCCAAATGAAAAAAATTTCCAATTCAAAAAACCCCAAATTTTTGAGACACATTTCCAGGTCACCAATTGAACAAGGTTTGGAACCCCTTGGAAAAATAAAATGATCAATAATGTAATGTTTACCAATCTCTAGTCATTTTGAGATCATAATAGGATCTGACTTCACATGAATTATACCATACCCAACTATGGAATCACTTGCTAAGTCATGTAAAAAAAGTTCATGACTATATTATACCAAGATTAATATCTAGATTCTTTTGAACTAAAACAACTTGGTCAATGTCATGCATGTTTACAAGGTAAAATGAAGAAATCACCATTTAGTAGAAAAGGTGAAAGGTCCAAATATCTTCTTGAATTATTTCATAAAAATGTGTGTGTACCATTTCCTATCGAGGCAAGGGGTGGGTACTCCTACTTCACAACTTATAATAATGGTTTTAGTAGATATATATGTATAATTAATGAGCTATAAGTAATATTATTTTGATAAATTCAAGGAATAAAAGAATTAAGTTGAGAAACAGTTTGGTAAGAGGATTAAGAAAATATACTCAGAACGTAGTGGAGAATATCTTAATCAATACTTCATTGATTACTTATGGGAGTTTGGGCTCACTTCTCCTTATACAGCTCAGTGGAATGGTGTAATTGAAAGGAGTAACTACACATTTTTGGGAATAATGATATTAATGATGAGTCATGCATGTATTTCATTATACTTTTGTGGATATACATTACAAACAACTTCACAAATACTAAACCAAGTTCCAACCAAAATGGTAGATGATGTACCATACCATTTTTAGAATGTAATGAAACCCATGTTATCATACTTATATGAGTGGGGTTGCGAAGCATTTGTTAAAGCCTCTTAAGGTAACGAAATTTCACCCCAAGGTATAAAGTTTACCTTTATAGGATACCCCAATGAAATAAGGAGATATTACCTATAGAACCCCTTATAAAAAAGTTAATCGTAAAAAGACATGGAATATTTTTTGAGAGAGAGAAAATCTATAAAAGTTATAGTGGAAGAGAGATAAACCTTGATAAATTTGAGGATCAAGGTACAGAAGAGTTGGCATAGGAACAAATTCCACCAATCCCTATGGAAGAAGATACTATTCTATAGACAAGTTTTTTGTAGGAGTACAAGAGAGTTTAGAGAACCAGAATGGTATGGTTTTCTAGTCACTGAAGATGGTGGTTCATTATTAGTTGATAATAATGAACCTATAACCTATAATTAATTAGTAAGTGGCCTATATGTTTCCATGTTTCAAGAAGAAATAAATTCTGAAATGGATTCCATGTACCAAAACCAAGTCTGTATTTTGGTAGATCCCCCAGTGGATGAAAATAACATTGGTTTCAAATGGGTATTCAAGAATAAAATAGTCATGGAAGTAACAGTAAACACCTATAAGGAATAACTAGTTTCAAAAAGGTTTAAATATCATCAAGTCATTGACTATGATGAAACCTTTTCAATAGTTGTAATGCTGAAATAAGTCAGAATAAGAATTTCCTTTGTAGCTTACCATGAATATGATATTTAGAAAATTGATGTCAAAAATAACCTTCCTTAATGGGAACCTTTAGTAAGATGTCTATATGACACAACTTGAAGGGTTTGTGACTAAAAATTATTCCAAAAAAGATATGAAAATTTCAAAAACCATTTATGGATTAATGCAAGAATATAGGTCATGGAAAATTCATTTTGATGAATCCTTAATAAAATTTTGTTTCATAAATAATCAGTGGGATCCTTGATTTTATAAAAAAATTAGTGGGAGTGTAGTTGTTTTCTTAATATTATATGTTGATGACATATTACACATAGGAAACAAAATATCGATCTTGCAGTCTATCAAGACATGGTTGAACAAGTTATTCTCTATGACAGACTTGGGTGAGGCAACATATACAATTGGGATCAAGATCCATCATGAAAAATCTACATTTTTTCTCATCCAATGTAAATGAACATACACTGACAAGATATTGGAGAGTTTTAGTATAGAACAATGTAAGGTATTATCTCCAACATCACAAGAAATTCATCTTTCTAGGAAAATTTGTTTTTAGACACATGAGCAATGAAATAGAATGGCATGGATTCAATAAACATCTGTGATTGGGTCATCCATGTATGCTATTATATGTACTTGGATATATGCTTCCTATGCATTAAGTATGGTCGAAATATGTCAAGATGATCCAAGTGACTACAATTGGATGGTAGTCAAGACTATCCTTAAGTACCTAAGGAGTACTAAGGATATGTTCCTAGTTTATTTAGAAGATAAGGAAATAGTCATCAGAGGATATAAAAATTCTAGTTTCCAAACTGATCAAGATGACATGAAGTCAAAAATTAGATACATATTCATTTTTAATAGATGTACTATGTGTTATAAGAGATCAAAGATGGATATGGTTATAGATTATACAGCAGAGTATGAGTATATTTTTTCTTCTGATGTAGCTAAATAAGAAGTATGGATGTGTGAAACCATCCAAATTTTTGATGTGACACCTAGCATTAAATATCTTATCACACTTAATTGTGATAACACTATAGTGGTGGATCTCACAAAAGATCCAATGTCACATTAGTAGATGACTAACATTCTTTTAAAGTATTATCTCTTGATGGATTTTTCTCAGAGATTTGAGGTTGAAGTGAGTATTATTTCAATATAACAAAACATGGAGGACCCCTTGAATTTTTTTTTAACTCAACAGAAACATGATTATCTTGTGAGGTCTAACAAACTGAA